>HG993128.1:10272864-10901248 GCA_905231855.2 Eristalis tenax
TGAATTGAAGGAGCGAATTCATTGCACAAATTATAGGTCTGACGAACATGTGTCCGGGGTTAGGTGACAAGATTGATTGGTGTTCAATTCATGTCACATTCACGATGTATATAACCTGTTTACGCATGGTTAAATACAGTTATTGGATTCTTCATTAAAACAATTAAAAAGTTTTCCTAAATGCGTGCCTTCGAGAGGATTCTGCGACACTGCCGGAAGACGGGTGTGTGGGCGTTTCGGAAATGGTTTGTTTATCCGATTCAATTAAATTGTGGTAGGTACGGACAGTGTATTTATCAGTAACAGGCTTCCTCACACCTCCACTGGAAGTTGAAGTTTGTGACAGTTTAACTAGTCATTACGGCCCGAAGAGTTCAAATTCAATCAAAACTTTCTAAACTATTTAAGTTATTTGAAATACCGTCCAGAGAGCTTTTAAAGTCATGCTGAATTTGTTTAAATTCCAACGAAATCTCTTAAAGTCTTGAAATTTTTATTTTTTTTATTTTAGGGAGACAGTACTGTCTTCGTGCGAAAATATGATTAAGTGCAGTCGACCACATGGTATGTACAGAATTTAATCAAGAAAAAAAGAGTTCGTAAATAAAATGTGCAACTCTCTAACCATCTGTGAGATCACTCGCATGTATGTTATGACCCAAGTTTAATAGTGCAACTCCTTTAATGCCACAACAAGTTGCTCCGGATGGTAGTTGAAGCGCTAACTAGGCATAATCATCTGAAGTATGTTCCATGAAAACAAAATGAGACTTACCCATAACTTCATATTCAGAGACTATGGTGAAAAAGGAGAAAATGAGGATACTCCTCATTACCTTTGCCAATGCCCCACACTATTGAGATACCACTGGGAGAACACTTTCCCCAATATTTTCAGGTTCATTAGGATTTCACGATGATTGTGCCGCAGACTTACATGACTGAGTCCATCAGGATCTCTCACTTAGTTCCCTAACTAACGTGTCTACCAACTAACCAAACCTAATCACCAACCGAAGAACCACAGCGGAAATTTCTAAAAAAAATCTTTCAGCAAAAAAAAACTGAAATGTTTGAGCGTGAATAAGTTTGAGTAACAACCAAACATGGATTGGCGCAAATTTAAGAAAACATGACCCCGGAATGTCAGAGAGTCAACCCGGCTTATTTCGCAGTGGAATTTGAGTCTACTGTGACAGACGAACATACCCAATTTACAAAAGCTTTTCCTGTCTGAACATTAAAGAAAATAAAACTCCACGTCTGTTTCCAGAGAAAAAACTCACTGCTTGATTTTCAGTCAACACGCTGAGCTCAGCCATTCATTCTTCAAACATCATAATAATTTATCATGAAGCAACTGGTGGCTATAGACTACATTTCGCACAGCTCATCCGTAGACAATGGTAATTTGGTTAATTTTAATATGTCCAAGTAGGAAGCGGTTAACCCTTAATTGTGGCACAAAAACCACAAGCCGCACGCAGGAATATAAGATTTACAGTCAAATTACACCAATGCAGATGAAAGCACATGCGGTTAGACTCGTTTTCATCCAATTAGAGACACAGGATGCAGGAGGTTATTGATGGCTAACCAAAAGGAATGTGATACATCAAGAAAGATGCTGAGTTATTTAAATTTCTTAATTGTCAAGCTAGTGAAGTATTTAATTGCTTGTGATAAGGAAACACGTCTCCATGAGGAGATCCTCCTTGGGAAATTATTTCTTGAATTTATCACGAACTGTTAACCTGAGTGGAATATTAGGCGGATATAAACAAATTTAGCAAAGCCATAAACCAGAAATAAAATACTTCATTTATGCTTAGTCTCTCTCGCCCTCTCTCTTTCTCTCCGACTCAGTCCAGTATAAGCTCCAGCTCTTGACACTGAAGACCCTCTCTAGATACGGTTTTAGAGGCAATAAATTGTACTGGATCTTTTCCCATCTTGAAATTTGGAAACAGCAAACGTATAAATGATTCCCTGAGTGATTCAATTTCTGGCGAGAAGTCAGACTTTGCTAACGTTGCCTCTTTTTTTGATCAATCAGAAGATAGAATCTGTATAGAAACACATTTCATGTTCTCCTGATTCCAAATATACATTTATTTCATTTTGCCTGTTTGTGCCGTTGTTGCCTTTTTCGGCCTTTCTAGCCATTTGGTTTTTTTCACAAGCGGACAACGCTTAACAAATTGTAAGAAAATCCGAGTAATGTAATAAGTATTGGTAAATTCGGAGATCGAACTTGGCACCCTCTGTACAGGATTCGACGCACCAACCCTCTACGCTACCGGGACCCACATTTGGGTTTTTAGAAAACAGACATTTTTGAGAGTATGTATAATTAGCATTGTTCTCATCAAGACACAATAAAACCATACATTTGTCACTCAAAATTCCAGTATCGGAATGCAATACGATACATGTGCATCGCCCCAAAGAACAAAGCACCTGTCATTAACACCAAATACAATAGTACACACTCGCACAAGAATATATAAATACTCCGGTCAATCGGCACAGCATCTCCACCGATGCTCAGCAGTACGACGAGCAAGTCGTTTTAGATTAGTTTCTCATTTTGTATCCACATACTATGTTAAGGTCTTAATTTTTTATTAAAGTTTTTCTTAAACAAAATAAATATAAAAAAATTAAATTTTCAAGGCACATTCATTTCACTATTCACATTCACATTCTGTAATCAAGGGTTCCTCGACTTGAATTGAAAACTTCCCGGAACTATTGATGATATATGATTAATAATGTTGAACGCATTAAACGGGCTCCACTAGTTTCAGCTGAAGCAGAAAGTTCATTAAGCTCCTTAAATGCGCTTCTAAGAGACAACCAGAGTAGATCATAACCAGAAACTTTCTAAAAGCTCTTTGTTGCATGCTACTATGACTAAATGTGATAAATTCACGTTCTCGTTCCCGTGCCGCATTTTTCAATTAATGCATTTTAAGGCGTTTTTTGTTTGCTTTTTTTTACTCTTTTAAGTCAACAAAATCCGGACCCTGGTTATGACTGTACTGTCACTTGCATCAGCAGTACCTTGTCAATCTTCAAGTGACTTCTAAGCGACTTACTTCTGAGGAAGCTCAAGGGAGTGTAGATGTGGAGTTCTCCTCGATCAGTCGATTGCTGACTAAGGACTTAACCATAAAGGGAAATGCTGTTAAATTAAATTAAGTGAACATTTTGTTGAATATAGTTATTAATAACCAATAAAAAATAAAATTGTGCGTTTAATTATATTTAATATATTTCGTGTCATTACATTATAGTGCTGGTGGTCTCACCGTGTTCGTGCGGTTTGCTAAGAGATGGCAAAACTTGTATTATTCCATTGGAACATGGAACACAATAATTTTTCTTCCACTCAAATATTGCGAACTTTGTGATTGAAAAAGAGTATTTGTGGGGAGTTCGTCTTCACTACTTTAATATGAAGAAAACTGCTGCCGAAAGACATCGTATTTTGGTGGAAGTTTATGGTGAACATGCGCTAGCTGAGCGAACGTGCCAAAAGTGGTTTGCACGATTTAAAAGTGGAGATTTTGGTTTGGCCAACCAGATAAATCAACGGCAAAGTCGACTATCTATGGCGGCAAGGTAATGGTCTGTATTTGGTGGGATCAGAAGGGTGTGCTGTATTATGAGCTGCTAAAACCGGGTGAAAACATCAATGGACAACGCTACCGAACACAATTAACCCGTTTGAAGAGAGCAGTAGCTAAAAATCGCTCGGAATATGCGACCAGACACGAGGCAATAATTTTCTTGTACTTGTACTTGTTTTTCTTAAATAAACGTTCAAATTTTGAAAAGTTATAGACCCATTATATTAGAGATGCCCAACTTCTACTTTTTACATTTTTTATATCGTTTTCTAAAGACAAATTGACCAATCAGAGAACGGCATTTACGTAATTTCTGTCAAAAATGTGTCAAAAATTCATGAATAACTGACAAAAACCCTCCGAAATTCTTCTATGGACTAGGGGTTAGCATCTCTATAATACTTATTTCTTTGTCTAACAAAGGGTCGGTGTCAAAAGCGACCGTGCATTGGGTGATTTGGCATCGGCTACAGCAATATAGAGTACACTACAAGTATTATATTTTTTATTGATATCACACCGCCCGAGGCGGTACTTTTGAGTACAAATTTTACTGTGTATTCCTTACAGGTCCATTAAAAATCCTAAGATGAGATAATATAATAATATGTGTAGGGCGTGCGTAGGCGTCGACGCACCAACCCACAACGCCTCGTCCGCCGAAGATGAGAACTTTTTTTATCTTTCGTAAAATACCTAATCTAAAAAAAGAAATTAATTTTACTTGGTCAACAAAAGGTTAAAAAACAGAAACACACGAAATGAGCTACCTCTCACGATGAATGCGAAACACAGACCACTCCTTTAATGGAGATATTGTTTAATTCATATTTAACACATGTATTGTTTGCAAACAATATATCAAATCAGAAATGTGTCTAAATCCCGAAATCCTGTCCCAAATCCCGGATATAGATTTTGGTAACTACTTAGTGTAACTTCAGCTCAGCTGTACACACTACTAGGAATATACGGTAGACACGTGCCATGTACACGTGTATAAATTACATGAAGTATATGTACATGGGAAAAAAAGTCAAAAATGACAGTATAATAGTATTATAAGACGAGAATAGATTGGAAAAAGAAATTCTTAGAAAATTTCTAAAAGTTTATTTATATAAAGTATATAAAATATTTTTCTTCAAAATTTCTATCAACATTTCAGCTTTTTTAAGTCAAATGGAATCGTGAATTTTTTTTCGACAGTGCGTTATTTCAAAGCAAAATTGGGTGTATCTCAAAAATACTTGCATAAATTCCTTACTTTCTACAATCAATCAACGAAACCAACAATTATGCACATCTCACCCTATGTCGCTGCAACATATCACATTATCAGCACAACGCTTACATTGGCCGATTGTGTCCAAATTTAGATTTATTAACCCACTTGTGAATTATCAATAAACAGTCACTTTAATCTTATCTGACTGGCACATATCTCTCCTTATATTCCAATCATCTATCTAGTCGAATACTATCGATGGACACACAAACGTGGTCAGTGTGCACTTGAAACTGCAACCGAAGTCTTTGGAACTTCGATCACGATCTTGTGTCTGATTTATTAAATTTTTTAAATGAAATAAATTCCCATTACAACCATTCATTATACAGTAGAAAAAGCAAAAAATGTATTCCTGAGGTTCGCCATTGTTCTATCTAAAACTCACTTTAGTACACAAGTGAGTCCCAGCTGACTTTTAGCAACTAATTTAAAGTGTGTAAAAGCCAATGCTCTATGGTCAGTTTGACCTTTTCTCCGAGAGAAAAAAGTAACGAAAACCGTAGCAATAATGTGGTCAAAAGACGATAAAAATACCTAAGGGAGTCTCCCTCCCAGAGCAAGTTGTTTTCCTCAAACAAGTCAATTTAACAATTGTTGCTGTTAGCACACAGAAGTCTTTCGAAAATAGACTCCGTCACCTCACCAGCACCACGCAATTTTAACACATTTCTAAGAACATAAATGCACCCCCTCGTTTTCTCCAGAAATTCACATGGGATTACATCGTCTGAGGTGTCAAAACACATTTACCACACCTCACACAATTTGCTGCATTGACACGATTTGCCAAACGTCAATTTGACACAAGTAAATGCCTGAATAAAGGCGTTAATAGAGCACACAATGAACTGGTTGAAACTAATGCATCCGAGTGTTTGGCTGAATGGAGCAATTCTCGTGAATCGCTTAATGTTGTTGACTTTCGGGAATCAGCTAATTGCGATATGTAATGTTATGGAAATTTCATTTAGAGCAAATATGTGGCAGGCAAATACCTACTTTGTCGAAACATCAAACAAAGATGAAGAATATAAAACGGCACACAGAATGTCATCTTCCCATGGCAGAGTGTTGCCACAGTTTATTAGCGGAAACTAATAAATTGAAGTGTTTTCCGTTGGCGTGTAGCACAGAGGGCGTGATGCTTGATATGTGTCAGTTAAACTTTGAGCAGATGACAAGACCGATTGTATATGTCATGAATGGGGCGTTTTAATGGGTTCAGCTTTGAACTGAGTTATACAATGTGATCAAATTGTTTTATTTTTTTTCCTGAAGTAAACTATCAATCTTTGAGGGAAAGTTTTGTGAAGGTCACCTATGAGATTTTTATTTACGCTTTACGTAGAATAAACAAAAATATATAATTTGATCTTGAAATGTTTATATAAGATTATTTGAAGAGAGCTTTTGCGACTTAAAGATTCCCTTGAAATCTGCTTCAGAAATTAAGATGTAATTTCCATGTTAACGATTCCATAAGGCTGACAGTGCACACAGCTGACAGTTGGAATACAACACCAATTGCTTTAACCTTCTCCTGGGGATCTTCAACAACGTTTCTATTGTTTATGGTTTCGATCTTCCGTCCGGGTTGTAAAACACCTGTACTAGAGCTTGGGTCTTAACAACAGCCTACTTTTGTGCACCTGAAGTGTATCCAAAACTTCTTGCATGATTGCCTATGTTTTAGTTTTATCACACACCTTACTCAAGGAGATGACTTGAGGAAATGCTTCCAAAATTGCATATACACAGGTTCTTTCCTCTAGTGAGTGTAATAGCAGACACAACCCAAGTAATGTGTTGCAGGTCAGACTCAGGTTCAACTCGATTTGATTATTTTTATTTATATAAGGTTTAGTGGTCTAGTGTATTGTCTAAAGATAAAGAAAACGTTATTCATTATGGTTTCAGCACCCCCATCACAAAACAGTGTACATGTCTCTTCACCGTGACAGGAAAACGGCAACCACAATCAAAATACAATAACACTTCTTTTTACGGACACCCTCTACAAGGGACACCTCTCGTTACGGACAATTCGCCATGGTCCCGGCATGATGTATGGTCTATACGTGTACAAAAATGGGGAAGTGATTTTAAATGGTAAATTGTTATAAATAACTAACGTTAACCCTTTGAAACAGACACCTCTTTATAATGGACAATCATGACGGCCCCATGGGCACTGTAATTGATACACAAGAATTGTATTGTAATTCAGCAGTGCTGAGTGGTTTTAAACGGTCTCATGTATAAACATGGGAAACTGTTTGAAAGACAATTCATTTGTGTCGACAAATACATTAATTTTGCTCAAGACGTTCAGAACAATCGGACATGCATCACGGATAGGTAACTCAGGATTTGAAATAACGATGGACTCCAAATATCACAAAACTGTAATGGCTCTTTGGGTGCTTCTTCAGTTCGGCAAAACACTTCACCTCAAAACGTTTTTCATTCCAGTACAATAATGCCCTACACGTCAAAATGAATTTACGTTATGGTGCAGAAAAGCACATCCACACTTTCACAGTCATCTTGACTCCTGCCTATGTTGGCATAGACACTCATGCTCATTCTCAATAAAACAATTTATTCTGGAATCGTGGCAGTATTCACAGCAGGAGTAGGAAATAAACTGGGCGCGTCGAAATTTTAATTTCAGTCACGGACATTTGAACACCCATCCTCCGCAACGCTTGTCTGTGTGAGTAATAATCCACAGGAGCTGTGAATCATTGAAAATATAGAAAAGGTATATTTTCAAAATCTGTTACGCAGAAAGAACACGCTAATAAACTACAAAAACTAATCACATCACGACTTTTATTGGAGTTGCAAAAAAAAAACAATGAAAAGAGAGCAGAGAGAAATCATATTCGTCACCTTCACAACACCCACGCTCGATAGCCTCATCGACTTCTCCTGCAGGAGCTTCAGATGCCCTCTTTCAGAAATCAATGAAGGAAAGTCGTTTGGTTTATGAAAATCCCACATATAAGTATGTACATCCTAGAGAACATGGGCCTACCAAGCCCAACTGGCGATGTTTACTTTCATCAGAAAATGTGTACATACGTACATTGGACAACTAAATATAGCCTAGGGCTATTTTTATCTCCATCGATGATCTATGTATAGATATACATCATCAGAAAAATGAAAAACAAACACACACACGGAGCTCTTTTGAAAGTAACAATGCGGAAAATTCGAGGAGATTCTGCCTTTTGTAGGGAGCACGCAATCATTCGAGCAAAAGTGTACTGCCGAGACTCAAAATAAGAAAAAATCACAGCCACAGCAGTAGAAAGGCTATGTTGAAATTAAGGAAAATTAAAAATTCAGTTATTAAGTGGAACTATTCTTATCCAAGCAAGGATGGCATCTACTTCTAAATCCACAACGAAGCTAGACTACGAAACATCTGTCATTTGCTGATAATGAAATGATTAAATTAACGGCTGGTGTGACAGAGCACATGCAATGGCAGTCTCGATTATCGCATCTCCTTAATTTGCTGATGCCCTGAAATTACTGAGCTGCGCAATTTCATGAATTTAAAGTTGAATAAATTTTTTTGGAAGTCACTGTGGTGAACATGGCCTACGGTAATAGTTGCTAAGGCAGTACTTTCGACAACGACGACATTGAGTGTCGATTTGAGTCTCGATCAATACGAACGGAGCTTTGAGCGGTTATTCTTTCACTGTTATAGCGGTTGTATAGCAGTTATTCATTCATTGTTAAATTGGGGACACCTTCGAAAAAGAACGCGACTCCTTACCGGCTGAACTGACTCAGAATTGGAACCTGAGCTGCCATAATACTAGTAAGAAAAACAGGTCTTTTAAGGGTTTGAGTGTATACTCTTATAAACCTTAAGCCACAGCTGACATTTCAGCGATTTACGTGTAATAAAGAAGACGTAACCGCCATAGCGGTCAGTGTCGAGGAAGACTTAGAAGAGTTATCCGGTGCTTATGGGCATCGCCAGGCAGCCAACCCGGCTTATTTTTCGGTTGGATTTTAGCCTACATCCGTACATGATGTCAACGCAAGAATTGAATCCCTAATTTAACGCAGACAATGTTGAACGGAGATCCTGATTTTGGGGATCATCAGTCGGCGTGGAATTGTTTAAATCTCACACGTCAAAACCAGAGGCGCAACCTTTCAGAAATCAGTCTACTACTTGCATTTCCCGCCAATATTCATGTAACTCAAAGCAGAAATGAAGTACTATAGAAATAGCCAACTTTACATTTTTCCCCTCTAGCCCATCGACGAATTTGAGAGGTCTTTCGACAGTTAATCTCGAAATAACGTGAATTCCGTTCTCTGATTGGTCAATTTGTTTGAGAAAAAAATATAAAAAATAGTTGTCAAAAATATTAAGGGGCCAGGGTGGTAGAAGTTGCCCATCTCTATAATACTTCATTTTCTGATCGAATGAACGCAGCATGTCACTTTTGTGAGTATTGTGACGTAGACCGCAAATGAGGGCAACGCCAAGTGTATGTTGTCAACGAAAAGGAAACCCAAAAGTGACGTCTCGGATAGAACGTCATGGTAAACAGGTATATCTTTGGTGGTCGGAGATTTTGTCTGTCAAGGAACTGAACTATCAAGTCAGACAACGACACTAGCGCGGAAATCAAAGGAAGAATAACTTTCAATCGCTACTTCTTTCGACCAAGACAGAAATTCATCTATAACTTAATTGTGCGGTTTTCTTTTTCAAAATTTTAACGTTTATTTAAAAAAAACATATACAATAGTGTTATTCAAAGTATTGCCCATCTGAAGCTATGACTTTTCCCCATGTTTCTGACAATTTGTGGATCCCATCCCAAAAAAACTGAGCCGGCTTGGCAGCCAAGAATGAATCAAGCCAATTTTTGATATTCTGCTCTGATGTGAACCGTATTTCAGTGAGGCCGTGGATATTCGGCCAAAATCACATTTTAATCGTGTAAACCACTTTTTGCACGTTCGCTCAACTAGCGCATGTTCACCATAAACTTCCACCAAAATACGATGTCTATCGGCAGCAGTTTTCTTCATATTAAAGTAGTGAAGAAGAACTCCTAGCAAAAACACTTTTTCAGGCACAAAGTTCAACATATTTAAATAAATAAAAAATTATTGCTGTTTACGCTTCAAATTAATGACATATACTGAAATGACGTACAATGACAGTAGCTTTCCAACGCGTGTTCCAATGGAATAATACAAGTTACGCCATCTCTTAGGATACCTTACTCTACACGTTACCAAAGGAGGAATAAGGTAGCGCAAATATGCGTGTGAAACTGGAAGCCGCTAGCTACATATTGAGCTGGTTGAAGACGCTTGTTGGTTGAGGACCAGGTCCACCTCGGACTGTAGCGCCACCTTCATTAAGCAAAATTATCTTTTTAGAAGACAACGCACTAGTGCCCGGCATGCGATTTGACACCTCGCCATATTTTCTCTAGAGCTACGTCATTTCCTTAGTCTAGGCTAACAAGCTAACCACCCAAAATTCGACAAGCTATTGCCGGAATAAAACCGCACTCATTAAACGGAATTGGACCACTGCCAGCAAATCTGAGCCGGTCAATTGAATGATATGCTGTTCCATACCACCTTAAGGGGGTTTTCAAGAGCAGAGAACATGAGGAAACAGTACATTATTCGACTCTAGAAGACCAAAACGTTTACAGTGAACATAACCCAAGAAAGAGAATAGATAAAAGAAAAAGGAAATAGACGACAGGCAGAGTTGTGACTTCCACTATATTCAAGCTAAAGTTTCGAATCTCTGCCATAAACTGGTATTATGGTTCATTCAGTACTCACTTCCGGTAAACGTTATTTATTGGAAGCAATATTTTCCTTCTCTAATCCGCAATTTAAGAGGATTATTTACTGAATTTTTATTTTCACGATGCTTCAAAACATATAATGCACAGCAACCAGTGAGAGCCAACACCTCCAATTATGTCTCATTGAATCTTTGAATTCATTTAAAGCACAATGGACAAACACCGATAAATCCGCCAAACAATGTGGCTAAGTGAGCCTCTGACAACCTTGTTTGCTCGCCCTAATTCATCATCAGTCTCGTGTTGAAGGAAAAACCTTGACAATAAGAACGAAGAAATGAGCACACTCCCCAACAAATCCAATGTGAATATCCATTACCTCAGCAGTCAGCGGTTACGGCGGCAGCGGCACAGGTAGCAATTGGTAGACACTCTTCTGTTCAGAGAACAAGGAACATAAGCAAACCACATAGGGTGGCAGTTCGTGTATCTCCAAATTGATAGCTAGGATTACCTGGAATATATTAAATTCTCGTTTTTGTTACGCCCTCATCTCCGCAACGAAGTACGACAAGATTTTCGCCAACTTCGCCAAGTCGCAGCGGATTATATAGAATCACGGGTTAAATCTCTGCAACCTCTGCATTTCGCCGGCTTTGGTGCGACTCCGAAAACCTTCAGCGAGCGGCTTACTCCTTTCCGAAATTGCCATCTCTTACGTGAAATAAGAAAGCTCTCACCTTTCACCAAGCGACAACCGGGAAATATTGTCTCTTAATGAAGGTGAATGAATGAAAATCCCCAGCAAAGAGGCAAGTCCTGAAATCGATGCGCCTCTATCTGTCATCAAATAGGAATAATAGAATATTCATGTAAATGAGGCCAGATACACGGTTTCCAACGATTGACTGAATAGTTATGCCCTCGTTCTGTATTCGCTAGATAAGCAAATTAAATGGATTCACACGCGTGTGGTGACGATGACGAATGCTGATGGCAAATTGTAGTTCGTTGTTAATCACCTCAATTAATTTATCCAAACACATCTATCGCCTTCCGCTTCGGATCTCTAGCGACCTTGGACCTTGGTCCTAATGACGTCATTCTCCCAAACTAACAGCCCCAAGTTAATATAGATGGTGTGTACATGCAATTATTTAACGAATATGTGGCATGGTGAAAGCACACGCTATTTCATTAAATGTTCCTACCACTCCCACGGGTAATTTGGATGCGTTGTGACTAAACTAACCGAGCGAGGCAAGGAGAAGATTCGGCACATAATCCAGCCGCCAGCACAGGAGGCATGTGCTCGGTTGTAATTTTTTTGCAACGATAATCCAATATATCACTGGGACACAATTTGAGTGTTTACACTCACGCTATTTTCCTCCCATCGGATCCCGAAGGATGTCAAGGCGGTGCATTAAAAATTATGGAAACTAATCTCCTGGCTTCTCTGCCCCCGACCGATGGCATGGGGAACACATAAGGGTCGAATAAAATAACCAAATAACCTTAACCTAGTGGTAGACTTTGAATAGGTAATAATGTTAACCTTTCGTGATACCTGCCAGGATCCGATGTAAAGATCGATTCGGGGCAGCGCGGCGGGTGGAGGTTTGATATGTTATGCCCAGTGGGCCATTTAGGGTAAGCTGTATTAGCAAATGCGGTGAGAGCTTTATGTAATGGTAAATATAACGACTTCTTGGTCGGAATATAATAAAAAGGATAGCTTGGACGGGTTTCTTTTTAATCTACAGTCCTTCTGCGGAGATAGAATATCGAATTTATTAATCATGTAACACGAGTGTCGACTGAATAATTGAGGTGAACGAGATTTATTTGAGGCTCATAAACTAAATACAATTCACTTCATGGATTCAAAGGGTTCTTATGACAATATTATGACACACATGAGGACAAAAAAAATGTCGCCCTTAGCGATGGCTTGCTTAACGGCTTAATGAGGCATAAATTGATGAGGTGTCACAAATGCGGCACTGACTTCTGAAACTCACACAACCGAGTTTAGAACAGGATGAAATCGCACAAATGATGGATGACCTAGTGCCTGTCACCTGGGATTTCTGAGTGAAATATCGAAATGGAATTGTGGTGATGGAGGATTGACATGCGGAGTGGGGTTTGATGATTTGGATTAAAATAAATGATGTGATATGCCTAATTCACTGATTCCTGATGACCTTTTTTTTGATATGCCCGATTTAAGGAAATACCTTCTTCCACATAATTGCATACGAAAATACACGTTAGGAAAGCAATCTAGTTGAATGCTTGTGTTCGATTTTATATTTCTAAAGTTTTTTTTAGTTTTCAGTAATTCTGCATTAACGTCATGTAATAGCAGTTGGATGCATACAATCTTTTCAGAAAAAATTCACCGTAAACTGTTCTGATTACCGAAACATAATTAATTTCCTTTTAGACACCAATTTCAAACAAAGTTTCTCAGTCAAAATAAAATCGATATCAAATCGTGCAGTCGATGCAGAACGCCCTCACTGAAATACGGTCCACATCAGAGCAGAATATCAAAATCTGGCTTCATTCATTCTTGGCTGCCAAGCGAGATTTATTTTGGGATGGGATCCACAAGTTGCCAGAAAGATGGGAAAAAGTCATAGCTTCAGATGAGCAATACATTGAATTAGACTATTGTACACTTTTTTTTAAAATAAACGTTCAAATCTTGAAAAAAAAAAAAACCGAATTAAGTTGTAGACCCAATATAATTATACATTTATGTTATATATTGAACAATTGAAATCTTTATGGAAAAAATAAGTAAGTCAAAAATTGGAGGAAATACAGAAACGAATCCAAACCGAAAGCGAAAAGGTTAACGATTTAAGGTTAAGACTCAAGCGATAACCAAACTGTACATAAGCCTTACGTACATATTATGCATAACCTCACGCACGTGCGAAAATATGAAAATGAAAGGAATACCTTCAACACATCAAACAACCCTCATGCCAAGTATATTTGCATAGTTGCCGTTTTAAAGAACAACACGAAATGAGGAAATTTAAGAGACAACGTTTTACTCCGACATTCCTCACAATAACGAAGCCCACCACGTGGGACCCACCAGTAGAGTGACAAAAGTGCTCTCCTAGCAAAAGTGTTTCAGATGAAGAGAAAATTAAATCAGCAATTTTTCATTAACCGCTATGTATACGAATAAATACATATATTTAGCAAGAAATAAGAGGATACCAGATTATAGGGCATTATGTGCGCGAAAACCCTTTTTATTAAAGGCGAAAGAACAATCACTGAACACATTTATTTCCCATTTCGTCGAGCAAATCCGAACGCCGTTGTATGCAATACAATAGTTGGAGATATACGATTGAATCTGTTTCCATTTAAATGTAAATTCAAGAAATGAAAACAAAAATAAAATTCTTTTGATTGTACGTTCCACTTTGCTTGGCCAAACACACCCACCACTCGCATATTCATACTATTGCATATCATACACGTACAACGAGCAACAGGTTGGACACAACAAACATGCGCCGGATAAATTGATCCGAATCCCGGGAACAGCTAGTGCTATACACATCCAATGTGACCGCATGACTGACGATACCAAAAAAGGGGGACAATTATAAAAAAAAGAACTGATTTTATACAGAGAAAGAACGACTTCTGGACATAAATGGGTCACACATCAGGGAGAGGGTTTATGCTGACTAAACGTCTGGTGAGGGATATAAATGCTAAAATGCTTGGAAAGAAAAATCCATAAGCCCTCAAAGGAAGAAGGAAATGCTGCTGAGTAAGGCAAAAGTACGGGACAATGGGCAGATATTTGTGTATCTGGTCGAGTGTAAAAGAGGGCGAATTAACGTAAAAGGTGATGTCTTTGCAATGATAACAAACCCATGAGAACGCTTAAAACTTTCAAGTTCACAATATTTCTCCCTGACTAAACCTCTATCTCTCATTTTTTTTTTTTTTTTATTTTAAATAGTTTTCAAAGTTAGTCCCTCTTCAAAGCATCCTTTTTTGACAACGATTTTCGCAATGAAAACGGTCTGCCGGTCTTTACGGCACCCAAAAAATGGAATGTCAAGTTTGCTTGAAATGGGGGAGATTTCAAAGGCACTTTAATAAAGCAGAGCAGCACATCAGAAGAACAAAATCAAATTCCAATTACTACCTCACGTCGGAGTTTGTTTCAATGTAAAACGGAGTGCATTGTGGGTGGTTGTGGATGAGGTCAGAACTTTTAAGAACAGAACTTATGGATGAATGAATGGTCAAGGAGAAATCGCAAAAAATGGAAATAGTTCGATACGGAAATTATTGCTATTCAGCGCTGAAGAAGGGGAACTTCATTGACAATGACAATCACAAAGAATGACTTTTTACGCCAATCTGCCAAAAGTATTGAGAACATTCGCAGGAATTAATCATTTCTTTGTCAGCCCGGTTAGCGAAGCGTTAAATTGACAACGGAAGAGGGCTAAAACAAACACAAACGACACCCACTGGATGGATCGGTGTACAAAAAGTTAAATACCTCGTTAACTTGTAACGGAATGGCTAATGAGTCAAGCCCATAAGTAAACACTGAACACCACAGCTGCATAACCACATTGACAGCCCATGACACCCAACACACGTTACATGGTTTTCGCGGAAAAGTGCAACAGAATGTGAACAGATTATAGAAAATGAGCGTTGTATCAATGTGAGTGGAAGCAGATAAGTTTTTTTTAAAACCCGCAGGAGTTGGCTTCCTTTGGTAGACAAGCAAAAACCGTAAAGTGACTGAAAACATTGATTGAAGAGGCTTTTAGCTTCCCAGCGAACAATTCATCACACGATTGCTAAGCCCGTAGATTAGATACGATTGATGTCCTGATTAACTTACAGATTCAGAGATTCCGAGTTTAAATTGGAATAGTCTTCGGTTTGTCAATAATAGCAGAAGAGGAGTTCGGCTTATACACTGATGGCCAGGAAATGAGCGCGGGTCGGGGTCTTGTCTGACCTCTTCGAGAGATCCCTGGAACTAAGGGACGATTGCAGAGTCTTTCGAATCGAAGTGACTGTGATATACGAGTCGGCACTCGCGTTGAGGGACCACAACAATTTTTTCTGATACCCAAGAGGTAATAAAGGCCAAAGTATCAGGCATTCTGACATCGAAGCTGTTTATGCAGACGGTGACTCTCTGCTGGCCATCAGGGTACACTGGAATTCTAGGAAACGAAAGAGCCGACAGTAAGCGATCGAAGCTGAGTGAATCTGTATATTCGCCTTGGTCTGTGTATTGGAGCAAAAGCAAGGGCTCTATGACCGACGCTGGACAATAGGAGTCCTTACAGGGTACTGTGCACGCATGGAATCCATTTGAAAACGATGATGAAACAGAAACTACCCAACCTCTGTTCCGCGAATGCCCAGCCCTAGCAGTTTCTGAGTAAACTCTTCTGAGCTGAAGGACATTATCGGTGGGGAAATGAAAAACCTCCTAATATCCATGTGTGCATCTGGCTGGTTTTAGGACTAAGCACGGTACGCTGGCCTTAGTGATCCACGACCCGGGGAACCCAATTACCTACCAAACTTGGTTTATCAAAACCCAATACATTGCATCCACACATGGCATGTTTACAGTCACAGGACTCTCATAATTGTCACTTGATCCGGATTTCAAATATAAATATAAAACCTTTGACAAGGCAGTCATATCTCATAGCCAGTAAAAAATGTGGTCTTCAATATTCGTCTCAAATGTAGGTGACTTTGAGAACATGTAAAAGAAAGCCACATGTCCCTATCAAGTGTTTGTTTAAGATTCCATCAACAATTCATGTGATAATCACAAATGTAAACAGCAGCAACTAGTGAAACGTCTTAGAACCAGACAAACCATACACTAAGCCCTACAAACCTAATGAACGTTCACCACTTTTTCCGCTTACATACATACGTACTTGAGTGTACGTATGCATGACAAGATATTTAATGGAACTCTGAAATGATTCCGCCAATAGACATTAGACAAAAGAGAAAAAACATCGGAGCAAGAGAGGACAGCAGTCTGAGGTTAAGCTTCCCACAGGACAATACACCATTCAACTCGTTTTCCGTATAAAAGTTGAGTAATTGATTTATGGATGAACACAAGACAACTCTGATGAATGGCGAAGCCTGCTCGAACAATGTAAAGAGCAAAATGACTTTTGCCTACCCGACTGTTGGTATTAATTATAAATGGTTCCAGCAAAAGGCAAAAGGAATTTTCTAACGGTTGTAATTGTCTTCACGCACACGCACACTCAAAAAGGGGTCTGAAATGAGTGCACTTATGATTCAGGCCAATATTTAATTCAGTTGTACGGAGCAGGAAAGGGAATTTGTTGGCATGCGGGCTGAAAATGGGGATAAATATAAGGCATGATGAAATCAGACCTAAGGATCTTGCTTAAGGTTGATGTTTGGTCGGTGAATCGCATGGATGTGATTGAAGGACTTGGGTCAACCACAACAAACCTTCCAGATGCATTCAGTCTAACAAGGCTTGCAGTAGGCATTTCGGAACTTTGACAGTTGATAGCGGCCATATTGTTAAAGCTGCATCTGTTAAATTGGCTGTCATCCCTCTTGTCGCGTTGAACACCAACTGCAAATGTTTGAAATGGGTGTTTCGCTAGGGCAACGTTTCGCGCCCATTTCTGGATGAATGCGTATGTCAACAGACAAAGTTGTCGAATTTTGGCAGAAACCAATCCACCGAAAACTCACTGTTTGGTGTGGATTCTGGTTTAGCGGCTTCACCAGTCCATATTTATTTGAAAACGATGGAGGGAGCTATTGGTTGATGATAACCATGTTCTTTTGTCCTGAACTAGATTACATGCAACATGTGGTTTCAACAGGACGTGTCACACGGCACACACCACATTGGAATTTCTGCACGAGGGGGTCATCTCACGTGGAGGTGATGTGAAATGTCCACCGAGACTGTACGATTTGACCTTGTTCAGCTTTTTCTTGTGGAGTTTATGACGTCGCAGGTCTATGCGAACAAGCAACAAACCACGCCAAACTAAAACATGACATTGACCAAATTCAGCCTGACTTCTGGGCCTGAGTTATGGGAAACTGACATTTCGGATGCGCGTCAACTAGTTAATCCGCAGCGAAAATTTTAACGATGGCCTAATCACATCGATAGGCCTTTTAAGCGAAAGGCCTATCGATCTCACACTTTATGATTTATTTAAATTTAAAGACAGAATAAATGTACCCTTTGTATGTTGGCACCATGCTTCTGCAATACCCTAATATGTAAAATATGGCGACAGATATGACATCGATCTCCTCATCCAAAAAGCGACACCATCCGCAATGCATTTCAGTCCAATACAGACTCACAACTGCTGGTGTATGTATCTGCCAAAGAAGACAACAATTAGTCCCTAAGCTGAAATCAATCTAACAAAGCGGAACCACTCAACAGAACACCATCCGCCATTAGTTGTCGTTTACCTGTACGACACAATCAACATCGTGCAAAGCATAATTTCCCGACGAGGAGCAAACTATCTATCCCGGATCTCAACTTCAGGTGTATCGAAAAGCGAATCAATGCCAATGCCCTTTGACCTACACGCCCGATCCACCCGAGGCTTCGTTTTTATATTTTCACAAAACAGACCTGAACAGAATGTACCTTATTTTAGGTGAGTTTATGTACACCAGCGTGTCTGTCGGTATGCACCTGTCGAAATGTGTCAACAAGTTGAACGTCATACGGCACCATTGGAAACTGATAAACTGAGTGTATTGATGGGGTCCTGGACAGCCAAGACATCCGCCCACACACAACCAAATCGAATAGAGCGTGCTTATTATATTTTAGTTTATTTATAGTTTCTTTATTTCGCTCTTTACACTTGACTAAATATTTTATATGGAATAAATTTCGGACTAGAGTGAGCAACAGCAATGAATACAATTTTCGCCCGCCTTTTAATGGACACACACGAAATTCTCGGGATTCCAGGAAAAAGATTCACCCGAAAAATTAAGCAAAGTCTACCCCTGTTTTTGTGGAGGATCCGTCGCTCTTGCCACAACATAATCTAATAAAATGTTCATTTCAAGGCTGATGATATATGTGCATGTATGTAAATTCTATTTGATAATTACTTCGGAGTCATTGAATTTTACGCATACACCTAGTTCATTCATCGCCCATAGCCCATAGGCCACCGCCGCAGATGATGACGACGGACAACGTTACTGTCGCCGCTTACAGCCACTGCCACGGAAGCGGGTCCTTTTTGCGCTACTGTTGCGTCTATAAGTAGATGCCTAGCAAGCATTGTTGGGATGTATTCATTTCAAAACTGAAATTCTTCTCGAATGGAAATGAAAATATTCTCATCCACACATGTAAGGTGGACTTTGTCGTAGGGGATGACGAGCAATACAGATATGTATGTATGTTTCTGTACATACGCGTGTTTATACATATGTGTATGATGAAGACAACCTGTGTGCAATAGGACGATCCCCGCATGCTCCATTAAAGTCAGAGTCTCTTAACTTTTATAAATAAACTGCTGATACTGCTGCTTGTGGTGCTACGGTGCTACAACAACTTGGAGCTATTCGTCGTCGTCGTCGTTGCCGTCGCTTATCCACCGCATCCAACCATCCATTCACCCACCCACCCATCCATCCATCCTTATGTCAGGCTCAACCGAGTAAAAGAGAATAATAACCCGAAAATCCAATAGATTCAGTGAGATGTTCACCGTCGTTCAGGTGGTGATGGATGCGGATTCATCATCCCTCGGCACACAACAATGGTGGGGGCAGAACCTAACCTCTACATAATGAATTTCCTTCGTTCGCTCTTCGCAGCTCCTCGATTTTTAGTCAACTTTAGCGGTGAAACAAAACTTTAAGTTTCGTCCCGTTCGTTCGTTCCTCTTTTCCATCTAGTCCTGGAGGAGAATCGTTTCCAGCCACACAGTTAGGTGCAGACACATACACACGTCCTTACTTGAGGATGTGTCTGTGTAGTGCAGGCTTTTTGCTTTTGCTGTATACACACCTGAAACTCCACGTTCTATACCAAACACACAAGGAAGGATACAAAAGAAATAAGCGAACAAAATGAAACGGGGAATACGACAGCGACCAACGAGTAAGGTTGTTTCTTTTCGAAGTAAGCCGCATTGATTCGACCCAAGTTTTTTGTGCTATTTCCATTTTCCGTTTATTTTAATACTGAACTGAAAGGATATTTTTCGCTCTGTTCTCTGTTTTCTGTTCTCTGTTGTGTATTCTGCGTGTTCCACTCTGCTCCTTATCATTGCATATATATACATGCATACATATAGAGCCTGCTTTCGCATACATGTACAATAACAAGAGCAAAAAAAAAAAAAACAAAAAAAAGTATCACAGTAGCGACAGCACCCACCAGATGAAAGCTTATATAACTTTTATCGGATAGAATTATGTTGACTGGTTGGTGTAGTCATATATTTTCCGCATATCCTTTTTCTTTCCCTTTTTCAACGTTTTCTTCGGGTTTTTATTTTGTTTATTTTAAATGATACAAGTCACACGTCAATTAGTGCTGTCACATAAAAATACAAATATAGCACAGTACACGACAGGATATGCCATACAATTACCTTTCATAGATTTTTATTTATTTGTTTGTTCACTTTCTTTTTTCTTAGATGGTATTACACACACATTTCGTTAAGGTTAACTTATTCAGAATCTCGCGAAATAGCGTGCATATGTGTTGCAATACGATACGGATAAATGTAACCGAAAGGATTTAGAATATGTACAGGCAGTCTTTGCAACAGCACTTTAGCAACAATTCACTCTGACACACATGTGTGTATGGATTTTGATGTAGGTATTAGATATATTTTCCTAGGTAATGCAGAGCGATGTAAATAACAACACAGTTATGCAGGAGGAATACTATTTTGAGAAAAAAAAAGGAAACTAGCTCAGAGTTATCACATTGCTTGGATGGCGATGGGATTGGGAATCGTCCGCTCTCTCGCTCTCGGTGCCTAGCTCTCTTTATTCCGAAAGGGCACTTTCGAAAGTATCTCGCACACAATCACGCACGGTGCGGTCGCTAATATTAACTAGTTGCTAACTCCTCGTAAGAGAGAGTCTGATGCTCTCTTTCAAGTGGGAGCTCTTTTTTGGGGGATTTTATTCTAAGTGCTGGGGTGGTTGGGATTGTTGCCAGGTCTGTTTAGACTGAATCTTGATGCGATCGAATTGATTAAACAAAGAGAAGCTTCCTATGAATTGGTTGGTTAATCCAAAATTTGAGAATGTTTTCGTCAGAAATAGTAATGTAATAAGAACTGGCAGATCTGTTCCATATTAGCCTGCGAGAAAATATGTTGAACTTGTACTTACACTTGTTCTGCCATTCTATACAGTCGAAACATTCCAACACCCCTAGCTACTTTCAACTGTTTTTTCAAGATCTTGCAGTGAAAACACAAATAATATACGAGTGAGTGCAGCATTTGCAAGTAACATCTTCATGTCCTGGGTCTAAGCATGTTCCCCATTGCTTGAAACCGAATTATCGATTATCAATTACCGGATTGATAAACCCGGTATTCAGCATAAAACAGCCTTGCCATTATGAGACGGGGGTACTCTGATTAGCCTCTTTTTAAATTAATTGTAGCTTGATCTTTTCAAATCTTCAAAATTAATTGTATTCCCAGTTCTCAAATTTCAGTACTTCGAAATTCGAAAGAAAATAAAACCCCACTTTTCACGGAACACCCCAAATAGTTTTCGAAGTGATGGACACTGGCTCGAACTAATGTAGTACCATGAACAGGAAAGCAACCAACCAATGCCCCAAAGAGGCTCCATTGTTCAATTCAACATGTTTGACAGAATAAAATTACCTGCCAATCTAAAAATATAATTCATCCCTAGCAGGGTATGAGCCATTTAGAAAAACGACAAGGCCAAAGCGTGGTAGACACCTCACTTCTCCGGTTCCTTTGAAAACACCTATTTTTAGATCGCCCTGAAATTCATATTGTATCGTATTTGAACCCGTGCAAATGTTACCCAATATTTAACCCTAAACGAAGGATAAAAGGATAAGTTTATTGAACTAGTAAACAGCGCTCTTTATGTCATAACAATGGCTGAATAAACACTTGAATTGTTTGTTGTTCAAAATGAAATTTATGAACGAGAGTAAAAAAGGAAATGTGTAAACAAAATGTTAGCTCATATATTCTTTATTTTAATGTTTAGAAGAGAGAATAAACTAAAATCATTTGGAAGAGGTTTTTAATTAGTCACTACTTGTTGATTCTCATTCTTTTAAGAACAAAACAGATAAATTATCTACCTGTTGACAACATAGTTTATGTTCTCTTTCGATTTTATTTTCAGCCTCAAAATACTGTGTATTCAAGCACTACAACAAATAGATGTGTGTCTACATGTGTGTGCGACTTTAATATTATATAGAACATAGCAAAAATGCAAACAAAATCATCACAATCAATGACATGACAATGTTAACACCCTTAATGACTTCCGTAACATTGCCTACCACTGTGATAGATATTTTTGACGTAAGCTATTCTTATCAATAAGATAAGTGCAGGTCTGAACTGGTTTCGATTTCTTTTGTTCTGTATTCCCCTGATAGAACTCTCTAGTTATGACAAGGAATTATGTGCTTTGTATGGATTAAAAACAAGTGAGAATATTTTGTGTGCGAAACAAATGACAATAAAAATGTGTCTGCTTTCGAGGCATTCACTTCTCTTGTTATAGAATGAGAAGGAATTGGAAGAATGTGCGAAGTGGCAAAGCCAAATAAGGAAGCATTTATGGAACTCCATTCATGCCTGAACTGCCCTGAGAAATTAGCACGTCAACTCCAATATCGGGTCCACGTGAAGTCATCTCCTTAACCAGAACACACGTGACACTAGATTAATCTAGATTAATTCATCCTTGCAATGATTTTTCCAGAGGCTACAGAGAGAGGAGCAAGAAACTATTGTACATCGACTCTCTCCACCCGAAGAAGTCACCTAGAAGACTACTATTTTTACAACTAAACTAAATACCACTAGAGTCAGTCATCTCCTACGTTTTATCAAAATCACAAACTTAGTTGAGGAATAGCTACTAATCCAACCTATAGGAAGCGCTTCTACAGTAACCACTCGTGTTCTGCGTGCTATTGTTCTATCACGAGGTATGTGATTTACAGTTCAATGCAGACTCCAATCGGCGAAGAGGACCTTTTTCTAGACAGGAATACTCTTTGAGCGTTTTCCAGGAAGCGTTTCGAAAGAGGTGGAGCCGTGAATTATGGAAGTTGCTACATTCGGGTATTGAACCTACCACTTCGGCTATATATAATAAACATAAAATATAAAATAAAATCTTGTATTGTCCTTAAAAAAAGGTAAGCGAAAGCGACATCTTTTTCTGACGGTAGATTCAACGTAACATAAGAAGGAAAACACAAGAAACTACTTCATGATTGGACGAATATTTCCGATTCCTTAGAACTGCGCTGTACATATGCTAGAATCCCCGAAAAATACCAAACCTGACAAAAAGAAAAATAGCGGAACATGCCTCAGGCTCAGATCCTCTATTGGTCACCGGCCTAATAAGTAAATAAGGTTCCAGGTAATAGTTAGACGTCCCCCTAACTCCGTATACAGGCCCCAATAGACAATCAAGACTGTGAAGTAAACTAGTGTTCCGAAACGACTCTAATCAATGTCAATTAACCCACTTTGGCAAGTCGCAAAATTTTCTGGATTAAAACTAATTCCATTAAAACAATTATTTAATCAAGCCAATGAAATATTTGCTTGGTTTTAGAATGAGGTTATTATTGTCTGCCTACAAGAGAGACAAGATTCAGACGGATACGTTAATCGTGCATTCAAAACTTTAGAAAGTTGATGAACCTTCCAATAAATATTTTTTTCAAATAACTCATCGGTCTTTCAGATGGACGCCCTCGAAGAACACATCCATAACGCGTCTTTCATTTGTGGTCTCAATTCGCAATCAAGTCACACAACGCAACGTCAATTAATAGCATCCAAATAAATGACAAGATGATTCGAGTATAACTGAATCAATTCAATATGGTATAGAGTGCGTTAGGTAATCAATCAAAAAAAATAAAAATTCTAAACCACATTGAAGGCACAGATCAGACAAACGACCGCATGCAACGCTTGAATGGATTTGAATCTATGTAAATTGCATGATCCATAAAATGAATTAAATGAATCGTTTGTATGGATAGCGAAATGTGGGAATCAATTAGTCGGTGCACACAGTACACTAAAGCCGAACGTCACGATAAATCGAGTTGTATTTGATTTTCTTGCAATAGGTAGAGTATGCACAGCGAAGCGTCTGTGGACACGTCTGATGCATTGGGGATTCGAAAAATGTGGGTGGTCATGTTACATTGGCAGTCGAAGTTGGGTAAAACATTCTTTAATAACATTTCAGATACATTTTCACTTACAATGAAGTATGGCGAGCTGTGAGGATTTATTTGTTTATTTTAGCTAATTGATTTCGCGGAAAGCGACTGCTCGGGGGATTCAGAGACAACCTTGAGCGAAAGGGAAGTGAATCAGATATTGTAAACAGTCAACTTGCTACTCAAAATGTTGTTGTTGGTATATAAAGTCGCCAAACAAATGGAGGTAAACGTATAGTTACGAATAAATAAGTAGTAAGTAAACTAGTCGACTTCTCATTTACGACGCTGAGGTATCGACGTTCTCAAAACGGGATAAAGAAGGGGAAGAGGAACTCCTGTTTGCATTGACGAGCGTTTGGAGGAAAAGATTTGACCACGAACTGTACGGTCTGTACAGCGACATGAGTCTAACCAGGCGTTTACGAATGCAACGCGTAGAGCGTACAGCGCAGAGCAAAGAGTTTTCGGCCCCGAACTTGTAGACGGCAGAAACGCAACAGACGACGGCAGTCTCTAGTTAGTTAGAGAGAGTTGGCTCCACAGCGGATTGTCGACGAATTTGGGCTACTTTTTGAAAATAAATTTTGAAAGCCATTCGGGAAATCTCCGTACATGATTTAGAATGGAGATGAATGGCTCGGTTGGTCCAAATCCAATGGGGTTTGAGAAAATTATGTGTATAAACAAAAATTGTATGGAGCTGCAGGTAGTACTTTGTGTCTGGTTTCCACTGAGATGTAAGAGAGATCTATAGGCATACATGACGGTGTCGTCAGCTTTCTTGAAACACTTAATACACTTGGAAAAATACCAAGAATTGAGACATTCGTAGAAAAAGTTCACATACATAGATATATTTCCACGCTGCTGCAAATCCATTTGAAATATCAACACTCGCGAGTGACGATGAAAAATGTATTCTCTTCATGCAATTCATGCGGTATCATAAATCACAAAATTTAAACATTTAGGTTAATTTAAAAAAATAAACACACCCTCTCACGGTGGTGGTGGCAAAAATGTTGACATCCGACACATTGATCTCAGCTGGCAATACTGCAGCCCAGATAAGTCTCATGGAGAAAACAAAAAAGAGGAAGAAAAGTAAATATTCCCATGCTTACCCATTCGCTCTCGCAAAACTTGTCCACTGCTGCTGCTCCGATGAAGGTGGTGGTGGTGTGGTATTATTTCTCGTCACAATAGTATTGGTAAAGTTGGTGGCGCTCTGCACGTATCCTGAATTTATAATTTAACCAAAATACCCCGTATCCTTCCGATTATTCACTTTGTATTTTATTTTCCTGTCTTCTTGCCTTCGAACCGAAACCGTGGTTATCCAGCGAACATTTGAACGAAAAAACACGACACACAAAACTTTACGCAACTGGAGCTAATTTCATGTTATGTTGAATAACCTTACGATAAGATTGTATCTCACTCTCAAAATGAGCGTAGAATGCTTTTTACTTTCATGCTCTCAAATAGTAAGTTGAATTTGGCAGCTGACACACCACAGGAAGATGTTTCTTTGCCCAGAAAGTTGCACGAAAATCCAGACGATACCGCGATTTTAATCCGCCAATCTTCTAAGCACTCGAATCCAGTGGATGGAATGAATTTCTTTTTGATTAACCGTGGAAATCACACACACATTCCCGTTTTTTTTTTTGTATGATTTTTTTTTCTCATTCCTCAATCTGAGACCAACAGCAGCAAATATCATAAAAGAACCAACAAACAAACAAATCAAAGCAAATTTAATTTATTACAATTGACCATCAGAACATCAGTGAGGGTAGCGCGAAACCGTTTTTTATCCACAAATACACCTCAAGCTTGCCGAAGAAGAAGATACGTACAATCATGAATATCGGCACGACTTTAACATACTGACTAGCACGCATATACATATGTGCATATTCTATATGTGATGCATATATGCAAACAATTTGTTATTTTATTTTATTCTATTTTTCATTTAGTTAAACGAACTAGAGAATTTTGTTTCGATTTCAAATGAAAACAACACAACACTCGTCGCTCTCGCATGCGATACATTGATGGCGATATTTAACGATTATTATTCGCCGTCGCGTCGTTACGCGTGTTATTCATATTTTTCCGACGTTTGATTAACGAATCCGTGTGAAAATTTCATCTCACGAAGTACTCACAACTCAGAACTTAGAACTGGGAACAGCTTACGCCTACTAGCACGTATTGGTAAAGCTTGTCCGAGATACAAATGTTTATTTATAAACTTGTAATTATATGCTTTTCTTCTGTTGTTATTTTCTTTTTATTTAGTTTTTTGTTGATAAATATACATATTATGTAGTATTTTTATTTATTTTTTTTTTGTGTTCAGTCTCTGCGTTGCAGACTACGGTGGCATAGATGTTTTGATATTCTCTATTTTCGTTTGTTTTTAGTCTTCAACCAAGTATATCGTTCGTGTAACGCAACGGCAACAGCAACAACATCAGCAATTCAACATATAACTAGTATCTAATATTGAAAGTATGAAGCAGATAAAATATAAAACGAACAAATATTCACAACATTGAGGAGACACGAGAGAATGATAACAAAGTTATCTTTTGTGTTTTTTGTTTTTTTGTTTTTTTTTTTAATTATTATTGGGGCATACACGAATAACGGTGATGACGTGCACGACGCGCGGCGATGTTGCCCCCCCGACGTTCGAGATACATTTCAGCGGCGGCCTGTTGTCGATTTATACCAAACACCCAACAAACCGAACGCATTGATTCCACTTGGCATCCAGCTAAAGGTTCATTATTTTAGGGGTGGGTGGTTGGTGAAATATTGTGCTGAAAAAGCACAATTTTCCGCTCTCTTACGACTTTGGTTGTGTGCGTGGAGAGCATCAAATAACTTCGAATTCCACCACATCTACCCAACTCGAACATTTTTATTATTTTTTGCGACATCTTCGAATTAAGAGAATCGTACATTGCCACCTTAAGAGAGTCTCTCTTGAAATTGACTGGGTTATTGTTTTATCATCGGCCTCGTGTGGAGCGAAACTGTTGTAACTACTACTGCATCGGTTGTAAAGTGATTGTAAAGTGTTTCAATTCCATAAACATTTTAACTAAAAAGCTCTGCACTGATAAGGTGGTTTCCATGATATATCGAACTTTAAGATAACTGAAAATGACCCTTGATAAACAAACCAGAAGTGTGGAGATCAAATTAGCAACTTTTCATGAGATTTAAATTTGTGAACTATCGCGCTATAAATATAAATTGTTCGACAGATCGTGCTTGGTTGCTTAGTGTATTCGGTGAAACGAAATAACTTAATTGCACCTTCTGCCGATTCTGAAACGCATGATTTAGAACATAAGCTAAGCAAACGGTTATAACTGGTCCATACTCACTGGGCTTATTGCGAATTTACAAGTTTTGGAAGTCAGGCACCTGTTGACATTTTGACGCTTTATAAACTCACATGATTGGCAGAGAAGTAATCCTCAGTTGATTCAGAGTCTTGTATTTCTAGCTAAATGATTAGATCAAGGTCAAGTTACCGGTTTTCAACTCTCACCTATGGCCATGCAATATGGGTAATGATTGATCAAATTTGATTGCGATTCGCGAATACAAGCTGCAGCGATGGTGAGAAACACGCCAGCTATGCTTCTATGGTTTGGACACGTGACACGAGTGTCCCCATCATCACAACGATCACTTGGCACTTGGTTGGACCAAGTTCAATTGATCAGAGTCCTTCAGTGGGTCAAGCGGGTCAACGAGGATGAGGAAGAGGTTTTTTTTGCATTGTCACACCTAAGTCAAATGTTAGTGATATTACTGATTCCATTGGTTTATAGTGTAGGGTAGGCCCAGTAATAATATATCCACTTGGTGAAATATGCGAAAATATGGTGTCTGTAGAATTAAGCTTGTAGTTGCGCGGGTAGGCCACGTCACACTTGAGTCCTGTTGTACCCATTGTGATGCCCAGGGGGAAAAATAACCTCTAAGTTCCACTTCGTGCGTTTGTCCTACGTTTCCCAAATTCTGATGAATTTGCAAATGCAGGTTAATGGGATCATTGTTAGTTCCTGGAGGTTCTGAAAGAAGGGTTCTTCCAGAATTCTGCATCTCAATGGCAGAGTTGTACAAAGACGTGGCTATAGTACGGACTGCTTCAATCACACCGAGGGTACTGTCGCCAATGCTCCTGCTAAAAATGTCTTCAAATCTGAGGGGGACTTACTAACGATGGAAGGAGGTCTAGCTCATTCAGTCCCTCCATGGGTTGCAGGCACGATAAGTAAATAGAATGGAATTACAGTGAAACTTCTCTTTTTAGACACAACTCTATGAGGGACACCTCTCATTTCAAGATATGCGTGTATTTCAACCCCTTCCGAACGCACACCCCACACAACGGACAATCATGTTGGTGCCGGTGCTGTCCGCGTTTGAAAAGTTTCACTGCAGTTCTTGCTGTAAGAAACAAGCAACCGAAAGAAAACTAGTTGAAATCCGGATAATGCAACATAATATATCAAATGTTTAGAGTTTTTCATCAAAAGACCAACAAAATTGAAAATTCATATTTTTAATTTAACTTCTCAAGGACAAGTGTTTCAAAATTTTTCATAAATAACTCCTTTCCACTGCAGTCCTTCATTTTTGAAACATTTTTTCGAACATTACGCGTAACACTCTCATCCACGGGAACTGAACATTGTTTCATTACTTCCAACAGTAACCATTCAAAATTCATAAACATTTCGTCGTATATTGCAGCTGGTGCAAATTCAATAATTTTGAGCAACTTTGTCATAAGCTGTTCCACTTTAGCAGTGTCATTAGCGACTCCTGGCAATAGATATTTCTTTACAATATTTGCATAGTTAACCATGCAGTTTCTATAGTTAAGTACAGCATTTGGATTCTCCGTCTCATTAACGACCACACCAAGTGTAAGCATCATATCAGACATGTGAGGCAAAAGGCGATCACTCCTGGCCAACCAGTCCGTCTCTTTTGTTGTACAGCGGATGTAATTCTATAATCAAAATTTAGAAGGTTGTGTTTACTGAAAGCACGGTACAGTATGTCATGCGATACTTACACTTATAAGAAACATTTCTGCTTCAGATGCGTTTTGAATTTCTGCAGGGATGAGAAATTCGTCGAAGGTTTTATGCCTTTGATCTGGAGTTAATGCGAATTTTTGGAAATAGTACTGTGTGAGTGGTCTGTATGAATCCTTGATAGTCTTATTGATCCATTTTTTATCTATAAATTCATATAAGAAATAAATTTGGTATGTCCATGAAATGCTTATGACTGCTTCTAGCAAATAGATCGAGAAACTCACCTTTTTCAGTTGCCAAAGGCAAGAATTTCTTCGACGTGTTCTGTATGAATGTTATACAGCCTTTAACAATTTCATCTTTTTCATCCGAGTAAGTCAGCAGATCCCAGCGCACATTTTCCATGATTTGTGCAGCCATCAGCAGCACTGGAGCAGTTGCTTCACCAAAATTTAAAGATTCCTTATGCGATTTCAGGGCAATCAAATTCAAACATTTAACAATCGGCACCAAATCCTCATACCGTTCCGCTTCTAACATTTCGTTCACATTCGAGTTTATGAATTTTTTGAAAAACTCCGTCTTCCGATCGAAGTACAATTCGAAGTAAATGTTGCACAGCAACTGGCTAAAGAACTTTTGCCGTATTCGTTCATCAGTCATGGCACTATTTAAAAGTGGCATGAAGTAATCATTTGACAGAGGGCGGCCCATTTTGACCATGGCACAGAAATTCACTATATGCTCCTCGGAGTTACAGGCTACATCAAACATTTTCGACCACATCAAGTGAGGATTCTCAAAGCACAGGACCAGAAACGCTTGTGCATCGAATGAATTGGAAAATTTATTCAGGAACTCATTGGCTCGCTCGGAAAAATGTTCAGCTTGGAAAATAGTCACTTTTAAACCAAAGTGCTTCACTTCGTATGAAATGACTTTCATGACTTGTTCTGTGCTGAAGTTCTGTATGGCGAGCAAGATAACTGAACCCAAGTCCACATAGGCATCTGTATCCATTCTAGAGCCTTCATTGTCTAGTTCTTGCGCCTGGGTCTCAATGTCCAAATGGATGTAGTCTATTATTTGCAAGCAATTTTCAACGCTCGTTAGTTTTATGTTCGATTTAATCGATTGTAGACACTCATCATTGCCTAAAGCAACAGTTCTATTGAAGAGCTCATCGAACCATGCCTTCTTTTGATGTCTTTCGAGCTGTTCATCCAGCTTGCGTAGAATTTCCCCAATCGTCGCGTCGCGAATGAGTTCCTCCATACTCTTGGGTCGAATCGCGATAGACTTCAGCTGTTGCTCCACGTCGTGATGGAATTCCTTTCTGGACAATATTCTCTCACTAACCAAGTACGATTTAATACCAATAATCGACTGAAGAGTTTCGTCCTTCAGATCTATCTCAACCCAGTACATGAACACATCGATTTTAACCAGCATCACATTGTACTGCAATGAGTTGAGCAGTGCTGTTATTACTTTCAATTGATGATCCTTAACGAGCTGGTGTGCATCTGCTTCGGAAAATTGAGTTTCGATGGCGAATGATGAGCAAAACTCATACACCGATGTGTCAAAGTTTGCTTCGAGCAATTCTTTCTCCTCATACACATCAAACGCGAACATGATCATGTCCAAGATATGGTTTATGGCGTATCCAGAGTACTTGAAGAATTGATTCTTTTTGAATGTCTTGAATTTTTCCGCGTCTGGTGTGTAGAACTGCCGCAAAAGATTCATTGTAAAGTCATAAAGCTTTCCCAGAATGATTTTCTTGTCCACGTAATTGACTTTTTCAGCCTTTGACTTTGTAATACTTGTTAGTATTGCCTTCACTAGACTCTCGACTTTAATCAGTACCTCGTAGGGATCACTTATGTGTTTCAGTGAATCCGTAGCTGTTTCAAAATACTGAAAGGAGAACCAGCATGGACAAAATGACATTGCCTCACAAAAGAATTGCTCCAAATTGAGATTCCATATAATTGCGACCAACAAAAACTTTGTTAGCAGCGGACAAATTTCTATAACATGACTCAATCCTGGATCATCACGAAGATTGTACTTGTAAGTGGCATCAGTGTTCACCAATAGAAACATGGTAATTTTTCGGAAAATTTTGCACGATTTTGGTAAAACCTTCTTTGTTGTTGGATCGATGTATTCCTTTTTGATGAAATACTCCTGCAAACGGGTACATATTTCGGTAATGATATCATCGTTACCTGAAAACATACATAATTGATTTGCATTGTGATTTAAGAATAGAAATATTTGTTAATATTATGGTTGCGCCTTACCTCCTCGAAAGCGAACTTTATTCAATGGTTTCACCTTTTCGTTGCAGTAATCCAGTACAGACTTGATGGCATCGAATTCCTCGCAGTAATCCATTGCGTCTTCTGCGTCGAACAACTTTAAAATTTTGTGCAAATCACGCATTTTATTTTTAAAATGTGTTTAAGTGAATAAAAGAACAGTTGCGGCGAGATGTAAACACAATTGTGACAGTAAAATACGAATTCGCCTCATTGACTGAGGAATCGGAGGGTGTCAGATATATAGAAGATGAAGACCGTTTGACTTGTCAAACAATTTTCGAATGAAAATGAATCATTGAAAATGAATTCTATTAAAATTTTATTCGCAACAAGAATTTGAAGACTGCTTTCATACTGATATAGGAGACTTACAAAATAAGCTACCTCCCATATCAGAACCTTCATTCATTTGTGATGAGAACTATGAATTTCTCGGCTCGCTAGCTACCTTCAATATGCTCAAAGTTGTTTAAGGCCCCTCTCAGCATATGCACATAATCGTCCGGATAGGTACATTATTATAATTCGGAGACGAAGAAATCGGTTTTACATTTCCTTTCCTTTCTGCTGGAGATCATATGTATTTATTCGTTTTATGAACATATCTAAAATGTTTCTTTTTTTAAGAGAAGTAAGTCAGTAAGGTCATTAAATGATAATAACCCGATGGCTTGTAAACGCAATATGATTGTAAATAATTGTTACTGATAATCGAACTGATTATAATGAAAAGGGAAGGCAATACATTTTCACAAGTATTTAGTACAATTTATTATACACCATACATATAATCTTTTTTGAAATACATACAATACAAAAATACAGTTTCAATCAGACTACTTCAACTCAGAACGTGGTGATTAGTCAGTGAAAAACATCTCCAAAAGATCGTTGTTTTCCAACTGAGCTCCTTCCAAACGTTGAGCGCCCCTCCAACGTACAAGTGTTGGAATAACTGAGATGAATATTTCTTTATCCGTTCTAAACGGATTCTTCATATCCTTCCAACTGCAAGGACATAAAACATCGATTCATAGTTCTTTGTGCTGCTAATATATACCTTACTATGATCTATCACCAACGTCTACAACAATGAACACAGAATCCTTCTCAGCAAATTTTTCAACCGCATCCAATACGTGTGGCTCGGCTAAAATGAAATCCAATTAGATTCCCTGAATCTCGTCCCACAATTTAATCGGTAATCACCTGCTACACAATCTGGGCACCAGCTAATTCCATGCTCGGTTTTACTACCAGTAAAATATACATTGATTTGTTTTTTATTATCAATACCCGTGAGGGCAGATTTGAAATTATCGTAGCCAGTCACTTTAAATGTGTCTCCCATTGCTCGATGATGTAGAAACAATTCTGTGGATAAGTTGAATGACAATTTATCACTATCTCTGCCGGTTTTTTTTTTATATTCTCTTGTTTTGTCACGAATACTTTTAGATCTGTTCGCTTAAAGAATCGGGGAGTTGTAGGAAAAATTCACGATATGATTTGTTCGAGTAAGAATTCTGTGACTATTCAATTTACAAAAATCGAAAGAAACTGTGTAACTAATTGCCTTTACTACTACTACTTATGAACATTAGCGATTACAGAACAGTTGACCTTTTATTTGAATTTCCTTAAGCGTCTTTTCGCTTGCCCCATGCATCGAACTCTTTTGCTCACAGCCTCACATTGTAGAGTCCAAGATTTCACATGTGATCACGGAAATACGTGAATATGTATGACATATTTATAATTAAAATAATTACTAATTACATGTGTACAGAGAGTGAAAATGTATACAGTATACGTTGCACCGTGTAACAGAAGCTCAGGTGAATGTTCAACGCCTGAAGCTAAAGGATAAAATAATGTTAATATGGGTGGGCCTGCAACAAATAGAGGGCCAAGCTTCTACAGCAACCTCTTATGTTGTGCGAGTGGATAGGATCTACAGTTTTATGTCGTTTCCGAACGGCCAATTTTGAGAATCTTTTTCTAAACAACGATACCCTCAAGCATTGTGAGTAACTCGTAAGAGGTGGGTTGTTGTCCTATCGAGAATCGAACCTAGATAGGTTCAAGTGCGGGGTCGATTCACATACACACTACCTACGCCACAATGCCTTCAAATTGTAGATACAAATCAAATACAGATACGTCACTCGGCAACTGACAATTAGGTATCTCAAGAAACTTTGCAAACCTTGTGCAACATTGCCACCAAGTCTGATTGTTTTCGTCGTTCATCGTTTTCATCATGTTATGATCTTGAGCTCGACACAGTAAATTTTACAAGCCAAACACATTTTCAAGTGCACACCTGTGTAATCGGATCGAAATGCAAGACCAGCGGACATTTTTTTGCTGTTCTGGTAGTTGTTGACTATTGTAAAAACAACTAACCATCTGGTGAGGAGACAATGACCATCTTCAAAATGGTTTAAAAGCGCAGCAGACAATGGACTGAAGCACAGAACTTTGTTGGCAATTCCATACAGATATATCGTAACAATGGGTAGGATGGGCCAAATATCAAAGAATATCTAAGAAAACAATTTTTTGTTGCAGTTTTCCTTAAGGGACTTTTTATTCTGGTAGTCGTAGTAATTCTGGTGGATTGTGCAGTAGTTTCAAAATCAAGAAATAAAACCACACCAGCAAAAAGCAACGCTAATGAGCTTCCAACCACGATTGTTAAAGCGAATACAACAACTCCATGTACCTGTGCAGTTTTCTTGAATGGACAGTTTGTGAAGGGTTCCGATGAGCAACCAAAAGGGGATCCCGCTCTGATTCAAGAAATCAATGTGGTTTACCCATGCAACGCTATTGGACAGAAACAATGCCAAACAAAGTGTTTGGAAGCCGTGAGCATGGTTTGTGTTTTATAATTATTCTATAAACATTTTTATTTTTCATAGATTGTTGGTCATCTACCTAACTCGGGAAATGTCTTGTGCGCTGTGATTGATCGTGACTGTCACAAGGAGCGGGCGTATCTCTTTATTAAAAATTGCAAGAATTCCTGGATCAACACAAATTTGGCCGCTGGAAAGGAGTACTGCTGCAAAGATGGCCAGGCATATCCGTGTCCTATGGTTTAATTTAAGTTAATTTGAAATAGGTTTTGTTAGACACCTTCGTTTTGTTGTTGTAGAAGAAGTTAAAATATATTTATTGTGCATCAGTTAATTGCGCTTTAATATTCACATAAGGACACATGAGTGCATGGTTTGAGTACAGGGACGCCACAACTCATTGAAAATAGAAAACCATCTTTTGCATGTATGTATAATAAGTTTATTTCTTTTCACTAACATTGAAACACATGAAGGTTATTTCTCCGCGAAGCACTAGTTAAAGAACTTCTTTTTCGCCGAAGGTACGTTGAAGGACAGCTCTGAAAATCTGCAAGAAAAGCAATCAGTCTCATGCAAATGTGTAAGCATATATCTACCATACCTGGCCAATTTAGGCGTTTGAAATGTAGTTTCATTCGGTTTGCTTATTGTTATCGTTTCGTTTATAATCTCCGAATCAGATGGCAGGTTTTCTTTTTCATCACTTTCGTCTTTACCGTTATCATTTTCATGCCTTCTTACACACTCGTCCTTGCACCTGCAGCGCGATGTGCACATAAGATTACTTTGCCTACATTTGCATCGTTTTGATGAACAATCTTTGCACCTGCAACAATTCAATCCATCTGAATTACGTTTTAGGCCATGTGAAAGTTTTGATGGAGCGTCTTCTGTGGCTGACAAATCTGATGAACCCTTTTCTTTCTAAAAGTGGGATAATGGAATGTGAGTTTGGTGGCAGAAAAAGGAAAAAAAAAAAAATACTCACACTAAACCGTGCTATACGTCTATAGCGGGGAGTTTTCCTCCAATCTGGATCAAACGCAGAGTCATCCAAATTCTCTTCCTCATCCGATGAAGACAGTAGTTCCTCCATATCATCATCCTAAATAAATTTAAATCAATTCACATTAAGTTCCCAGACACTTTAATTCTTATGTTACCTTCTCCAGATGATATGCTTCAATGGCTTTGCTTCGCTTCAACGTTTTCTTATTTTCAAGATCATGGCAACGCTGTTTATAAACTTCCAGTTCTTCTCTTAGATCGTCCAGCTGGTTGAGAGCTTCATTTTGAATTTTCAAACGTTCTTCTTGTTCCGGGGTTGGTTGTCCGTTAGTAAGGTGTTTACCACTTTGCAATTCTCGCAGCAGAACAGCAATTTTCTCTTCGTAGGCACTTTGGGACCTTACGATTTTCTCCTCATATTCCTTAATGTATTGCTTCAACTGATTTTCGCTCAACTCGAGTTTCTCCTCTAATGATTCACGCGCAGACTTTTGTTCTTGAAGTTTCGTGGCGAAATCTCTACGAATGTCAGTTAGGGTGGAGAGCAAGTGCTTAAGCACCGCCTTGTATTCAGGCAGGCTCTGAATTCCATCACATATACTCTTGATGCGGCTCTCCACATCTGTTGATACAACTTTTTGCTGCAAATCTGATATTTGAGCATTGCGCAGTTGCAGGACCTCTTCCAAGTCAGCCAGCTCTGCTTTGCTGTTTGGATCGTCATCTTCGCTAATCACCTTTATACGACTTGCAATAATACTACGATCTTCCATGAGTTGTTCCAGCGAATTTTCTGCATCGATCAATGATACGATTATATCCAATTCTTCGTCAACCCATGCGGTGACTTGCTCAAGCTTTCCTGCGTTGCTACTTGCCTTGTTCTTTGTTCGTTGACTTTGAGCGACTTTTTGACGCTCCAATGCGTCTTTCAATCTGAAATTGTGAACAAATGGTATAACATAAAATCTTGGGTGCACGAACGAAAATCCAGACTAAAATCACTTACCTCTTATTAATGGCTAAAGCCTCTTCACATTTCCGTTTGAGAACGTTCCTTTGTTTGGTGTGCAACATCTCTTTCCTCGCCATTTCATTTTGCATCTTACGATCTTTGTTTTTCAACTGCATGACTTCCTTCTCCCGACTCAGTTTGAACTGTCGGAAGTTTTCGCTCTCTGTACGCATCGCACGGATAAGCTTAACCTTACTTTCTTTCATTTCTTGAATGTCGTTCTTCAGGTTTTTGATTTTTTCTGCTTCCTTCTCCCGCACCTTCAAGAGCTTAGCTTGTTGAACATTTTTGCGTTTCATTTCAGAAATTTCCTGCTCGAGCGCCTGTAGTCTCTTACGTCGCTCTTCTGCTAGTTTAGCTGAAGCATTCTCCTTAACATGCTTCAACTTGTCGAGAAGTTCATTCTTTTCTGTTTCCAAGGCTTCGATCTTATGCTCGCACTCTTTGTACTTCTCTTCAATGTTATCATCAATTGTGAAGAATTTCGATAGATTCAGTGCAACTCGCTGATGGAGTTCTTCTTTGAGATTCAATTCCCGATTGATGCGGCGCAACTGATCGTTAAGATCTATTTGCTTAGTTGTGAAAGCTTCAGCGTGCTTTTGCATTGCCTCGTTATGCTCACTGCAGTCTAATTCAACGTCAGAGTCAATGAGTGCCATTGAGCGCTGTTTCTTGTTGTCGATAATCTCTTCTTCGGATTTTTGAAACTCGACTCCGAGATCTTCCATCATTTGTCGAATGCTTCCCAATTTTTTAGCGCACTCAACAACTTCCGCAGGACATGTCTCTTCATTTAAATGAGTACATAAATCCACTACTAACGATGTTATTTCTTCAGTTTTAGTTTTCAATTTTTCGTAGGCAGCTTCAGCGAAGTGCGCTCGCATTTCATTATCGGCAACGTCATGAATTGTATTTTGAAACTGTAACTGGAGTTGACGATACTTCTCCATCAGTTCATTGTATGGAATTGAATTTGATTTCTTCTCAACGCCTTCCGAATTGGTTCCCTCCATTGAAGAGGTCATAACACCACAGCTCTTGTTGAGAATTTCCATGCGGAGCTTTTGAATAACAGCCTTAAGGTGATTGATTTCTGCAGCATGTGGATCTTGATTGACAATTGGTTTGTTCTTGATTTTCCTCGCCCGATCGGCATAGCGCAATGTGCTTAGTGTTTCCGCCACATTGTAGTCGGCTGGACTCACACAAGCAATCATGAGAGTCACGGAATTACCACCCAACGAGTCCTGCAACAGCCGAGTGAGTTTGGAGTCCCGATAGCTTACATAACCCGAGCTCTGGCTTGCTACAATGAAGAAAGTCGTATAAATTAATGTCATAGATTCCATCCGCACTAACGCTTACATCCCAGTGCGGATATGACGTTCCCTAGAGCCAGGAGACCTTGATTTATCTTGACCCCCTCTTTGAAGCGGTCGCCAGTTGCTTTTGTCTTCTTCGAACGCTCAGAACCAGCTAAGTCGACCAAATGGAACTTCGAGGTGGTCACATTTTTTCTGCAAAAGAGTACTTCCTACATTCCGGCATCGACAAATCATGTGATGTATACTTACATTTCATTTTTGTTACATGACTGAATTGTGACAGTAAAAATAGCATGCGAACGACTAGACTGTTCATTCATAGCCGTTGATGCTACTGCTCGTCCTGAGGAACCCTTGACCAAACAATCAGTAGTTTCCTTGGCGGAGCTAACTACCTGTTCCGTTAAGCCCGGCATAATAATACCATTGCGATCTTCGCGCATGTCAATTACAGATTGTTCCCTTGAGGCAGTCGACAGCAAGTCAAACAATTGTTCCTGATACAGTTCCATAAAGGAGCATGTCACCTTAAAATCAAATTCTGTTGACTTCTCCTCGATCCGCTTGAATATGTCTCCCATAGCTCGAGGTATAACTCCCATATTCTCGTTGCAGTTACCATCGAATGTCGTACCCATGGTATATGTTTTACCGGACCCAGTTTGTCCGTATGCTAGTATTGTGACATTGTATCCTGAAAAGCCATTAAGATTCCTAGGTCTAAATCTGGTCACACTCAAAAAGGAATTGTAAATTTAACAATGTACAGTTCGATAAGGAGTTGAACTATATGTACGAACTAATGCAAGATCCTTTTTTGGTTTGTCAAATTCAAAGCAGATTGTTACCAAATTTATCGGGGCGTCACATGTAGAAACAACTCAAGGCAATCACATGAAATAAAGGACACACTTTAATCACAACAATGCCTGTGTTAATAGTGATGTATATGTATTAATGCAGGCATTTGGTGATTAGAATGTGTTCTTTATTTCAGTCATTTATCTTAACTTTTAAGGATAGTCCTTGAATTCCTTTACAACCAAAATACGGATAAAATATGAAAGTGTGTGTCAAATCACCTTTAAACAGCTTTTCGATCATCTCATAAACAGAATCCTTATACAATGTGTCCTGAGAGTCGCTTGTATCGAAAACATAATTAAATGTAAATCCATCGCTTTTATTAACAGTCAATTGAGGATAACCGGGTACCCGCTCAATCATTGACTGGCAACCGCGCTCGATTTCAGATTTTACAAGTGGCCTTATGCGAATCGCAACGCGTACACAATCACCATCCGACATAATTGCAAAAATAATTAGAAACAATCAAACAAAAAAATACCGGCCAACAATGCGATAACACTAAACAATACTATAAAATATACTGATAAATTATTTACAAAAATTAAACTAAACAATGCATACAGAAAACAATCATTAAATGAAACAGAAACACTATTTTCATTCGGCTGTCTTTTCTTCTTTCTGTTAGCTATTGAATATTTGGTTTGAATTCAAAATTTCAAATGAGTGAGTTTGACAATCCGTTGATTGACAGTTGAAAGAGAAGCGTTCAAGAATGTGAATTCTTAAGGCAATGCATGCATTTTTATGCCTTTTTTGATAACTTAACGGGTTTAAGTCCTGCGGCTAGTTTGCATATAATTATGTGTGTTATATTACAGAATTTATGATAATGATATATACAAATTCAGGCAAAGCGAATGTAGGGAATTCCTCACATATTGCCTTGGACGGTGATTATTATTTTCCACATTTCATTACACGAGGTATCTGAAGAACAATAATTGTTATAAATGTTAATATATAAACCAATTTACTGAGCGATAAACAAAAATTTTCTCATATAAATATGTCATACACAGTTCGCAAAAAAAATTATATTAAATCCAGAAAAGGAATCGTTTCACTTACACGGCTGAACGCAAACATATGTATGAACGCTTGCCAAGCAAGTGATCTTGAAAAAAACAGGCCAATATTTTTGACAAGCATCAGAATTGTGCTAACAAATTTTTTGTTTCAAAATTTATTTATTATATTTTGTAAATGATATAGTTCGGGAAATTGTCTCTATACACAAATAAGTAAGTACATATTTTTAACGATGGTTGCATGCAGTTGAAATCTGGCGAAAAATAAAATCAAAGATACACAATGTTCTTTTTTCAGTTTACAATCAGGTTGTTAATTCGCCTTGGTTAAATTTCGATCGCAAAATTTGTTCAGCTCGTTTCATGTTTTGCTCATGTTTTCCTAAATTCATACAGTGTTCAATATTTCTTGCTCTCCTGAAATTTTTCTAAATTCTACTGATTGTGGGTGTCTATTCATTAAATTTAACAGTATTCATTTAATTGCTTGTTTTTCGAATATAAACTAGCCACCCGTCTAAGCAAATAAGGATCGTGTTTGTTTGTTTCCCTGGAGGAATGGCATTAAGATTTAAGCATATGTGCATCAGCGCTCTAGGTATATGAGTGTGTAAATTTCAACATCAGGATAAAAGAATGCGTTTGAATTTGTTTTCATTAATGTCTATGTGATTTATGTAGGTACGTGGGATAGGGGGAGGATATTGTTCTATAGGCGAAATGACTATAAAGAAGCCATAAAATATATATTTTTCATGTGCGACTCTACTAATCGGAACTGAGAAGATCTTTAAATAAAGTAAACCCTTAAAGTGTTGTGACTACAAAACAATTTGCCCCGTGAGCTATACGTTAAAGATCTTTCTAAAAATAATACACTAGAGATACGTTTCTCTCAATGTGGATTTAGAAATGGCTTCAGTACACGCGAGGCACTGTTAGCTTTCAACATATTAACTCAACGAAGCTAGACAATAAGTAAAAACATTTATGAATGATTTGTAAGTTACGAAAAAGTCTTTGGTAGAGTGCAGTAGAAGAAAATGAGGTAAGCCCTTGAAGGATATAGATGAATCTTAAGAATAAGAATTGAATATAGTCGAACTTTCCTTACTCGCATTTCATGGGACCAGAAAATAAGTTTGAGTTATAGAAACTTAGGGAGAAAAAAATAAATGCAAAATCAGTGCTCACGAACAAAGTTCGACTTAGAGAGAAGATCCACTGTAGTAATAATTAATAAAACAGATACGCACCAGAAGCATTATCTACTCTAAAATGTAAACCCGTATTATTTGCTATTCGGAAAGTGAATATTTTGTATCCCGTCTGATGGTTTTAAAAAGGAACAGGTAACAGCAAAAAGTGGGAAACTGTCTGCAAACCGTGAAGATGTTAAGCCCTTTATGAATTTCATGTCTACGCCGGGGAAAATTCTCCTGCTCCAGAACATATGTATAATGCCGATGGGCTGCTTCGGGAGAATACTCTTGTGTTGTACAAAGAGGCAACTTCACCAGACAAGAAATTAGCAAGTCAAAATCGGAAAGTCCAAAAATCCCTGATTTTACTGTGCGTAGAAGAGAACAGGCATTTTCCAGGTTTCATAATGTAATGTAAAATGGTAAAGGTTTATAACCTCAACAGAAAAAAAAATCAAAAATGTCAGCTGGGCATTAAGATCTTGATCACAGAAGTTTTCCAGCATCCATTTCAGTTCCCTGCCAATTGAAATAAAATAATACTTTTTTTCTGTGATAATAGTTTGTCTTTTTGTTTATTTACATATATTAAGTCTTTAAATTTTGCATTTGTTAACTTAATTATAAATTACATTTCGAAAGCTGCCTTGAATTTAGAATAATATAATATTTTGCTTTTTTTTATTTTCCATCAGTTGTATATAACGTCGCATTACTGGGTTCCACTGGTATCGCCTTGACAATAAAACGCCTCCGATCGAGGAGTGTTGACGTTGGACTAGCTCCGTAGATCTACATACAAAAAACAGAAATCAACACATGGATGAGAAAATAAATCCAGCAGAAGGTACTTATACACAAATTTGGTTAAACAAAACGAATACGAATGTTAATATTAACTTCTATTCGCCAAAAAAAAAAAAAAAACAAACAAAAAGAAGCGCATTATTAGTAACATTCCCCAGTGAAGCGATCAAATGATTTTGGATTATTTAATGTGATACAAATATAATATTATAATGTGATAACTAAATAACGGATACTCACACAAAACAGAATTTTTATTTTAAATTCAATCGCATGTTACACACTAAAATGGTATTCAGTTTAGATATATAGATATGATTTTTGTGGTTTTTAAGTGGAAGTGTGTGTATGTTGATTAAAAAATATCTAAATTGTCTATCTATAAATAAAGTAAACAACATAAAACAACATGTAAAGTACAAACAGTAAACAAATGAACATAATGAAACCTACAAAGTTCTAAATACTCAGTTAATTTCACCTAAATAGAAGTTAATAGTCCGTTGGGAGGAAGTGTTAATTTGGGGGCATTACCTCAGTGCATTGGCAAATGTGGTCATCAAAGTATGTACCAGTGGTACATTCTTGTGTTTCTCTGCATCTGCATTTACAAGTATTGTAGTCCCAAATTTTGTTTTCATCCTAAGATAAATAAATTACTTTCATTAAGGAGGTTTATTGCGTATTAAATAATGTACTTACTTGTAAGCATTTTTCACGGGCAGTGTAATTTGTGCAATTACATTTACATTCTTGTTCGTCGTAAATTTGATATGAATTACAATCCTGAAAGAGTCAAGAAAATGTACTTCAATGTGGAAATCCAAACATACTACGTATTGTTCAACAGCAGTTCAGTTAGTAACGAATGATATTTAGCACATGACGAATCGCGGTAAAGTGGGAAACACTTATGATCGTATCTATCTATAACTAGGTAAAATCGTATTCCCTTTGCTTTCCCTGTGATTCGTCAGTTAGTTCTTAGGTTACAACTGTCGTTTCAGTACATAGTCAGCTATGCTCACCTCTTTCTTTATGCGACATTGACATGAACAATTTCTGTGCTGTTCCACTAGAACATGTTCTTTGTTATCGATTTGCATTTTGCCTCCTCGGTATTTTAATTTTAATATCTGAAAATCAGAATATAATCGTTTGAATTTGCGTACATACGCGTATAAGTATTTGTTGTATTACCGTAAAATCAATTGTTTCCACTTCTGTTGGTTGACATGCAAGTAATTTCGTTGAACAACAGCCTCCACATCGTTTTACACGTGTACAGGATGGATGGTAAATTACTGATGGGTCTTTTGATGGATTAAGTGGTACCAATGGGACAACGGTATTTTCTAATTCGCAATTTGCAAATTTCGCCTGTTTCACTCGTGCTATTAAAATTAAAAACTACTTTATCTTGGAGAAAACTTTTCAAATGTGATGTCTTACCTCTTTCGTTAACACTTGTGTCCTCATTTTGCACTAAAAAATTAAACAAAAAACGAACACTTTTATTAAGAATTGTAATTTAGTCTGAAGCTATATTAAGTTCTAAATAAGTGTAGAGTCTTATCAATACGTTACACCTCACGCGATTAAAAAAAAATAACTATTAGAAGTTTGTCAACCACCTGAAGGTTTAAGTGTAGGAACAAGCGATAAAATAAATAAAGCTGCTTGAATCTGTACACTATTCAAATATTTCCAACATACACAATTTAATCAATCTCACAACGTTAGCTGAAACCCTGAGCTGGTTGGTAAAAAAATAAGATAAAATTGTTAGTTGAATTAAGCAAGAAACAATGTACTTTTAGCCTATCAACTAACATTTATTCTTAACCTCTTTTTAAACCTCATTTTATTTTTATTCAACAGATCCAGTCAGTATTGAATATGCTTTGAAAAAATACTTGGAGCTATTCAACTCCGATTATCATTTCTTTAAGTTCTACATCGCGGATAATGGCGTTCTGGAGTGGTTTGGAAAGACGGTTAAAGGGAAACTCAAAATTCACGACTTTCTAAGGTAAGACCAATTCGGGTTACTCGCATTTTTGCTTTTCAAATTATTCCTTTTCCACAATTCAAATTGTTTGATACCTTGTATGATCAAATGTCTGTGATTGCTTGAAAGGATAAAGCAATCATATGATCGGACTTTTAAAGCAGTGCATTGCTTAGTTCCAAAATTTAACCGGAAGGTACAATCTCTATAAGGATCAGTTCAACAAGTTGAACCCAATATAAACATCCCGTGTGATGAATAAACAAGTGAGGTGACACCCTTTGAAAGAGCAACTTAGTCATGTCCCACAGATTGCCATAGCAGTCAACATTGCATAATAATGTGTCCGCAATCTCCGCATTTCTCTTTAACCAGTCCAATAATCACCAGCATCATAAAAATGTTGTTAAAATGCAATCACCATACATAACCCCATTTTCGATTTGAAGGTGCTTCATGGAATAAATTTATCATGCGACTTTTATGAATTTAATCTCTTTCCAGGACTGAAGTATGTTCACAATACGATCACCTACTTTTCGATTCCGCTCAGATTTGTGATGCATTTGAATCGAAGTCGGTGCACATGCAAACGTAAGTTATTAGTTTTAATTCATGGGCATTTTAAAGGAATTTTCACTTTTTAGCAAACAACTCCCGACTGAAGAAGATTTGATCTCAACCACTGACTTAAATAACTCTTCGTTTATTGACGACGAATCCCTGAAAGATGTGCAGACTCCTATGAATTCGAATTTTGAACCCAGCTTTGGAGAACATCATGGCTCTATAACACCGCCATCGGGACCAAAGAGAATGAAATATGAAGTGGGATGTGATCTCAATCAGAGTGTCCCACCCTTGTTAAATATAGACGATTATTTCGACAGAAAGGACACAAATGCAAGATCATTTACACATAAGACTAAACCATACCATGAAGTTACAACCAAGGCAATAGACGTAGCAAACGACAAAAGCTCTACAGCTAAATATAGTGAATTAAAGTATTTTGAAACGATAGGGATCCTCAGATCTTGCACGCAGCCTGAACATAGGAGTTTTAGAAATTCAAGTTCGCAGAATATAAATGGCAGCTGGGATCGAGAAACGAAAATCTTGGTGTCCTACCGGATTCGTTTGAGCGACAATGACATTCAATTTGCTCTGATTATTTATCAAAACGTCCATCAATATAGCTTATTATCAAAACGGAATCTTATGACGGAGTTCATGGACGTAGCCACAAGAAATAGTGTGGAAGCCAAGGGCGAAAAAGCGAAATCTGCAACACCCGAGGTGAAACGAAAACTTGGACGACGACTGAGGCTTTTCTAGGATTATAATTATTGTATTTATTTTAAGTTTTATACCAGTGAATATCGGTATAAGGTTAATTTCTAATAAATATACTGCATTTGTTATGATATTGAATGGGAGTGTTATTTCATGATCTCTTCAACAACGGGAGAAATGTGTACAGAAGAGCCTTGACGCTTAGTTTATGCTTGTATTAGAAGAACATGTTTGCTTTACACATGAAAGTCAACGCTATCATACTTACGGCATAAGTCTTACTAAAAAGAGATGAAGATTTGAGATGACTGGACGATGTTTGGTCCAGTTGGCGTGCGTAGCTGGATGATGTACAAACTGCACAGTCAGTCACGTGAGTCTGATAAGGTATATACGAATCAAGAATGGAGGATGTAATGCCAAGGAAATAAAATCGAATGTAAGGTTCCGACATTCGTCAAGTTATTAAAAGTTCGTTCGAATCGAAAGTGGACGGTTTGTTTTTGGTGATTATTGGGCGCATTTATTATTCATTATAAAATAATGAAGAAATAAGGCCGCGTCAAAAAACCTATAAACGACTATGGGCCTCTGGATCTCATAATTGGTGGGGCTTCGTTACGTGTGCCGTAGTAAAAGCATTCACGGCAATGAGGGTAAATCAAAATATATGCTGTCGACTAAGAAACTCGGGGCAAACGTGAAAATCACAGTTTAGATCCGACGACAACCGGTGTTTCTTCGGTCTGTCAAAACAACTGGGCTCAAAACTCCTGACCGAGGGACCAAAATCAAGCTCTACAATTGCCAGCCCTGATATATGGAGCTGAAAGCTGGACGATAAGCAAAACTGTAGGGCTGATTCCTGATGACATCAAAAGAAACATTTTGTGTCGGATATATGGTCCCGACTGCGAGAAAGCTGAATGGAGAACAGGACACTACCGCGAACTCTACGAAATGCACCAGGATCGGCAAAAATCTGTCGATTGTAGTGGCTCAGGTCATCGAATTCGAGCCTCCTAGTTCGAGAAAGAGAGCAATCGCTGATGGACGAGAGGTTGGTCTTGATGACTGGATGCGGAGTACCCAGGAGCATGGTCGTCAGGCTGATAAGTAAGTGGGTATGGTTGTATGGTCTTAAGACATAGTAGTACCATATAGGTACTACAGTCAACCGTGTTGTAGAATGTACATACGAATTATACTTGAATGTGGTTGACACGTACATCCTTGAATATGTGTGGAATTTATAGTCTGATGCCTATTAGCTCTGAGATTGACAAATTATATAAATCTATTATAATTAAATCTAAACATTACTTACATTGTATGCCCAATTTTGGATCAACATTTTCGGTGTCTACAAATTTTTCGATAAACTCGCTTAAATCATTAACACTGTTCATTTCTTCAAACAAATGGAGCGGTATCTGAAAGAAGCAAAAAATTACTGAATTAAATAAAGTTTAGAAGCCATTTGAAATGTAAGAGATTTCTTTATTTAAGACTTTATTTTCAAATAAAAAAAGTAAATACGATTCATACTAAACATATGTACGTGTATGCGGTTAAGATCTACTATTTGTGTCTTGGAAATGTTAAAAATGATTTAAGTAAAACCAGTCTACAATTCCACATCGTGAAAATGTTTTGCAAAAACTTGTACGACCAGAATACACTTGTATAGAAATAATTAAGTTGTAAACCCCCTCAATAATGCATTAAGTAAAGCAAAACAATTCTCAGGAGTTTCAAAGGTGATACGTACAACAAGCAGCTGCATTTCATAAATCAGATTAGCTTATGTCTGTGGTTCCCACGTGCTTACATTATATTGACTCATCTACGCAATCTTTTGAGGGTTGACGAATGAAGCAGAAAACACACAGACTACGTTCGTGTACTAGTATTATACATCGTGATGTTGGGTAAACCTTTCAAGGTCAGCAAAACAAGTGAACACGTTAAATACGTTTCTCATACATATTATACACGTTGGAACAAAGTTGGCACCAGACAACACAGCTTTGAGGATGAAGCATATGTAAAATGATTTTCAGTCAAAGAGATAAAAGAAATGAACACTTTCCTTGATTCTTTTCAATGATTTCATGGCACAATAACCGCCATAAGTAATGATTGCTTTTGATATAATTTATTAGTTTCTTGAATTGAAATCGAATCATTCTGAAATACAGTTGAACCTCCATGAGTCGAATAGTCACGGGAACAAATATTGTGTTCAATTTATAGAATTTTCGAGTTATAGAGTGTGAATATGATATAAAAATTGAAGACGTGGGTCCCTTTGAGTCCTGACACATTTGTTCGACTAATAGAAAATTCGACTTCTACTTCGCGGATGTTCGACTTGCCTTTGACATGTTCGAGTACCTAGCCCTATTCATTAACTGCAATTAACCCTATCTTACATCCCCTCAAACTCTCTAAGCAATAAAACAGAACATATTGATTACAACATATCAGTTTATAGTTAATACAGGCAATGACCTCCTGCCCATTAATACAAATGAGTAACTACAAATACCTGTTCAAAATTTAGTGAGTAGGTCATCGATCGACCTTGTGTGTAGTTTTTTTAACAAAAGAAACAAAATCAGGTCGCTTTTAATCTCCCTCAATTTGTATTCTTATCGTTGACATAGAAATATTTTATCGCCCAACCAGCACTCGCTGAAGAAACAATCAGAAGTAAATATTTCATATCTGATATAACCGTTGTAATCATTTTCATTCAATAAGATTTACAAGTACTCATATCCCATACGTGATTCACCTGTTTTGAGCAACTTCAACTGCAGTGATTAAGAAACACCATCAAGTGCGATACGCCGACAATATGGCAATCGAATGCCATGAAGAGTCACTCGTTCATTAGTTTCGCATTGGTTAAATTGTTTGACTACACAGTGGTTGCCATAGATGTTCTTATGATTGAAATTCAAAGAGGATATCATAACAACAAATCGCTCACTCCTATACGGACATCCGTTTAGGAGTTAAAGTATTTTCAAACCCAAAATAGAAATAAGAAGTCAATTTATTTATGCATTCATTGTCACAACACATGAATCATCAAAACGAAAGGTAGGTGCATGAAAGCATGAACGTATTTACCGTCTCGACTGGGTGACATCTTACAGAAGGGTTGGGGGAAATGACTGCTGGTTGGCAGCGTTCATATTTAGGCCCATAGAGTTACCACGCGGATCTGATTGATCCTATTTCGCAAATCATTTAGCGCTGGTATAGATGACTGGTACTTATACTACATAGTTTCCGGTTTTTAAAGTAGATTGCGTCTAAGTGACAAAAGATTTACAAAAGTTTCTTTCTCCTCCTTGTCTTTGCAGCCTTGGTAGTATTCATTATAGGTCTAATATGTATGCGTGAGTTAGAATGGCAGAATGCCGATTACGTTAGGTTCTAAGATTCCGGCAACTCATTCTGATCAGGCTACGTGAGCGTTTTTGATCATGAATAGGCCATTTGTAATAACCATCTACGATTTGTCTGAGTAAGAATGACAGGCTACAATAGAGATGCTTTGCTGAAGAAATAGGCGTGGATGGTAGGTCTCCATCCGGAGTACAGAACCAGTGCCATTTCAACCGAACTCGTGTACTTCACAGTTCTCACGAATGTCACAGTGTACCCGGCACCCACATAATTTGGGTACTAAAACACTTGGCCATCTAATTGGGAGATAGGCGCCAATTCAGGGAAGTGTTTGAGTTGTGACTGTACTGACTATTTAAAAATTACTTGTCGCCTATAATATAATACTTCCATTAAGATATTTTGAGGTGCAATTTAATGGCGTTAAGGGTAGCGCTACAGTACACTACGGACTGGAGCCAAGCTTCTACAGCAATCACTTGTATCCTGCCTTCTTTTAGGAATGAATAGAACTATTGTTTAGCGCGGAATCTGACCGTCGAAGTTTGAGGCTCTTTTCCTAGGCAGGTGTATTCACTTCATATAGCCAGGGACCCGAGGGTGGTTATGTCGTGAATTGTGGTAGTTGATCATGTCGGGTCTTAAATCCAGAAAAGGCACGATACGCTTGACCTAGCTAATACGCCACAGAGGCGAAAGATTTTGATTACATATACAACCCATTAAACAAAAAAAGAAATGTAAATTGTTTCATCAATAAACACATTTGAAAAAGTTACCAGTTCGGAGAAACTGGAATGACCCCCACGTTGATACGATCTATAGAAACGCGTAACGATCAAGAAAATGCTTTCAATGGTAGAAAGTGTTTAAAATTCAGAAATCACTTGACTCAATCAATGAACCGACAAATCACCTCGAATTGTGAATAAATTCTGCTATTTTCCACAAAGGGAGTTCTAAAAATACAGCGTAAGTGTGTCCCCATAAATTGCACCGCATTTAAATAAACAGTCATTAAGGTAAAATGATGAGAAATATAAACACATTATTCCCGTGCATGTTCCTACATTGATTACCTTCACCGCTTTAAATATACGTATTGTGGTTTTTCTGCGGTTTATATGTTCTTCGTGGCCATGAACTGATCATGCACGTCTGTGTTTACCCGGATAGTGCATCTTTGCCTTTAAAGATGCAAACAAAAGATGTGTTTGTCTCTAATTTCAACACATTTATCATCTGTATCAGCAGCAGACACACCCAGTCGAGGTGAAGTCTTGCCATTTGTCCACCCAACTGGTCATGTAGGCAGTTAAAGGATTAGCACTTATTTTAGCACGTTTAGAGAACATGAAATACAAACGCTGCTTGCATTCTATTGGCTGCGAAAATCATTTTGTTGTGTTATACAAAGTCAGTGGCCCTTGTATTTACATATCCAGCCGCCGCCGTGTTGCGTTTGCATTAGCATGTGCAACACAACTGAATATGCTTTAGGAAGGATCTAAAAGGCAAATAGTGGCAGACAGGGTCATAATAAGGTTTTCTTTGTTATGTTTCATGATTTAAATAATAACAACATGGGTGGCGCTACAGCTAAGCGTGGACCAGGGCCTGTCATATACAGCAAACCCATCGTGGTGGGCGCGTCATTGTCCTCGAACGAGTGGAGATAATTTCACCTGGACGTAATAATAATAATAATATGGGAGGACTGGCGTACTAGAGTCGGACCTGGCCATAACTTCTACAGCAACCACTCCTGTTGTAAGTACATACTATTGGTCTTTCACGAGTGGACGGAACCTACAATTGTATGCCGACACGAAACGGCAATGTTTGATCAGCTTTTTCTAGACCGGAGTACTCTTTGGGCATTGTCAGTGTCTCGAAAAGGTGTGTAGCAGTGAATTCAGGTCTCGAACCTGGAACGCTACTACGCCACGGCGCGGCGACCCCCTTCATCTGTATAAAAGAAGTATAAAAATAGCTACCAGTCATTAACTCTTACCCTTTTCAACTAATCCGACAAAATAAATTACAACTCATTGAAGGTGTCTACGGTTAGATTGTGTACACATACCATGCCATCCTCGCGCGATTAAGAAGAGTTGATGGAGACTTCCGATGATTCACTGAAACAAAATGTAGAGTGCCCCTTCTATTTCTCCATATACACTCAGCACCTGTGCATTTACAAAATTTGTGTAAATTCAAGGACGTGATTTTAACTTATAAACGTGACTTTTAATGCTTGTCTGTAATGCCATTTTAATTCTATTTTACGTCTTCAATAGTAGTTACAAATACCGTTTTATTTTCTTACATTCATGTTTAGGAAGTGAAGTGACTAAAGTTGACTATGACGCGCTCTAGACAATGACCAAAATTACTATAGCACCTGTCTCATGATAGGAATTTCAACAAATGACTGTTATTCATATTATGGAATTTCTACAGTAAAACTTTTAATTGACGTCGACACGTAGATAATTATACGTCATTACAGATTTCTGTTTTGTAGCTTATGCAAGTAGTCTGATCAGACGATGACTCGTGTGTCAACTAGTAAAGTTTACCTATGTATTTGGACGTAGATTGAGGCTTTACAGGTTTCTCACTGGAAACTCGACTGTGTGTATATATTTCTTTTTATCAGAAAAAGAATTCGAACATTTGATACAATAACAATCTCATATCAAAGCTCACGATAGATATGTTTTCCAATTAACATGTCTCTCATGCGTGGTCAAACTAACTCTGAAAGCTAAACAATAGCCGCGAACGAAAAACGAATTGCCAAATCAAAAACCTCGTTGGAATGACTCACTGGTATTTGCAACAGTAATGAATGGAATTCCTCTTCCTCCTTCACTTCTTCATTGAGTGTCATTGTAAACGATTGATTAGTCGGTCAAAGGCATGTTTATCTAATTTTTTTATCTAATTGATTTAATCAACAACCATCGAACTTTTCTATTCAAGGTGTCATGCATGAGTCATTTTAAAAGTTATTGCTTCTAGGAAATTCCTTCATGAAAACGAAACGACACACAATTGGTGTTAGATAACGTCAAGTGAAAATTCGCGTTTTTGTTTATCAAAAAAACTTTGGAATCTGTTCGAATGAACTCAATGGTGGAATCAGGTTACAGAATGATGCCTGTACGATTTTACAGAAAATGAAAATAAATGCATATTAATGCGTTTCACTGATGAAACGAGCGAAGCAGATCATTGATTTAATGACAGCCGTCCGGGGTTTGAATGACAGATTTTGCACGTAGATTGAAAATTAATAGGGCTGGTATCACACATCTGGTATACATATGTGTCTGTTATATTTAAATTAGTGGTACATTTTCTTCATTGTCTCCTTCTCCTTTTTTATTATTAATTGTAATTCTTTCAAAAGAAGGCCAGTTTGAGATTACTTTCGAAAGAGTGACTCAAGTTAGAAATGACAAAAGTAAATAAAACAGTTGTCGAACGTCCAATTGAAGACATGAGTAATGGCATTGTTTTGTTCCATTGTTTAATATACTTATTAACACAGTTTCATAAATACAAAGGATTATTCTATACTATTATTTATTATATCAGTTATAGATAAAATCACTTCCAAAAAAAAAATTACTCTCAAAAGTTGTACAATTCGATTTAAACAATGTCGTTACTGTCCCGGATGAACTCGGGCATTTGTTTTCCAGTAACCACTCATGTTGTGCGCCCTTTATTTTTTCTACATAGTAAAAACTGATCCACAATTTTATACACCAATAGGTACTATGAGTTATGTGACAGACAAGGGTTTAGCTTCTACAGCACTCTCTCGTGTTGTTTTATGTCTTCCCTGAAGTATACTCTTTGAGCGTTGTCCGTGACTCGAAAGAGATGGAGGCGTAAATTTTTAAAGTTAAGGTAAATTCGGGTGTTGTACCTGACACACCCCGGCGACACGGCGACCACATATCGTTTCAGCAAATTTATGTACCATATATAAGCCACAAAAACCTATTGATAGTTATTGGCCAAATTAGGCCCAGTAACGTTTAACACGAATAACTTTTGTTATTTTCCATTATAACCGATTTAGTTTTCCTTTAGCGGGTTCCACTTGAGTCCTTGGAAATATGTGATGGATGTAGGCAGTGGGCAAGGAAAATATTACCAATATTTAAGTTCAAGATCAGGTAATGAAGTTCAAGATCAGGTTGAAATGAAGTTTAAACCGAAAGTGGAGTTTAAACTTCCACTGCGGAACTGGGATTCTGTCGGCTGTTTTGAGAAACTGTGTTCAGTAGCCGACCATCATAGAAGAAGCGGTAAAAGGCGCGCGGTAAAAGAGACAGTGCCGTATCATGCAAAATGGTGCACAAATTGGGTATAAAATGTATTTGATATATTTAAAATTAATAATTAAAATAAATGACTATTGGAAGAGCCCTCTACTTTGGTGAATATTTTTGATATATTGCATTACAAACTACGCTACTACAACGAATATACAGAACTAATATTGAGCTCTTAACGACTATAGTCTTGATATAAAATTAAAAGACCATAGAAAAACAACAAACGTTAATTAGAATAAAACTTAATTCCTGAAAGATTATAGTTATTAGCTTACTCACCGTATTGCTCTCCTCCAACAATTTCACATTCGTATTCTCGTCTGCACTTTCATCGCGATTCTTATAGAAGAATCTGTTTTCAGTCTGTCCGTTTACCAAGCTGATGGTGAGTGCAGTTATAATTAAAACCGAAGCCAACAGTGATTTCATTCTTCTGTTTTTACTTGTTCAAATACCAGTGCTACAATTTAAACAAAACAATCAGTATTAGTATTTGAGTTGGAAGATAAATCTTAAACTCGCTGATGTGTGGGAATTATTTGTAAGCAAATATTTATCCCTTTTTCTGATTTATTACAAATGCCTATGTACCTGCTGGACTATTGTACCACCATTATGGTGGTTGAAGTCTTCTTCTTATACTAGTATACGAATTTATTCAACGCCTGAAAAGTTTCCACAACTCTGGATTTTATATGTAACTAAGACCCTCATCATGCTGACGAAAAACACACAGGAGCATACTCTACTCGAAATCTTAATATAACCACATTTCGAGGATTAAATGGATGTTTATACAGAATAATCCATGGAGGTATGGTGTTACTCCTCTGCTCAAACAATCTGGACCTATGTAATCTAATAGAAGGTGGAAGAATGTACATGCTCAGGCCCCAAACCCTAATGACAACAAGTTATTGTGGTAGTTAATGCGAACTGCTTGGGAATTAGGAACATGCCAGCTCTTGTCATTCTTTATGTACATACAAGAAGAATCAAAATAATTACAATATAAAATAAACGGGCTCATAACAAAGAACTAAAAGTATATGAACATGAACAAAAATGAGAAATACAAAAAAAAAAAAATGCGCAAGTTGCACACTGCACAAGTTATTGCAACTTCATCTGAAGAATATAGAGTACATATCTTGAAAATGATGCTGTAATTCAGTGCACAATGAAAAGTTTCTCAACATACGTCAAACGATAGGAAAATGAATTTGAACAACGTTGTGATGTGTACAATTGATTCTAGTCGAATTTATGTGTGGAATAGCACATCACTCAAGCGGCTGCCTTGACTTCGCTGAGATCCATTTTTCATGACTCAGTCCAACATAAGCTGCGTTATTTCGGTAATATAGTGTCCAATGTTGGCCTCGAATTGACATGCAGAGCACTTGTGCATTGCATTCGATCCGTGCTGGCGATTTAAGTATTTGTTTTTAAGTTGAGCCTCGTCCGAGATTGGTCGATTGGTGGTTGCATCGTCCAATTGCGAACATACGGCATTGTGTAAGATCGTTCGGCAGGAAAACAAGTCAGATGGACTCTCTGGCGATGCCCAATTTAGCTGATCGGTGCCAAATCGACGTTTTTTTCTTCGCAACTGATCGCTACGGCGGCTATTTTGTCTTCATTTCGCAACAAACTCCGTCTGGTTGGCGGCTTAAGTTTCAAAAGAGCGTACTGACGCTCAAACGGTGCGAAGAATTGCCAATACTGAAGCCATGATGACGACCGACCCCACGCGTGGCGTTACGTATACACAATTGAGCGGAAATTCGAAAATTTTTTTAATAATTTTTGCAAGTACGCAAACCTCACGTCATTGCTAACTTTGACAGGTGCTGAAACATAACATCTGAACTATTCCTACTACAACTAAACTATCATTGATATATCCTTTAGTAGTAGTAGACCAATCATTATAATTTAAAGAGAACTTCGCCGGAGTTACGCAAGGGAATTACCTTGCACCTATATTGTTCTGTCACCATGGACATTCTCCAGTCCATGGTGTACAGTGTCTCCATTCGTGTAAGTGAAACAAATACATACAACGACTTTTGGATAACACACGTGATTCGACTAAATCTTGGCGCATTGTTCTCAATGACACCAAATCTATGTATATTAAGTTTTGACGGTATTCCAAACACATGTTCACACATCAAAATGTTGTGCTTAACGATACATGTGGACATACGACATAAAACTTTGGGGCTGTTCTAAAACAAATAACAGATAATTTTATAAGAGTTATTGTGAATGTTCCTAAAAATTGTGATAATCAAAGAGGCGTAGGGATCGGAACACTAGATGACGAAATAACAAACTTCGCTCGTAAACTATGTTTTCGATCATGTGATACTATAAAATCTATGATCACTACAATCATGTGATACTACACAAAATGGACATGAAGAACACCGTGTTTCGACTTCAAAGCACGAGGCATCGTTATACACAGTGTGTGATAACCGCATGAAACGGCGGTATTTCCTTCACATTCCATGAATGTTAGTTGTAGTAAACTGGACACGGTGAAAGGTGCTTTTAGTCAGTCAAAATCTGACACTTTAATGAGTATACCGTGTCTTCTTATTGTCACGCTTAGTGAACCAGCCCGTATTGTAATGGAGCGATTAAATTAATTCTAATTTGCGTTTTATTCAGTACTACTAAGTAAAGAATTATTATGCCACCCAGAGGATTTTTACATCCCTAAAAAAGTTTAAAAATTGCACAGTCCAGAACTTAAATGGCTCAACATAAGACTTACTAGACACTAATTGTTAAACACTGACATCATTTACGTATGCAGCAGCATTCATGCAGTTAAGTAACGTGACAATAATATTAAGATTACTTGAAGCAGTATAAACGTAAGGTATATCACGTACTTATATTTTAAAAATGGAAGACAGTAAGCCAAAGAGAATATAATTGTATGTACTAGTGATATACCAATAGATTCTCTTGGCATTGCTGTCCTCCATTTTAACCGAGTGAAGGTCATTGTAAAAAATAACTTTTTGTTGGATAGTAATAATAATAAAACAGGTGGGTCTGGGCCTAGCACCTACAACAACCACTCGTGTTGTGTGTGCAATTGTTGTCTTTGAGTGGAGGGGGCACAATTAAATGCCCACTCTTTGAGAATTTTCTTCTATGCAGGAATGCTCTTATTTGATCATTGCCAGTTACTCGAAAGACGGAGCTGTGAATTATACGAATTGCTAAATTCGGGAATAGGTTAGGTTGAGGTGACTGACTGCTGGCAAGGAAATACAGCAGTCACACTTAGGCCAGCCTAGGCCCATTGTGTTGAAATTCGGGGATTGAAGCTAGAACCTTCAGAGTATGAGTCGCACCTACCCACCACGCCGTCCCACCCACATTTTGATGTATGAGGCAGACTTGAAGCATCTTGTCTTCTCTTATTTGCTTTACGTATTTACGGCATTTAAGAAAATACGTAAACAAATTAACCAAAGGAAAGAATTAAAAATATCTTTCTTTAAACCGGAAGTGAGAGAGAGAAGGCACATGACTGAGAAAAGTTTAGGGAGAAGCAAGTACAGAATTATTTCAACCTTAAAGAGTATTGTTCATGTAGGTATGCGCTATGTAAACGCATGTGTGTGCACAATAAGATGCAGAGGTTGCAGGCGGAAACAATGCATGGTATTCTATTCAAATTCACATAGTTTTGCAGTTTTGTGTGGCGCTACTCACATAAAATGATTTCTCCCCACTTCTTGGTCACGAAATTACAAGTCACTTAAATGACAGTGAAAAATTCTTTTATTTTGTTATTAAAAAATGTCAACGTTAATCGCTTATCAAATGTCAGTTTGAAGTGGTAGCTCAAGAATACACACTTAATCCAAAGTAGGCACATTGACGTAGTACATATCTGAGTTCTTCTGTATCTTAACGTTCTTCTATTTACATTTTCACTTATTTACACACTCGTATTAAAATGTCACATCTTTGTTTGCTTTGAAAATGATAAACAAGTTTCAGCTACTCAGTCCCGTGAGGAAGGCGTAATAAGAATAAGAAGAAGAAAAAAAAAGTGGATTGAATCCAAAATATTTGCCGTTCTCAGAGTTGTGGTGAACTTGTTCTCAGGCGCAAGCAGTGTGTGCCTCGAAATGATGACCCGCCCGACCCAGCGGCTTCCTTGATGGATTCACATTCAAAAACAATTTTTATATTAATGATTTTCTAACTAAGGCCAGAGGGGATTTTTACAAATTACATTCTAATTGGACAATAGCAATTCTATTTGCATTTTTGTAGTTCACCTGTGACATTGTGTCGCACCCAATGGCTATTAACACTAACAACGAAATGAGAACGTTTATAACGATTCGGTGTTAAGAGGCGTGTGATTTGTGGAATTTGAATAAAGAACACGTGAGAATTAATTTAGGAATGAATTAACAAACAACAACAAAGACAGGTTCCGAAATAAGTTTGCAAAGTTCGTTGTGTCCTCGTTTCAAGACATTCATGTTTTATTCCTTAAGATGACCCCAACGTGTCAACTCTTCATAAAGCAGCATCCACCAGAGGAGTGTTGGTGCTCAAGAGCATGGTCATAAGGAATGTATAAGACGACGACAAAACTGCTTAAATGCAGGTTACTTCTTTTCGGTAACAAGACCTAACGATGTAAATGTTCTTACGACATCGAAGCGATTTTAAGGTGGTATGTGAGGATTGTTGTCAGCTTGAGAAGACTTCAAATGGGATCGGTCACGAAGCTTTCTCTTGACAATAACAATCTGTATGAGGATTTTCTTTTTTTTTGTGTTCTCCTACTTTGCCTCGAATTCCAGAGAAATTACGCATCAGTTGATGCAAAGGAGATACGGAATGGTGATTTTATTCAATATTGAATAAGATTGAAGTTTATACTCAGATACACTCGTAGTATGCGGATTGTTGTGAGGAGATCAGTAGATGGTATGACTGTGGTTTGCATTCAATTTGTCAGCAGCTACACATGTTTTATATATGAAATGTTATATATATACGAAAAAATATCATAATCTTGTTGTCCTGTTGCTTAATTCAAAAATTACATACAAAACTAAAGTTTAAATGAGAACTAAGAATGGTATTGAGAACCATACAGTTGGAAGATTAAGTCGTAATAATCAGTTGCCGAGATCATTAAATGTGGGTGGCTGAAGTAATCTGAGGAATAGCTCGGAACATCCTATATTCCTATTTATATCGCAGGATTTGACAGGCCCAAGATTGCAAATGAACAGTAAGTTCGTGGCCATTTATCCGAATAAACCAATAAGCATAGATTCACAGTCAAGAACGAGGAACAGCACTTACGATATCTTCAAAATTGAAATATATCTTTAACCGGAAAATTAATTTAACGGGGTTCACTTGATAGTAACGAACGCCCCCATTAAAACAAGGTCTTGATTTTCAACAGATGTACTTATTATTCTAGTGGGTCCTACTCATGTTTATTCATATTGAGTTTCACGAAACTAATCACCGGTCAAATGTATTCCCAATTCGTAATTTTGGAATTAATGAATCGGTGGCTAAACTCATTGACAAGACTTCTTCAATGAATCCAAAAATGCATACAAAAAATATACAGAACAGAAGAGACGATTTTTCAGATTAAACATTAAGATTTTCCCACACGATTCACTTCAAGATCGGATTAAGTGTGATATCTTCCGGTAAACGTTGTTCACTTGATTGGACTGTATAAATCATATAATCCTATATTTCGTTTTGAACGTGTGTTTGTATGAATTTTATCCATATCTTGCTAATAACAATTATCACATTTGAACAGAAACTGAAAACACATGCACCGTTGGCACATGTTTAACATCAAAGCATTTAATTTTAGCACGCATTTATCACAAGTACTAGTGTGTGCACGTATAAAATGTCTTTGCTTTTAAATTCAAACAGGAAGTATGCTTTACGCTGAATTCTAATAGGAAACAAAACAACTCCGCTCCACTTCACTGGTTTCCGCGCCCGATAATGGGTGCAAAATATATATTTATATTTATATTCGTACACACGGCCACATATGTACATATTTAAATATGTAGAACACTTATTGAAATTAACTAGTAGCACAACTCGTACGTACATGCATATATTTCTCTTTTATCGAACTAAGAAGCACGCATGATAAACTGAATTACACTTATGGAGCCCAACTCTATTAACAACTACATAAAATTGATATAATTAATTATTTAAATGAGTTTGTGGAGAAGAAAAACTGGTATTCACTTGTTATCTATCGCGTTTAACTAGATCTTCGGATCGGTTCCAGCACATCAACACCGTTGACGCAATGAGTGAAAAAAAACTAAATAAATAAATATATTTTTTTATTGCTTTACCAACGCAGAGGTATCAACTACGCGCAATGAAATATCGAATAAAACTGATATTGCAAACTTGGATCTGACGCTCTTTAAACGTTGATTAGTTGACTTTATTGCATTTGCTCGTGCGGTTATGCTACACAGGTATTTTATACTGGACATGAGTAACCTACAGGTGTTTTGGTTATCAGTGTTGCCACCGTATTTCGATAAAAACTCCACACTACGCTGACCCAAAACTTTAGCGCATATCGCTTTAAGCTCGATATGGGGTACACCCATTTGCAGATTGTGTTGATTTGAAATATCGACAAAATAAAGTCAGTTTGAGATGATAGATGTGTTGCAATACTGGAAACTGGATTTTAAAGAATCAGATTCATCAGTCATGAGCACTGGTAACACTTATGCTCTCTTAAGACATCACAACAATACAAGTAAAAGTTAAGCCAAATAAAAGAGAAAGAGAACCATTGAGAGACAAGGCAAACCTGTTTAAAGAAAAAAATTACAATTCTGTAATGCTGAAGTTGTGTTTTTATCAGATAGTGATGCTTTAAATTGAGACTCTTACTTGGCGCTCAGCTTTGCAAAGCATGAGCCATTGACGTTGGCGCATGACTAAGTGTGCGACATTTCGACAGTGGCTATTAGTTAATTGGATACCTTACACACAAGTTCACATATTTCGCGGTTAATCGCTGCCCAATATGGAATCCCTAGTGTGATTCTTTTCTTCTTTTTTTTTTTTGAAGTTATTCAGTGAAATTAATTTTGAAAACCAACTGATTCATGTTCAGTGAAAATATATTTTTAGCTCAACTGACACAATTTAAAGATTCAAGCAATATGAATCGGTTTCTTTAATTTAACGTTTTTTTCCTTAATGCGGAAGTGACTGATAGGACTCATTTTAGTAAGGAATAATATACATAAACTAAGATACGTTAAAAATCGAAACACTTTATTAATACTTTAAATTAAATTTATTTGCTACACTGATGACTCCTAAAGTGTCGTCTAAAAACACTTATAGGCACATTACGGTCAGCCTCTCGTTCGACTTTGTCTTCGATTGGATTATGAACTGTCTATCGGCGGTTGATTCCATGGGGGATTATCAAACACTTCCCCAGATGTATATATACAAGCATATAAGTCTGTCAGGCAGGAATGTGCATGAAAGAAAATAGTAAATTAAGTGTTTTCAGTCAGTCCGTTCTGAATATCTCCCAAGGATTTAAATCCCATTTACGAAGAGTAAATTTAGATTAAGATTCCTGGAAATCAGACATAATAATAATTATTAAGTTGCTTAAATCGTGTTTATCTGGGAATCCTTACAAGCCTATGCATCATGTGATAAGCCGTCGCGCCTCGCCGTGACGTAGCCGAGTAGGAGATATGTTTGTATGATGTTTCAAAATTCACGAGTCCACCTCCTTCAAGCTCAAAAAGTACATCTGTCTAGCAAAATCCTGTCAAACATCGCGGTTGGGAGTCGGTAAAAAATTGTAAGTACCCCCTCCACTCGTGAGCCAATAACAGCACGCACAACACAAGTGGAGCTTAGAAGCTAGACCTAGTCCATTTCGGACAGTAGTGCCACCTTGGATCATGATTTTCTCCGGCTGGTGTTGTACTGGTACATGTCCCTTGCCATGTGTACCTACATATCTGTTGTAGATTCCTAGGACCTTATTCCTCATTTAGAGCGGGTGGAATCTCATATAACATTGACCACATTGAATCATAGATACATCAATTCATCCAAAAATTCCAGAGGAAAAAAGTGTAGAGTACAGATAAATCTTGAACTCGTTGTTTCTTCATCAGAAGCAAATATTTAAACTTGTCATGCTGCAACACTCGGCGGTTCAAAATTCAATCTTGAATTCAGGACTGCCTTTAAGTTCAATATACCAAAGCTAACATGTGACCGATAAACTCTCATAACAATACAATGTGTATTGGCGTGTTTTAAGTATTCGTAGAATATAATTTTATATATGAATCAAAACATTTACTTCTTGTAAGAGAAAGTTGTCGTGGTCATATGAATACACATATATTTGTGATGCAATTGCCATTTCCTTTTTAAAATGTAATTCCTGATAAAATTCCCGAGATCAGCTTACGCATACAGTGAACGTACGAAGCGGTTTCCTGTTTAGTTAAAGTTTATTGGGGGTATTGACACCTGGTGTTAAGTATATGATCATACAACTTTTGGACCAGGATGAATCATGATGACCTCGCATTATTAAAAACAATTCCCTGCGTATCTTTGAGAAGAGAAAATTAATTTCAACATGTAATATAAGTTATATTACAGATATAACAGATAGATATAGATAGAAATTCTCCAAATGCCTGTTTTATTGTTAGTTATTATGTACACATTAGTTATCAAAATTGTGTTGATATTTTTGTTTGGTGGATGGAAAAATATTAAATTCCTTATTTTATCTGTCGAAACGTTTTAGTAATAATTAGTTCATGTAGTGGGTCGTCGTGGCGTAGTGGGTTGGTTCAATGCAATGCCAAAGAGTAGTAACTGTCTGTGTAGAAAAAGCTTCTCAAATTTGACTGTCAGGAGTCGGCATAGTACTGTAGACCGATTTCACTTGTGATTGAATTGTTGTTGATGTAGAAGCCAGGCCCTGGCCCTTTTCGGGCTGTAGCGCCGTTCATATTCCTATTATTATAAGATGGTTATTTTGCCAAGCATTTGCATTCACAATTACTTCAATTTCGTATAGGTTTTCTTTATCAAGTACTCTTTATCAGTAACTCTGATTGGAAATCACTACTGGCCAAATTAGTAAGATTTATGTGGTTTATGTAACCCTGAATTTGCACAGTTGCCCTGGTTCGACTTCCAGAGAAAGCAAAGTTAATACGCTTTAACCGGTTTTCAAATCAGGACCGGCGCCATTTGCTGTTGGGATCAGAATAACGGCAATATCCCTGGAGTCTTGGATCAGTGGTAGTAGTCTGATTCTGTTTATCACAATTGACCAACAAGGTCTAAATATGTTGGCGAATTCATTAGCAGCCCCTTCCCTACCCTAACCCAGGAATCAAGAAAAGTTTGCATTTCAAACTGTCAGAAGAGTCAGTCACACTTTTTGACTGGATGGATTTTTAACAAAGTGGCAACAATTCCCTAGCATAATTCTCCTTCGGTCAATTGCTCTAGAATCTGGATTATAGAAATCGCTTATAACAACCGAGAACAATCAGAATATGAAAACAGGAATTCTCATTCGTGTCTCAAAAGATTATAGCCCATCTTATGAGTAATTTAAAAAAAATCTAAACTATTCGTGTCTCACAAGATTATAGACCATCTTATGAGTAATTTAAAAAAATCGTTTATTTTGTCTAATACTCAGCCACGTATAAAAAGACACCAAGGTCCGATAGGTAAAGCAGTCTGTATGAGAATCATTCTCAGCATTTTTAATGCCGGCTAACGTAAACTCAACAAATACTTGAATAGTGAAATTTACCTATATGGCGCCACTGACTCACAGGAGCTTAGGTTCACAATTACTTCTTTTAGATTTTCTCACCGCGATGATATTACAAACGTACATTCCTTGTTTTTTTTGTTTTGTTTTTTCTCCGCGGTGTAGAATTTGTCCAAGGTGGTTTCTTCCGATATATGACCACAAAGTTATGTCGTGCGGGTATATGCACACAGATATATGTAAGAAAGAAAGCATCCATAAATTTTAAGTTCTTGCTTATCGCAAGCCCGATCGTACTGAAGTACTCAGCCTTTGTCTTAGAACCAAATATATACGCTTAATTCCTCTAATAAGATGCCCAATATGGATGAGTCATGCAAAGTTTGTTCGAAAAAAAAATCCATTTTTGTATGTAAATATAAAATCCCAATTTATGAGACTCTTTAGAAAGCTTTATCAGACAGTCGGAGTGCACAAATTAACATATGTCAATTCAATGTAATGTGCTGATCCCAGTTTTAGGTTAATGAGCTACATTCCAATTTAGATTCCTGGCCTGTTCTCTAGTTCTATGATGGCACAAATGGTCATCGAAAATGATGTGAATTGAAATAAAACAACGATAATAAGATCAAAACAAAACATTTAATATAATGCAATATTTCCATGCATCCCTCCTGTTCCTCTAAATAGTATTCATAATAACAGATATGTCTTTCAGTGAATATTTACATCCATAAACTTAGACAAATTTATTCGATAAGTACATCTTCACCAGCTAACAATGCTTTAACTGTTTGCACAAGCGGGAACCTAAGGGCACCCCCATCTCTTTTATCTTGCTTCTTTGGTAATGTATTTGAATCACAATATCCACCATAATCATCAGTGTTGAGAGAAAATATCATAGCACCACCTAGGTTGTTGTCGACTATAAACTTGGTCTTGCATGCAATACTTCGTTTGTCTTCGTATGAGATCCATTCGGTGCCTCCGTAAAGATATGGAGAACATGAAGAATTATCAAATACTGTTGTGAGATATATATTGTTTTCCCTGAACCAACATATTTCGGAATAGGATGCAAATCCCATGTTGCCAACGCCACCAATTCCACTTGAAGGACTGCCGATGTGATTGTTGAAAGGATTTACTAACCTGCAATCAAAAGATAAATCGATGAGTTTTTTTATTATTTATGAACTTTAATTTTCATACGTGAAAGTGTGCCCGTAGGTTGGAAGTCCAACGACAATTTTGTCTCGGTCCATTCCACTTCTCAACCAGAAATTAACGGAATAATTGATATTTAAGGTGCCCATAATGGAATGTTCATTATATCTGGGATATAGTGGTGCGTTTAAGCCTTGTGAAAATAGTAAAAAATACGTGTTCTCAAAATGTATGGAAAATGTAATTCTCAAGACTTACCAGTAAAGGGTGAACCTCTAGAGTAAAAGTGATAATCATAAGTCATAATGTTAGCGAAGTCGGCATACATGTTTATTTCCCGAGCGTCGTAAGCAAACAGTGCAATGCCTTCAGATGCTGCTACGGCAACAGTGAGGAGATATGGTCTCTTTTCACGAATATACTCCTGGCGAATCTCGTATAATAACTGTGAGAAATGTTGTCGTTCTCGGTTGTAAGCTGTTGGAAACTCCCAATCCAAATCAACGCCATCAAGAGAGTATTTATTCAAGATTTCCTTCAAGGAATGAATGAAATATTTTCGATTTGTGTGATTTCCAACCATCTCAACAAAGCCATTTGAATCAGCACCACCAACCCACAGCAAGATTTTGATCTTGCTATTCTTTGCACGAAGACTTCTGCTTTCATTTAAAGCAACACGAAGATCATCCGTAATTGTTATGGAATTGTTTTGTACACTGGCTATGCCGATGTTGATGTGCGTACAGAGGTTACCATCTACACCAGTTAAACGCAGAGAGTCGAACTTCTTTAGAGGCGTTGGGACACAGTAATAACACACAAGACGTTTAACGGGTAAATCATCGTTCAAATGATAAACATTGTCGCGATAATCAGCGTCTCTAATATCATAGCGTACGGAATTTTGGTCTAAGTATCTGGATTGATTCTTAAAGTTATTCAATTGATAAATCCGAAAATCATGAGAAATCTTGTCCGTATCGTGAATGTTGTTGGCGTAATAGAATGCTCGTTTATACCACCATTCGGGAACATCTACAATATTAAGATAATCTAAAATTATTCAACAAGATTGCAATTTTATACAATACCCGTTAGATTGGGTGGATACACCAATGGATGTGTATAGATCGCGTTCCAATATGTAAATACAGCTATCGTAGTTAGGATGTACAGTGCCACTAGTATAAACAAACGTAACCGACAATAAGTATAGCTGCAAAAATAATACTTCGCTTGTTATCTATTTTGTGTGCTGTTCGAATGACTCTGGTAAAACCTACCGATACCCATTTGTCTCGTCAAACAATTGATATTCAGCCATTTGTTATTATAAACAATCACTAGGAATACAAAACTCTGTAGAAATTGTTCCTTCCGCATCTACACAACACATATCGACTGCATATTTGCGAGATATTCATAAATTGTATTTGTTTTCATGAATATGCAACAAAGGAGATTGAAGAAAATATAATAAATGCCAATATTAAGTAATGTTAAAATGTCAAAACAAAGAACTTGACGTCAGGTAATTGACAGACAGCAGAAATTGTAGTATTCAGGGATATTATAGAGAAGCACTTACTTTATAAATCATAATCACTTAACATTCTTGTGTAAGGAAAATAATGTCTGCTATTCAGATATTGAAATCCTATATTAGCAAAATATTTATCTGTTATGCAAATACATTTTCAGTTTTTTGTGCATTTCTTAGAACAAGTATATTTTTTTATGAATACACATCATTGAATGGATGTATCAATTTACACCACACAATTAAGTCAACAACTTTTGAAATCGATTTAGAGGTTACTACTTTGTTGCTATAAAGTATAATGTTATGCTATTATTGAACATGTTCTATAAATCTGCTACGTTTTTTATGTCATAATTTCGCCATTCCTTTCTATCAGAGATTTCTATTTGGATGAGTTTACAGCATAAAACAACTAATCTACAATTCTTTTAAAAGTCCATCAGTAACATCTAGTATTTAATTAATTCCTGCATTCATTTAAAACAATTTAGATTTGCTCTACAAAAATGTTTTGTTTTGTCTGTCTAATTAGGCAGATAAAATAATAGTCAACCCATCTTGGCAATGCCGTCGTATAAGTAATTTCAGTTGTCAAGTAAAAGTGTCTTAAATTTGTTAGTAAAAATAATTTCTAATTCGCTTTCGGTGTTGTTAATTAATAAAAAAAAAAAAACTAACAAAAGATGGGTGAAAGTTCAAGTGCCTCGACAAATGAAAATGATCTGGAATTAGTTGATTTCCGAACTCTCTTGTGGGGTCATAATATTCGGGCTGATGTGTTTCGGCGATGGTCACAAGGTTTGTGTTCTACCTCAATATATTGCAAATTGATGTGTGTTTGCAAAAATCCATTCAGAAATTGTGTACTAATATGTAAAATCAGTGAAAATACATGCAAATGTGGCCACCTTTTGAAGCTAAACGTTTTTAACAGCAACATTGAAGTGACTGAGATTGATGTCAGAAAAAATCATTAAATTTGCGATTTTCTATTGTCACACACTAATTAAAGATGAATGATGAAAGGAGAAAAAAATTTAAAAAAAATTTCATTACAGGCTTTGAATTCAGTGATGTAGAACCATCTGCTCTTGTGCAGCGACAGGGTGGGCCCTGTGCTGTCATTGCCCCAGTGCAAGCGTATTTATTGAAGATTCTTATGGATACTCCCAATCACTGTCTTAAAGATGTAACTGCAGTTAGAACTGATTTAATTTTCCATTCTAAAGTAATATTCTTCTCTTTTGCATTTGCATTTTACAGTTAACACCCGATAAGTGTAAAGAACTGTTAATACAAGCGCTTTCCAATATTCTAGCTAAGTGCAAAGTTAAGCGTTTTCGAATTGTTGCCTTACATGATGAGGCAGTGGAGGCAGCCGAGTCTACTGGAGCCGATGTTGAAGGAAATATTGATATGACGGGAGAACCAGAAAAAATGGTAAGCTTGAATGTGGAATAGACACAAATGTAAATAAAAATATCACTAACATTGGCAAACAACTGCTGTTTATGAACACGGAATGGCGACATTCCAAGTGACGTAGGTCATATTACGGATGTTGAATATGGCTCAAATGTTTGTCTTGGTCAAATGTCAATAGGTGGGTCCTCTTGGGTTTTGGAATTGTTTTTTGTGTATGGCACAGAAGGTGTCGTGATAAAAATAATGTTGGGGTTCTTAACCGCAAACCACATATTTCTATGATAGATGATGCACACATTTTTATGTATTTCTATTTCGTATTTTATAGGGACTCGAAAGCTTACCCGAAGATTTCCATAAACGTCTATCAGTGATAAACCTAGACAATGTAGACGATGTTTCGAAGTATTTATCTGACAATTTCCGAACCCTAACCGCCAACTATGGAGTTTTACTCTTCATGTATAGTGTTCTTTTGACAAAGGTACGTTCTTTTGAATATGTCTCACTCAAAAAATCCACAATGTTATTGATAGGGCTTCGAAAATGTTACTTCAGAGCTTTCCGATACTTCTGAACCACTAATACACAATACGTACGGCTACGGATCACAAGGTTTAATCAATCTAATGCTAACTGGACAAGCAGTTGCCCATGTCTGGGATAACGAACAAGATGTAGGCGGTCTCAGTATGTACTTAATTATTGCTGGAAGGAAATATTAACAATACATCTTTTACATATCTTTGATTTCAAATAGAACTGCGTGGTATTAGCGAACAAAGTGAAATCGGCTTCATCACTCTAATGGAACAAATGCGCTACTGTACAGTGGGTTCTTTTTATAAGAATCCAAAAAATCCTGTTTGGGTAATGGGTTCGGAAACACATTTAACTGGTGAGCATCATTTCACAACATGTGCTTTGATAAAAAATAAATAACTGAAATGCAAATTGTGAACAGTGTTGTTTAGTCATGAGAAGCGTTTGGTGTCTCCGGAAACACCTTCGGAAATAGCTCGAAGAGTATTCAAATCATACGATCCCGAAGGAAATAATTTTATACCGGCGCCTGTACTGCAGGATGTACTGGCGTCATTGGATCTAGTCAGCGAACCAGAATAGTATGTTATTTATCACATTTTTCAATTAATTGTATTTAATCCATTTTCGTCTTTGGTAGCGTGGAGATCATGGCAAAAAAATTGGACCCTGAGAGTCTTGGTATTATACTTATGAATGCATTTATGGATGAATTTTTTCCAATAGAGAAGCGCTCAACACCTGACACATTTGATTTGTTGCATTACAATGGCATTCCTGGATCGAATGACGGAAATAAAGTAAGTTCCCTACTCAATCATGCTTGAACAAGGTAATCATTCACCTCCTCATTTAAAGGTGCATTACAACAGAGGATCAGCTGTTTTGTTGGAGAGCGATCTAAAAGCAGTTTGCGTATCGAATCCAATGCTAACATGTCTTCAGACAAAATGGCCAAATATTGATGTAAATTGGGGTGCTTCAAAAGTACCATCGTTAAATTAATATTTAATAAAAAAAAAGAGCAACTCTTTCTTAGGTACTAAACAACTAATTTAAAAAAAAAACAAGAAACAGGATATAAGTAAATCAGCAAAATACTAATAAAAGAACACCTTCACCTTTTCATAAATAATTGGCATATTAATTTGATTACCTCCTACCTATACTCAAATAGTTGATAGCATTTGTTTTTCTTTTCTAAGCAAACTAATACTTCCAGCAGAATGCCAAATAAAGCAGAAAAACATAAGTGTTTCAATTTTTAAAATCAAACAAATCAATTACCTTAATTTGCACATAGCCAGCAATTCGAGCAAAAAAATAACGAGATATGTGTTTGTAGATAGTTGAACCAATTAACCTCACGGCTGAAAGTCCCCACGCTTCTTCTCTAATTGTCCATCAACTGCATCTTATTGTCGAAGAGAAGTTTTCCCCGTGTGAAGCCTGCTTTACAGAGAACACATCCTGGAATATTTTTAAGGTGAACTGGTGGATTGGACAAATTAGACACTTATGTGACAAACAATAGATGAGGTGAAACACATCATAGGCATAGATTAAAATTTCAACTCAAACTTTTTTCAAAATAAAAGAAAATGTATCTCAACATCTCTTACCAAGTTTCAAAACCAAAGAATGTTTCTCAACATGTACATCAACATCATGTACTCCTGGATATATACAATGATAGAGAGTGGGTTGTATTTCGGAATGGTGCAGGAAAAACGTACCAAATGAATTCATATTTTGTAAGATAATCTTACCTCGCACAATTGTTCCTCTTACTATTTGGCCATTTGACCAGAACAACACCAGGAGCATCATAATTAGGTGGACTCTCAGGATTACGTTAGCAAGTTTTTGTTTTTCAGTTGTTCATGGGAGGTTCAACTGGAAACCAGAGAAAACAAGAATAAATAAAGATTACGAATAAATGTGGTTGTTATAATAATATGTAATATGGGTAGCGTTACAGTCCGAGGTGAACCTGAGCCTACCTTCTACAACAACCATTCTAGTTCTGCGCGTTAGAGTGGATGTCTAGTTGTATGCGGACTCCGAACAGCAAAGTTCGGGAAGCTTTTTCTAGACAAGAAATACTCTAAGCACTGCCATTAACTCGAAAGTGGTGGAGCCGTGAATTATGAAAGTTCTACTAACGTGAATACCACAAGAGTGTTTTTAACATACAAAAATATATTTAATTGTAGTAGATCAAATAATGTGAAAGTTTTATGATAAAATCTGTTCCCAGTAGTATGGCAATGCCAAAGCCGGTCTGCTTTTTCACTGCCCTCAGACAAAAGCAAATGGCGAGTAAATGTCAATTTAAAGTATAATGATAAGAAGTCAAAAAATCTTTTTCGTAATAAAAATGACAATTTTCCGTGAAACGCACTAAATAAACTGTAGAAATTTAAGATCGTTTTCACAAAGAGGGGCGTCGAACGTGAACATATAGTGTACTAAATCGAGATGCGAAACAATCGTCCCAATTTAATTTCTCAGAATCATAATAAATTGCATTGAAAATGGCTTCTAGCTGGCGCATAGGGAAAGGGAGGTTTCGTGCCAAAGGTAAACACAAAATTACATTTGTGTTCCCATACTTGGGAATGACCAGTGAATGATTAACGCAATAAAACTAATAAGTTTACAAGAATTGTTTAAATATTGCGAAGTGCGTAGGATGTAGCGAGTGATGGTGGCACACGATTGGTGGACGACGCGCAGGGTGTAAACATACATAATTTTTTTCTATTTTTTTTTTTTTTTTTTTGTTATATTCGATCTTTACAAATACAACCCGTGATTTGTATTAAATAATTTATTTATAGATCAATAGACCAAAATAGAACATAGTTTTCGGGGAAAATAGCCGCACGGTGAAATCTGCGTAAAGAGAGAGTGCGAAGCGAACGAAGCCCGTCATCATATTCGCTGAGTGAATATTGTGAAAACTTCACTCGCATCTTGGTAATTGATTATGAAGAAGTGAATGTCTAACTCTACGAAGTTATTTACATTGCTATCTTTGTAAACCTTTTATGATTACGATGTTCTGTAGTCATAGTGGAAATAATGACTCATATTGTCTTCCTTTTATAATGTGAAAATTACCAAACAAGTATGAAGGTGTAACATACAAATTTTTGAAGCAAATTAGGGCAACAAAACATTCGTCATAATGTGGATACGTAACTTACGTAGTCACTTTGTGGTCCGTAATGCTCTCTAAATAAGAATGAATAGAATGGAGTTACGATTGCTATTGTTTTTATTAATTTCCATTTCGTTGTTTTGCAACGCATTTATTTTAAAGGAAAATAATCGATTCGCCGAAATTGGAACATACATAATCCTATATGATGTTACTCTACTCTGCTTTTTAAATTGTCGTTTTACTTTTTTTTTAAAGTCGCAAAAGCCTCATGTCATGAGGTAATTTTTAGAATAGTTGAAAAATCGCCAACAAAACTTAGCAATGTCAGAACTTTAATTGGCTCGCTATGATATCGTTGACATCTTCATGAATGGGTCTCTCTAAGATGAATGGTGGCTAGGCTATAGAAGAGAATTACTTGTTTGGCTTTGGTGTTATAAATCTATCTCTAATAGGGTTTTTGAACTGCATCAAATTAGTTCACTGCAGTGTAAACAATCAGGTCATGCATTGGTTTGCATCTGGTATAGCTTATAGCTTTTACTAGGATATACAAATGTTGGATTGTATCAAATACTAACGTAGTTAACCAATTAGTATATATTTAAAATATTTGGTGAACAGTTTTGTCGTAATTCGGCCTTAATTTCTTTGCCGAGTATTGGTATTGAAATCGATACGACTTAATTTTGTAAAGAAACACAATTTTGATACTGGGGAGAATGGCAAATCTTCATGGGAAGATCTGCAATGACCTCCTTGCATGTTTTTTTCTCAGTACAAATATGTCATTAGATATTCTAGCTGTTGAGATCTGGGCGTAGGAATCACCACAACCATGTTCGCAATTTATGTTTTGAAAACTCTTCTATCAACCATTCTACGAATGACAAGCTCCTTCAAACTTATCTTGCTAATTTTTTGTAAACCTATTCATTTTGTTTTCTAGTTTCTACCGATCCAGATGATTTCTATCGCTTGAATCGCCAAAAAACACCAGCTGAAAATGCATTTGAAATTTATGAATTGCTGTGTAACAAAGAAACAAGGGACGCAAAACGTTTGTTTCTTCTCAATGGCTTTGCAACGCTATTTCAGGAGAACAAAACATCGCATTTGGGTTTTACCACTGAAGAATTTTTATATTGGTAAGTTGACTCTGAATTTGTTTATTTTTTTGTTTATTTGAGTTTTTTTGCTTTACAGTTTAAGTGTTTCGCTTATACACTCATTCACACAAGTGAGAGCGGCAGGTCTGCGAGCAATTCGATATGTATTATTAACGCCAAGGGACATTAAGACATTCAATTCGTTGCAACTACCTAATTTAGTTTGCCGAAGTATTGATGTGCTTTTGAAGAATGACGACGAACGAGTGCAGGCTCTGAAATTGGTAAACTAAAACTAAAACTAAATCACTTTAACAGTGGGAGCGAAAACCTTTAACACTTGTCTTCATTTGCAGGTTCGGAAAATTCTCGCGATATCGCCAGAGGATGTGAGCCCAGTTTTAGTACGTTGTTTAGTGTCACTAGCAAATAGTGGAATTGAAGATGGTGATAATATGCTGCGTGCCTGCCTTGCAACTCTTTGCGAATTTGGTGTTCTGAATCCAACTTTGATGATTGTTTGCGGAGGTGTTGGCGCAATCACCAGGAACGTATTGGAATGTCATAATCCACGCATTGCAGAGAGCTTATGTGGCGTGTTGTTGCATTTACTTGAATGGCCAAATACGAGAAACATTTCAGGCATAAGATTGGATTGCTTGGCCGCTCCATATTGTGATTTTACCTATCGTCTTGGTATAATGGATAAGAATAAGTAGGTAACCCTGAAGTTAGTAGACCCAAGCGTGAATTTATTTGTGTTTCATTGCAGAGATGCTCGTGAGTTAAGATTTACAAGCAGCCGATTGTCATTGCTGTCAGTGCTTCGAAGTTGGGCGGGAACTATGGAATTCTGCAATCCCAGCAATCCCTCCGGCTTGAAAGCCATTGTCGACGTTTTGTATTTGAATCAATTGGAAGTTAGGGTAAGAGATAAATCAGATAAATAATTTTAGAAAACAATGTTAATGTGCTTCTAATTCACAGAAAGCAATATTGGATTTATTATACGAATTATTAGGGCTTCCGCAACCTATTTGGACCGACGAATATTCTGTTGCTTTGTCGGCTGTGGATCCATCTGATTTTCAGGTAAGCACATTTGTCTTCTAGAAAAAAACGACAAAAGAATAAGTAAAACTATTTCCAACGAAGGATTCTTGGTTGTTAAGCAATGGATTTGTTTCAATGGAGGGGCGCTGTATTCTGCCTAGTCTTGCAAGTCGTGCAGCTAACATATGTGAGCAACATTTAGCGTTATTGTTATATTGCTTTCTTGAGACAGGTTTGCTGAATGCACTTGTCGAAGTCATAGTATCGAGTGATACATTCATTTCGGTGCGTGCAACTGTTTTAATTGGTGAGTTAAAAGAGATACGCTATGGCGTGGTTTATTTATGTATTTTGGTTTTAGGTAAAATCCTTCATCTGATGCATACTCATTTACCTGCTGATATATGCAGTACATATCCAGCATTACCAACGTTAGTTACGCACGCAACACAGGGAAATCATCAAGCTACTGCCTCAATATCGGCTCTTCAAAACTACCACCAGATGCTTCGGAATCGCCCGGTTTCGTGTAGTTTGTTTTTGGATAGCATTATCCAGGGAGGAGGTAACATCAGTAAATTTTGACATCAGTAAATTATTTGACTTAGTTTTTATCTATAGCCTTGATTAACACAAGACTCTTTAAGAGAGACATTTACAACTATGAAGTACATACTGCGGGAAATTCAACGCTTAACCATGAAAGTTCGGAGAGACGAAGAGTTGATTCAGTTTCGTCTAGTGTTAGCGGTGAAAGAATAGACGAATCTCATTCGGTTCCATCGTCGGTCATGAGGAGATCGAGTTTTCGTTTGAAGAAGAAGAGATTGACTCAATTTTTTGAGAATATGCGAGAGTTCAATCGTCTAGTTAAAGACTCCAATGTACTTATGTGGGCCGATGGGAATTCTTGGGATTGGGAAATAGTCACGACAATTCTGAGGGTACGTTTACACATGATCTTGAGTTGTACGCTGTTATACAAGTAGTGCTTTTGAATCATTTATTCAGACGGACGCCATTGGGAAGCTAGATGATACAAAAATAAGGTTCCTGAAGAGAATCGTGCTTTATTTCAAGCCAAGTAGTAATCGGTTTTCACATCAAGACCTCGCGCACGGTAGAACAGTTCCAGCATACGTTACTGCGGCCCTCGATTTAATTGACTGGCTTCTTGCCAGCAATGAGGTTAGTATTGAAGAACATCAAGAAGTATGATTTATTTTACTAACGGATGAGAATCGTTTTCGTTTTAGTTGGAGAGTATGCGTATGCTTACCGATTTATTTTCGGATGTTAGTCAGCAATTACTAGCCATTACAACATCAAATAGAGCGCATGATTGTCTCTTTAGTCCTCAGCATATGAATAACACAATGTGCCAACAGTATTTTCTGTTTATCGGCAGGATGTGCCGCCATGAAAAGGGAATCAGTATTTTAACAAATACAGCAGTTTTTGAACAGTAATCTTTTAAATTTCATAACTGTGTCATGTATCAAAGAGTAACATATGTTTATTTTTACTAGATTGACAACACTGGTTTCAAGTACAGACCACGTATGCTATGTTAAGCTTATCGTAACAGGCTTAGACTATGGCCTCGAATCGTACACTAGAAAAATTCTCGAGAAAGCCTTAACATCGGCAAGAACACGAAGCGGTCGTTTGTATTCAACGCAATTTCTACTAGTCTTGTTGAGAGCTAGAATCCCAAATTTTGAAGTCTGGGGGATACCATTGTTGATAAATCAGACAAAAGACTCAGAACGCAGCATTGTGTTAGCTGCGATGGACGCGCTTGATGAAGCATGCTACGAAAAGAACTACTTAGACGAAATAGTTAGCATTTGGCCGAATTTTAAGCCTTTGGGCGATGTGGGGAGACTCCTAATGTCACGGTATTATTCGACTTATCGCGGTCTTAACCACATAAAAGCCAAAATAAAAGAAGAAGTTGACTTTTGGAAAAACGGTTACAACAAGAGGTATTGAAATTGAAAGAGTAAACACTTGAAATTCTGTACTATTTTTTGTTCTTCTTTTACCATGTCACAGGTATGTGCTTCTGGTCGAAGCTGATACGCATTCCAGTTTGACATTGCATATAAAAAACGAAGATGGATATTATAGTCGAAGGAATTGTTCGACACGTCCTATTGTGATACCACCTTATATTCAACCGCATTTATATGGGCAACTTGTACAGACTAGTCAGGGAACAACAGCATTGCAGAATTTTGCTGAGCTCACGAGTTTAGTGGACTGTGTTAATAAAGGCAAGACAACCGACGAACATGATTGTCTCGAACTGAAAGCAGCTCTATGGGCTATAGGACATGCGTCCACACATTCGAATGGAATCGATATGTTTATGGAGTCTTATCCTAGGTATGTTGCGCTGATTCATTGTTTGAAAATGTGTACGGCAAATATAAGTGATGATTATTTTAGGATATATGAGAGAATTATATTCTTGGCTACAAAGGCTGATGTGTATTCCATTCGTGCAACGGCATTTAATGTACTCGGCTTGATCGGCGGCACAACTGCCGGCGCTAATCGGTTGTTTAAATTGAGTAAGTATCTAGAGTTCAAGATATAGTTGTTGACTTTAGAAACAGAGAGATGTTTCCATCACGAAACTGTAGTTACTATTGTAGCACGACTTTACATGAATGTTTGTTATTGCTTTGGTCATCGAAATGAAGTAATTTTTCGATTGATCCTGTATTTCACACATTTGAACCACTGCTGCACATTTGATTTACTTGTCAATATTAATTAGAGCCAACTATTTCAGATTGGCTATGTGTGCGACATGACCGGAACACAATTTGGCCCGTTTATCAGCCAGAAGATTGGATATCCAATAACTTCACCCCAGTGCGTCATCCTTGTGAAGATGTACCATCATATAACTACCCAAGTATAGATGATCAAATCGAGGGTTCGTACTATTCAAGAAGTGATTGGAATTTGCTATTGGCGGATGACACAACTGGAGAGAGCAAAGGAGACAGCAAAGATGAAGTTTGTGTTGATGATTGATCTGAATCAATTTACAGGTAGTCTACAATTGCATTTATCAATTTTCGCAGATCGCTGGTAGTGTAACACAATCACGGATAATGGCAGAACCTGCATATACTCGTCCTGGGAAGCACACTCGATCTTTGTCAGAGTCCAAAACAGTTGATGTGATAAGCCTATTCACTGGGACACATCCGCATCAACATCCACATAGGGTACGCCGTAACTCTTGCACGGACTCGAATACATCCGGAGTCAGCAGCTGCGAATCTGTTCCTGCTCGCACTACCGTAGGGTAAGTCATATAATACGTCTGCTCCTATTGCGACTTTAGAAACTTACATCACTTTGAATATTTCAGAGATTTCCAACAAATCCAGCTGAGTCCAATTCAATCTATGTCTAACTTAGTCGATATGCCGTCCAGACGAGGGAATCATCCGCTTCGACGAACATCTCTCATTGGCATGTCATACTTTCAACCAGCAATAAGTCATATGGATTTTGAGGGTTACGCTAAGTTGCGAACACTTCGACGGCATTGCAGACCAGTATTATCTGAGTCGGCAGCCGACGAAATCGCCGAATTCTTAGATCGATATGGAGTATACGCAACGTTGCGGCAAAAAAAGAATCCCATAAGTGATTTGCATCGCAAAATCAAAGTACGCAGCTTAGATCGTCAAACGTCTTTGAATGTGTATGTACAAAAGCAGTTGAATACTGTTCGAATTCTAGAAGTTGTGTTTAATATTTTTTAGATCACTCACAGCAGAAGACCTTCAAGTTCCTTTACCAACACTGGCAACACCAAAGTTCCTCTTACAAAACGATTCAAAAGGCCCTTGTTACTCCGGTAATAACGAATAAATTTCTCTCTCTCAACATGTGATTTTAACAGCGTTATCTTTTCCAGGTATATGCCTTCCTAAGCATTTACAAGATCTTTTCCCAACGCGAAACATGTCCACCACATATGTTTCGCGAGACATACAGGACAATGATCTTGCCGATGCAAACCTTTTAAGTACTAAACAACAATTTTTCAACGACTCAATGAATGAATGTGATGAAAGTTCAGTAATAAGCAATTTCTCAGATGTCTCATCTGTGAGCAAACGTTCAAAATGGATCGGAAAGCACAATCGCAGCATTTGTCTACGATGCTCTCGATCACCCAGCAATCGACCCAACAAGAGCAATGATGCGTGTGCATTAAATAAAAAACTCAAATCCTACCCGAGCTCTTCGATTCAAGTGTCGGAGATTTCATTTAACTCACCTGAAAGTATTTTGAGCGACGACAGTATGCCCGATCATTTAACAACAGTAATTTTGTATAATGTACTTCGACTGGCCAATCCTGTAAGCAGCAAAGAATCTAAGTTCGCCCTATTGGAGTTGAAACAAAAGCAACCAGACTCCTTTCAGGACATTTGCCTCTACTCAGAGGTGTGTAAATTCCTGGGTCGCAGTAGTTATCGTATGAACGCAAGACGCTTCCTTCAAGAACTATTCTTAGACTTAAATTTTGAATGCTTTAACCTCGAACCGAATGAGATTTTGTCTCGGAAGGGTAAGGAAGTACCCCCAAAGGCATTCAAAAGTAATGCGGATGTTATTGAAGCGACCAATCAGGCAGTCAACAGCAGTTCTAATAGTAATTCTCAATCACAGCAAATAGGTGTCACATCAATTACGCAACCGCCCGCATCCTTACCATGGTATCCAGCGTACAAGTCAAACATAAAATCCCCGCCACTCGAAAGTGTACACGAATCAAGTTATGAGAATCTTTTAGAGTCGTTTGTTGCTAAACCAGCAGCTACAGAAAATCAAAACAAGGCATCTACACTAGTTGCGACCGACACTAGTACAACAAAACTAACAAATAACGACCATGCATCGAATTCAACTAAATCCATTAGCTCAAAGAAAGCCAACATAAAACTTGATATTCGCCACAATTTTAATTGCAATGACAAAAAGTCCGACAAGGTTATCGAAAACGAAAATAAGGAATACAAACGAGGAAGATTCTACACCATTGAACTGGATTTGAGTTGTGCAAAGAATAAGTTCCCCATCACAGATCGACGGAAAAAAGATAGCATATTCCCATCAAACTCGTCCGACTCAAAATCCCAAAAGTCGAACTTAACGAGCCCATTACCCTCGAATACAACCACACCTACTACACCTGTGACCAGTACCAGTTCAGCTGTTAACTTTACCAGTCAACTAACTTTCACCAAAAGTCTTTCCGCTTCACTATCAAAGCCAATTGGCAGTTTGTATTGTGAACAGCGAATACAATCTTCTAAATCAGAGGCTGTCCTATCTAAGGCTAAACAAACATAAGGTTACAAAACAACAACAAAAAAAGGACTATCGAATATAAATCGTGTGTTAACGTGTGTCTTCTTCAAAGTAGTCGATATCTCAGAACACAAAAGCAAATCTATATGCATATACGTGTGTATAAATATGTATGAATATAAATATAAATTATTTTCCCATTTTCTGTATATTTAACTATACCACCGCAAGAGTTTATTGCAGTTTAATTCACATGAACAATTCCATTTCATAAGCAAACGTCGTCGTAGTTTATAAAAAGAAACAAGAGTAATAATTAAATTAAGAAAACAAAACTAAAATAATCGCGTAAGAGAAGAGTAAAAAGAAACTAATATAAATAATTCCATTAATTGTAGCTACATTAAATTTTATATTTATAAATGCATTACCTTATTTTTCTTCTTTTTTTTTGCAGATTGTAGAAACCAAAACATAAAAAATACAATAAAAATATATATTAACTGCCTGTTAAAATCAGTTCATCATTTTCATGATTAGTCCTACCTGTTCACACTACCATTTCAACATATTTATATATGTATGTGTACATTCATATATATCATGAGCGACCAAATGCTGTTTGTATCTTTAATTTATCTGCATCATCCAACGACTTGTTCTGTAGTTACAGTGTTTTCCTTTTTTTATTTAACTGTTCAAACATTGTATAGTTATTCGTTTGTTAGATAATAAAACAGATCGTAAGCGAAACAATGATATAATTATTGTATTTTATTGAAGTTAACTAAAACTTTTTCAAATTGAGTCGATTTAGATTTTGATCTTTTTGCATCCTTTTATTTATTTACTTCTGCATTTAATTATGCAAAAGCAGATCACGAAAAAAGAATTCAAGTATATTTATTTTTAATTTTTTTTACTGTTTACTGATTTTAAGTCTGCCAGATTTGCAAATATTGTAGTATGCAAATATAGGTTCACTGGTTAAATGCCTTATTTGCTTAATCTAGCCAATAGCTTGACAAGAGTAAACACCCGCTTCCAATATGAATGGATTGAATAACACATCAGATTGTGAGTGGAATCTCTTCTCTTCTTCACTTACACTGCAGTGGTTCGTTAAATGGATGACCAGAGAGTGCCTTCATCCAGGTTACGGACGGGAGCCAGGTCTTGGGCGTTATCTCCGACCCATTCCTCTCTTTTGGATATTATTGTTTTGTGGTTCATTTAGAAATTTTCAAAAGGCGTCAGATCGTTTTGGAGTTGTTCCAAACGAAATTTGTTGAGAGTTTTAGCCCAGTAACTGTGCCGCGCCTGTTGCATTCTGTAGGTCTTATGGTTGCATGTGTAGCCGAAACGTCGACGTAAATATCCATGGTGATAGTTATATTACGGCTGTACGCATTGTTCTATGTGGTCCTGTAATACAGATGAATACTGATCTCTGTATTCAGCTTGTCTTTATGAGGTTTTGTTTGATTCTCCACGATCCATAAGATTGTCAACTTATCTGAATCATATTGAATGCACGCCTCGTGGCGTGGATCTTGGAGATGGGGAAATTCTTGCCAGTTGACCAAACCATCGAAGCATATCCCTTTCCGTTCGAAAAAGCAGCTGCTCAATATTGAGCTCTTCGCGTACTGTCGTGATTCTTACCTCATCATATTAACAAAAGGAAATCTCAACTCGGCTACTCAAAACTGAGTTCAAAACCGAAACATGGCTTTGACACCAATCTCGGCCTTAATGAATGTAGATCTTGAAAGGTATTTTCAAATTGACCCAGCTTGGCAAATTCTACAGGAAAGCTCAGCATTACTCCTCCCATCACACTTGAAAAAGACCCCGAGGTTCTTAAACTTCTCCACCTGCTTCAATGGGACTCCATTAACGTCTATAGTGCTTTGAACAGGAAATGGTCATAACATCTGACTTCAAAATCTGATCCCCGCAGAACACTCCAGAGTTTACCTCAAGGTACTCGGTCATACGGTTTATCGAAATAAATTATAAAACAGATGTGGATCGGTTTGGCAAGCATTTTCGGGTCCCAAGCATTTTCGAGTACTTTTCATCGGTTGTCCTGAACTAGACTATAGCTCCCCCTAGACTTAAAACAGATATGCGACTGAAAGATATTTTGAAAAGAGGTTCCTCTTTCTCTGCCCTATTTGCAAGTCGCCAGGTATTTCACTGCCTTCACTGGCCTCCTTAATGACACTAAAGAGCATTTCTGGTAGGAATTCATACATACCGTCGGATTTACCAGATAAATACATTATAATTTATAACACTTTTCCGCAGATCACTATTTATTTAGTGTTTTTCAATAAGTGACGGTAAAAATTATTTTTACACCCTGTGCATTGAACAAACTCCGAATCCAACAGTAAAAAGCAATTGGCTTTGCATAAAATCCACCCGCCGAATGTCAGGCGAAAGAGTCTAAAGACCAAGTGCGCAGGTACAAACAAAGCCCTTGTAGCGATTTTATGAATGAATCTGATAGGTTTCCGTCGAACTTCAGATTTATATCTGCACACAGGAGTGCACGGGCATATTTTTTCTTCAACAGCCCTTAAGCAATTCGATTTTTACAAACTTTTTTTTTACATAACCAATACAACAACCAGGGTGTGAAATTGTTTTATTAAAAATGTAATCTATCTGGCAGGTGATTTGTGATTCGAAATATTCACGTGTAAATGTATCCCTTTCAACATTACGCATTTTATCTGAAACCATTTGTTGTCGGATTTAAGAAGAGGAAAAAATGCTGTCAAGTTGGTACTCAAATCTCAGTAATCGCACTATAGCGGTTATCTTTCTTGTATGCATATCTGTTTTATACGTCTCCTATACATTTAATTCCTGCCTAATGTCCAGGATAAACCGATCGTTTAAGAAGGTATAGTTTATCCCTGATTGTTAGCAGAATTCATAAATTAACCTCACAATTGTTTGCAGCAATCTCTTCAAAACACTGTTGAAAGTGTAATGTCTCCCATCGTAATGACGGAACCACCGGAAATCAAAATCCTTGGATCTATAGTTCGGATAGTGCCTCTCATGTATAATTACACAGAGATGGATGGCTCACCAAAATACAGATTTCTAAGACAACAAGGACTTCGGCCGTCACGCCATTTACCCGATACTCTCATAATTGGTGTGAAAAAGAGCGGAACAAGAGCACTGTTGGAGTTTATTCGTTTGCATCCGGATGTTCGAGCGGCAGGATGTGAAGTACACTTTTTCGATAAGCACTACAGCCGGGGTCTGCATTGGTATCGGCATCATATGCCCTACACTATTGAAGGACAGATTACAATGGAGAAGTCACCAAGTTACTTTGTGACCAAAGAGGTGCCGCAACGAGTTCATCATATGAATCCCAGTACAAAGTATGTTCGTAGTTTTTCAGTATCAAAGTTTTGGGAAAAAACACACATACGCCATGGTGTCCCTATGGGTTTTCTTTTTTTTCTAACATAAATGTAGACTTTTCTCAAGTGTGTTCGGAGTGTATCGACAATTTCTCTTCTCTTTTTCCAGGCTTCTTGTTGTCGTCAGAGATCCTGTAACACGAGCCATATCCGATTACACACAAGCGGCCAGCAAAAAATCCGACATGAAAAAATTTGAACAGCTTGCATTTATGAACGACTCATTTGAAGTCGTAGACACGTCTTGGAGCCCTGTTAAAATAGGAGTTTATTCCAAACACTTAGAGAAATGGTTGCAATACTTCCCACTATCTCAACTGCTCTTTATAAGTGGTGAGAGATTGATTGTCGATCCGGCTTTTGAAATTGGACGTGTTCAAGTGAGTGTTAATTTTGTTAGCAAAGAGAATAACATTTATTTTACAAACGTTCTTCGTTTAGGATTTCCTCGGTCTTAAAAGGGTGGTCACAGAGAAACACTTCTATTTCAATTCAACGAAGGGATTCCCATGCCTTTTCAAATCAGAGGCAAAGTCAACGCCGCATTGCTTGGGAAAGACAAAGGGTCGCAACCATCCGTTCATAGATCCCGTTGCAATTGACAGGCTTAGAGAATTCTATAGGCCGTTCAATAACAAATTCTATCAAATGACTAACATCAATTTTGGATGGCCTTAAGCCACTGTCTAATCTTAAGTTTCTAGCTTAATTCGTTTCACTTCTATTATTTAGAGTAAAGTGGACAGATCTTAATGCATTTAATACTTATTCTTGATCGTAAAGTTTTTTTTATTTTTTTTTGCGGTAGTGACTGGAAATATTCGGAGGATCTCCTACACTTGAGAAACTCGAAATAACACAGGAGCTATCATTATGGTAATGACCGAAACACAAACACTAAGTAAATCACAGATCAGGTCAGTAGGTACTCTCAAAAGTACCACCTTACGATCAGACTTACATTGTAAAACAAACTTTCATAATCTTTCTATCAAGTTAAGTTTTTATTACTAGTCTCTTTAGAGATCTTTGTATTGCTCACTTAATTTAATGTGCCAGAAGAATGCAAGACCCTTTTTTATTGTGACTGACGTTCAATTTTGAACATAAAATCATCAACCAACATTTTGTTCCTCAGTATTGTATACCTAAGTAGAAACATTTCATTAGTCGAACATTGTCCTATGAAATAAACGATAATAAATCATAAAGCTTTTAGCACTAATTCGGAATAAATTGGTAGTAAGGTATGAATATTTCATAATTAGTAAAAATTAATAGAATAATAAACAAATCAACCATTCAAAACGCACAAATGCACAATTTTAAATAAAAAATAAATTCATTCGCACGAGATAATCTTTTATTTTCATGATCTTGTCCGTGGTCGCCATGGAGCAGTGGTTCTACACTACTGCGTATTTTAAAGGTTCCATACCGCACTTAATAGCGTACACCAACGATCTAGTAGCGCCCCTATCATGTCATGCAACGTGGCAAGATTAAAACAAAATCATCGATTTTGAGACGACGGAAAGTGATTATCAACTTCATGTGCAGGGCACGGAAACGTGTCGAAACTGGCAAAGGTTCAGCATTTTTGACTCCCAGGGAAGGCCGTAAGCTGTCAAAGGTGTAGTAAGATATCTTGGCATTAGATAAAAGTGACTCTATCCTGAATTAAGAGCAATGTAATATCCAAAAGGAATATCATCATTTGTGCGTACAAGCAGACCGCATTTAAGTCCCTGGATAATGTCATGTTCAATGGAAAAACATTTCTAAATTCCAGGCTGCCTCTAAACGAAATGGCTGAGCAATGCACACCTAATGTGGGTGTCGGGACACTGTTACATATCGCGCAATGCCGTACGATTACCCACTGTGGTTCAATGTGAGTCCTACTCTGATGGAAAAGATGAGGTTGATCGAAAGACAGTGCATTCAGACCTGTCTTCGTTTGTATCGTACACCTGAGTCTGAGCACAAAAACTTATATCCTAACTATATAACTAAGAAGAAGAAGAATTTTGTTATTAAGGTGATCAGAAGGCATAATGCTCGAGTTATTACCTCCTCTAAGAAGGGCTCACTGCTCATATATTATGTACCATGAAAAAGTGTTCTTTAACGTTTTTCGAGACAAGATTGTCCTAATACAGTCTCTGCAAGGATGTTTTTACACGTTTATTATCTCACGTTAGTCAAGTTAAGTTTTTTTTCAAGTAGTTTCTTAGTCTTCGTACTGCATATTCAATAAATGAATGGTCTGTACAGATGTAAAAATAATGTATTAATCAGTATCGCATAGGGTGAGCAGGTTAGGATTAATAACATTAGGAAATCGATCAAATATTTAATCATTGAAGTTGTAGTATGTCCACGTTGCGAAATTCCTAATAAAAACTGTAGGTCCCATCCACAGAACAATAGAACGAACAACACGAGTGGTTGCCGTGGAAGTTAGGCCCACATCCATGGCCGACTATCGGCCATTAGGCAAAGCTACCTGCTACTAAAATTACTCCCGAAATAGTATTACCAATTAATATATCATATATCGTTGAACAGAAGTGAATACCATAATGGGAAATTATAGTTACTCTTTGTTCGATTAATAAACTAAAATGCTCTGTTAATCAATACCTGCATAGTAGACAGACTCATTAATTGTTTGACGTTTAAGATATTTAGTGCACATTTGTCTTATTTAATTGTGTGTCGTAGGAGGATGTCTTGCAAAAACAAGCTTGGTTAGTTTGTGTTTGGTTTGAATAAAATTCCACAGTTTATCTAAATTATTTATCCTTCATGGCCTCTAATGCATTTTCATACGTGTGCACATCGTTGTTTAAAAATTCATTATGTGGGTGTCCGCTTTACCTGCCGTTATTGATTTGATGGAAACTTCTGTTCGGCAAGTTCAAGTACGAAACGTGCGCGCCTATTCATAGTGAGTGCATTAACTGTAGATACAAGAAGGACAATTAAATGCATTGCTGTTCGTATTGGTGTGTCGACGATGGTGGCGGAATTATATGCGAAAAATAAAGGTGTAATTTAATTAATTGTTTTAAAATTGCAAATCGAATGGTGGAGAGCATACGATAACTTTGGCGCCAAAGATTGATAACGTTATTTTATAAAGGGAACAAAAAAGCATATTTACTATGGGAGGGGGTCCATATCGCCACGTTTAAGTGGTAGGGCAAATTTTAGAAAAAAATTACTTCAAATGGAAAACAATGGCAGCACTTGCAATGAAGTACTGTATCGAATTTGAAAGCCAAACAAGTTCTTTAAACCAAAATTTAAATCAAATTATTTATGCCAATAGTTTTTGAAAAATTCGCATGCAAATTCAAATTGTTGGCAAACAAATATAAAAATAAGAAAGTTTCGAAATTGTGAAATGATGTGCTATACTAGCGCCTATATGAATAGTTTTCTTAAATAGCAGTACCCGGGCAGTTCGATTGTAGGGTTTAAATAATTTAAACCCCTTTTCTGCAAATTCATGATAAGCTTAATTAATAAACAAAAATGCTTAAAACTAGGTGGACGAACATTATTACTACTTCTAACTTATTGACCCTCGACGGGCACTCTAAGCTAAACATAACCTTATACCATGTCTTTCGACTTAAAAAACGCATATAATAAATTATAACATTATAATTCATTTGAAAAAATTGAGATTAAGAAAATTTAAAAACAAAAACTTAATTACCGAACATTTTTATTATTTTATTTATACTAACTTCCATACATATAGATATACACAGGTCTTCCATTCCTGAAGATGACTGTATGGTAATTTGGCAAATGAACAACGAACTAAGTATTAAGAAGCACAACAAAATCTATAGAAGCACTTAATGAAACATTAAATATCTTTCGCAGGTACAAGTTCATAGCCTTTGTGAATATTTGCTGCAACAAATTAACTTGACTTTACTTATCTCTGAGCAAAGGCAAAGACCTTTCAATGAACTCTTTCTACTATTCTTGATGTGTCAAGATAAGATACAAGGAGACTGTGAATCCCCATGTATGCCTAAAAGTTGATCTATATTTATAAATTTGCATTTGCAACAGACTTTCATCTAACATTATATATCATAACATAGTCTATCGCATGTGATATTTGTTGATCTTAACAATATTTGTCGGAATCTCGTACTCAGAAAAAAATAGAAGAAAAAAAAACCGCCAAGAAAAAGGTATGTAAATCTATTTGCACACAGTTCACATATGTATGTGCATATGACTAATTTTCCAACGGAAGTGATTCAGACATAATTCACTTAATCATACGCTGGGAGTAGCATTTGTTGTTGCAACGAGATGCAAACTGAACGGTTGACTACGCATTTACAAGCGAAAGCATTATGGGAGTCTCTTTGAGACATAGTTTACTTGCTCAACATTTACGTAAACAAATAGTTTTAAGATCTCTTTCCAAGTTAGTTTATACAAATTGCATCTGCCAGTGTTTGTTGGTGGTAAATATAATGGGACAGCGCTATCAGATATAATAATAATTTATTATTTATCACAACTAACACAACATTATACAACTTTTTGAATTTTATTTAAAGACACAATGTGAAAAGAACATTTCATCTAGAATTGAGATAAACTCTTCTAGTCATCTTAATGACGCATTTCTAATCTGCGCAATAAAAAGTCTGTGGTTCAAGAATGCGACTTTATATTGATTTACGTAATCAACAGGAAAAGCGTGAATTTGGTTTTGATAAACAAGGCAGAGCAATTAAAGAATCATCTGAAGTGCCTGAAAAGAGAAAAAATTCGTGTTAAAGCGTGTCCATCCTGTAGACATAAGTAGAAAGGATAACGAGATAGCAATTACAGTTGTTATTTTTCAGCAGTTCTCCAGCAAGTTACAAATGACATTCAGCTGTCAAAATGGTCAGTATGGTTTCAAGGTTTTCACGCAGAGATTATGGAGGATCAAATTCACGAATCTGCTGCCATTTTCCAGGTAAATTCCCGAATCGGCCGCCGTTATCCCATAAAATTCATGAATCTGCCGCCATTGTCCGCTAAAATTCATAAATTGTGGTAGACTCTGGTTTCATTATTGCCAAACGAAATTAAAAAAATATTATCGAAATTCCGACTCAGTAGTAAATATGAATCGAAGACGACTCGACTTATTTGCGGTTGCATTTGTGCCAACATCCGTATAGGATTGTGTTGACGTAAGAATTTAGGACCATAGACAAAAGACAACGTCATGAGTTTGCCAAAACAGCCCCGTAAATGTTACCCGAAATTTTGACCAAAAAATCATCTTTTTTTTTTATAAAATTACCGTTTTTCGGTGTGAACAAAATCCGCAAGTGTTCGCCAAATCATCAATGCATCCACAAGTACTAATTGTTTCCATATAAGGCAAGGTGTTATCATCGGACCTTATTACTTTAGAAATGAGGTAGGATACATAATTATCGTCAGTGGTCTCTGGTATAGAATTATGTTAACCGACTTTCTGTAGAAACAAATCTAAAATATCGAGCTGAGGTTCGACAAAGAAGGCTCAAGCGGCGCAACGCTCGAAGTTATAAAGGAAAAATCAGTCGACTTGGTTCATCTCACGGCTCGCCGCGATCATACGACTTCCTTCCACCACTCAATTATTTTCTCTGAGGCAACCTCAAGTTCTTAGTCTGCGCTAATAGCCCAACCGCTTTGGATGAGCCTAAGGCGCTATTGCCAGAATAAACCCGCATATATTGGACCGATCCCTTGCCGCACTGCAAGCGAAGCCGGTGAGCGGGGTTTCAAAATAATGACAGACTCAATTTTATATCTCATACCACCGTTGCTTTGTTTAAATTTCTTTTCCTATCGTTCTTATCTGACCACTCTGTACTAATTGTTCCATCCACTAGAAAAAGGATTAACAAATTATTCTTTTATGTGTTATTTGAAAACCACACAAATTTAGATAATGTGAAGATTGTCGCCAGTGCTACTAATACCTTAGTGTCCTAGTAGTGAGTTGTGAACCAAACAGGGGTTATCTAAAAGCTTGGAACCAGCCTTTATTATGGGCAATAACCTCAAATAACGTCTACTTCACGTTTAAGACAGGAGTGCAGTTGGCTTTGCTTCTTAACATGAAAAGAGTCCTAAGTTTAGTTCCGATTTGAGTCATTATGTTCAGAGAAAATACGGTTTTGTAAAGCATAAACCATAAAGTCAAGACGAAATGATCAAAAATTCCATAATTGTACACGTAATTGCGCCTCATATTGTCGTCGTCCCAGATTGTATAGACAGTAGTTGTGTTAACATGACTTCAACATGGCAGCTAGCAAATATCAAATGTCAAAGCTTTCCGTGGGATCCCTCCTATTGACCTTAACACTGAAAACTGACGATTCCCTTTCATTTCCTAACCGCCCGAACAGATACTCCTTTGAGCGAGACAATATATGAAAGCTTGGTCTGTGGACAACAGTCACTACCTCTGTATGGGATGTGATATCTTAACAATCATGAATGTATGTAAGTAGCTTGTTGCTAGAAGATAGCAAACGGTATTTGCTCCCAATAAATGTCTTAAGTTGAATCAACATGCACACTCAGTGAGAGCATGAATTTAATAACTACACTAATTTTATTGTCGCATGAGTTTCGCTTTTAAGTGCAAATAAAGTGGATACAATCACAAATGTCATATTTATAGGAGGATGACTTAGTAATTAACTAGTGGTTCCTTGACAGTAATTACATTGCTTAACTGATCCTACAAACTTTTTTTTCTTTGTTTGAATGTCTACGAGTCAAAGCAGTTGATAAACTTAAAATTGGTACCTACACTCCACTTCACATGAGACGTGAGGCAGTAGAAACAAGAGCTTTTTTTTTTCAGTGATGTGAAAAACTTGAGAATGCTTTCCAGAGTGCATGTACATACACCAAATGAACAAGAGTTACACTGCCGTTCATTCAGAAATGTCCACGGTCAAGTCTACAACTACCACCTTCATCGCATGATTGCCAATGGATTTTGTTTTATTCAAAAAAGCTGAACGAAATAAAAACAAAAACAAAGACAAAACTACAACTACGAAATAAAACAATAAAAGACACGACCGTGTTTGCGCAACCACCACCGCCGGGACTACTCGGGCTCGAAGTAATAGCTATTACAGCAGGTCAACATTAGTTGCCGCCGGAATACCACCTAGTACGGACAGAGAAAAAAGTATTGCAAGTGCAAGATTCGTGCGTCTATTAGATACTCTCGTACATATCGCATAAAAATTATCGTGTGTGTGCTTATTTATTTATTTATTTCGTTTTTTCGTTTTCGACCACAAAAGTGAATGTATCGTTTTTAGATACCCGTTCGGGTATACTTTTAATAATTTTCGATTTTCTTGTTTGATGAAATTGTGCAACGCAATGAGATACCGGGGATATGATTCGTAACTGCCTTAGCTCAACAGTATCTGAGGAGTTTTTTGAAAAGTTTTGTGAATACAGTGTGTGAAAGCATTTGGTTTAGTGTATTGTTTACTATTTTATGTGTGTTCATCAGGTCTGCAAACAGATTCGTATTCATACAAGGCCAACGCTGAGATTAGAGAAACATGGATTTACTATACTCTTCAGTTGAAGGAATTCATTTCCAGGTAATAACAATTTCATTTCGGTTTGCGTTGCGTTTTTTATGTTTGCCTAGAAATATGATGTCATTTCAAATCAACTTTCGAGTTTTCCCGTCCTTGTGGAGTTTGTGTAGGTACTTACCTAGTTGACAATGTGATTTCGTCCGTCCGTCGTCGGGCGCTTAAGGGGGTTCGACACAAAGAGCTGTGTTGTGTTTTTCTATTTGGATTACACTAATTGAGGGCATTTTCTGATAGCAGATGGAAGATACGACAGAAAGCGCATTCTGATTAACAGGAATTAGCAGCAGAGTCACATTAGATATAGTATACAAAGTACAAGCGTACCCTGTGCACAGTTTAAGTTTATTTAAATGAGGCTTAAGTAAAGACAGTCGGCGATAAGGAACGTCATAAAGCACTAAAATGCTCAGTCAGAGAGCTATCTGCCTAGACAAGGAGTAATCACGGCACATCCGACGGGATAGAATGATAATAACATCCGAAATACGAAAACCGACTTACGTGTGGCAAGGTCTCTCACATCTAATTAATTCGGAAATTTTCTCGGAAATGAGACTGGAATACTGCGATGAAGAAAATTTATTGATAAATTGCGTGCTTTTATGGGCAACGAGCATTATTGACGTTATATTGAACTATGCACTTCATGTAACTAACAAAATTCCACAGTACCGTGATTAATCGCTTCATCATATTTATTTAGGCTAGTGTAACATGTGGAGTTTCAGTTGGGCTATCATTTCAACATAAAAACATGTAAGTATTGCAATTTGAATATTCCTGTCAAGGAAATGCGAAATGAATTGGTTGAAAGTAAGCCGCCGTGCTGTTATTGCTTGCTGCGTCAACTCCTGCGTCGGGGTGTCAGTTTCAATTTCACTAATTTTTATCAACTTTCATAATTTAGTTTCGATTCATTGATAATACTCAAAGAGAATTCCTGTCATGAAAAAAGCTTCTCAAACTTTGCCGTTCGAAATCGACACAAAACTGTAGGACCCATCAACTCGTGGACAATGGTACGTACAACACAAGTGGTTGCTGTATAAGCCAGGCCCTGGCCCACCCCGTACTAACGTCTTCAATACACTGCCAAAAACAAAATCCTAAGGACGTTTCTTAAACATTTGTCTACGAGCAACTTTCATGTGCACCTATGAAGCAGCACAGAATCCACTTTGGAGCGCAAGAGTTCTTGGTTCTTAGCTAATGTCAATGCTTTGCCAGATCATGGATAGCCTTCCGAGCGCAGCTTTAATATTCTTAATTCTGCTACACGCATCAAGTTCGTAGACGCCGCAATGCTCCGTTGGACGCGATTCTTAAAAATGCTTTGAACTTTAATTTTATTTTGAGATCAACATTGTTTGCCTTAAATTCTATATTGTGAGCCATTAGGTGGGGTTAGTTATCCGATTAGAAAGAAACCAAACATTGTCAGCGTCGTGAAGGTACTCCAGGGTAAAGATAAGTTTCGTCAATGCTGCACGGAGTGCATCGCTAAAAATAATAGTTAGGGTTTGTCTGCGATCTCGTATTTAAACCGGGGGCTCGGTTTTACTCTCCTTCTCAAACCAGGAGGCTAGGATTCGAACACCCTCATTGCTGGATCATTCGTGTGCAAGCGCTCGATGTAGCCAAGCCAGTGCATTCGACTTGTGTTTATGTCTTCTACTCCATTCACCGTCCTCGCAGACGGGATGATATGTATATCTGACGTAGAATTTTTCTTTTAAAAGTACCAAGAATCAGTTCTGCTGTTTTGCAGCTTTCAGGTTGGTAAAATAAGTGTTGTAGAGAATGAAGTTGGTCCTTTGGGCCCGACAAACCGAAGCAGCGGCAGCAAGGCAATTCCACATCGTATCTGTACCAAGATTTTGTTTGTGGAGTTCAAGTTTGCCCAGATTTAGACAAACTCCCTTGCTATTTTAAAATATTAACTGTTGATCGTGATGACTACCACGTGACCACGTGACACACTTGTAATAATATGAGAGATGCTACAGCCCGCAGAGAGCCAGAACCTAGCCTCTCTCACACTCGTGTTCTCGCAAGTGGAACGGTCCTATAGTTTTTTGCCAACTCCGACAGAGCCTTTTCTAGACAGTAATACTCTTTGAGCATTGTCAGTGACTCGACAGAGTGGGGCCGTGAAAAATATTTTGCTCGTACCGGGAGTCGAATCTGGGCTGCGTAGCGTCAAGTGCGTAGAGCTAGACACACCAACCCATAACGACACACCGCTTTTATACGTAGACTTTATAATATGTATGCGTTTTTACGGAAGCATTCCGTCCATTCCGTCTGCACAAGCTTTCGGAAGCCTTCTCACTGGTGTGGCCTAAACAGTGTTCTTATGCAAAACGTTCATACTCTGAACTTCACGAATAGAGAGAGTGACACTGATAAATGGAAACAAATTTGCATCTCATATTTTTGCACTAGTTTTGCAAATTAAATGAAAAAGGTAGCCGCCTCACCAATTAGAGAAAAAATTACATTAAACTATGATTTTAATTGATGACATTTTCGAAGAGGTTAGAAAATATATGTCCTTACAATAACATCAGTACTTATATGAAGTAATTCCTTAAACAGGGGAATGTACATTTCTCACAGAGAACACTGCAAATCTAATGATTAACATGCAGTAAGCAGAACAGAAGAACTTCTTTGTCGTAGTCGATATATAAACGACAGTATTTCTTACTGAATCATAATATGTAGGTAATATGCAATGCAAACCGCATTTCCGCCTAAGAAACGAATGATGATCTAAGTTTGTTACGCAAACAAAGTAGTGACGGCTTCAATAATCCAGATGTTCGACAACTTGGCAATACATAAATACTTATCTGTTGGCATATATTTATAACAATATATTCCGTTTCTGCATCAAAAGAGAAGAATATTTGTTCAGACCAGGTGGTCAGTAGTGGCAGTACTGATGATGATGTTTTGTTGAAGTACTTAGAGATAACATGTGGCAATTGCTTGCAATAAGCATAACGTATAAGAATCATGGCATTTTTACAGTTTTTCAACCCGATCTAGCAGGCGTTGCTTTTGAAGCAGACAGTGAGGCTAGAAAGCTTTTGTTAGTTTCTAGTAATAAATAGAATTTAAAACGCACTTCTGAGTCTTCTGAATTGTGGACTTGATTTAGTTATTCATTCATGGTGGCAAAATCGCTCATCCGTTTTTACTGCACCAGGAAAATTAAATTTGCAACACATTCCTTGTTGGCATTATTTCTCTTATTCATCAGAATTACTTGTCTTAAGTTGATTTAATTACAATGGCGGTTATGGACAAATACTGCTTTCTTGAGCTCTGTCCCCAATACGGAATATGTATTAAAAAATTCTACCAACCATATTTAATCAATAAAATGACGAAGGCTACACCATTTTACATAACTTCTTCTTCTTCTTTTAATGACGCTACAGTCCGGGGTGGACCAGGGCCTCAACCAACATGTAGGCTTCCTCTATTGCGTTGCCCCACTGGTTCGGTGTCGAAGACTCTTCTTGGTGGAGCAGTTATTCTAAGCTCTCTACATGACCTAGCCATTGAGTCCGTAGACGCTACACTCATGTCACTAAACAGCCCGTACAGTTCACGGTTGAATCCTCTTCTCCAGAAACCCTCAACACAAACGGGACCAAGGATTGAACGCAGAACTTTTCTCTCGAAGCGACCAATAGCTTCTTCATCTGCTTTTGATATTGTGAAGGCAGAATTACTTGTCTTAAGTTGATTTAATTACAATGGCGGTTATGGACAAATACTGCTTTCTTGAGCTCTGTCCCCAATACGGAATATGTATTAAAAAATTCTACCAACCATATTTAATCAATAAAATGACGAAGGCTACACCATTTTACATAACTTCTTCTTCTTCTTTTAATGACGCTACAGTCCGGGGTGGACCAGGGCCTCAACCAACATGTAGGCTTCCTCTATTGCGTTGCCCCACTGGTTCGGTGTCGAAGACTCTTCTTGGTGGAGCAGTTATTCTAAGCTCTCTACATGACCTAGCCATTGAGTCCGTAGACGCTACACTCATGTCACTAAACAGCCCGTACAGTTCACGGTTGAATCCTCTTCTCCAGAAACCCTCAACACAAACGGGACCAAGGATTGAACGCAGAACTTTTCTCTCGAAGCGACCAATAGCTTCTTCATCTGCTTTTGATATTGTGAAGGCTTCCGAGCTAAAGAGCAGGACAAGGATGATCAAGATGTTTTATAATGTTAGCTTCGGGAGAGGGCTCTACTACTCAATCGCCTCTTGTGCCCAAAGAAACAGCGATTGGCAAGAGTTATTCTGCTCTGAATCTCGGTACTGTTGTTGTTCGTACTGTTTACTGGGGATCCGAGGTAGACGAAATTCTTCACTACCCCGCATTTATGTTGACGTTCTGCCTGAGTGGTCAACACGCTGTCATATGCGACCTTGAAATCGACGAATATGTGGTGTGTGTCGATCTGCATCGCTCGGGTTTTTTTCAGTATCCGCCGTAGTGTGAAGATTGCACTGATAATGACCAATCAGGTTATTCAAGAACGGTTGCAGGCGCTCACACAAAGCGGAAGAGAAGATCTTATAAGCGACGTTTAGGAAACTTTTCCCACTCCTTTCATTTTGCCGAACACTAGTCGGAAATGTCGGATTCTGAGGCACAGATTCATACATAGGTGTTTTCTGAGTTATTCTTATGTTCTGTGCAATGTGTGGCACCATTTGCGTTGGATCTGATTCAAAAAATTACAGTTTCTGGTTTTCCCCAAAAAACTGAAAATCTTTGGTTATAAATATTAAAAGTTTGTTTAAGTTGGACGATTAATTTTTGAATACAAAACCTAAGTACAGCAGAATTTGCGAACAGCGATCTCGAAAGGAAGTATTATGTTACGAAAGGCAATATCTGATGGTTAAAACATTCATTTCTGAATTCAGCTAGGAGACAATTGAATTTAGTCTCATCTTCTCCTGTGCTTCTCCTAGCATTTAAGTCCTAAGTACCGCATCCTGGCTGATTTCAAACATTTCCTTCTTTGCACACAGCAGTAAAGGCAGTTGACATAGAAAGGTTTATTTAACATGTCCCATTATGATCTAGATGGGAAGTACAAACGTGTGGCGAATCATGGAAATCTAGTGAAATTCTAGTTAGAAACAATTAAATACAAAATAAATGTCACAGAAGGCACATTAATGTTCGATTATTCGATACAAACGTTCCGTTTGGTGTTTATTTCGTTTTAGACATCACTGTTCACATATTGATTATTATTAAGTGTAAATTATTCATTTATTCGAAGATTCTTATTACCAACCTCGTTAGAGTACACATGTATATGCATGTATGCAAGAGCAGTATGTTTCGTTGTTCACAGAGCCACGTGCATGGAGTTGCTTCAATGCACAAATTATGCATTACGATCGTGAACCTTGCAAAAAAAGTGTATATAATTACTGGAATTCACAGCAAAAAATTAGTTAGTATACAGCAAATTCAACTCCTACTCTAAATGTGGCGCTGTTGCATCGTTATACATCCCAGAGTTTGCATCGGTTTTTTCTTAATACCAAAATAGATCACGACATGCTGAAAAAATTGTGTTCATACTCTGATATGTTTTGAATAAAGCCTAAATACTTTGAACGTCAGCATGGAATATGTATACACATTGTACAAGGTCTCGTTCAAGAAAGAATACAATAAATTAACAATAATTTATCCCGGATGCAATGTTGAAGACCCTTTGCTTCTTAACTGAAGACGGCTGGATGGCGCAGTTGGTTAAGTGCCAACCCTTGGTAAGTGGGGTCCCCGGTTCGAATACCAAAGTTAATATGCTTTTGTCTAGTTTTCAAATCTGGTCCAGTCATCCTATCTCCGGAGTGGTCCAACAGTGGTAATAATAAACTGAGGGTATCACAATGGGCCAACATGGTCTAAGTGTGCTGCTGAATTGACTAGCAACGCCCTTCCCTACCCTACCCGTTGCTTTTTAACTGTAGATTGCATTAATTGAAAGGCATTCAAAGTCATTTCGTGTTAAATTTTAGTCGTTATTTGGACCGAATTATTTTACAATGAACACGTGCTGTGCAAAAATGCGTAAAAACATATCCCAATCTGATCTCAAATAAATTGTTACAAGTATACGTACGCACGAGGTATTTGAGCTGAATTCATAATCAGCACTAACAGCATTTAATATGAAATTGCAATAATGGCCTCATTTCGAAACTACTGAATAAGTTCCAATTACCATTGAGACATTTTAATTGTGTGTGTTTTTGAAATCAGATGCCCAGTTTAATATCCATAGCGCCATTCAGTAAAATTAAAAGCCGGCTTTAAATACAGGTTTGTGGACGTAAACGAACCCGATGACTAAGTGAGTATTTTTTGTATTAAAAGGCCACGGGAGGTGACTCAACATAAGTGATGCGCGTTGAATGACGAATGAGGCCAATAACATTCAATATAATTATTGTATCATATCAATTAGCGAGGACTAAGAGGAAACAATCTCGAATTCACAAGTGTTCTTTCATTTTTTTTTCAAATATCAAATAGCTACCTACAACAAATCGACTCATTAACATAAACTGTCATCATAGAAGATGGACTTCAGCAAAGCAAAACACTGATTACACTGACACGGTAATCGAGTGTGTCTGTTCTGCCCTCGTTCGTTTCCAAATGCATCTTCAGTACATCTATTGCGACACTCTCGTACGTGTAGCCATCACAATAATGGCCTTCAAATTATGCAAATGTAGTAGTTACTTACAATTAGTTGACCAAGTTCGTGCGCTCGGTGAAGCGGGGACACTTGGGGAGCTGTGTTGATGACATTTTTGGCATAAAAAAGGTCTCAGTGGGACACATAATTCATTGAGTTCATAAGAGTTAGGGGTGTCTTCTACGGTTTTTCGCAGGTTTCGTTACTCTGTACAATTGAGGAGTGTACGAATCTTTTTGGTGTATGGGAAGTAGTTACCGAAGAAAATGGTACATATGGGATATGCTCTAATTAAGTCTTAATTAAGCACACACAAGTCAATAATGGTTGGTGTTTTAGTTAGAGTTTAGAGATTTTTGCGACTTGATTGCTTTTCGTAGTGTCTGTGAATGTGCAAAAGATTAAACAGTAATAATATGTTAATAAGAACCAAAGGCAAATAAATTGGAATTAAACAACAAAAATGTTTTTTGCTTTATTTCAAGAACATCCATGCCATTACCTAACACCCAGCTGTTAAAATACCACATCATTGAAATAACCGACTCGGCTTCGTTGACAGTACTTCAGGCTATCGGTCCAATAAATAATAAAATAATGAAAATAGCGAGCTCGTCTAAAGTGGTTGGCTTGTTAGCGTAGACAAAGGACTTGACGTAGCCCCAGAAAGAATAATCGAGTTGTGTCAAGTCGCATGATCGCGGCCAATTGATGAACGCTCGCCGTGAGATGAGCGAGTTCCCAGATTTCTCTTCCACAAGTTCGAGGGTTGTTGTTGTCGCTTGCTCATTCTTTTTCGAACCTTAGGTCGGATACATCGATATTTTTGAGCTCTGACCAGAGAAAGTCGGTTAACATCGCACTATTGACGATAATAATGTCTCCCTCTTCATTTCAAAGAAATAAAGTCCATACCATATAGTCAACCTTTTTGGGTGCATTGATGCTTGGTCGAACATTTGTAAATGGTGCTCGCTCCAACAACGGTCATTTTGCTTGTTGACATAGCCGCTGAGTCAAAAATGATCAGATCAACATTTCCCGTGGCCAATTTGAGAAAAGGGTGTGTTTTCACTGATCGTCCGACTTCAATTCTTGCGTCGGATGTTAGTCGAAATCCAAAAGGAAGATAAGCCGGCTGACTCCAGTATAGATTGGAGCCGAATCGACATTTCTTCTTTGATACTGTCCGCCACGGTGGTTGGCGGCTTAAGGGCCAACTCACCCTCAAACGACCCAACGAATTGCCTATATACTGAAGCCACCGAAAATTTCTCCGCGATGTTACCTATTTACAACTGATGCGGGAATCCGATAAGTTTATTTTTACAAATTTCCGCGCGTTTGGCAATAATAGAATCCGTTGTGTGCGTCAAAAAATGTACAACTTCCGTCTACAGCTCATAAGATCTAATGAGACAGAGGAAGACAGCAATTGCGGCCAACAAGTAGAATGCATGACGCCAGATGAAATCAGTCAACTTTTAACTTTTGTGCGTTTCACAAACGTTTTTAATTGAAATTCATTCGTGTGATCTTTATGTGTTTGTCTTTCCGATATTTTATAAATCAATGAACTCGTTTTGTTTTGTTTACAATTGTTTTTGAATTTCGAATAATACCTAATAACTCAGGAACTTAAAAGTTTCGAATTTTTTTGATTAATACAAAAGTGGATTGTACACGCAACGTACACATTGGACGGCTATTGGCGTTGCGTGAAGAAATTTTCTGTGGACTCTAAACACATGCACGTAAATGATTCTACGGGCTGGAGCCTTATGGGCCATTTATATGAGTTCACTACGAATCGCGAACTTCGCTAAGTCTGACACTTCATTCATTTGAGAAATGAAGTACTATAGAGATGGTCCACTTCACATTTGACACATAAAACACAGTTTTCAAACAGTTTAGGGGACAACAGAGTTAGAAGTTGGCTATCTATATAATACTTCATTTCTACTTCTTTTGTTCGTGAATTTGTTGATCGCGTTTGCCTGTCCTGTATATTGCGAACTCAGCTTAAGTAGTAGTTAGCAAAAAGAATGATTGATTCGTAGAAAGAACAAAATTAAAATTTTATTTAGGATACTTACGTGGCGGCCGTGGAGTTCTGGGTGGATGCGTCGACCACTACGTACTTGAGGCTACGCAGCCGAGATTAGGCTCCGGGTACAAGAAAAATTCTTTTCACGGCCCCACCTCTTTCAAGTCACTGACAATATACTCAAAGAGTATATGTAACTGTCTGGAGAAAAGCTTCTCAAATTGTCCGTTTGGAGTTGGCATACAAAATACACGTCGCATCCACTCGTGAAACAACAATAGCACGCACAACACGAGTGGATGCTGAGAAGCTAGGCCCTGCCCCCCATTAGAGCTGTAGCGCCATCCATATTATTATTAATGTATTTAGGATATTTAAATGAATTATTGTTGAGATTTTCTGGATAAAAAAAAATCAATAATTTAATCCCCTTTTTTGTACATACCGAGAAGTATAACTTTTTGTTTCTATTCGGTGGAAATTGCTTGTTTCTCAAAGTTCGCGTTTAGAGTCCGCGAACTCCATATGAATGAAGTGTCAAAGTTTGCGAAGTTCGCGATTCGTAGTGAGCTCATAAACTGGCCGCTAACTGAGCTGGATGTCTTTGGTAACTTTGACAGCTGTTGAAACATAACGGATCTATATAATAAGTGAGGAGAGATTTTAAATGTGCTATTAAACCACTTCAACAGTTTCGAATTGGAAACAAATACATTTAGCTTCCATTAAATTTAAAATATAAAGAAAAACAGAATTTCACTCTTCAATCTCAACCTACCCTCCTGTCGTCACACAAAGCGGTGACAATATAAAATTGAAGGCCACTCCCAGGTGGAAGTCTTCCATATTCGTTCACCAAATGCTTAAGTTAAAGTTCTGATAAGACTTGTGAATTGGAATTCAATTCCACTTTCGGTAAGAAAGAGGTCTAGCATGAATCGCGTGATGAAAATCCTTATGCTGTTCCCCCAAATTGCTAGTTTCTCCTCGTTCTTATCACACAGTCTCTAGTAAGTGATTGCTTACTCCCCGGTGCTGTGTTTAAGTGATAATCGATCTGGATTGACGTTACCTAATTATCTCAGCAATTGTCTTGTTTCCTGAACTTCTGCGTTACCAAGAGCTGGCATACCATATGTCCATGTCGCACTTATAATTTTGCATCGTTTCCCAAACCGAAACTAATCACGGTAATTAAAAATTCTCACTTTCATCGACCCAAAGCATTCACGTTGGTGCCTGAAATCGGACGTACGACTTTCCAAGTTCGAGCCCGGGTACAAACATACAACTGACCTAGAATTTCAAATAGGCGTTCAGTACGATAGTGGATACATGTAATTTACGGTAGGCATGACATACGAACTACTGCCGCTGTCGAGCGTTTTTCCATTTAAATTTTCACATGTAAATTTTTTATCAATTGTAATTCCCACGATTTACTCTTACACAGGGTGGCCTAATGGACAACGCACCCAGCTGTTAAGCTATTAACTGAAACTAGCAATGCGATACGGACGCAACAATGTCAATGAGAATAGTGGATCTAGTCGCAGCCACAATTTTTACTGTGCAAAGCCGATGAAAGGTCCTTGCCAATTGTGGATCGCCGTTATCGTGGAAATCTTTGAAAGTTGTTTGAATAAAAATAATTTCCTGTTAGCATGCCAGACATCTCTCACCTTTGTAGGGCAGTTAATCGTTTAGCACGAGGTCTGTCGGCGTGAATACGCTTACGTGGTGTTGTTAGACACCCTATACACTAACAGAATTGCTCAGAATAAAGGCATCGATTTTAGTCCAAAGTTGACCCGCTAATCATTTTTCAATGCAACATGTTCCTAGTGTGTATACAAGTGTATATTGTATGCATGGATGATGTGTCCTTGTCTGGAAGTTTCAATAGCACGCGTGCACAGTGGAGGCAGGTTTATGTGTCGCATTTTTCTCACAACTCCTATTACTATTTCATGAGTTTAACTTGTAGCTTTTGGTCTGGATGAACTTTAAATAAAGTCAGAACCTATAATATACTGAATCCATTCGGGGTTGGGGGTATTGGAGTTGGGAATGACAGTACCACGTGCCTTGCGGAAATTCTAGGGCAACAGTATTCGTCACGAACGTTCCAATCTATGTTCTTATTGGCACTGCGAGATTTATAGCAATCATGCGAGGTATCGTATACACGTTAAATAAAGTCCAATATGAAATTGTCGAAAATCAAGTGATGGGGGGAACCCTGAACTAGATCAGAGGGTGTGATAAATAGAAAACCGAAATCTGGGCCGCTCTAATTACGCGACTGTTTTGGTAAAGCACGTGGCACATATTTCAACATTAACGCCAAAGGAGGAGTGCAGAAGAACGGGGGAAGGATAAGGATAAGAAACTTTGGTCAACAATCAGTGAAAGATTTTACTTTCAATTTCAAAGTATTATATGACACGAATCAAATCGTATCCATTTGAAGAGAGGTTCGACTCTGATAATATTGTACAATTAACTGGGCTTGCCTTTACTGAAAGATAAGAGAAAACGCGAACCTATGTTTAATTATTTAATTTGTCGAAATTGGGGAGTGTCTGATGACTGTAATACAATCGAACTTTCGGTTTTACTAAACCCCAGAGTATGAAACTAAAGTATCTAGTTTCGCACTCAAAATTGGATAAGGTCCTTCTCCACCTAAACTTAGACGCGGGCGTCCTCCGTTGCGTATCCCTACAGGTTCGGAGTCAAAGTCTCTTCAGGCTGGGGCTGTCCATGCACTCTACATGCTCTAGCTACGTTAGCCGCTGGATCCGTAGACACTTGGTTAGACTCAAGTCGTTGTACAGTTCGTGATTGAATCTCAAAATGCCGTCAATGCAAATAGGGCCAAAATATCTCTCGAAAAGACCAAGGAGTAAGGACCTCTTCATCATACTGGACTGAGATGGTCAGCTAGGTCCTTAGAGAGAGGCCCCTATTACACAATTCAGCCGACAGAAGAAGCGATTGCCAATTGTCTTTCATCGTTTTTTTCCACATTGAAGGATTCTGGGTAAGTTCGTTTCTGGAGCAGTGTCCTTCTGTACAATCTACTAATTTTGGCATTCATTGGGCAGACCGTCTACAACGGCAGACTTGTAAGACTCCAATCTTAATATTACCATCTTAACCTCGTCTAAATCTGGGGATGGAATTCTCAAAATCATTATTCAGATTGGGTGGACCCGTTTAACAGTCTACGGAATTCATCTTTCCAGATTCTCCGTATCGACAGACTTCCGTCCGAACATTATATCCAATGGATAACTGTTTCACCGTTTGGTTAAACTTTAGGACATCATTCCTGCCAGATTTATTGGATCTTATTTTACAATAAGTGCAAAACTTTGTAGTTTTATTCCTTTTTATCTCTATTTCACATTGACTCTGCGTAAAAAATATCTATAATGTAATTTGCATACCATATATGTACAGTTGTTCTCAGAATTAGGGCGTGTTTCTAATTGTTTGGCCATAACTGAATATGCATGTAAAAACAATAAATTGAGACAGTGACTTGAGAGAGACGGAGCCGTGAAAGTTGTTTGTATCGGGATTTGGACTCAGCACAGACTTGGTACCTACTCACTGCACTCATGTTCAATAAATTCAATATATGAAAACATACATAATAAATAATTTTCAAATTCACTTCACACCAAACAAATTAATCCAAGTTGTTCACGATGAAAGACGTCGAATTTAGAAACAGCACATAAATAATCTTGTTTACTCAATCGTTACTCAGTAACACTGGCCTTAGATAGCAATCATATTGCGCCGCGCCGTCAATGGCATTGGGCATTCGGAATGCACTTGAACTTGCATGGACAATGGCAGCAGATCGAAATAATTTCGTTATTGGTTGCAATTTGTTCGATTTGAAGGATACTAATGGACTAATGCTCCTTACCAGCGATATGAACACGGATGCAAGTGCAAGTCCAAGTATATTTCTGAAAGCACATTTTATTTCTCTCCAGACTACTTGGACTTAAATTTAACATGGAAGGTGTGATATAATTGCAGGAATCACAAATTACAATACACTTGAGTGAGTATACAAACAAACACTTGCTTGCTTCGATATTCAATGATTGTTACGTTCACTCAATGTGTTTTATTGCAAACAGTCCGAGTCGTAGATTCGTAAATGACAAGGTACTCTAAGTTTGACAAAACTGTTGCCATGGACAACAAATTATCCCATATTTCGCGGCATTAGTAGGGCAGTGGCAAACTGTTGGCAATAACCTTCAGTGACGTATTCGTAGACTGCCAGGTTCTGACTTGTGGGTGTAAGGATAATGGGTGGTGTGTCAAGTTAAATGTTGAGTTGTGCAGACACAAGGTTAGCTTCACTCGAATAAACTTTCGTACAATTAGATGCAGATTAAATAGAAAATAATTGCATTTAATTTCGGAACAAAACCTTTGTTGTTATTTACTTCCGCCACGTGCGAAATCTGGCCACGGTAATGTCATTGGTAATCGAAAACACTTTCACTACTTTCATTACAAAGTCCACGACAAACAAATGAATGTGATTAGGTCCCTTTCCGGAATTGGAACGTGTGCATTCATTAATACGACAAAAAGCTTTAGACATCAGTCAACGGACAAGGACCTCGATTTATTTTTGGGTGCAATTTTTTGGAACCACCAATTATCTAGTAAAATGAAAGTGAGTTCTCAATACAGAAGAACCTATGTCGGGTAGCAAATTGAGAATTATGAACACTCCAGTGATTTGTTTGAAATGTAACTCCTACCGAAAGCAAGAGACTGTATGCGCAAATGTTGACTTACATGATTCGTTTTTAAGGAACAATCAACACATAATTAACCGTGTCATGAACATTTTTCCACCCTTGACATAATCAAATCGGTTTTACTGTAATGTAAGTCATTTAGGGCACACCTTAAAAGGCTTACTTTAACGAAAGGAAAAAAAAATGTGTCCACGGCCAGGAAACATTTTACTAAGTAGTGCACAGGAAGTGAGACCTAAGACCACATAACATATCCCAACCAACTCGCTGACATTAAAAATTAGAAAGCCGAGTCGTGTTCGTGCCACACCTTTTTCGAGCTTGTGATTCAGAAAAAAAATGTTATAACTGCAGATTTATGCTTCATGCTGTGCAAAGCCTTTTTGCTTCATGCTGAGCGAATTTTTTAAATGCAATGCCTTGGCCACAGGCGCACTGTTTATTGCAGCAACACTTCGCTAATTTTGTAAATTAAAATTATGTAATTAGGCCCAGCTTTTGTAAGTAATGTGTTGCTGTCATTGTGATATTTTGTTGAGAAATTAACTTTTACTACCTACGAGGCCAATCATGAGTTTTCATTGTTACTGTGGGTTGCGTGAGAAGTACGTATTCATCAGCAATCATTTCACATAGAATTTGAACTGAAATAATACAATCTTTTACCTGTCTGTTCCAATGAATGACAGTCTCAGTCAGAGCTAGAACTGCCGTCCCTATATTACGATTCTGATTCAACCAGATGACTCTTTGCATCGGATGTCAGAACCTCAAGGAACGATCTCATTAACTCCCAGTTGCATCCACGAATTGTGTATCACAATCATTCTTTTTTTTACGATTGCAATCTCAATCAATTTGGCTTAAGACTAAGGGTTAGATTGTTGGCCCAACAACAGTAGACCAACTGATGTACATGATGTTTGATTGAATTAGTATCGGTTTAGTGTTTATTTTTGATGCCCTGCATTCTATTGGGTTGCTTAAATTCGTGTGGTGGTCCTCTTGGGATAGGTTGGTTGTCGATGATGGTTGCTATCGCTGCTCTGGTATTAACGATGCAGATCGTTGTTCGATGTCATTGGGAATTTCTGTTCGCTTAGCAGTGTTTGCGCGTCCAGGTAGCGTTATCTGGGAATAGTGTTGCTCAGGTTCTTGATTCCCTCGCAAGGACGATTTTGATATCAGAAGCTGCTTTCTGAACAGTGTCAATATGTACATTGCGGGCGACTGGAAGGCGCAGTTGGTTAAGTGTCTGCCCTTCATTGGAGGGGTCCCGGTTCGAATCCCAGTGAAACCAATGTCAAAATACTTTTATCGGGTTTTCAAATCTGGGCCAGTCACCATTTTCCGTTGGGATCGAATTAAGGGCACTAACACTGGCGTGGTCGATAAGTGGTAGTAGTCAGACCGGGGGGTAGCTGCCATACGACGGACACAGTGATATGTCTAAGTGCGATACATTGCGATGTATATTACGATAAATAATGACGATACGATAAATAATACTTTTCTTTTGAAAATTGCTTAAACTGGAGATGCGATGGACTTATTAGTTTGGAAACTTTTATTCTATCGAATTTCGTCAGATTTGACAACGACAGCGAAGCGTATAGGGAAGGGAAGTGAAAAGAGTGGGGGCTCGTTTCGAAGATTTCGTCCAAGGATGCAATAACGGGTTTGCTTAGATTTCGTTATCTTGCTCTACCAAGCGCTCGGCTTGCGCACAGGAAATGAGTCAAGGTTACAAGTCACAGCTGCGGCTTACACACTGTATTACGAGGAATTGCTAATCTCGCAGTCAGATCCCCAATCATCAGTGCAACATAATTATTGCTGTTAATTTTGCAATATTAGTGCACGAACTCTTTCGGAGCTCTGTTAAGTGTGCTTAAACAACACCTTTCAAAGGGTTCGTCTCGTTATTTCTCCTTTTCATTACACAGATGGTTTGGATAGTGCAGCACAGCTAAGTCGAGAAATGTTTCATTTTGGGGGAAGTGAGGTTCATCGACTTTTTGCAAATGACTTAGTTCTCCCACCACCTCTCAGTCGAAACTCCAGCGCGTGGTTTGTGGCCGCATGTGCAGATGTTGACATAAAGTTAACGCGGACAAATCCGAGGTTATAGTTATTTTCAGAACGCTTGTTCAATGCACTCTACATGTTTGTGGAATCCTACTGAACGAGGTGGAGAATTTTAAGTACATACACTTGGCCGAATTAGTTAAACGCGTGTATCTTAGTAGGCTCTCACAAACAGAGGCAAACTTTGTTTCTTTAGATTTATAACTTGATTCTTTAGATTTATAACTAATATTTTATTGCATGGAATAATAAGTTTTATTACGTTTTCAGCACTCTGCAATTTTGTTTACCAGTTATTATTAAACGCCTTAAAATCTGTTATCGGGGAATTACGTATTATATTCCGATGTATCGTATGGAAACTATAGACTTTAAAGGATTATGACTTAAGTGTAACAACTTAAGCAGTTTCTGTCCTCAATAGATGAAATAATTAGTCGAAGCAGTATTCACAGGGTATTTAGAGTTCAGCCCCTAACCGAATTAAATCAAAATTTCAGTGAGAATTTCAACACACTTTGAGCAATTAAATTTGGAAATAATGATTTTTGATAATTGATTCAAAACCCACGTGTCCGGTCCCACTTCTTGAATAATTGAAGATAATTTCACACTCTCGCTGTTCTTTCAGTTGCCCTACCTATGTACAGCCTATATTCTAATATAAAACCTGATATCATCTCAATATGTGTAGTCAAATAAAAAATGTATCATTAAATTGATTTCGGAATATTATACTAAAACCTAATCTTCATTGAAACCCCAAAAAATGTAAGCCCTTAATTATTTGATTTCATTAAACATTCAAAATGTCTTTTCAAATGTGTGTTCAAATCTTTTTTATTTTTTATTTTTTCGTTTCAGAGAGTGGTGTTCGCATTTTAAAAGTTTTTCATGGAATACTTGCCGCCAACACTTCATTGGATGCCATCGATTAGCCTAAAGCGTATGCCCCCACCCTTAAAACCGAGACCGCCGGGAATATTAAGTCGCAAAGGCATCTCAGAAATGCATCTAATGAAATGAAATCGAAAATATTCAACTATTTCTCGAACCAGTGTTGGACAACATTTTTGAATAGTTGTTTGTTCGTTAGTTTTACTAAATTTGATATATCACAAAGTGTCCTCAAACAAGTGCCTACAAAATTTCATATTGTTAATTATTTATAAGAATACAATTTCGATCATCACAATGCCAGTAAAATCAGCAATGCAAAGTGGTAAGTTGATTCCTCGTTTATTTTTGTTTTTTTTTTTCTAATTGGTAGAGAACAACATTTAATTTCTGTTTTCTATCAATTTTCAGAGTTTGAAGTTTGAATTTTGTAAACCGATGTAAACCCATGAAAGACTGAGTATAAATGAAGTATTTCAAAGTTTTTAATGTCGTGATTTAAGAATTATGGTTTTTTTTTTTGTGTCCACCGATTTTCCTTTTAATCTCCTTAACACATTTGCACGGTGTGGATGTGGCTTATTTTATTTTTTCTTTTCATTTTGTGCTGATTTATGAACGTATCCAATGAATTTCATATTATTGGCTATCAAAATAAAGTTAATCACGACCTCTTGTAGTTTTTATATCACGTTCACACTGGTTTGATTGTTTTATGATCATATCATGTTTAAATATTTATTTTTTGAAAATAATATTCATCACAATTTATCACTCACATTTTTGAAGTTTTTGTGAAACTTGAACAAAATAAATAGTGTATTCGATCATACAAGCGAGTGGATTTAGCATCAAAACAGTGGTACATTTAAACGTTAAGCATTTAATCGAAAAAAGTGAAATCTTCATATTTTAGTCTCTCTTTAGCTGAGAAAGGAGCAACAAAGCTGCCCTAGATAATGGCCTGTAATTCATAAGCATAGTAGCATTTTGCTTATTGCTTGGCGTTTACGATTTAAATTAACTCTGGCTTAGGTGAAACACCTCTAACCAAGAAACCATCGATATCATCGGAGACTGCTTGCGAGACATTGTACACCAACCACCTGCGGATAACTGAATGAACAGCGTGGTTCTGTTCTGGGTGTCATTTTTTCCAATGCTGATGGACCATACAGGCTCGTAGCCAACCACGACGTTGGTCTAGTCATTGACGTTCTCGGCGAGTACTGACAACTTCTTTCATTTTGTTTGCCTAGCGCTGATCGATAGTGACATTCAAAACTTCGGCCAGGGCATTCTCGCCGATTGAGTGTTACAGGGTTTAGTTTATTCATGCCGAAAAAAGCCTGAAATTTGGGGTGGAAGTGAATTAGATTAGCCAATTTTCATAAATATCTTATCCCCTAGAACGGCCATCGCACCATAACGGACAATCATGACGGTCCCACGGGTGTCCGATATAGAGAAGTCTAATTGTACTTCGTTAATTGTCATCGCATCGTTATCGCCAATGTCTGCCAATTTACAATGTCAGCTTAACCCGTTTCCCGATCGGTTTCTTATAAGCCCTAACTAGGGCCTTATGGGCATTCATGGTAATATCCTGTTTAAGGGCTTACAGGCTTGGACACAGGAACACACAATCTAGACTCATTTTCATAGAAATGACTTAATTGCATCAATTAATCTCTAGTTATGTATGGTTTAGCTAGAATGTATGATTAAAACATGAGGTGTAGGACTAAGGATAGCTAAAGACACAGACTGTTTGTACCAGTTAATTTGAAGGACCAAAAGGCAGTTGTTGTCTTTTAAATAAAATTCTTATCAATCAAGAAATGGATTCTTGCCCCCTCTACCTCAAATCCATTAAAAGTAACCGACTCTTAGCGAGGTGTTTTCATTTATATTCTAGGCATGTTAATTGGTCAATATCCATAAAACTTCAATGCCACCCTAATGAAGCCAAACTCTTCATTACACACTGCACTGAATGCGACCACTAAGTTTTCCACATGACGTCAAGCAGTCAAACAAAATGTGCAAAATCAAATGAAATTCGAAATTAACTGGGTTAAGTCTTTGGCCTGTCGGGTCGGCTATCTTAAAGAGCACTTAATTCACCTTCAGCGGTGGTGAATACCCACGATGTAATGTAAATAAAGCCATGACGTCACAAGGCAAATGACATTTCACTATTAAGCTCACAGCGTGTGTGTGTGAATGAGAAACAGCTGTTATAGCCGCTGTACATAAAAATTCACTGGCGTAGTTTGATGATGAACACACAAACAAATATGCATGACAAGTGCAATGAGAACATTCCAATATTTTCCCTTCGCTGGGTTCATTCGCACTTTCCGTGTTTCGGTTTCAATTTTTCATTGACAGATTTTTCGTTGTGTTTCTTGTGATTTAATCTTAGTTTTGTGCCAATGATTATTTATTTTCTGCGAATACTTGTGAATATCATGCGAGCTTTGGAAATTCAATTAAAATAGTGAACTCAGAAAAAGTAAATGCAACAACAATAGGCAGCTGTGAACAGCAACAAAACGAATGAAGTTGATTCATTTCGCACAGTGAATGTAGTAAATAGTTGTCGGAGAACTAAAACTAATTGGAACGCTTTTAGTACTGTTGTGGATTTGTCTGTCAAGTACACAGTAATTGGATTAAAAACAATAAGTTGTAAACAAACTAAATTAGTTGGGATAAAATCAAAGTATTCTTTCGGAAAGGATACACTTAATTTATTGGCTCGAATCGTTGGTTACGGTTTTATTTAAATTTTCTTATGTAATTGCATATGTGGTCGTTTGTTGGTTTGCAAATTGTGAAAAGTCCAATTGAAATGGAAAGTCTTTGAATGACAGACCACGATGATGACCCAATCCCAGTTTGCTTGAAATGATTTTTTTTCTCTTGTCCATTAAATGATGTGTCATTCAAGTAAACTATTGCATGTTGAGTGCTTGCTAAATAATTGTGATTCTTACCGACATAAATGAGAGAAACTATATTTGCCATACTGAAATTCAACTCTCAGAGAGTTCAAAACTCAATCAGCCAACAAAGGAAGCAAAGTGTAATGACCAATGAAAGCATGTTAGACAAACTAGTAGAAAATCAATATAGAATGAAAAATAAACAATCCATCCAGGATGGACTGTCTATATTGTAACGGTTTCCATTCATATCCTCATATCCTGGACTTATGTATATTGCGTGTGGTTAACACAGATTCAGTCAGTTTTGCATGCAATGCCTCGTCTCAAAGAGTGTGTTAAGTCTACTAATGGCTTATAGATTTTCAATGTCAACAAACAAAAACTGAATTCATACAAGGGTCTGGCAATCTTCTCTGAGAGTGTTTGATTGATTCATAACATGACAAACATGGCTCATTATAAATAAGTACAAGTGTACTGTGTTGTATGTATATATACTTGTGATTACTGGCGTCGAAATCATGTGCCCATTTTGAGCCACCAACACCATTGTGTTTTCTACTACCTTTGGTATAAATGTTAGCCACTAACAGATGTTCTTGTATTTGTCGACAATAGAACAGCCTAGAGATCTGGTGTAGCTATGTATTTAATTTCCTAGTTAATAAAGCAAAAATTGGATCACTTTATTAATATTTCCTCTATCGGACGAAAACGAACTAGTTTGTCTCGAGCAGTACATCGGCTAAATTGATCGTTAATAACAAGTTGAATAAATTTTACCAAAAATATATGTCGAATAGTTGGCATTCACTTTTGCTTTCTAGTAGTATCGTTGAACCAACACCAAACACTAACTAAACAACATTTCAGAAACAAATCGAAACAGAACATTTAATATACGAACAGCTTATAGAATATGTTGAAGTACAAGCTTTATTATTTCCGTCCGGATGTACTATCTCACCAGCCTTAGTTCCTGCAGCCAATAAAATGCCTTACAAAGTTTGCGGAATTGATTTTAAGAATACAAACAGCATGGATTGAAAATTTACTGTTAAATCACCCCGTTATTCTTACTGCATGGATTTGTTAAAATGTTCAATAGTTTAAAACAAGATATATGTAAACCAAAAATGCATGTCACTTGTAATAGAGCGTCTTTGGATGAAGACTCTTTTAGATCATTTGATAGTGCGGCCAAGTTTTTAAATAAGTCAACCGAAACTAGTAAAAATGCTTCCATTACAAAATTAAAAAATCGAAAACTAAGGACCAGGAGCCTCTATAGTTTGGCAACACCACAAGAGGCTGAAGAAATTCAATTACACCAAAGATCTGATACCAATATTCAGTTACTATCCGACAAAAGATTAAGTTTTAGTGAAAAGAGAGTAATAACACGTCTTAATTCACCAGAAGATAATAAATATCCAGTGAATAGCGACGATAGCGTATATGATGTGCAAAAGAGTACGTCATTTGATGAAGAATCACCCCTAGATGAAACGCCAACAACATCAAGCACATGTTGTAGTAGAATATCGCTTAAGTCGGTTTTGGGGAAACTCGGCCTCTGGAAGAAGTTAAATTGTCGATCCTCACAAAACTCATTAGGTTTTGAAGCCGAAGACAATCTCATGTCCGATAAAAACAAACGTCGATTGTCACAAATCAAACGACGACGAAATTCCTTCTATTTTTCCGGTAATTTTGTTTAACACAAAGCCAATAACACCAATCATTGCTTTTTTTCAGTTGAGATTGGGTTTCATTAAGTGATGGTCATTGATTTTTGATTTTACTGTTTTTGCAGAAAACGAACGAAGAATCCGGGCCAATGATAGAGAATTTAATTCACAATTTAAATACACCGTAAGTGAATGATGCATACTAAATAAAATGACCTAATAACGAATCTTATTTTCAGAACAACTATATAAAAACGTCCAAATATAGCTTAATAACTTTTCTACCACTAAATCTATTAGAACAATTTCAACGTCTTGCCAATTTCTATTTTCTGTGCCTTTTGGTCCTTCAGTTGATTCCCGCCATTTCATCATTAACACCGATCACAACAGCGATACCACTTATAGGTGTACTGACGTTAACTGCAGTAAAAGATGCGTATGATGACATTGTAAGTACATAATTCATTTTCGGATGTTGCGATACTGTCTTCAGTTGTACATATGTTTCTAAAGATGCCTGCGGTTTAGAAAGTCAAAAACATGCACTCTTTTGGTACACATTTTTATTCATCTCATGTAGTGATCCCCATCTTGGCAATTGCGTACAATTCGCATGAGTTTCGTTAACACCATAAACCTAAATAAGCACAAATCGTAGTACTTTCCAAACTCTCGTCTTTGATTCTATACAGCCATGTCACCTTGCTGAGTTGAATGCGTATTTTGTATCCACTATAACCTACTATTAGTCTTGTTCTAAATTAACTATTCTAGTATTTAATTCTTTTCCACATTTTAGCAACGGCACCTGTCTGATTCTCATGTAAATAATAGAAAGTCAAAAACCCTACGAAACGGCAAGTTAATCGATGAAAAATGGTCAGGTGTTCAGGTAAGAATATTTAATATTTGCAGAAGTTTCAGTAATCAATAACTGTAGACGTGATGAATGTGAAATGAAGACACACAAAATACTCTGCCAATAAGGCAGAATGATGTTCATTCAGTCCACCGTTAATTTGCGATTTTCTGTAATCGTGTGTATCGATAATAATATCGACTATACCACGAATTTAAATTAATCAATAGATCTAAGACTTTGCGTGTGTCATAACAGAACTTTTGAAATTAAAATTTGTTCAAAGGTTGGAGACGTGATCCGTATGGAGAACAATCAGTTTGTTGCTGCCGATATATTATTAATATCAACCAGCGAACCAAATGGTCTGTGTTTCATCGAGACTGCCGAATTGGATGGCGAAACAAATCTCAAGTGTAAGCAGTGCTTAAACGAAACCATTGAATTGGGTCAAAGGCATGATCTGATTTGGAATTTCAATGGAGAAATAATTTGTGAACGCCCGAACAATCACCTGAACAAATTTGAAGGTAATTTATTTCCCAAAAAAAGTAATCTGTTTCAGTAGTACTCACATGTTTTATAATAGGTACACTGATTTGGAACAATCAAAGGTTTTCCTTAGACAATGAAAAAATTCTGTTACGTGGGTGTGTTCTAAGAAATACACAGTGGTGCTATGGTGTGGTAGTTTTCGCTGGAAAAGATACAAAACTCATGCAAAACTCGGGAAAAACTCAATTCAAAAGCACTGGTGTAGATAGACTTTTGAATTTCATTATTATTGGAGTAAGGTCACTACAATTAAATCAAAGATCATCAGACTTGAATTCAATTTTGTTTTCCAGATTGTGCTTTTCCTTCTCTCTATATGTGCATTTTTTACAATCGCCTGTGCAATTTGGGAAGGTCTCATAGGGCAACATTTTCAGGTACGGTATACGCATCACCATTTGTAGGCATTATTTATTTCAATTTGTTTTTTAAAATAGGTTTTCCTACCATGGGAAAATATAATTCCTAAGGATATTGCTCAAGGTGCCACCATTATTGGCTTATTAGTATTCTTTTCTTATGCAATTGTTCTCAACACTGTTGTGCCAATATCGCTCTACGTTTCAGTAGAGGTAAGTGTTATTAAATGTAATTTCTTTCTCACTTTATCTCACTAATTTGTGCAATTAAAGGTTATTAGATTCGCTCAATCGTTTTTGATAAATTGGGACGAGCAAATGTTCTACGAAAAGACCAAAACTCATGCAAAAGCAAGGACAACAACGCTTAACGAAGAATTGGGCCAAATACAGTACATTTTTTCTGATAAAACTGGAACTTTAACACAAAACATTATGACATTCAACAAGTGTAGCATTAATGGAAGGGCTTTTGGCGATGTTATAGATTTAAGAACTGGAGAACCTATTGAAATAACAGATGTAAGTGTTTTATGATAATTATATATTATATTCAATTAAAACAAAATAATGAAAGGAGCACTTCAGCTTCAGTGCAGTGGCTAACTGTGAAATGTGCTAGAATGAGTCACCAAAATCTTCATCACAATAGCCAATGAGTGTATTATAAGGAGCACAGACACTCTTGTCATTCTTCTCTAAGAGGGCAATCAAGGAAACTTGTCCCCTTCATGAAGGGGATGGATATGTATTTTTAATAGTAGTTGGGGAAGAAATTCCAAGTACTGTCGTGTCTTGCCTTGCGTATATTGATAAGATGTGATTGCTGATTGACTAATACTCATTGACGTACACATGATCGCTTAACTCCTTATGCAAATATGTAAAATAAGACTTTCTTTTATCTGAATTGTTTTTTTTAATAATTTGTAAATAAACTTACCACTATGGCGTATTGGGTAGGTGCGCCGAACCCTACCCCGGATGTGTCAGGTTCAATCCCCGAAATTACGAACATTCATAATTCACGTCTCTTTCAACTCAATGACAATGATCAATGAGTATTTGTGTTTCGAAAAAGCTTCCTAAACTTCTTCGTTCGGAGTCGGCATAAAACAAAAACGCCCATCGTTTTGGAACAATTAATAGAACGTACAAAACGAGTGACTGCGGTAGAAGCTAGTCCTAGGTCCACCTCGGACGTTGGCACCATTCATATTTTACGCCGAGAAATACACGACCACGTGAATACTCAAAGCCTGAAATTTCAGCTTTCATAGTAATTTCTGCAAGTATGCAGCATGTATTTAGTTATTGAAGAATATGTATTGAAACCCAGATTTGCTGATGAAAATCTTAACTGATTTACAGGCAATGGATAGAGTCGACTTTTCATCAAATCCAGAATATGAAACTGATTTCCGGTGGTATGATCAGACACTTTTGGACGCCGTTAAAGCCGACGAAGAACACGCGCATACATTTTTTCGGCTATTAGCATTATGTCACACCGTTATGCCGGAATATGTGGACGGAAGGTAAATATTATTTTTCCAAATCATTTATTGATCATATCATTTAATTTTGAAAAAAATATATCAACAGGCTAGAATACCAAGCGCAGAGCCCTGATGAGGCGGCCTTAGTATCAGCCGCAAGAAATTTCGGTTTTGTTTTCAGATCCAGAACACCGAACAGTATTACCATAGAGGTGATGGGCCGAACTGAGGTATGCAATATTCTCACTAATACCATTTATTAACTATTTGCATTCCTTATTCATTTAACAGGAATATGAATTGTTAGGAATATTGGATTTTAACAATGTTCGCAAGCGAATGTCAGTGATATTACGCAGAAATAATAAATTACTTTTGTACTGCAAAGGAGCAGATAATGTTATCTACGATAGACTAAGTTCTAGTCAATTTGATATTAAGGCCCGCACTCAGGAACATTTAAACGTAAGCTGTTGAAATAGCGAATTAGATTAGGAGTTGAAATTATCTTTTGCATATGAATTTTGCAGAAATTCGCTGGAGAAGGTCTTAGAACTTTGGTATTGGCGGAACGTCATTTGGATGAAGATTTCTTTAATTCGTGGCGAGAACGGCAGCAGGAAGCTTCAGTTTCTCTCACTGACAGAGAAGACAAACTTGATGCGATATATGAAGAAATCGAATGCGAGATGCAATTAATCGGTGTAACTGCCATTGAAGATAAGCTTCAGGATGGTGTACCTCAGACAATTGCTAATCTTCAAATGGCTGGAATAAAAATATGGGTACTTACTGGTGATAAGCAGGGTAATGAAAAATATCTCATTTACTGCTATAGAAAGTGCAATCTTTTGGTATTTGCAGAAACTGCTATTAACATTGGATATTCTTGCCAATTACTCACTGATGATTTCGCCGATGTGTTTATTGTCGACGGAAGTTCATTGGATGAGGTTGAGAAACAATTAAAACTCTTTAAGGAATCAATTAAAATTGTAAATAAATTTCATCCCAGCCCTCGTAAGTTTGCAAATCTTTATTATTTTCGAATTGAAATTAGATTCTCAAATTCACTACAATAGCAGTTGTACAAAATATGACCTCAGCTTTAAATAAATCTAATCATAACGGATCATCTGTGATGAATGAATACAAAACAGCAGTACCCTCACCGCCAGCGATATCAGTGGTTACATTTAGGTAAATAACGTTGATATTTTATGTTATGACGATGATTTTAGAGTTGATTTTTCTTAGTGCTGAATGTAATGATATGTTCGATGAAATGGAAAGAAGTTCTGCAAAGCCAAATTTGGATATTGATGAAAATGCTGGTTTTGCGATAGTAGTTAATGGCCATTCGTTAGTTTATTGCCTTTCACCTGAATTAGAAGCCAAGTAAGAATATTCAATTAAATCCTTTATACTGTGTTGGCCAAAACTAGATCAACTCGGACTTCCACTATTTTATTTTTTATTTTGTTGGTTTCATAATTTATATACAGAAAACCAAAATGAATTTAGTTCAATGAAGAACAAAAAAAAATAGGGTCTGTACTAGTTCATTGGTTGATCAAAACTAAACCAGCCTTACTTCACTCGGAGGTGGAAGATCAAGAAAAAGAACCTACCGAGATGATAAATTGCCTCTAGGGAGTAGGGATTATAAAAAATGAATCACTTACGTTATCTTGGGAGGTAAAGAACGAATTACATTTAGAAGCAAGCGCTAGGACAATTTGTCGATGATTGTCTGGCATCGTTCAGGTTTGTAAAGACGACATTTATTTCAACCGAAAAAAGAAAAGCGATGCTGAAGTACGGTGTAACCAATTCGATCATCCCTCTATTCGATGAGTCAGAAAAAATCGAAATCCTGAGAAACATCACCATTACATTTCATTCTCCTATTTTTGTCTGATTTGCTTTAGTTTTGGCTAACAATTGACGTTCAATGTCAAGACGCTTGCATACACAATATCCATTAATACCCTAAAATATCTAAAAACGCACATTTTCCATATCTAATTAGATTCCTAGATATAGCCGCACAATGTAGATCAGTTATTTGTTGTCGAGTAACTCCTCTGCAAAAAGCCCTGGTTGTGGAATTGATAAAACGTTCAAGGAACGCAGTCACATTAGCAATAGGCGATGGAGCGAATGATGTGTCAATGATCAAAGGTGTCTTACAATTGAAATCCTTAAAATTAGTAACTTATTGTAATACTTTTTATTAAAAACTAGCGGCACACATAGGTGTTGGAATATCAGGTCAGGAAGGTCTTCAAGCGGTACTCGCTAGTGACTACTCAATTGCCCAGTTTAAATACCTCGAACGACTACTTCTAGTCCACGGACGTTGGTCATATTATAGAATGTGTAAATTTTTGAGATATTTCTTTTACAAAAATTTTGCATTCACTCTATGCCACTGCTGGTATTCCTTTTTCTGTGGATTCAGTGCACAGGTACGTTAATGTAGGATTTGATGTGGTCATATGTTTAATTAAATGTTTGCTCTTTGCTAGACCGTGTTCGATCCGATGTTTATATCAGTATACAACTTGTTTTACACATCACTGCCAGTTTTGGCACTAGGCGTATTTGAACAGGACGTTTCAGATAGAGATAGCATCGAATATCCAAAATTATATACACCCGGGTTGAAGAGTTCACTTTTTAACACAAAGGAATTCGTGCGTAGCGTGCTGCACGGAGCTTTTAGTTCGCTAGTCCTATTCCTAATACCGTATGGTAAGTGTGCATAATATTGACTGTTTCAACAATTTTTTACCAGTCATCTTTCTATGGTAGGTACATATAAAGATGGAATTTCACCAAATGGTTACATTTTAAGTGACCACATGACCTTGGGCGCTGTTGTAGCCACAATATTAATTATTGACAACACAGCTCAGGTAAGATATTTTGCATCCATTGTATTATGTATATACGAGGCATAAACAATTATTCTTTTAGATCGCCCTTTATACATCCTATTGGACTGTAGTCAACCATATTATGATCTGGGGTAGTTTAATATGGTATTTCGTACTGGATTATTTTTATAATTACGTGATTGGTGGACCCTACGTTGGTTCATTGACGCAAGCAATGAAGGAAGCTACATTTTGGTTCACAATGGTTATATCTGTTATACTTATCACAATGCCCGTATTGGCATATAAATTCTATTCAGTGGATGTATTTCCTAGTTTATCCGATAAGGTTTGTAAATACATATATAAATATCCGTATTCCGGTAGTGAATACATTTTGTTTTTATTGTAGATTCGTTATAAACAACATGCAGCACAATTAAAACTAAGACAAAGTACTGATGTAAGACGTGTGTCGTCGAGTAGAAGAGGCCGTCGTTCTCTGCGATCCGGATATGCTTTTGCTCATCAGGTACGACTACTTTTTTATAAATAAGAATTCAATTTGTTTCAACAAAGCCTAATCATATGATTCAACAGGAAGGTTTTGGTCGACTCATTACGTCTGGCAAGATTATGCGAAAACTGCCTCAAGAATTCGCCTTCCCCTTGGGATTGGGAAGCAAAAAGCAAGTATCCGCAACTGACAATGAAGCCAAACAAAACATTACAACAACACCTGTTAATTCTGCTACCCTCTATAACTCAGATGATGTGAGTCCACGCGCACCCTGCCAGGATTTAGATACAATTAATCTTTAAATCAGCAAAAATTATAAATGGAAAAGAAAAAATAATTGTTTTTTCAATGTGCACCGAACCAAGACAATGTAATTTTCATTTTCGTTGAGCTAGCCTTAAGTTATTATATTTTTTGCATTAATTAGAGAATATTTCCGAGTTTACAGACGTGGAACGTGAATGTTTTTTTTATAAAAAGTAATTTTCATATTTATTTTTTTACGATAATCATTATTATTATTTCTTTCTATCTTTTGGGAATGTTTCTGCTTCGAACAAAGTGCGAAAATGAATATTACCTCTTACATTTACTAAACCAGTACTTAACTAACTTGTTACAATTACCTTCTACATATTAAGACCAGACGGTACAAAGTAAACCTTGAAAAACGAAATCTGTATATTAATTGGATTATTTATTATTCATCTCTCGAATATACTATGAGTCGTTTATTATGTGAAACAAATCAGACATTCTGATGTGAAATATCATTAATTAAAATGTAGATTTCTTACGACTGTAAATTGTAGAATATACAAGAGTAAAATATATGAATCTGCACTTAAATTGAATCTCAAACTTGCTATGCGAATTGTGTAATTCTGATCAAATCTCGCGTGATATTATTTTTGTGTAAAGAAAACAAAAAAACAACAAGGAAATCGAATCACCAGAAGCGTGTCTTGTCATAAGGGTTTTTGTCCCAAACTTTCCGCGATCGCCCTTCAAAATATGAATATGAAACTCGTGCTTTAATTATATACTTAATAGATTGCCTTATTTATAAATATTATTTGAATTTTATTTTGTAACTGATACCAAATTATATGTGACAAATCTTTTATTATGATGAAAGAAGAAAAGAGATCAAACTAGTTCTTATTTATGTAATAAAAATGAAATAAAAAACCTAAATAACTGTTTTTGATAAAAAATAAGTTTTTCAAGAGCTCACATCGCTCATATCGACACTCGTCCTTTGAAGAAATCGACTGTTTTACTTCTTTGCTGTTATACTACACGTGCATTTCACATTTCTAATTTCCTTTCCCTAAGTTCTCTCTATTATCGAAAACAGTTGTATTCTCTAGATGAAATCTCTTGAATGCGATTCCATCAGGTAGGCGACCGTTTGGAAGACCCAGGACGAGGTGGTTGGACCAAACCTGCTTGCTTTTGGGCATAATTCCTAATGAGTAACATTAAAGTAGAAACTAGAGTATGTATTACCAAAAAAACGTATATAAACGTTTGTTGAAGATCAATTCCGTTTTAACCGAAGATACATACAACACATGTCTCAAGCCTGCGACCCATAGAGGGTCGGAGCTTGAGCAATAGCTGTTTTCCATTGTTGGCGTTCCTGGGCACTCTGCTTTTAGTCTTGATTTTTCCTTTATGCCGAAGGTTCTCCTCCCCAGGAGGCTCGGAATCGACGATCCCCTTCGCTGGAGCTTTGTTGTTCATGCGTTCAATGTAACCAAGCCAGTTCAATCGACGTATTTTTGCCTTTCGGACTACATCCACATCTTGCTACAGGGCGATTGTACGTCTGCACTTAGATGTCATTTGTGGAGTTCACGGTTTCCCCGAGATAGAAAAACTGCTATAATTCCTCAAAATTCCAACTGCAGTACCACAGATACTGATACTACCATCACAGTCAAACTTCGGTAGTCCGTCGTTTTTTGAAAGGATCAAGACATAAAAACGCAAGTTATATTTTCGTTTCGAAATAAAACTCATTTAATTGAAACTTAATTAAAAAAGTCATCTATTATTCATAATTTATAATTAATATATATGTTTATGTATAGTTACAATAATAAATTTGTAAAATTTATGTTTTAAATTAAACCGAAAACAATATTATAATTCCATATCTCTAGCTTCATCTTCACTATAGTCAGACATGCTGGACTCGCTGTCGGAACTTTCACGCTCCTGATGTGCACGCAATGCCTCCTCTGTTGCATATCTCTGAACATAGTCTGCGACTTTCCGTCGATATTCTTCGGGTTCATGTAAATAAAGTGCAGCTGCGTCACGATTTAATGGATCAACTGGATTTGGATATGTTAAAAGTTGCGGTAAAAATGACTCGAATATATTAGATAGATCGTATAATGCAGTCCATGCTTGATTAATGACGTCTAAGCACACAGTGCCGGATGATTCATCGATATTTGGATGGTATATTTTATTCACAAAACCTATACTAGGTGATTTAAATGGATAGTTATCCGGTAAGTATACACGTACTTTCCATACGCCGCCCTCATATGGTGTGCCCTGTGGTCCAAAGAATTTCACATGAAACTCATTTAGACCACCAAGAATGGTTACCTCGTGTTTACTTTCGATTAGTTTAATGACATCGTTGTCCATACGACGTTTACCAGCACTAGGGGATGACATATTCAGTTCTCTGAAATTATTTATTATTAGTAATCAGTCAAAATCTTTTTAGTATAATTGCTGATGTCTTTGAGCTAAAATGCATAAATCTAAAACGAACACCAAAAACACATACAGACATTTTTTTCTTTCAGAGTGAGAGTCATCAAGACTTGTGACGTATTTCCGCAAAAAGGAATGGCTAACATCAGCACAGCAAAACACGAAACATTTTTATTTTGGTCCACCCATACGATAAACAGAATCTTTCATCCAAATCTGCTTATACCTGCGACGGTAATTGCATATTAGCAGTTAGTTCAGAAACTAAAACAAAATAACGAATTACCGCAAATAAGTGCTTACAAAGATGTAGTCTTAAATCGTTGTACCCTTAAGGGTTGTGCATTTGAAGCTTAAATATTTGTAAGGTTTCCATCTTAATTCTCAGTTTTTCACAGATTAAGGGTAATGATATGCACCATAACACTAACAGAAACTGATTTCAACAGCAAACTATATATATTTCGCTTCTTTAGAAACATGTGAAGAAGAATGGGATATTTACATAATTATTACGATAAGCAACTTTCCCCAAAAACGTATTATTTCACTCCCCGACCCAAATCTACAAAGACAACTGGAAAAAGCAAACAGATGGGACAAAAATACATGAGATGATTCAAAACAAACGAAGAGCTCTTACGATGTCTATGATTTGAAAGCACACTCCTCTGTTGTCTTGGAAAGTGTTTATTATTAGTATCTTACTATTATGTATTCTTAGGTGCATATATAGTCATGTTATTGCATATTAAAAATCCTTGTCTACGGCGTAATGCAAACTACATTATCATTGTATCATTGTCTATTAATGTATTGGTCAGTGCTTTCAATCCAATACGAGTGAGTCTATACATTATCGAACTCAATATATTCCTTGCTGACCCTTACCCACATGAACTTGTACTACTTTATTTCTTTACCATTTTATTTGCGCCAAATACAATTTTGGCATCGAAATCATCTCCACAAATTTACATTACATTAAGGCTCTTCGAATCTGTATCCGAATAAGCCTGCACATGGGGGAAATATGACAAGTAAACAGAGAAGAAAAAAGCCAATGGTTTTCTTTGTTACAAAAATTGAAATAAATTGCACTCGTAACAGTGCTAGAGGTAACTTACCAATGTATACACTTCTCTATACCAACTACGAGGTCTTCTAGATATATTTGTGACTTTATTCTTCCATCAAGGGGTAAGGCGAACACTTAAGTTTTTACTGCATTAAGATAGTCCTTCCACAGTTAAACTCAGCTTCTTTCTCGACAACCAAATAGTAGAGTACTGGCTATTGGAACAATAACTGCACTTCAACGGGATGAAAGTCGTTCTGTTAACCGAACTGTGGCGAGTTTTGGGTTCGTTTTAAGTGCACTTGCGATGCAGATCCAAAAAATTGTATCTTCTATTTATTCGTTGGATATAGAACTAGCTGACGGCACATAAAAATAATGAAATCAAAAATATTCCTATGAAGATTTTCCAATTTGACTTCTAATTCCAAGTGACGAATATATCTTGTTCAGCGACCATTTTTGTTATGGCGAAAGAGCAACGTTCAGCACATCATCGATTACAGACATAAATGGAGTGCGTTCATAGACGATGATTAACGTAATGTTGTAATATAAATAATTACTATAACGTATTCTTGTTTAATACAAGGATAAACAACTGCAGAATTGCTTGTAATTCAATTACGCGGTGATTTTCGTTTCGATTGCCTCTTCGTTAACTGTCTGAGCTTGCACATTGAATCTCGACTGAATCAAGTGATATCAGGCCAGGGATTTGACTTTTAATCCGACAATCAATTCGAATTTAACGTAATTTAGGAACGAAAGCTTCCGCTCAGATCCTGACATGTTGATATAAATCGGAACTTTGGTTCATCTCGAGATAAAGAAATGACATCGTAGTAACTGCAAAATTCTTTAGAAATCGGTGGTATGCCGGAATGCATTCCATATCCTTACAGAATATAAGAATAATCTCCAGAATATAATTTTAGGATTCTGATTGATTTAGGAAACATTGATGACGTAAGCTTCAAGTGAAGCAGAAATGAAGGAGTATATGCTAGAAATTAATTTCTGAAGTGAACCATTGAGTTTTCAAGAATCAGGAAGATCATGAAATCCCAAATGAAAACAAAATCTGCAACTGTTTTCATTACTTTATCAACCCGTCGTCAGTGGCTAAACCTTGAAGCCGACAGAACTAACATGAAAGTTTTATGAAAGTACGACTAACTTCATAACCCATTGTTCGGAGCTGTCAAATGTATTTAATAAAAAAACAGCAAATAAACAGATTGAATTGAGTTCCGTAGTTGCAGTTGGAATTTCATTTAATTAAATCTGGAGATTGAATTCAAACTGGATCTGCAAAAATGTCCTTTTATAGTGTACACATTCCCCAAAAGACTAACCAAGATTCAACGGGTAAGCGCATAGATTCAGCTATCCGCAGGAGGTTTTTGTGTTTAACAAGTTTTAAAGAACGCGCGAAATTACGAGTAATGGCGATTTAATTAATGTTCTTAACAGCAACAATTAAAGCATTTGTAATTCATAAAATGTTACATTTAGCTCATAGTTGGAGCAATACGAAGCTTATTTGTTGTCTTGAGTAAAATACATGTGTCTTTCCGGCATCATGCGTAGTGCTATTATACGCTTATAATGAATTTTCAGTAGCACAAGTTGGATGAACTCCAATTGTTTGTTTTCAAACAAAATAAATTCGATTTAATGCGAGGGCATTAAATAATTTTTTTCTTGCATTTGCGTACGTTGTTGTTTTCTTTTATTTCATTGGTAAAAGTCAATACAATTGCAAAACAAAACCTTTTGCCCTTCTAGTGTCGACTGTCTAGTAAGAAAATGGCAAGTGGCCAATGCCAGATGTGTAATACGAAATCTTATGTTCAGGGATATAGACGATAAGTGCAATTAACCTAAATTTATGAAAAGCAAATCAGACAAAAATGTCGTTGGCCTGTACCAAATTTGTTTTTCTGTTTTTGTTTGTTTTTTCTTGATATAAATAAAATGATAGATGAAATATGACTTCTCAATTTGATTGACGCCTTGCCCTTTTTTCGCCCTGACGATGAAATGTTGGGATTTATTGAATTTAATAATACACTTATCAAACAATACGCTTACATATATGTGGTGTAGAGTGGATGCAAGGTGGGTGTTTGACTCACACCCAAATTTGAGTGGGGTTCTGGGGTAGAAGCCGGAATCCCCAGCTTATGACCCACTACGCAATGAATAGAAATATGCAAACATTTAAATTTCAACAAACATATCATATTTCAGGAAGCAATGTCCGAAATTGTGTTTTTCGAGAAAAAGGCGAAGCACTTAAAGTACTTAAACAACACAAAGATGCGCGGTTAAAAGTATTTTCAAACACTGATGAAGCTACAACCTACGCCGAAACAGGACACGAAGTATCTCTGTCAAAGTATTCAGACATGAAATGTAAGACAGACGAAGTTTATTGAAAATAAATAACTATTAATAATTTTTTCTTTTGAGGCAGCAAGTTCTCCTTTGACTGCAGAGAAGGCAGCATTTCGTGTCCCAACAAAACAAGAGCTAACAGAATTTCGTAAAGTTATTGAATCCGGTGATTACGCAAAGGTTCAAACGAAAATTTGGGATAATCCTCGATTTCTAATTAGCTCCGGAGATACACCAACATCATTAAAAGAAGGTCCCCGTTATAATGCTATGCATATCTGTGCATTAAATAAGAAACCACAGATTGCCGCATTAATACTTGAAACTGTCAGCGATCTAACATTTATTGAGCGACTCTATGGAAAGAAGAATCAAAAAGTATGCGTCGAAGCAAGTGCCATTATTTTAGATTATTTTCTAAATATGCCAGAGAAAGGAAGATGCGAAACGCCATTGCATTTGGCTGCAAAAATAGGAGCAGTGGAGGTAGTTGAGGTCCTAAAATCGTATAGACAATGTAGAATGACACCAAATAATGAGGGTCTGTTTCCAAAAGATGTAAGTTCTTAAACCTTTTTCGTTCACACATTTTTGACACGTACCTTTCGTATGTTCAGATTATCTGTTCCCGAGATTTAAATCCAACTCCCGGAGTAATAGAGAAAATTGCATCACTTTTAGAAGAGCGTTATTATGTGCCTGTTATCCGCTCGGCAAATAATACCGTGCCCCCAACAATAGGACAGCCGTTCTCAACAAATAATCCACCGGTATGGATAACTTTTATTTTCATATCGATTGCATTTGCATTTGTCACAAAAAAATACCTTTTTTTAGAATCTCAACTCAGACCCCCTTAGTCCAGAAGTAGAGATACAAGCTGTTGCAGGTCCTATGAGTAAAGACCAAGCAAAGGTAATTAACAATCTAAGCAAAGAATTTCAATATTGTTCATCATATGTTCTACTTTCGTCTTTTATAGAATTTCTGTCGTCGTTGGAAGACTCCTCCTAGATTGCGTAATAACTCGTTTCCTATTGTTAATAGTCCATTTGGAAGTCCAGTGCAGTTGCAATCTAGCACACCAACTAAATCAACGCCAAAATTTATTATTCCATCCTTGACTCCTCACCGAAGGTACTTATTTGATAATATGCAGTTACAAGCCGAAGATCTTAGCCTTAAGAACGAATCAAATTCAACCAGCGGTGAGAATCACAAAGTTGCTGAAGACAATAATAATGGATTTGAAGGAAACGGCATCAACACAAATTGCCTTACACCAAACTTTCGCAAAAGGAAGGATATATTCAGTTCATATCGTGATAACGTAATCGCATCTCCAATTGGGTTCAATTTAAATGACTCCAATGTGTCAACACTTATGCATGCTGGTGGCGATCATTTTGGGAGTCCAAGTTATAAGGAACGTCATTTGAAATTAATAGATGCCGAAAAAGGGTTCGAAATAATTGGAAGAGAACTGGCAAAGGAGCAACATGTTGAATGGAAGGAATATTGGGACTTTTTAGGAATCTTCATTGATATTGCATCTGAACAGGGATTGAAGAAATTGGAAAGCTTCTTGGCGCAGAAGGATAAAGCGGATAACACCGCACCCAAGTGTAATAAAAACAAAGAACTCATGGATGATCTGTGTAGTGCACTTGATAAACTGAATTTACGGAATGAAGCGGCAAACAGTGTTGACTATGATAGCGATAGACATTTCTATAACAAGTCGATTTCAAATAATGCTCCACAGTTGACCATGCCTTATACTTGTGTTGAAAAGTCATTGCAAGTGTTCGCGAAGCGTATGACTAAAACCTTGCTTCACAATATCGATAGTACCGTTTCAATTAACGATGCTTTCCTCTCCGAATTAAAAAGACTGAAATCCCTCATAGTTAGTTTTATGGACGATGCGCGCTTTTTAAATGTGAATTTTATGAAAGTTCACTCCAGATTTGCGTATTTAATTATTTATTATCTTGATGATGCTCAGAACGCCGATAAGACAAGTAAAGCCAAAGTGAGTTTGCGAATTGAAATTTGATACTTTCCAGAATCGCAGTTTTAATTGATTTTTTAGATTCAAAAATGTTTACAACAAATAACCTCATCATCCGGAGAAAGAAAGGAACATTTGCAGTGTGTTTGTAGCAAAATGCTGGTGTACATGCAAAGCAGCAACGGAGTTGCCCAACCGGAGAATCTTAAAACGGAGGAAATTTGCTTACAGACTTGGCGGAAAGAATCACAATGTGATTGTAAATGGGACAGTGTTCTGAGTCGTAAAGAGAGTCGCAGATCAAGAATTGAATCCCGAAAAGTTCGATCTCTAGCCCCGGAGCATGTTGATGAGGTAAAATCCTCAGAATGGCGACAAATGGAAACCGCACTAGATGGCGCGGAAGAAGTTGAAAGCGAAGACATATTCTGGGTAATTGAAATGTTTAAAAGTCACTTGCTTGTCATCCTTACAGTTATTTCGTTAAAGTCAGATATAGGGTCAGAGGATGATCCAAATGAATGTTTTGTAACACCGCCTGAAAGCCCATCCGCTTTGTCATCGGATAGCGTTGAAAATGATGATTATCATCTATTTCTCTTAGGGTAAGAGGCACTGATTTATTGTGACGATTTGCTAATGAGTTTTTTGTTTGTTAAAGAAATGAACCGACCAAGCGTGATCTGGATGTATTGAATGCAATATTTCATGTTGAAATAAACAAGGATACATATCCGTATATTTACAACTGGAAATCGGCTGTTATGCGTTATTCAAATGAAGAGATGGACCAGTAAGCTTATATTCGATGCAACACTTTTCATACAATTATATTCAATTATATTCGTTTCATTTTACAGTTTCCCATCACCATCAACCATTGTTAAGAAATCTTTATCATTCTCAATTAGCGAACGACTGCCGACACCAAGGAGTTTGTTTAACTCGCCATCCATGAGAAATAAAACAATGGACAACTTAATTTTATGCGGAGAAAATCGAAAAGATAATAGTTTTTCACCATCTGATGCAAATGAAAATAGTACTCGCAGCGAACTTGCTTGGATGAACGTATCTACCTGAAGTTTTTGTCTAAAATCTTCAAAGAACTTGTATTTACGTTTGCAAATGTTCTTCTTCCCTTTAAATACGAAACTATTTCGCCGACATATTATTTGCATTTTGTATCCCTCATCGGCTTTATATTATTACTTTACAACATGATTGTTTGTTTGTTTCTCTACTTTAATGTTTTTTTAATTCCATTTTTATCGCATATAGTGAGCAATATTTAAATATATCTATTTGCAAAACTAATGCATGTATTGTTCTTTGATTTTTGAATAAATTAAATGAAATTGATTTATGGAATATGTTACCATTGTTATGTATCAACACTTTTTTAGCAAAGTCAAATTTTGTGTTTTATTTAATGTTCATCTGTAGCTGAAAAGTTGACATAAATCGGAAAAATTAATTCTTTTGAAATAAAGCTTATTTGAAATGTTCTGCGAAATGATATCGTTCTTGGTTCTTGGATGTCACTGGTCCGACTACGTGAGGTAGGTCAAGTGACGCTTTATTTTTTTGGCATATATATGTCAATAATGCTAAGCTGTTATGTACTACACCATCATGTAGTTATGTACATGCACCATTTCTTTGCGTTTGACAAGTGATGCCTTTTATTCCATACCTTCAATAACCCGTGTGTCGTTAATAACACTCTGGAAGGAAGTATAGTTGCCATAGTTAATAGCCGGAAACCGTAGATCGCTTCATAAATGATTAAAAATAAGTTTAGACTCAGCCGCACTGGAAAAGGTTGTCTAAACTGAATTCATCTAAATTCCTCTTCGGATTGCAAGATTCTCTTGTATACTCTAAGGATCTAAACAAAACATCGAATTTTCATCTCGTGTACTGTATGACTGTCGCGTCTTTCAAGCAGACACTTAGCGATAGAGGAAGCTCTGCCCTGGCTAAAAACAATGAAATATCAAGTACAGATATCGTCATCGAAATCTGTGAGTCCCACCTGTCACCTTCAACTCAAACACTTCTCTGAATTGCCTCTCAATGAATGTGGGCATCGGGACACTGATGTTCTGCAAATAGAGATCCATGCCCATCGATACTACAAATCATCTACTGAAACTTGAAACGCCTTCTCATATTAATCATAAGACATAGATAGTCTACTGGCACATAATGAATCATCACTAAGCCATTATGGCCTGCTATTGATCCAAAATGCTTACTCAGCCTGATCAGAATGACCTGGCCTGTGTGTGACTGATGCCTACCAGCTGTCAGCCAGTATAACATAACCTTGTCTGATTTTCAATTCATTTCAGAAACATTTCAATAATTGTTACTTGTGGTGAGTAATGGTTGTAGATAAACGTAGGAAATTATTAAAAATACCACATTTTATATATGTGGGAAATTGAATACGAAATCTTATAAAAAGGAAGGAAATTTATTTGAATTTTTAAAAATTCACTCTTAATTTTCCAATAGAAATGTTAAATGAAACCCCAAAGATTGTTTCCACGGGATCGTGCTTTTTATTTTCACTTATATTTTTCTTTCATTTCATTTAACAATTTTCCTGTCTAAAGATGTGCAAGTTAATTTATTTTCAATAAAAGGAATGATTTCGGAAGTATGTGCGTTTTAATTATGAACAGTAAGTTTTAACTATGATTCTTAGATGGAAACAATAAGCAACATATTTTCTTTTCAAATAAATATAAATAAAAAATAAATATGTATGTACGGAGGCCAGCACGATGATTTAACTCATTTTAACAAATAAATATGAAATGTATGTACGCGAGACTTGCACATCCCTTTACATCAAAGGTGTTTTCCGTTTTTTGTTACGATTTTCTTATTAACACATGATAATTTAAAGATTTATTACAGCTGTACTTGATTTTTAGTGATTTATACATAAAAAGGTATCAAATATATAAGCTTTGCCAAACAACAACGAATATATGCCCTGCAAAATTAAGTAATCATACATGAGAAAATCTTGAATTTAATTTTAACGAGAATATTTATCTTCCATTTAGAAACTCTGCCGATTTATTTAGTTGATTAACTTTTTTTGTTCTTTTTATTTTTGAGATTTTTTTTGTTTTTGTTTTTACGATAGATTAAAAACGCGAATGAGAACAAAATTATGTAAAGGAAAAAAAAATGAAAACAAATTCTCGTTGTAAATGAATCTCGAGCGTGTATAAATAAATCGAAGATAAATGTACAAAATTCACAACCTAACGAAGATTTTCTGTAAGCTACATATTTACTGTTTGTTGCTGTATTAATAAACTTAAATAATTAAAGCAATATTGAGCAATTTTTAGTTGAGTATTTTTTTAAATCTTTTATATTTTTTTAATGATTTTGTTAAGTTTTTGTATTTTTTGTTTGATTTTTATATTATTTTTTGTTTTTTTTTTCATTTTAAATTTATTTAAGGCAATATCCATTCTTATTTAATATGTTTAACTCTTTATTTATTTCTTTATTCTGAAAGCATAAAATAAATAAATTACAACTTTACCTTATGACTTGGACCTTAGAACAGTATTGTACAAGCTAACAACCTGAGATATTACAAATTATTAAGGACATATTGAGACAATGTTATTCAAAAATATGCTGTTTGGACAAATTTGTTTGTATCTTTGCATATATCTAGCCCTTAATAGTTGAGCCTTAGGTGGATAAATTAATTCCTGCATACAATTAATACATACAAGTACGTGTATTTTATTTTAAGTATTCATTGCCTTGGAAGCAAATATTGCTCAATGCAAACAGCAATAGCAACATTTAAGTTATATATTGTATTTGGATATTTTTTGCCCGAGAGCGTAGTCCCAGCAATGACAAATGCAAAACTAACTAAAGCATTTAGGCACAAGATGTTGTATAATATATAAATCGTGTCTAATAAAGTGTAACTAATTGATTAAATAAATTAAGATCAACTATCTGAGTTCATAGTTGATAGTGTGCGTTTAATTGCATAAAACTATGTACATAAAATTACATCAATCTCCTCTATGCGATATAAAGAGGCTGTGTATATTTACAAGTTTCAACTTATCTGAGTCTTTTTCAAAACCATTCTAAAAATATACATGTATTTAGCATTAATTTGCATCTTAGCACCATATTCGCCCTTATTGATTTAGAAACTAATTTATCAGTATACCAGTCGATATCTTTATGTTTAATAGCAATGGCGACATTTATGCTTTAAATTTATCGGATTAAATTTGTCCAAATTCGCTTACTAACTTACAAACAAACACATACAAGTTATTAGTAAAATTGGACTACTTAGATTTGTTATACACTTATTCAAATTCAATATTAAATATTTTCTAACTAATCAGTCTTGTCATTTAGGATATATCTTAGTACTTACAGACAGTAGTTTCTAAAACAGTTTCTACATTTGTTCTCATAGTCTTACATTTTAGATAAAATTAATCACTTACTTTATGTATTGCATTCAACACGAGTGGTGATATCATCAACGATGACAGATGACATGACGAAAGCGCACACACAAAGTGCGCCACTGTTTTAAGTTTTTTATTTTAATTTTCTTGTGCTTGCCGATTCGGTGATGTGGCTGGAACAATCGGCGCAAATATGGAATTTATATCTAGTGTTTCTTGTAACACCCTACATGACGACATGAATACAAGCTTCACTCTTTCAAATGTTTCAAAATCATACACAGATCTGGCAGTGTTTGTGAGATCAAACGGTTCTGTAAAATACATAATTGCATATGTTTATTTACAACTGCATTCGACACTGACATTGTATTTATTACCTTCTATGCATAGCTCTTTCCACTGATGAATATCATTTTTGAGAGACTTTGCCTGGCGGCAGTATTCGATTGGTATTAATGCAGCCGTTCGTATAGAAATGGCATATTGGGAATAACTGAAAATTTAAATAGATAGAAATATGTATACAGGTGATCAATTTGGTCATTCATAACTTACTTGAATGTACTGTAATATTGAAGAAAATGAAGGAATAACTGCCCTATTGTTTGATTGTTTTGTGACTCATACGGACCCAATGTCTCATTCATGTCTACATGTCCAAAGTCATTCGAACGTAGCTATAAAAACAAATTGCTAAATCTTATGTCTTTTTAAGTAATTTTGAACCTCACTATAAACTGAAACTTCTCCGGGTATATTTCATGTAGGCACGGAAGGACGGGTGGACTCACTCCACATTGCAGAAAATGTATCATCATTAACACTAACGAGTAACTGGATATGGTCATATTTTTTGCGTTATTTATGTTGTGGTATTGAGCCCAAAGTTTCGTAACCAGCACTAGCGGTCTAAGCCTCCAATCAACTGTTCGAAGCATATACAATTTGTTAGCTGTGAATTAATCGTATTCAAAATACTCACGTTGAGAATAACAGTATAACAAATGTGTATTTTTAATGCCAACACAGTTATTGAAATTCAAATCAACTTCAAGGTTATGGACTCGGTCCCTAAATCGCAGTATTGGAACTTTAGCTTCAATCAAATTGAAGTTTTCGAATTCTCCTGTAAGAAGAAATAGTTTTCAGTCATAAGCGAAATGAGATCATTGGATTAACAAACAAACAAAAAACTCACCAGTCTTATGCAAACATTCTCTCAACTGATTAAGATTAAATAACGCCTCTATTCGTGGGTCTATTGTGGACATCGCTCGTGACACAAGACACATATCAATATCGGATGTATCTGCTCCAAATCCTGATATAGTAGAGCCAACTAAATATAGGCCATATCGTGGATATGCATTCTTTAAATTGATAATTTTTTTCTTTGAAGTTATATACCGAGGATTTGATCATTAAAACAGCACACTCACTTTAATTATAATGTACAAGTAACGCCAAAGACGCATTTTCCTCTTAAATGTATCCTCTGTTTGTTGGGAGTTTACAAATTTGTTCCAAATACCTTGCGATAAGTTATCCCATTTAGAACAAGTCAGCAATGCACGTGGCATTTCCTTGACTTCTACAAGGTGGGATCTAGCTAAAAATCTATCTGGAGGCGTAAAGAAGAAGTCATTTGCAAAATGAATGGATCGTACATTGTTGTGCATATAGTTACGACCCCGACCTCCACGAAATGAGCCGCGATGGGTTTGGCTGTAAATGAAATTGTAACTAGTGATATAACATCGAGACAGTTTTACAATTATTATTTTCAATTTACCTCTTTTTAATATTCGATATCTGCAATTGCTGCAATTCACCTGTATTCTCATTGATAGTATAACCACCATGTGCGCTATATAAAAATTGTGCATGTAGCGCCGGTATCCAATGTGACAGGTTTTGTTCTGAGCCATAGAAATGCTGAATTGGCGGTTCGTCTTCGGAATAGTTTGTTGGGAAATTTAAAAGGGACGATATGCTTGATGGCTGTTGATAAGATATGTCCGTAGATGATATGGACGATGAGGACGAAGAAAGTGGATTGCTATTCCCGGCGTCCACTTTCTTAACGTTGCTACAACTTGAATTTGATGAATCCGATTCGTAGCCTTCGCTGGCTACACGAAGTTGGGAACCATCCATCGGACTGGTATTATGATCACTTTTTGGAGATGGTATCTGTGTGGGTGTATAGGTTACCGATGAAAAGTTACCACCTTTGGATTTGTTACGTATTTGATTCGGATTTTCTGTTTTCGGACTTGACGATTGGGAACGGTTACCATCCATGTATCTATTGTTATTATTGGGATCAGTAGTGACATAAGTTAAATTATGTATATTTTGATGATTTTTAACGCGGGAAACAATCTGAGAGTTACTGGATTCCGTATTCTGATTGGATAAATGATTTATCATCATATTGGAAGTATTTTTATTGATATGTATGTTCACGTTGCCGGAGTTCCACACTTTCACTTGATTTCTGTTGCGATTGAAGTTGACCATATTATTTCCATTCATAAGGAGGCCGTTCCCTTGATTATTGTCATGCTGATGGCTAATTTTTTTGCCTTCGTTTTGGCACTTCTGGTAAGAATATGATACAGGAATGTAGTTGTTGCGCTTATAATTGTTCAATGGCGGGTAATTATAGGGCGATGAAAAATTATCCGAAGGTGCATGCGTATTCATAGGACTCACTCCTGCATGGTGCGGGTTGTTTATCAGGATTGGGATATCATAACTTGGGTAATCGCTGTATGAAGGTGATGGCATTTTGGTGGTAGGACTATATTGATTTTGTCCATGGTTCAGTACGTCTACGTGCTTTTCTGGAAGTGGTATATCTTGGTAGATTATACGTTGTCCCTGGATACCCATATTTTGGCTATCTGCAACATTTCGAGTTGGTGATACAGTAGCACTGCTGCTGTACACATGACTATTCGGATTGTTGCTGATATCTGCGCCTCCAGCCATTTGCACTCTCACCGAATGTAAAAAGTCTAGCGAATACGAATTTGGCGAAACCGGCGCCGAAGATGAAGGGTTTGATATCGATGCTGATACTACATTAACATTTGGAATACCAGGCGTAATAGCAGCAGACATTTGTTGGTAACATGTACTGTGGGAACTACTGTTGTTGCTTGTCACCACGGGAGATATAGGCGATTGGGATAATTTCTTACTATTTTTACTATTTATTTCTAATTCAGTCAGTTGTGACTTTTTGCGTTGTGTTGTTGTTGAACCAAATTTTGTCGCTATTCGGGTTTTATTGCTAATACTACTACTGTTTGATATTGATGAAGATGACGACAAAGACGAAGACGATGATATTGATGAGTTATTCGCAGGGCATTTTTGAAATGAGGACGTTTTGCTAAAATCACTTGCGGTATTTTTGTTGACAAACGTATCACAGCTATTTTTCGGTACACTAGGGGATACCAAAGTTGAGTCACTACATTTGTTGTTACTGTTCTTAATAACGATATTATTGGTGATATTTGTTGTGATATAAATGTTTTGATTTTTAACTGAATTACTATTATTATTGTTGTTGCTGTTGTTTTTAACATTACAATTTAGTTGTTGATTAACGCGTTTACGATTATTATTTGCATATGACTGACTGTTGCTGTTGTTATTGTGATTTTTGTTCAGGTTACACGCATTGTTTGTGATATTTTTCTGAGGTTTCTTTCGATTGCCATTGTGATGTGTAGCATTATTTTGATATTTCTGCGAATAGTTTTGTTTTTGATATTTTATCATTGGTGAAGTGTTATCGGTTTTACATGTAATGACATCTTTGGAAGCTAACGAAATAATTTTAAAATCCGACGCGAACATTTTTGTAGAAAAAAAAAAACTGCTTTCGTTTTATCTTAATTAGGAGAGGTAGTAAGTGGATAATGATACAATTCTTTTATGTTTTTAAATGTGGAAAATACCACAATATACGTATGTAGTTTATATATGATATATTCTGGAGCTCTGTGTTTTGCATTTATGTACCTCGACACTTGTTCGCATTCGTTGTCAACGCGGGTCCCTCGTTTAGTGTTTTTAAATAAATGTGAACAATAGATACTTATGCTTTCTTTACATATCTTCTTTTAGCGTAGATGATGGACATCGATTAATTACTGCAAGAATTAAAAAATAAAATAGTCAATCGACCATTTTGTAACAATTAAAATTATGTTTTGGTTCGTTTAAATAAGTGATAATGTGCCCTTCATTGAAAGGATAGTAGCCTGATAACGCCAGTCTGTTCAGAACTGTTCTGCGTATTTTGATGACTATAAATGGGGATGAAAGCACCAAACATTGTACAGAGATTGTATTTAAAATACAATCTCAATATAGTCAGTCATCTACAAGTCCAGCGCCCAAAGTGACCAGACTATGCAGGAATAATGGGCATCCCATTACAGAACGACCAATCGTAAGGGAGTACACAGGGATTAATAAACCCATCTAGAGAAGTACTGGCTCGTTGGAGTGGTTTGTTGGTCAATGTCCAAGTCAAGTTGAAATAATCTTTACGAAATACATTTTCACATAAAATATACCTTCATTTCACGGAATCTTTAATTTCAATATTTAATGAAAAAATAGCGGGAAAATCAAGTTAAACCAACAATGAGACAGTACCAAATTTACAATCTCACATAACCTTTTTATATTGTAAAATTTTACTTTTGCTGCATAGTTATTTGCGGCAGTAAATGGAACTTAATCAAAAAGTCGTGACACAAATTATATCCTTAATAATGACTCATTGTTTTAATTAAATACAATTATTGTACCTTTAAAAAACGTATATCACGTCTGTATGGTTTGTAAGTTGTAAAATATATACATATTTGTAATGGGTATCACTTTTTTATTGTTTACATATTATATCGATGTAATGTAATACTAAAGTTACATATACTGCCATCATTGCTTTATCATTAAGCCATCACACGCTATATTACTGTAAAAATATATATTCTACGGACCATTGCAACATCCACTATGATATAGAAGCCTACTTTTTTGCATAAGTTTGGTTATATTTCCTTAGATTTGCATAATATATGCACACAAACTGTATGCATGACCCAATAAAGGCGGTGTTTCACATTATCATTATACTAAATAACAGAAAATTGTAGCACTTTTGGATTATTACATATATTCTTCATTATTAACTGAAAGGGATTAACGGAATCTCGGTTGCTGTGATATTTCACAATTTATATTTTCATGAAAGTATAAATCGAGCGGCAATTAGTTGTATGGGCGACATTACACGAAAAAAAAGTCAAATGAAATTACCTCATGGTTTCTTCCAATAGTTTTTTTTTGCCGACGATAAATGGCAAGTTATCAGCGTTTTTGAAATGTATATAATTATAAGAGCTGTTTTTTACGGACACCTTATTCCTTGATATATAAATCCGAACCTCCCAACAAAACCTGTACAAATTTGCGGCGGTACGACGATTCTAATATTCGGAATTTTTTTAAGGAGGAATTTCTTGACAGCTGATTGGTTTGACAGATTGGGCATGTGTAGTAGTTTCGAATTCGATGTTCATTAAAGGTAATATATATCTTTTTTAATGTTATTATTTTATTTATTTATATATTTATTATATTATTTGTTTTCATAATAATCTTTTTAAAGTAATACATTTTACATAAATCGTTAATCCAAGAAGAAATTTTAAGAAAAGAAGGCTTCGTATATTTACTGGACCGTGCATATTAAATAAAATAAACGGCCAGGAATTCTTAAGAGATCTCGAAGAGTAATCCACCCAGAGATCTATTATATAATAAGAAAGTTCATATATTTTAAGTTCTCTGGTGTATAATAATTGCATTATTAATTTATTCAAGGTATAACACACAATTAATGAAGGTCCTAATTTTTGTGTTATTCTGAAGGTGATAACTTTTGAACACCCCCTTAGTTTGACAAATAAAATAGCTGTCAAAGGAAAAAATTGACAATTGAAAATAAATATTTCATAACCAAAAGTGTGTCTTGGTTTTTCGGCGAATAATTAATTTTCCAAGATGTTTTCTTTAACTAAGGCGGGCTTGAAAAGGAACGTTACAAGATTTATAAAAACGAATAGATTATATGCAGCACAAAGTGAACCAGCAATCGTCTCTGATGAATACACCGATAAGCCGATATATCCGGAGATTTTTGAAATCAGCCGAGAAGCACGTTTCAAACGAGAAAAACAGTCTTGGCATGATGATATCAAGTCTTTGCCTACTATTGAGGAGAAACTTATCAAAATAAACATGCCAAGGTACTACGGGTACAAGACAATTGGATTGAACTGTGGGGAGTATCCCTACAACTGTTTGCCACTTACTCAACATTACACAAGAACGATATTTGAAAGTTACGACAAATGTGTGGTCAAGCCAAAGGATGAGAATGAATCTAAGAATGACGAAGCAAATTCATTCATTACTGGTGTTTCTAATAGCATAAAAGATGCCGTGGAATATTCTTATGACTACTATAAGTATGTGCTGTAAGTTCTTCGCAGAATTCGATAGATCTCATTGAGTTTGTTTCTTCCAGAGAAAAGTATGGGACTGATAGTAACCTAACAGCGAAAGAAACGGATAGGATATTGGGGCAGATAATCGTGGAGAATCTAAACCGCGTCCTTATAAACTATCTCAATGCAGATGTTGCACATTTGTCCGAGGTGGAGATAGATCTTAATCCACGGCATGAAGCATTTTGGGTTGTTGGAGGCGTAGACCCACCAAAGGATGTGGTACAGAGTAGGAAGGGAATTGATTGGCAAAAGGAGACTGCAGAAAAACCTATTGATCGTTTAATTCAATACACAGGAGAGCCATACCTAACTCTCCGACATAAACTTCCACTAGCACCTATTAAATCTTTAAGCGATAGCGAAATTAAAGAGAAATCCAAAAATGTGCCACTTTACAAATTTGACCCACGAACTCTTGGCTACAAGAAAAAGTACTGTCATGCTACAAATATTCCAGGTACCACCCTCATCACCACTTTGCTTCAGTGAACTAACTAGAGATATCTTTTTTTAGGTTTTTGGCCAGGGAGCCCTAGCGGTTTCGGATTACTGTCTTATCAGCCTCGGGATCATATGGTTGACCGAAATCCGAAATTTGGAGATTTTGAAGAAGTCTTGCATGCTCAGGCCATACAATCCAGTTTTGCTTGGCTTCTGGCCCAAGCAAATTATAAAGGATTTTCGACATATAACGAGATCACTTATCCAATGACCACACAAACAATTACAACGAATGGAAAAGTATGGTCATTCTATCGTTACCAACTGAACACGACACTGCTCCACTCCGACCATGTTTATGATAATCCGAAGGCAAACTTCTGCTGGGGAACGAAAGAAATGAAATTGTTTGAAGAAATCGATTCAAGTGGAAAGTGCGTTGGCTTCAATGTAGATGTAGTAAAGATGTTGGTTGATTTCTATACGAACTCGCCCGTTGATCAAGGAATAAACCTGCAGCCATATCTATCCGGAGATGCGCAAAAGGTCGCTGATATTGCTCATGATGATAAACGGGAGTTCCTTGAACGAACTTTTAAACATCTTATGTCAAATCGTCCCCGTCACTTAGAACTTCCGGAAGTGTATCTCTGGGAGAGAATATACAAAATCGACAATAAAACACGTCCAATGGAGGCTAAACGACGCTTCTTCGAACTTGGCATCAATCCATGGAGGAGAACTTTAGACCAACATGCCTTAGAATATATACCACGTGCACTTCGTCCGGATGGACCAAAAAGCAAACCAAAGTTCAAAAAAACCTATTACCCTTAGGAAAAGAAATAAAGTTGTGTTTAGTTATAAATTTATTTTTATTTAACATTAATGTAGTTAACAGTCACATTGCATTTTTAAACATTAGCTTCCAGTTAAATAGCGTTGATGCGTTCCACACACAAACCTGATTGATGGGCACAGAGGGATTTACAAATTTATTTGAGCGGAAAATTATTTTTACAATTGGGATTACTAGACTTACAAACTAAAGGTTAGGCCCAACAGATGTACTTTGTTTAATTTGATTTAAAAAAAATTTATTGAACAGAATTATTTTTTATAATTGAGTTTACAACTAAACTTACAAACTAAGGGTTAGGGTTTTGGCTCAACAATAGGGGCCCAACTGATGTACTTTGTTCAATTTAGTATTTATTATTAATGTCGGTTTATTGTTTTTTAATGTCTTACAATGGCTGGTGCTTACATCGGGTTGTTCAAGTCCGTGTGTCCATGGTGGTCCCTTTGGGATGGGGTGGTGATGTGTTAGCCGACTTAGCCTCGATGGTGATTGCTATCGTTGCTCTGGTAGAATCCATGCAGCTCGTTGTTCGACGTCGTTCTGCTCATTTAGCAGATTTAACGCGTTGAGGTAGCGTTGTCCGGGGATTGGTTTCTCAAGTTCCTGATCTCCTCGTTAGGTGTCTTTGACGGTTCCTTTCGAAGTGAGTCCGGTACATATTCGGAGTATTTTTCTTTCGGAAATTGCGAGCTCCGTCATGCTGGTCTTAGAGATGGTGTGCCCTACTGGGAAGACGTACGTTAAGATCGGTCGTGTTCTCTGGCTTAATCCATTTTGCTTGCTCATCAAAGGGTAGATGTGATGGAGATGGACACAATTTCAGTTTGAATACCACTGTTGTGTGTCTACGCTACATTACATGTTACCAATGTTCGCGCCTAACTTGTTTCTGTTAATTTGTTACTGCAGAACATGATTGGGTATTCGATAATCATACCACTGTTGGTGGTGTCCTCACTACAATACCTCTTATATGTTAATGTACATTTGCTATTTCAGAACTTGATTGTGCATTTGCTAATTATTGGAATGTTTTGTGCTTTCACTAAGTTCCCTGTTGTCAGTTTACGGCGTTTTGTATATTGTAATGTTATTGTGAATTTGTCACTATTGACATTGTGTACTATTGCCCATGTTTGTGCATTTGCTAATTATTGTTTGGGGGTATGTGGGATTAATCCATAGAGTGTCTTGCAGATGATTCAAAATTGCTTTAAATCGACATTACTGCCATCTAGGAAGGGTTAGCAAAACACATTTGCGAACTTTTCCTAGTATTATTATATGAGATTCTCCAACTTATCACAGCTACTATGTTAACCGGTTGGTCGTGTTTTCGAAATTGTGACTAAGTTAAGTTGCTGGAGGAATCGGATAAACATGCATATGACACATTCGTAGATACAGTCTATGAAATAATATTGAGCATCAATGTACCAACCATTCTGATTGTGTACTGTGAGGTACATTGCATACATTGTTGGTTAAATGAAAACATGGTCCTATCAACCAAGCACCATGGTTCTAAAAAAAAGTCAACTTGAAGAAAATAATGAGCAGCTCTTTTTTCCTTTTCGGCAGTTTTAACTTGTTGGTTTTATTTTTACTACAACCCTTATACAGATCATCTCAAAAAACGAATAGAATCTTGCTAATATTATTTCTCTAAGAGACAACTAACTTTGTTTGAACACTAGAAATGCTGTGCGTGATATTTGGACTTTGCGTGTAAAATGAATGTGGGTAGACGAAATTGTTTATTATCTATGCACTTGATTCTGCGGCGTGAATTGTGTAAGTAATTAGTTACAATTGAGTCCCATAGACACCTAGTTGAGCTACGTCCAATCGATTTTCAAATCTGATAATATTGTCCAATTAACCCCTGGGCTCTAGAGGTAATTGAGTAATAGACCCGTTGCTGCACGGATGCATGGACAATCTCAAAAGATATTTCTGGTTCGAGAAGGAGAGGATGACCAAGCCTCGGCTATAAATACTAATTCATCGCGGTCTTGATGACTGGAAGCAGTGTATCCAGTACCTCCACCTATTAAAGGCTGCGAATTCTCAGGCTAGAACACATCTGCTAAGGACTGCTAAGTAAGTAATTGAACATAGAGTGAGAGTCAATGGGAACAGAGTGTGGTGATTCTAGTGATAATTCATGTACCAGCCATTGTGTGGAATTGAAACGCTTACTGATTATGAACTCGCACATTTGCATACGTGCATTTAAATACATTTATCGCCTTTGTCGTTTCAATTGACCATCGAAACCCTATAATTTTCTTAAGTTTAAATACTTTATCGGAAAAAAAAATGACTAGCGAGCGAAGCGTATCCAAAAGACGAAATTCAACATGGAATGAGGAAGCTCTTTTCAGATGCTGCAATTGGCCATGCATTACATTTGTTTGTAAACGTCCTCAGGAGAGTGCTCCGAAAACGTGCTCAAAATGCAATGTGGAACATGTATTTTGTGCGCAGAATCAGTGCACAGCATCTCATTAAAGGGGTAATCATATCTGCACAGAAAAGTGTTTGCCATCCAAAGGCTCAGTGTCTTTTGGGAAATATTAGTACATTTATCGAGTGTAGTTCCGCACATATCTTAGTATTTTTGTTCTCTTTTTGCACAAGAATATAAATGTAACTCTCGCTTCTATTGTCAGTTTTTGTCCTGCATTTTTTTCTTGGGTTAGTTCTGGCGTATTTCTTTTGGTATTGTATTGGTATTGTGAAATTCAAAAAAAGAAAATCTGTTCAGTTCCTTCATCAACAAAATATTTGTAGTCGTAACCACGTTGGTGTCAATTTTAAGAGTTTCCCGTTGTATGGCAGCATTTGTGGTGGTGGGACAACAGTGAGAGCACTGTTACAGTTTACGTAGTTCCTCTCTTATTCCGAACGAGGGGATATCCTGCAAGATGTCAACAATCAAAAATGAAGAAGAATATTGCTGCTGCTGTCCCAACACAATGGGCAGACTTTGAGGAAAGTGTTTGAATGTGGATTTTTCCCCACCACATATTGGGGATTGGTGAAATGGTTCGGATGTCAATAGTCCGAGTAAATATCCTTTGGGTTGGTTTAGTATAGGACGTTGGCTGGAACGTGTCGGTCGTTACCGTTATACTTTCTTCTGTTTTCTATCTCCGATAATACTATTAATCATTAATTTGTTCGTTGTCTGTTTTATTTTTCTTTTTTCAAATAAAAATCTGGTCTTGTTTTGTCATCTTACTCAAATTAAAAAAAAAAAGAAATATATCGAATACCATCTCGTATCGTCTACGAAACAAAATATTCAAATGTAAAATCTAAGAAAAAGATATCATCCCATGAACGAATGGATTACGAAGAATACGGAAAGCGAAAAATCTAAAAGGGAAAATTAAACGGATGTGATAATGAAAAATTTGTGCAACATAAGCGATTCTAAATTTCGAGTGCTACAAAACCGAGTGAAATTCCTTATCCTTGTTCTGTTCTGTTAAATTCTTTTAATTGTACGTCTTCTAATATCCGAGAGACGAGAAGAATGTCTCCTTAAATCACGAAATAAATAAATTATAGTGCTGCTGCAGTCATTTTTTCATCGACAGGCAAACACAAAAAAAATCTTTGTTATGATTTGTCATCTGCACAACAGGAAAGTTCTGCTTTCTGAAAATTGGTAAACTGTGCGGCTTCAATGGAAGGATACCAAAACAAAGTACGTACAGATGAAGAATTGCATTAAAAGTGCAATGGCACAGTGGCATTCCATGTCTGTGCCTAAGTCGTTGTGCGCGTTTGGATGATAATTAATGTGTCCATTTTTTGTCCGACGCTCCGGAAGCATTTTAATAACAACTCTCAAACACAGGATTCGGTTATGCTTGTTGCTTAAGTGCATTGCAAGTTGCTCGTTTAATTCTTGCACACTTTTTTCTTGTCATCGTCCACTCAGCCCCGGACCCGGTGGTAGATGAGTCTCAGTGTGCGAAGACTTGCAGTGTTTGTGTAGCTTTGGTGCTACACGTGACTTTTAAATTTATAACTATCTCTGTTTATTCTGTTAGGCATGTATTTTGCTGAAACAGCCCTGTTGGTGGTATTTATTTATTCAATAAAGTGAGAGGCAGGATTTTCTTCGTTTTTTTTGCTTTTTATGAATTTTGTATTCAAGTCTTGCTGAATGTGTCCTAGTTCCCTTTGCGGATGGCGGTGTCAACAACGCCTACGCGCTCTCATGTTCAGTTTTTGATGACGCTATTCAGCCCTACTATGTGTTGGTTGTGTTTCTGAGATGAGTGATTCTCCGTATATGCTTTGTAATTTTTATGACATACATCGTGCAACTTGACTTCGCGAAGGATGAATAGCCTGATTTAAGGATTGTTTCTTTAAATTGTGATTTACTGTGTGGATCGTTCATACGACGCTTATTAATACCGGGCTCATCTTTTGATGTGTAGTCTCATACAATGTGACATGAATTTTGTGTATGAAAATAGCGTCGTGTTTTTTAGGGGGTTTCTGAGGATATGACATTATTTCAAGGCTCATTTCATTTCATTGTACACAAGAATGGTAACTTGCGTCATCAATAAGGATATACTAAGTATGGACGCAAATTTCGCTGGCTTTCAGTGTTAAAATGTTATCGTAGTGTTATATGAGCGTGCAAAGTGTTTAGTGGAGGATGAATTGTGAGGACTAAATTTCTTTGGGATTTACTGTCTTGGATTTATGTAGCTTCAGCGAACCATTCAAAAATTATATAACATAAATATGTTGCTGCCTCGCCAATAAGAGTGGCATGACTTGTCGTTCAAAGAATGTTTTTTGTGCTCTCAAAAATGGTTTGAGAAATTGCCTTGCATTCAAAATAAATGAAAGCACAAAATCAGTTTTTTGAAAAAGGATGCATTGTAAACTGTCTATTTAATATTTAGTGTCAAGTCTTTTTGTTGTATGACTAACTGGGAGGTAGTATCACTACAAATGTGATTCTAAAGTTTGATTCTCTGATTCTAAGTCACCTTCATTTCTCAATGCGTTTTTCAAGATATCAGATTTATTCAAATTTTTTGCATCCAATTTCCAAGTCTAGTTTTAACCGAATCAATTTCTAACTTACCTATACCAACAAAAATGAGATTATTTCGCTTAGGCAAAGAGAACAAGGATAGTTATTAACACTGACCAGTCACCAGTATGTGCAACATGTTCAATACACTTTGACTTTAAATGATTTATTGAAAATGTGATATTTAGTTTTCTGTGAACATGTCTGTATATTTAATTCATGTGGCGAACTTAGTTATTGTGAACAAATATACTTATAGTCAAAATTTGCTTCCAAAAATCAGGTTCAGTGTATATCTGTATTCGCGGAGAGTGTGGTCTGTCGGCAATATTCTTCGATTAAATTACACATTTTTTGTGGAAACAAATGCAAATTATGCTTGAAAATGTACCATAAGGTGGTTTGAAATGCATGTGGTTTCTCGGTAACATTCTCTCTTACCGCTGACTAGTTCATTGGAACACCTTGGGATCTCCCACTGTACTGTGTCCAACAAAATTCGACACCAACCGACGGATAGTGTTGTCAGAAGGTGCTTATTGGCCACGACATTTTCGACGATGTGCGTTGAGTGCTATCCTGATGTTGTATTGAATTGACGTATGAACTTAAGTCAATTGGTTGATAATCGCGGATACATGTACACAACCTGTACCAGCACATGATGCTCTCAGTTTTTACTTGGTTAGTTGATAGACTTTTGGACGCTCCCGGGATTATACATCCAGTCAGCATCATCTCATTCATCTTTATTCCTGCACTTCTGTAACCAGGGCTTGTAGATTTCTCGGCTTTGTCTTCAAGAATTAGCTCTTCGTATATATTCAATTCTATTTTTACACGGTCGATAAGTTCAGACGAACCGATCTAAAAAATCACATTTATTTTACCCCGTATGGGCCGCATTGTTTGTTAATTTCTTTTCTCTTCTTTAGTTTAATGCTAACTCATTGGCATGTGGCAGCCGTGGAGTTGTGGGCTGTTGCGTCGATCCCTACGCACTTGAGTCTACGCAGCCCAGGGTCGATTCCAGGTGCGAGTAAAATACTATTCACGGCCCCATCTCTTTCAAGCCACAGACAATGCTCAAGATGTATAACTGTATAGAAAATGTAAAACTGTCTTCTTAAATTGGCCGTTCGGAACCGGCATAAAACTTGAGGTCCCTAAAACTCTTGATAGAACAATAGGAATTTCATAGGAACTGGTCTGCGAGGTTATTCATTAAAATAAATAACTCAAAAGAACAATAAATGGCTTTCCTTTTCGGTCTACACATGTGAGTGTGAAGTTGCAAATCTAACGATTACAGATCTTATCACTTAATTCCGAAAGGGCAAACCATTCTATATTAACTAAAAATTCTTACCAACATTACATCTCGTTAATCGTCCACGGTTTTTGCGCGCCAAATAGTGAATTGGCTTGTGCATGCCACCGTAATTGAGACTGCCTTCGTTTGTCTTGTGTGCATGCACTTCGTTTGCTTCACATGCACTGAGAATGAGTTCTCCTACAAAGAGGCTACTTTCTTCTTCTTCTTCTTGTCTTTGGCTGGCGCTACAGTTCGGAATTGTGCTAGTTGCTTCCAGCTACGCAGATTGATTTCCCATTTCAGCATTTCAGCTGTATACGTCACCGTTCCCTTTCTTTACAGCGTTGTCCCTGGCTGAAACTAAACTGTCGAAGAACGCATGTACTGCTTAGGATAGGAGGAAGAAAGATGGGTACCTAATTGATGTTCTTACAAGTCACTATGCAGTTGGTCATGCTGAAAGGTTAGGCTTACCACTGACTGAATTATGTAGTCGATGCATGGACGACGAGGAAGGGGAAAGATTCATTCATATTCTTTCATGTCATATGCTGTTTCAAAATTGGCTCAGATTGGCCCATTCTCATCACTCGTGAAAACGACCCCGAAACACTTAAAATTTCCCAAGTTCTGGAAATGATCGCAACCTCTGATTTATCCACGATTACCTTCATCCCAGCTTGAGCATATAGGATCAAAAACCCTAATCGCTGGAGTTTCGTCTGAGGGGATGTGAGGCTAACAAAGTCATCTGCAGAAAGAAAAATGTTCATTTTCAATTTCAAGCATAATGCCATTTTCGTCATAAGCTAAATACAAACACAGACAAATAGTAACCCACTTGATGAATCGGGAAAGAGAGCGATGATATACTCAACTCCCTCAAGAGTGAAAGTACATGGAAATGAACCAAACAATTCATTTGTACATAACACGTTCTTTTTCTTGTCTCATTTGTCCAACACAACATTTCACTTAACCCCCTTAACTTTTCGGACTTATTTTGTTTCTCGATTGTACTTTTAATCACACAGCGTCTTCGAATTGGTCATGTCTCTGTGTGACAACTGGGGGAGAAATGTAGACACATCGATTTGAAACTATCTGCTAACAAGTTGAACAGAAGTGGGTCAAACTGTTATTGTAGATCATAATTACTTTCGTTGCAGAATCTAGATAAATTAGATACACATTTAAAGTTGACGTGAAATCGGCACTCAGATGTGAATAAATACGAATCACTGTTGACACAAGCACCGTGAAATCGGCACCCAAATACTACAGTCAATTAAGTAAACATCCTTCCGCAATGGATGAACTTATTCAATTTGCGATATAAAATAATTGTCCTCATCAGCGCTTAAAAGGCCTTTCAAGGCACTTCGCTTTGTCATCGTCTGTGTGTCGTATATCTGGTTAATCAACGTGACAATTGTGACTTATTGGCGGCAATCACAATCTGCTGGTAACATAAAAAAAACTCACAGCTACACAGAGATGAACATCGAAAATCTAAGAAAAACAGACGTTCAAATCCTTTGATCTGAAAGATAAACACAGAACACCCTTCGACAATTTTTCGGGGTGGAAGACCTTTGCAAAAGGTCACATCCGCAAAGTGGTAGGCATATCTAAATATAGAATCACTTACATTATGACAAACTTCGTGGCGCACGGCATCGTTTAAAGAGATGTTCCAAATAATCGTTAGCCGTTACTGGTTGGAATCGTGTAGTTTGTCGCTTAAAGTTTTTGAGGAAATAACTTCCATAAAACTAATCACCCTCATTAGACAGGATTCTGCGTCGCAAAGAGTGTGTTTGCCAGAGCGACATGAATTTTGAATTCTGTAGACTCTTAAGCAGAGTCTTGGCAAAACTCAGCAAATTTTCATTAAATCCATCTTGGTGGGAGGACTCCTCTGCGGTAAGGGAAAACTACCGGAATGAGATGACGCGGATGATCGATTTTTAAGCACTACATTAATGCAAACCTTGAAATTTGTCGCACGTTCTGGTGATTTGTAATTTTAATCTTTTCCCTTTCCCACCGGCATTTCGTTATTACTTTATGTGGTATTCGTTTCTTTAAGTTTACACTGCAAGCAAATCATTAGAGTAAGGTCTGCTGAACAGTGCTTGATGCGGGGTTGACAAATGAAAATTATGAATGTGTGGGTTGGCAGTTTCTTCATTGTTGATACCATTTTGGATAGTCAAACATTAGAATGCCATTAAATATGTGTGTTCAGAGTGGTTTTTGCTATGTTTAGACAGCGTTTTATTTTTACCGAATGCTGAATTGAGAATTTCATGTTTCGGAAGACGAAATTCGAACAAACGGCAGATTTGTAAGCACTGAACAGGCTAGAGACTTGACCTTATTTGGCAATTAAATTCAAACCATCTTGATGACAGTTGTGGTGCCAGGGCAAAGATTCAAATTATTACAGATGGTATCTATATTACTGAAAAAGGAGTTACCGAGGCAATTTGTGTCCTGCATAGCAAACGAGACATTTACGTACGTAGTAACAAACAAAGTTATCGTCACCGTATTTATAAACAAAGTGTTTTAGAGAATCTCATTGGGAGAGTTACTTTTAATTGATGTGTCATCCATTCGTTATTCAAAGTGAAAGAATTGTAATCCCAGAAGTTTAACATGTCAACGTCCATGCATGTCCACACTTTCGAACTCGTTACGAGAGTTCTGCTATCAACGCTATTAAACAGTAAAAGTTTACAAATTGCTGAACTAAAATGCCAACAGTCACGTTACTAAGTCATTCCATTTCAGACGCCAGCATCAAAATTAATTTTTCCTCTTAGGTTAAGAGGGCACAAAAAGAAAAAAAAAAGGTCCTATTGATCACTTGTCAGGCTATGCACAACATGTCGGACATCTGATTTATGCAATTGCATTCCTAAAATTGTGAAAAGTACTTTGGCTGGATGTGCATACATGTTTTGGGATCTCATGAAACTCTTTCGTGTACATAGGGTACTGGCATGCATTTTACTCAATTATTTTGAGACAAACTTGTTCGTTGACATTTTCATTCATTTATGCATATGGGGATGGTAGTGTGAGTCATATCATATTCAGAATATTTAATTTGATTTTATCTGCAGACATGGCTGAGTCAACGGTATTGAATGATTACTGAAGTACGTCTGCTCAACATATAAATGTTTCTGTTATCATAACGTATAAGCAAATTCAGCGTTTTTGGACACAATGAAGTCTCTGAATATGTTTGCTGTTAACTTTCCAACTCCCACGCACTTCTCAAGAGACTCTTGTAATCTTCTTTATATATTTTTTGTGGACAGATTTCTGCAGTTTTCTGTACATGATTGGAGCGTTAAGACATGAATAACCGTAATGTTGTCTGCTACTAGTCTATCAGTTTAGAAAATATCCAGAATATAAAGTACGAAGATCTAGTTTCAGATGTCAATCAAATCTGTTGGGATCCCATTCCTTGTATGTACTATAATCAACAAAAACTAATGTTGTTACTCTATGAAATAAAAAACTACCTTTCGCTACTAATCCCTTTTCACCTTCCTAGAGAGCAGTTCTGACATCCATGAAGTGAGAATGAGATGCTGAATTTCTTAACTGGAGAAAGTATCGTTTCGAAAGGCTTCGAGCTGCTTATCGGTAATATCAACTATTATAATTTCAAGCTAGACACTTCTGTGTGGAGTTAATCTCAGCAGCAACAGCTCCCTAATATTGGCCTCGGTAGGGAGAATTTGAAAGTCAGTGACGAGCTGGACTGAGATAAGTTTTCGGACCGTGACATTGAATGATCGTCAGCCTTCATGAGGGTAAAGAGTAGAGTATCGCAAGGTTCCTTTCTTCGTCCTACATTGTTTTTGACTTTTTCAACACTGCAAAATCCACTTGTGTGCTGACGGTGTCCAAATTCTTCTAACCTCTCCACTGAGGGATAGGTTTGCTGCATGAACATTTTTCTTTGTCCGTCGTTCTATGCCTTTCAAACAACTGTGAAAGCCTTTACTGCTGCACATCGCATCGGAAGATTTTCGACTAAAGCTTGACATCCTTGTTTAGAAATACAGGCGATTTGAACTTGGTCTCACAATTCAGCTGCACTTCTTGATTTTACGGTATCGATATATTATCCACATCGGTCAACAGGTTCTCCATCGGATTAAGATCGGGAGACTAGGCGCACCGTTATAAAATTGCGACATTTTGATCGCAAAGTAATCCTTCCCAAGGCGAGAAATTGCAGGTATAAATGGCATAGGTTCTTGATACTTTGTTTGTACACATATTTCTTTTCCTATACATTGTCTTTATTATTGGCCCATGCCATACCAAGAAACTTGCTTAAACCATTCTTTTGTGTACTTGGAGTTGATTGTGTTGTTCCATCACTCCACATCACATTTTTTTTTACAAAGAATCATCGGCATACAAAGGTGTTCTATTCTAACAAGACTCCGGACTCTTCAATAGCCTGCGAGAATAGTATGCTATTTATGTATGTGTCCACCACAGTGTATCAAAATTGGGACTTCGTTTATATTTTCTGATGGATTTCCATAAAGTTAAAATCAAACTTTCATGGAATTGAATATTGTTAAATCAAATTGTACAAAATTACTTTCGACACATCTATTCGGTTGCCAATGTATATGTGAACAGCAGAAAAGCAGTGATTAATTTAAATACAGTTAAACCTCTGTAAATCGAATTTTCTATAAGTCGAATAATTTTTCCAAGAATTACAGGGAACCCAGCCTTAAATGTTGCCATACATTCCATAAATCGAATACAATATTTGTTCCCGTGACTATTCGACCGATGGAAGTTCGACTGTACTTTTATAAGTAATCGTAGCTAAAACATTAATTTGTCCACACAATGAAATGAACTAAATACACTCAAAATTTATAGTTACCATTTTACACAAGAAACAACTAATACCACCACCAATGAATAATTTTCATTTATTTTCTTTTCAGATCAGCACTTGTTTTATATTATATCAACACATAATCAAAATATAAACTAAAAGAATTTAAGGAAACAGATCACATTGATATGGAGAGTTTAAACGTAAAATAAATCTGAACTTATTTAATTTTAACACACAAAACTAAATGAAATTTACTAATTCAATAAATTAAACGTAAACGTAAATAAAAAATACAAATGCTAATAAATTTTACAGAAATATAAAAATATGCGATAAAAGTATATGAAAAACGACTTGAATACTTGAATATAATAATACATATAAACAAAAAACAAAGTTAAATAATGCCCTAAACTAAAAGCCAAAAAAAAAAAACAAACAATTTTGGAAATTCTAAAAAAAAATCAACAAAATAATATAGAATATATGTATACTGATTTAATTTTCTTGATTCGTTCTTAATTTTAATTTATGTAAATATTAAAGAGTCTAACACAGCGCTATGCAAACAACAGCAACAACAATAACAACATCTTCAACCAGAACAACAATAACAAAAACACCATTATTCAATATGTAACTGCATTTTTTAATAACACACACCAGCAGTTAAATACCAACGCAGTCTATATTATTCGCAATAGAGCGTACACTGCGCATGATATCGTTTCAACTGGATCACAGCTGACAGGTTGCGCGGACAAAGGTTTCACGACGGACTCAAAGCGTGGCCACTTATGGCTTTCCAATAAGCAATCACACCAACAGATTCTCAGAAGCCCAATATTATACCCTTCTCTAACTCACTCTATTTCTATCAGCTAAGCCTGTCTTCTGTCTTAAGCAAAGAAAAATAATTGAAGAAAAAAAAAAAAAATACTGAACAAAAATTAAATATTAAATACCAACAACTACTAACTACACTTTCTCCTAAAAATGTTCTTGAAAACCATTATAATGAATTTACTACAAAAACCATTACATGCCCTCTGTTGGATTATATTAGGATTTGGATCTATACCTGTGCTTCCTGGTAAGTTTGTTATTCTCATTCTCCTCATTCTTCTCATTCTCCTCATTTTTCTCATTCCTTTTGAGAAGTTTGATTATATTTTTGAGTTGATACTAGGAATGGAATTTTCTACGTGTATTTTTTCTGTAAATTATCATCGTACCAGGTGCCGAAAATATAATACAACAACCCAACCCCGTGCAATTTGAACTTTTAGGTTTGCTCAACGCATAACTATTAAGTTTTATGAACGCAATTTGTCCTTTGTTAAGCAAATATGAATATTCTCCCAAAGTTACACGCTGGATTAGACCCGTAAATGTTGGGGCATTCACTTTGTTGATGATGAAATGTTTTCTTATGGTGTTTATATTTTCGGTGTACTGAATAAATTAGAAATAAATACGTGGCTGTTTTACATTCACTACTACATAAAAAAAAATATTTTTAAGTGCTCTGAAATTGAATTCCTACATCAGCCGCCTTTGGTACACCAATTCTCGACGTGAAAGATCCGTCCTTCCTTAGAAGCTATATTCTAGAAAAATAGACATAGGAGTACCTTTAAGCAATATTTGCGATTACGATGTTTACTTTATGTTAGGTAGCTTAGCATCCCAACAAGAGCTTAAGCAGCTGTTCATTTCCAATTTTTTGTTGTTTTTTAAACACCCGAGTTTTATCAGTCGACTACGCTGTTCAAGTTCCATTCTGAAAGACCAATTTTAGATTACTGCTTCCAGCGTTGCAACCAGTGTTTGCTTGAAGGAGGCCGACACGCAATGCGAACGGGACAGTGCCTGGCAGGGAGTCTTAGTCTAGCATACGTACGTCCTTGGCTAGCTCATCTTTGTCATTTCTAAATCGAGGGGACATATCCGAAGTGTTAACGACGTTTTCTTGGTGGCTTGTCGGACTATATGTCGTCTATTCGTTCACTTGTCCTCCAAGAACGTACACTGAGACTTGAATTTGCGGGTGTTGAATGCAATAATGGACTCGGAAGGTTGTCGATGCACAACATATGCTGCACGGACACATGCAGAATTGAATTGTTGATCGTTGGTAATCACTTGGTGCTAGGACCGAAATATAAGTTGGATGCATAAGGGCCTGCAAATCATCTTCCCGGAGCTATCGATGTGTGTGGCCTTTCGTACACAATTCCTCTCTTATGATTTGCTGATGGAAATTCGGTCCTTAAGGCTCTTTGATTTGAATTTGTATGGTACCCAAACATTGAACTTCTTTCTGCAACCAGTCTAATTCAAATGTTTACAAACGCTTTTTTGTGTAATGTTTTGCTCCTGGGAAATCACGTTGCAGACCGTGATATTATCGACATTTTTAGGTGACCTTCTAAAGCGTGGTGCAGCTTCGACATCGGAATTATTTTTACTTTTAACTATTATTTACTGCTACAGTATCAGGGCCAGAAATATTGTTCACAATTTCAGCCACCTCGCATGTTTTCGCCTTTATAGAAAAACCTGTAAAATAGAGCTGTTTTCTCTTTGTTGGTGTCCATCTTCGACACGCTTTTAAACAAAACTGAGCCATTTTGTATTTCTTTTTACTACTTTATATATTGACTGTTTTTCATAAATGTGCTGTAATATCCTATAAACGAGTGTCAGAAGTTTGTTAAAAAATCTTTGAATAAAAATTATTTTGTAAATATTTGCACGTTTGTTCAAATGCATCTGCGTTACGATAAGAATGTGATTAGTGAGAGGTTTCCTATGTATTCAAGAATGTTTATCCTAGCAACTCTTGTTTACTCTAAGTGAGCTTCGTTCTAAGCTCAAAAGAGTTCTTCAAATAAATACACTCATTCAGATAAAGGGTATTTGTTAAACAAATATACGTCCCTAACAAAGCTTCTAGATACTAGATGAGGATGCATCTCTAAGAACGCAAATCTGTCTATAACTGATATATTCAAACACACATCAATGAACATGAAGATGTGTAGTTCCGTAGCTTGTTACTTATTGTAAACATGAACGCATGTACATATATTCTGTAGGGGATCGTCCTAGTTCGCATTATATTGTAATTTATATGAACAAAATCGTTCGAGCACATCAGCATGAAAGGAATTGTAGTGTATCACATCGTTTAGCGGTGAATGTGCCATACACAATTGTATAAATATTTCATGAATACTACTTGGTGAACATAGCTCTGCAATATTATACAAATGAAAGTCAAAGTCAGCAAAATTAAATCACAGCAGAGAAAGAGACTTGATAGTTCACATATAATTTATCTTTCTGTTTACAGTTTGTTTAGCTGGGCCACACGAAAAGAGATTACTCCATCAGTTGCTTGACAACTATAACAGCTTGGAGCGTCCAGTTGTCAACGAATCCGATCCATTACAGTTAAGTTTTGGATTAACACTAATGCAAATAATTGATGTGGTAAGTGTTAAAATGTTTGAATAATTTGTAAAAATGATTTTCTTTCGAATTATTTATACATATTATATCCTTGTATTGTTAAGTATAAATTGGTATTGACACGGGTTTGTGAACGTGAACAATTTTAAGTCGGAAGTTACCTTAAGTGTCTCGGTTTAAGACACAGCACGGTCCGAAGGAGTAGAGGGAGAAAGGGAGAGGAGGTACCTGTGCACATTGGTTTTAAATATCTGCGGATTGTATACGGACATATTCGTGTCGTGCGGCTGATGAAATAGTTTCTAAATTTAACTGTGCGTCCGAAAGTAGGCTTAAGGATGAACTGATGAGCATTCCTGGCGAGACGGGTATGGCTGGTGAATTCATAGAGAGGAGGAATGCAGTTGGCAAGCTCACTTGAGTATCGTTTGTTAAAATAGCGATAAAATACGGATAGAGACGAGACGGTCGATGTTCGAGCGAGTCGAGTGACTCTGCAATATTTTTGTCTTCTATAAGTTTTATCGCTCGCTTTTGGATTCTATCTAGTAGGTGCTGGGTGGTTTTGGGGGCACCACACCAGATATGAGCGTTGTACTCAAGTTTGGGGCGTATATACGCCTTATAAATTAAAGCCAAATCAGAAGGGGTGAAGTATTTGTTGCATCGATTGAGGAAACCTAAACATTTCGCAGCATGTTTGGCGACCTCAAATATGTGATCGTCAAAACTAAGTGCTGTGTTGATACACACACCAAGACCGGAATTCAATGTGCTTAACATAAGCTGCCGTTCCTATTCTACGGCCGAAGGGCGGGGTCGTGAGTCTTGGAACGAATATGAAAAGCTGACTTAAGCTGCTGTCATAAGCGAAGGAACGCATTGGATTAGAAGTAGCAGACAAGAGATCATTTAAAAAAATAAGAATGAGTGTCGGAGACAGAACAGAGCTTTGGGGTACACCAGCATTTATTTTGTGGATATCAGACTTGAACCCATCCAAAACAACTTGAATTGAACGGTTCGAAAGGTAATTTCTAATCCATTGAAGAAGAGATTCATCGACACCATTGGCACGCATTTTCGACAAGAGAGCTTGAGAGAGCCAACCTCTGTCAAATGCCTCAGAAATATGAAGCGCAACGATCTTGCTTTCGCATTGTGCAAAGGTTGATTCCACTTTTTGGTGAGATAAGCTATCAGATCACCAGTGGACCTGTTTGCTGCGGAAACCATAGTGCCGGTCGAGGTGTGAACTAAAACTACCGTTCAGGAGAGATAAACATTTTTTCTCTGCTTATCTTTATTTTATTATTTTATTTTAGAACAAATTTAGAGCTATTGGGTCTATAACTTAATTCGTGCGCTTTTTTCTGGTCTAGTCGCATATTCCGGTCGTTTTTCGGGTTTCACCATTAACAATCCGATGCAAAAATGACTTCCTTTTGTGGCGTCCCCGCAAAAACACTTTTTCAGGCACAAAGTTCGACATATTTGAGTGAAAAAAAATTATTGTTGTTTACGCTTCAAGTGAATGACATATGCTGAAATGACGTATAATGACAGTTAATTTCCAACTCATGTTCCAATGGAATAATAACAATGCAATAATACAAGTTACGCCATCTCTTAGCAAACCACACGAATTAAGTTAAATACCCAATAATACAAATTTGTCAAATGTTTAGGTCTTGATATGAATATTGGTGAATATCGCCAACAACTTGAAAATATGTTCCTCCTTATTTTTTAAGAGAGAACCTACAAGGTCTTAAGCAGTGATCTACACTGCTTCCAGCACTATGACCAGTAAGGATATTTGGGGGTTGTGAAGGAAGTAACGGACTCAAAAGGTTAATTAATAAAAAATTATTTCGGGGAACATAGACGATAACATGAACAATTTGGAGACGTAGTTGAGGTGTACGTCTTTTCATGATGATTTGTTAAATTATACTGAATGAGAATAACATGATACCATAACTCGACACTTTTCACTTTACATCGATTTCTCAATGGAGTCCAAAATAAACACTACCGTCAGTGGTGCCACTTCAATCCCTAAACACACAACATCAACTTACATACAATTGGTGTGGTTGCGGTAACGCATAGGGTATTGAATGTCTACTAAGGATCTGGGAGGATAAAATGTTATTGTAAAACTATGTAGGTATATGATTTCAGCTATGGATATACGTATCAATGTGCAGTGTCTGTTTGTCATTTAGCAAATCTATTTGAAATGGTTTGAATTCATAGGGTTTTGCACGGGGCCTTTGCAACCTGCAAACAACTCGCATCATACCAACTTTAGTTTTATCCCTCCCCTCTCAAGTCTCAAGTGATTTATATATGTGAGCTAAAGTTGAACAAAACAATGTCAAATATGTATATTCCGGCTACTGAATTCTAATCACAAAATCATTTCGAGGCATCGAACAAAAGGATGTAGAAACCAATGAACATATCTCATTATTAAGAGATACACTCAATAACATTTCCTCGATTCCCGTATGTTGCCCGTTCTAACGCATATCGGATGGGGTATAATTTTGATAAACTCCTCATTACAAACTAAATTGGAAAACTCGCTGGTGTGCGAATGCTTTCTGAACCCTGAACTACTTAAAGCCTCCGCAGATGTCGATTCATTGGAGTTTATTTTGTATGACATTATCGATAACAAGAATCGCTTTCGTAAATACAATCGGAACGATGTAGCTAATGATAATCGTAATGGTTACGATGCAATCAGACGTTACTTGTTATGTATTATGTGTTCTCTAAGAATGAGCTCTCGTTATAATGATGACATCGTTATATTGAGTACAGGGGTGATTATTAGATGATGCAATTACATGCGAAATAGACCCTCTCCATTGTTTTTTTTAGTGTTACATCGATTGATTTTAAACTCTTCAACAGATGAAAATATGTGAGTGCATGTTAATACTAAAGGTTGGTGTTTCCCATATAATCAACACAGTGGGTTTATCGAAATCAATGCGATGCAATTATTGCAGTTAGAATTCGATACAGGAGACTATTTACGTATTGCCAAAATCAGCACACCAAGTTAGTTGAGGTCCTTCTCCACCGTCATGCATCACCTCAAACGCTCTTTTGCGCTGTCAGGTTTGGAGTCGAAGACTCCTGGGGTCGGAGCTTGGTTCAAACGCTCTACATGGCCCACCCACCATAAGCCCAGCCTCATGGTGGAGTGAGTGGTTAAATCTTCTCCCCCAAATGCCGTCAATGCAAACATGACCAACAATCGGATGTCGAACTTTTATTTCGAAGAGACCAAGGATTTCTTCACCCGCGTTTGGAATGGATTTGGACTGGGATCATCAGTGTTTCTGCATGGTGCTTGGTCCTGATGTTTGAACAGTTAACTGCGGACCTCGGTTCATTGGACTTCGGTTAACTGCGGAACCGAGGTAGACGAAGTTCTTAGCTACTTCGAAGTTGCAACTACTGCAAAAACTTGTATATTTTATATATTGTGACGGTCTTTCCAAGAGGTCGATGTGGTCTTTCTTAAGGACAGCATATATTTCGCTTTGCCATCATTCACCGCTAGACCCATTTAATCAACTTCCGTCTCAATTCCAGCAAATGCCTCATTGACGGCTGGCTGTGGTCCATCCTTTCTTGACATTCAAGGGCTCGATGAGTTCGTTTCCGACCTTGATCGACCAGCGAGAATTCTTCAACGTCACCCAGCACAAGCTGACGAGTTCGCAGGAATGTCAAAACTTGACATGCACGCCATCAGATACAGCCTTTATAGATGGCGGTTGTCGAACTTCTGTATAACCTGCAAAAAGGAAAAAAAAACAAACCCCCAACCCCTGCACATTTTCTAACAAACAGGAGCAGATACAACACATTAATGTAAACTACTAAGGGAATAGGACCTAAGACGGATCCCTAATGTTGGCCCACGTTTGTTGTGCAATAATTACTCAACAAGTTTCCATGTCGCACATTTGCCGCTTGAAGGGTAGACTTGAGCAGGGTCATAGATTTTAGCACAGGGTGCTCATTTGGTTCGGACTGGCCCTGGACATGAGACAAATAATCAAACGGACTTGAACTTTGGTTTGAACCAAAGGATTGAACACAATCTTTCTATAAAACCGATCCCGATTGCCTTGCTTACTGTTTAGTGATTTCATCCTTAGAGCCATTTAATATAATTATGTATGTACATCGTTTTAATTACTTACAGGATGAGAAGAATCAACTGCTTATAACAAATATTTGGCTTAAATTGGTAAGTTTCCATTACCCTGCTGATTTGTTTTTCAACAATGATCATTACACAAAACTCCCACTTCAAGAACATCCCCCTTGCAACACTGTACATGCTTGTGTAATTGTATAGAAAAAAAAAACACTGTTTATCTGCAGGAATGGAATGATATGAATCTAAGATGGAATTCTAGTGAATTCGGTGGAGTGCGAGATTTACGTATTCCGCCCCATCGCCTGTGGAAGCCTGACGTCCTTATGTACAACAGGTATGTTAAAAACCGAGTCTTCTTGTGCACCCCTTAGGGTGAGCAAAAATGTATTCGCAACGAATGCTTTGTAAGGATGTCATGCCCTTTATAATGGCCTCTAATATTTTCATTTTTTTTTCATTCAAAATTGGTTGAGAGGCTCAAGTTCAGGGATCTCATTAAATGTTTTTTCCTTCTAATTAGTGTTTGAGATTCTTCTATTTCCATAAATATGTACACATTTGACGTGATTGCAGTTCTTGTGATTAAAGTTGTGTAAATAATATTTCGATTTTTTGTTTGAATGAAATGAACTGAATAATATTTATTTGTGTACACTTTTGTATAAAGGATATCCGACCAACAAATTTTTGTGAATGTGTTTCAGTGCGGACGAAGGTTTTGATGGTACTTACGCCACAAATGTTGTTGTCCGGAATAATGGTTCGTGTTTATATGTGCCTCCGGGTATATTCAAATCCACGTGCAAGATTGACATCACTTGGTTCCCTTTTGATGATCAACGATGTGAAATGAAATTCGGTTCATGGACGTACGATGGATTTCAGGTAAGAAAAGTTGAAGATTCTAATGCAAATTTGATGGATATGTCGGATTTATGAATTTCTATTAGGAATCGCTCATCGATAAAAGAAATGATAAATATGTATATTACTTTCATTGCTCTACTGTGTGACTAATGGCATGCAATTTGTTTTCGCATATTTATTTATGGGCGTCGAGTGTTCGGAGGATTAACAGTTTGGTGTAGATATAGATTAGATTGAAACGAATAAATTGAACTGCAAATATTATGTACGCAGGAGATTGTTACAATTTGAATCATTTTTTGCCTTCTTCGATTGGAGCTGTAGTTCAGGGTGGAACCTCTTCAGTTTACACACCGATTTACGACCTCAATCGTTATGTCTACTCTGCAGACAGGAGCAAAGTTGCATATGCGCGCTACTTAAAGTAGTTGTCTTAAGTTTCGCACACGTAGATGCCAGGTTAGTGTACATCGCTGTACAGTTCGAACAGTTATATATTTATTACATTCGCACATTATACGCCCCTTTGGCTTTCGGTGGGCTAGGACGGGGCTAGTTGTGCCACTTTCCACTTAAGGTATCTTCAATATCATCCCATCATATTCATAGTACAACTATGATGCTAAGATCAATGGAAATAATGCACATCTGGGTTCTTTATGAAATTTTGAAGATTGGAAATGTGTAATCGCAGAGGAATAATATTGTCTCAAATGCTGCAAGACCAAGTGGTCCATCTTGCCCTACTGGAGGTCTGTGGGTCGACTCCGGCGCAATTGTACCTGAATCACGACCCCACCTCTTTCGAGTCACTGGCAATGCTCATAGAGAAATAAGTGTCTAGAATGAGCTTCTTAAACTTTTCCGGGTCCTTCGGTCTCCTTCTAAGTATATAGCACTCACAACACGAGTGGTTACTGCAGGGGTTAGTCCCTGGCACTCTATGGGCTGTATCGCCATCCATATTATGTTAAATTAATTAACACCTTGATCACCCCTGTACTTCTCCATGGAGCGGAAGTGTGGACAAACTGAAGAAGCTCTTGATCTTTTCGAGAGAAAAGGTTTGCGCTCTATCTTTGGTCATGTTTGCGCGATGGTTTCTGGAGAAAGTTCAAGCTCGAACTGTTCGGGTTGTACAGCGACAAGAGTCTAACCTGGCGTCTACGGTTCCAACGTCTAAGGTTGATAGACCCTATAGAGCGCATGGAGTAGCTCAGGGTAGAAAAGTATTTCCCGAACCTGTAGGACAATGCAGCAAAGCCCGCCTCCACCTGGTGGGGAGGGACCTCAACCAACTTGTCGTGCGAAATTGGTTTGTTGGCTGACACCGGATTGAGGTGTCAGTAGTCGAAGAAGAGTCATTAGTACTGTGCGTCATCATTGACTAGCCCATTGTGACGTTATGGTCATGATGCGTTTTGTAGCTCGAATATTTCGTTTAGTCATTTCCCTATCGAAGCCAGAAAAAACTCTTCATAGACGGCTCGATGTGTACGCACTCTGATATTCTTATAAAGTTTTTCCTGGTTCGTGGTGAATCAGATGTGAATTTCGTCAATACTACAAATAGAATCTTTTATCTGACACTTGAATGCAGACTCCAAAGTTAACACGCCCTCTCTTACAGTTGGATCTTCAACTACAAGACGAAGCTGGAGGTGATATATCCAGTTTCATAACAAACGGCGAATGGGATCTCTTAGGTAAGATAGCTTTTATTGTATCCAATGGAATGACCTAATGCAATAGACCTTGCAACAAGAGAGTTTATGTATTAGCGCATGACATGTGAGTCTTATTCACAGCACTTGGTAAGAGGATGTTTCTTATGTATGTTTGGCGCTTCTAAAATAACAACATTTCTGAAGTACAACTATTTTTAATGTAACATTTTGTGTGTATTCTTTCTTAAATGTACCCTCAGGTGTGCCAGGGAAACGAAATGAAATCTACTATAATTGCTGCCCTGAACCTTATATTGATATAACATTCGCCATATTGATTCGACGCAAAACTCTTTACTATTTTTTCAATTTAATTGTGCCATGTGTATTAATCGCTTCAATGGCACTTTTAGGTTTTACACTGCCGCCAGATTCTGGTGAGAAACTCTCACTCGGTAAGTCGGAATAAACATTTCCTATTGTGCATCTGTTAGATGAACGTGACACGCAAAATAAATAAATAAGTAAAAATATAAATGTATTTTTTTTTTGTTAGTTTCCTTTGAATGTTCTAATCTCTTTAAACGGCTACTTCCTAAATGTTTTAAATGTTTGTGTTTTTTTTTCACTCAAATCAAACTGAAATTGGTCAAATGAAGAGAATTAAGACATGTCTTTTTGCTTAGTTTTGTTTGATGTTAAAATAAAAAAATCGAATAGTCAGGAGGATTCTTACTCCATCCAAGACTTACAGTCGTTTAAGGTTGTAAACAGTGACAGAGAGATGTTGGAGGCATGCAAAAACTTAGACTTCCGAATGAGGGCTGTTTTCGGTACGTTTTTTAATTGAAATTTTATCGGGCACTTATTTTTGTATATAGTGGGCCTGTGAGTCGACTCCTATGCACTCGCTGCCTGGGTATGATTCCCGGTACGACAAAACAAGAAAATAATGTTCACGGCTCTTCGAGTCATTGGCCATGCTCAATGAGTAATAACTGTCTAGAACAATAGCTGTAGAAGTAAGTCCCTGGACCTTTGCGGGCTATAGCGCCAACCGTATTATAATCATATTTTTAACAGCATTGTGATAACCTCGAAGCTCCGTGAGAGTAAGATCTGCAAAGCTGTTAACATAGGTACACCACAGGAAGGACGCCGTCTCCCCTCTATTGTGTAACTTGTTGGTGAGTGAACTTCTACTGACACTCGATAGGGTGCATGGTCATTGCTTACGCGGATGATATTGATGTTGCGGTGTCTGGGAAGTCATATCCACGATCAGAGATGTTATGCAGTCAGCCCTCTTCAAGCTAAAAAAATGCTAAAAAATGCATCCAATCCTCAGAAAACGGGATTCTTGATTGTCATTCATCAGTGGAAATGCGGTCATTCATCCGTGGAGATGCAATTTGGCACACTATTTTTTGCCATTGTGTACCTTTTTCCGTATAAATCGGATTGGAGTCTTGTTAAAAAGTCTACGGTTTATTTTGTGGTCGTGGTAAGAGACTGGACAACGTAGATTTGGAGCACAAGGGAGTCCCTACCAATCCATCATAGACTCTGGGTGGTGTGCACGTTGAAACCTCGAAATGAGTTCCTATGCATGTCGTAATGACCGAGCATAAATCCTTCATTCCATTTGGTAAAGGACTCTTCAATGATGATTTTGATGATCTTCAGTAAAAAAGGTTTTTTCGATGACCATTTTTAGCGAACTGACGAGGTTCGGCTATGATTCCACACATTTCCAGAGAAATGAGAGTAACACTGTTAATGTGAAAACTTTCCATAAATGCAACTTCTCAGATGGCAGTCAGTTTCAATTGGGCGGGTACAATGCGTTTCGATAATTAATGAGTTAAAGTCGTAAACTAAACGCTTTTTTCGAGTATGTTCGCTCTTTCCTGTGCCCACGGGGGATGGTAGATATTTTATTGGCGCTTAGACGATAAACGCTGCCTGCGTTGTTCAGTGCAGAATTCGCAGTATCTGACGAAGTGGATGCCCATTGCGACAACTCTGTTGGTAGGCATTCATGAAGGCCCTTCATCAAGTTCGAAAGATGATATTTCTTGTCTGTCAACTGACATTCCAAATGTAAATTATAAATAAACTGGAACATAAATATAATCATTTATTGTGTATTACAGCCTATTTTCCCATGATCTCCGAATGAAAACACTTAAAGAGCTCTGTTCTTGAAAAATAAGTGAAAATTCATTTAGCTTTTGCATTCCTTCAATGTCTCGAATATTCTGTCTCTATCTGGATCCGCGAATTTCTCTCAACTCTCGCGAAACAAAATTTTTCAAATTTTATTTCCAGAAAAAATCTAGTTAAAACCCCAAAAGCACAATTTTAATTTAAATGCAAGAAAACATATGTATTTCCCGATGTTAATCAATCCGGCTTCGTAAAAAATTAAAAAAGGTTCTACGCAGAAATATGGTAGTAGTTTTTTATTGCATGACAACCTAACATAAGTTCAATGGCGAGCTTGGTAAATTCTTTGTTACATTTTAATGTGAATGATAAATGAATGTGTGGAACTTACATAAAAATCCTGCTAACACCACGAATATATCACTTTTTAGGAGTAACAATTTTGTTGTCACTGACAGTCTTCCTAAACATGGTGGCTGAAACTATGCCAGCCACATCTGATGCAGTGCCTCTACTAGGTAAGCGCTACAATTGATATAATTCCCTTCCATTTTTTCACGTTTTTGTTTTTGGTGTTTCAGTATTTAAAATCATTTCCTTTTTTTTTTCATTTTTATGGGTCATAATTTCACTATGCATATGTTTGGTTTGATTTGTCATTTAAATGTGTGTTCCTTTCTCGTTCTTTTGATTTGTCTTCGGATCAAAGAAGCCATGATCTTTTTTGTTTGTCTATTTAAACGAAATCAATCTAATAAAAAAGAACAATTAAAATGGTATACACAATGCTTAAGTTATTAACATGTCAACCATTGGAATTCTATTCAAACACTTCATACTTTAGACCTATATTTCAGACATCAAAACTATACCTTTAAGTTAATAAATAAAACATTTTCGAAATAAGTATTAATGGTCGCTCTCAAACAATAAAATTGAAATGATATATTGATCTAAGTCTGAGCACTTTTCTATATTATACATTTTTTTTGTTACAATCGAAGAAAAACGTGTGATTCAATGTGGAACATTAATAATGACACCCAACCAGTGCTGTGAAAAGTGTGCGTTCGAGATGTTCCAGTATGTCTCACAGACACATCATCGTTTGCCATAATTTATCTATTGAGGTGTAAGATAAAACAGACAGATAACGTTCCATTAAGCGTCCATCGTAGCCTTAGGCGAAAAGCGCCTTCGTTATGTAAATCGTAAAATATTTTGCTTGTTTCTAATTCCCATTTAAAAACGCGTAACATCGTCACAGTAACGGCAACAACTTATATGTGTGCAATATCATTTGCTATAAGCTCAAAGATGTTCTTAACAAGTTGATTGTCTTCTAATTGCTTGTCCTTAAATCCCCAAATTGCACATTAAACTTAATTACCACTTAACTCTGTGCGAAGGGATGTAGGATTCTGATAATGGATGTGCGCATCGTCTATATGAGTACTACTTTATTTTGTGGTAAGTTAAGTACATTTCCAATATCGTATAAAGCATTAGCTGTCATCGGAGTGGTTAACATTTGTTTGTACTCAAGCAATTCGGTATATTCGGTGTATCGGTTGTAAGTTATTTTTGGGAAGAGTAGAAATTTGCTGTTTTTTCGACCATCCCACTGAGTTTGGTTATGTTATGAGATGTAAAATAAAATCGCCGGTAGCTGGTGTAGGAAGTAAGTCAATTCGTGTGAACAGTAGTTAATGAGTTTGTGTTTATTACAAGCCGTTAGCGATGTTGGGAATAGTTTGACAGGAAGATAATATGCATAGATGGTTAAAAATAATGTTTATACTTAAATGATCATCCGATGAAAGGTAGTACACACCTTTTACTCTGAAAAAATAATATAAAAAAAAACGACAGCTCCTACATTTTATGCATGTACATTTGCGATACTGTAGTGGAGTCAGTCAGTTTAATCTCCCGATCTAAGGGCACAGCATGTAGACCTTGTTTTTTCTTTCAAAGCTTACGGGCCATAAATGTACAAGCACGTGTACAGACGTTTAAATTTTTAAAACTTGTAAAACTCCACATCTGTTACTCAAAAGCAATAGGAAGATGGTAATTTTTACAAAATGTGGTGATATTTTATATGCGTCTTGGTCCAGAATTCCCCAAAAGTATTGGTATAATTGCGATTGTATATCGCGAACACTCGATTTTTATGATCTGTAGCATTGAGTAACATGACTTTTTGATCAGAAGAAAATGCAACTCTCTGATGTAACTTTTCCGATTTTACTGTTCGAGTACTAACTTTTCACTCAAAACAATGGAATTTGCCGCCGTTATTTCGTTACGGTTATTTGAGTATATTTAGTATATTTATTTATTTATTGAGTATATTTAGTTATCAGACAAGGCATTTGATAGCATTTGCATAAGTGCCGTATTTTGAGCACAATGCGTTGGAATGAGTGATGTTTTTATATTGTTTTGGAAACTAAGCAAATTTAACATTACTAACATTACCAAGTTGTGGGTGTAAAGTAACCATTTTGATGTACTTGATGGTCCACTACAATCTCCAGACCTCTGTGTGTTGTCAAACTTGCCATTACAGACTTGCTAGTCGATTGCCCGGATTTAGAAACATGACTGCAATGCAACTGCTTGGCAAAATATTAATCCAAGTCAATGCAGATCCTTAATAGAATCCATGCAAGAAGAATTCAAGCAGTTCTCAAAACAAGCCATGTACTGAACGAAATCAGTTTAGTAAAGTCAAAGAATTGATCTAAGAGGATCTAAGACTTAAATTTTCCCATATTTTAACCTCCATAACTCAATCATTCCATAATCGACTTATGGAGGTTCGACTGTATGCAGTTTTCATTTTTCAATTACAATATCTCATAGAATGCCGCTTCTTCTGCCGACTGTATCCGCAAAATACAAAATGCAATGCAAAATGCAAATCCTACAACCGCCTCTGAATCGTTTTCACCATATCAGTAAACTGCGCGTTCAGGTTTTTGGCGCTATTTAAAATGAAATGTATTCCTATTGTTGTAAGATCCTACAACCTCCCTTGACACGGTGGTGTATAAAGTCAATTCCGTAAAAGAGTGTCTTCTGTAATTAAGTTCCAGATGTGCCATATAACGCAACCTAATATGTACCTATGTAGTCATTTTTGAACGGTCCTTGGTACGTGAGATGAGGCACAAATGTACTGAATTTATCATGGAGTTCTTCATAATGAGTTTTATGGGGTGGTACGTTTTATTGGTGTATTTATATTTTCACGTACCAATTGTGATTCACACACTTTTGATACACACTTCCTTGTTCAATTACCATGTTAAGAGGCCATTTCATTATACAGCGAATACGATGAAAAATTAAGTAATTTCAACACAAAAAGAAGTCGGATTTTGTACGAGGGATGCTACTAAGTTTTGACAGGGGTTGTTAAAGTTTTTGTTTTAAAATTTCTTCCATGGATCAATATATGTATTTGAGACGAAGAACATTTTCTCTTCGATTGATGTGAATTTTTGATGTACGAAAATAGGAGGTAGCCCTTGGTTATCAAGCCAAGACTATAGATGGAGACGGCAAGAATATAGAATGACATGATGCGAGCTCTAACCAATTATGGTGAACTTTAAGGACTGGACTACTCGCGTGTGCTCTGATGACACGTTGGAGGCATATGCGGTTCACCTCTCTTGAATATAAAGGCCCATACCGTCAGTATACCCATTGGCGAAGCAATTGTTTGACAAATGTTCGAATTGATTGATTTCTGTCCCAGTCAATAAATTGCATATGTCCACAGCTAAATAAATACATTGAACTAGCCACCATTTTTGAGGTGGAGAGCGCCCAGGTAATGGCAGAAATTTGGGATTTGCGGCATTTAATATTTAATTAACTAAATAAAAGAATAAACAGAATTTTTCTTAACGCTCTTAAGCTTAATGTTCCGTACCCAGAGGACATAAACTAAAGTAACATGCATTTTTAAAAAGCATTCAAGTTAAAATTCGTTGCGGTCTCAGAGATCGGTGGTAAAGGGTACTAATATGTAGTTATGTATATTTGAACTACAGAAAATATGTAGCTCAAAATTTGAACTCTGTTACTGTCTTACTAGAACAAGAAAAAAATAAATCTCTGTCTGCCGGGAGTGTGTCGCTACGCTACAGCTCTATAATATGTTATATTGTATTACTCATTCATTTTTAAGGTGAAACACGAAAGTTAATAATAGCTCTATTGCTGCTTATGAATATACTGTCACTTTACCTTTATTCTTCACGATTTAGATGCAGACCATTACTTTGTCGATTTGGAGCTGTGCTCTTTTGGGTCGTTATCTTGTTAAAATATGAACACCAGCGCCATTTCCAATTCAGCATATTTTTGCACTACCGTTTCATGTATATGTATGTGATATTCCTTAGTCATAATTCCATTCACAAGGTGTATCGGACCAACTCCTTAGCAAGATTGATATGCCCATCCTATAATTTTACCACCAGCATGATTGATGGTCTTCTTGGTGAACTTAGGAACTATGCATTCAGCGTTGGACGGACGTCTCATAATATGTTTGCTATCCTATCCAAAACAAAATTAACTTACTTTCATCTAAAGGATATTTCACCACTTTTAGGCAATGAATGATTTTGTTTAGAAGAGGAAGCTGTATTTCTCACTAGTTGTCTTATTTTCTGATGGAAGCAAAAATGTAGCATTTTTTCCAGGGTTTCAGTTGTATAGGCATTAGGATTTAATACTTAAAGTTTAAGATACATATTTGCTATAATGCACATACACCTTAGGCGGCGTATAGGACTACATTGAAGTTTTATTCTATAAATTATTTATTGAATCATGTTGCAATGTAAGAATTTGATAAACATATGCGACTCATAAGAGGGTACAAATTGAATAGGACAGGTATCGTATCCAGTTTGAAGTGAAAACTTGTTACGGATACACATATAATGGACAGGAAATGCATTTTGTAAAATAAGCTTAATGAATGTCAGCTACACATAAATTTACGGCACTGATTGTATTTTTAAATATCTAATTTAATTCTTTCAGATATACTATACGAGCTTTTCAATGTATTATACACGACAGTGTCGGTTAATTTTTCTCATCTGTACATATATACTTAACAACTACTCAAAATGTTGGTGCAGTTCGTTTCATTCGTTTCTTCTTTCATTTCACATGCCACTTTCTTCTTCTTGCATAAAATAACATTCATATATGTATTTTATATACATTTTCTTTTGATCGACTAATCTCTTTTAAATGTTTTTTTTTTTTTCTTTATTAAGACGATATTTTTGTTTTTGCCCGAATATTCATTTCTTAATTTTAATCTTTACAAAAAAAATATGTCACAAACTGATTTGTTTAGGATTATTTAAATAATAATAAATGACGATATAAGGTAAATGAAAATTATAAATATATTCCACACATTATTAAAAATTAGAACTCCGACAAATTAGTCACCAGTTAAAGAAAAAATATTAAATTACGTTTATCTTTATGGATGTAACTTACATAGCTGTGAATGCAAAATCTATTTCAATTTGTTTTGTTCTTTTCATTTAAAAATGTTCGCATAGTTTACTCAACCCAATTCAAATATACCCCACTTATAAATAGTATGTACTGTATATACCCGTAAGCTTTGCCAATAATCTATCTCGATTAGCACATGCAACGTTTACTTATACTTTTCCTAGCTTATTCGTAAATCTTATAACCCCGTAACCCAACCAAGTTGTTCATGTTTTTCTTTTTCGTAGATTTAATATTCTCCCCACGAATTCAACACAACGAAAAGCTTTGTTTCTCCACCCCTTCCAAAACGAAGTTATTTTTCATATAAAACTGGCACACAAACTAAATATGCAAAATAAAATATAAATTCATTTAAACATAATTGCAAAAAACCACGTAAAAGAAAAAAAAGATTAACTCTCGATTTTTAGCCTTTTATGATGATTGCGGATAATTGGTTGAACACAAAATTTATATGCGTAAATTATGCCTTCATTGTCCGCAAAGTATAAAATATCAAAAATCAATAGGGAAACTAAGGGCTCAGTTTAATGGATTGTTTCAAATTGTTGATATTTCGCGAAATACTATAAACATAAGTATATTATTTTAGTATGTATATTTTCTGTTTGTATATCAGGGGATAAAATATTGTTATGTATACAATGCAGTAGCCGCAAAAGCATTGTGAGCAATCAAATTTTGCATTCTGTATTCAACGTTGTTCACCAAACACAATTTATATCGCAGTACTTTGGGACTAGTAGATGCCAGTTTGAATAAAAAGCCCTTTTGAAAGATTCACCACAAGAGACTCCAACACATATTTATGGCATCAACTGTAGAAATGTCTTGCTAATGAATTTAGAAACTGTGCATTGCATCTAACACATCAATCTTCATTACATAAACATTTGAAACTGTTATACTCTGCTGTGTAGTGTGTACGCATAACATGAACAAATAGCTCATCACATATTTATTTTCACTTCACTCCTTTCGAACGGCTTTTCAACATTTTTTATAAAAATAATTCACTCCAATCGCTATTGTTTTTGCAGCTCATAGGAATGAGGTTTCAAAGCTTGTGTGAATTAAAATGCGGTTTAATAAATACGCACTTTTCACAAATCATCGATGTTACTTGTGCTTGCTCTTATAATAGAAGGAATTGTTTCCTGAATGTATTTAAATTATAACTGTATATAAATGTCAATGTCAATACATGTATATACCATTTGGAATCACAAGTGTTTAAAGCATAGCTCAGGAACTATCTTCTCTCAGTCACTGTTCTACGGATATGTTCTTAAGTGACATTTTCTTACAACTAATGAAACTTTATTTATAGTTAGTGAATCAACTAACTGTAGCCAGATCAATTAGATTAACATTATCATTTACCGCTTTACTTTTTGCAGGAGATATGCATTTAAAAGTGTGTAAAACCGATATACACAGGATTGTAGAAAGGTTGGTTTCGGTTAGGGCAAAAATATCAAAGGGGAGCATTTGTGAGTTGAGAAAGACAGTTGAGGTTTTGGAACTGAGACCTCCAACAGTCTGGTAATGTAGAATAAGAGAGGAGGGGTTTACGATTGAGTAAGGGACAAACGTAGTTTTTGAAGTCCCTGCGAGCTCTTTATAAAGACGCAATACGCTTAGAGCAGTTGTGAGTGTCGAAACTAGATAGACCCCACAGTTTTGGGCGAAATATTAATATTTTCATGAAAACGGTTGTAGATTTCCTTTTGTCAATAGGTTATTGGTTCTATATCTTGACGTCGATACAGACGGACTAATGGTAAGCCATATAAAGGAAAGCTAAGTAGAGATGAATGGTTTCGTAGAGACGGTGACTGCGCAGTCTAGGCATAACAAAACGACCTTCGAGACGGCTTTACGTCGTCATCTTATCCACTAGTTGGGCAGTCAGTTTAACAGAGGGGAAATGAAGGGATGTTGGCGAGGTAGTACAGGACTCGTTAACCAATTTTCTGGTGGTTTAGGGGAGAGTAGACGGTGATGAAATTAGGATATTCACCAGTAGTGGTGTAATTTTGACGCTAAGCGCCGGTAAAAGATTGAAAGAAACTCGATTATTTTGAGTTATTTCGATGTTTGAAGCGTAGGAATGTACAAATTTATCCTGGCTATATTTTGAACCAAAATTTGTCCCATGCGGCACCTTATAATGAAGGAGCCACTTCGGCTTTGCTCTCAATGCTTCCAGCTGTTGATCATTGCAATGCGGCATTATACGGCAATAGAGTCTCTTTGCCCCTAACTCATCCAAAGTGGTTAGTTTGTTAACGTGGACTAAGGACATGACCAATTGATGTACGCTCGCCTCGAGATGATAACTCAGGTAGCTGAAGTTACTAACTCCTTTCGACTCTCAAACGCCTTCGTTACTTCTTCGTTTAGCGTAACTGGGACTCGTCTCGACTGAGATGCTTTTATTTCAGCTACCTCACCCCTGGTTATATTTGTCAAGGGCTTTGCAACTTTAACACAATAAATTTCCTATAGTAATAAGTTAGGCTAAGGATGTTTTTTCAGAGGAATGATTTTTTCTACTGCCTCCACTTATTTTGGGGTCTCTAAGTAAACCCTTAGGAGTAACTAAATACCCGAGAATCTCTGACGACAACGTTGTCTCCTTTCTCAATTTGGAAGAAATAACGTTCGAACGCTGTGTCATAACAGCCAATTTTTGTGAATGCATTGAGCTCGTCGAATTTTTGGGAATTGTGTTCGCTCTAATGACGGCAATTGTTTTTCTTTTTCCATAAAATGTGACTCTTTGATCGAAATGTAGACTCATGACATTGTCTATAGTCGCTGGCTTTATTTATTGAGCCACCTATTCTTATACCTTATCTATATAGTTCCAATCGCAGAATAAGCCGGTTTGACTCTTTGGCAATGGCCAATTAATCTGATAACCACCGTATCGACATTTCTCTTATTTGATGCTGGCCTCTGTGTTTTCTTCATTCCGCAACAATCTCTCTCTATTCGAAAAAAAAAATGGAATGGGTAACTACTTAGGATGTACATTTCCAAACCAGTTAGACTGCAGTCCGAAGGGTTACACTTAGACAAAAGTTAGTCCATTGTACTGCCACTTGATTCACACAAGTGTTAATCCACTTATCTGCTCATAGGAGACCATTTGATGATCTGAAGTACTGAAATGTTGTCTGTTAGGGGTGATTCGAAAGAATCTCGACCACTTGCAGAGATAGAGGAGGACCTTATATCGCTTCAATTAAATCACTCTTGCTGAAGTCACTCGAATCTTAGTCTTTGAGTTTTTCATCTACGTTTATATCCATTCTTGAGAGCTTCAGAGATAAAGAGAGAGTAGATTATTTGAGCGGTGTGAATCCAAATCAGTCACAGTGACATATTTATACAATATGGTTTTTGAAAAGCATGTTCGGGAACGAAAGGTCTAACATTAGCTGAACGCATATCGATTGTTAGTTATTTTATATAGTGGTAAAGTGATGAGGTGCCTTCCATTTTCGTCTGTTTTTTTCTTTCTCAGCACACCATGCAGACTGTTTCGCTTGGGTGAAGTTTTGTGGATCATCACGATACAATTTGATAGTTATTTCGAAGTTATTACCATCTGAATGCATTTTTAAGGTCAATCGTTGTGAGAATTAATCAGTCGGTGTTAGAAAGCTGGGGTTTTTTTTTTTATTTTGACGTTCTATTTTGTTTTTACTTTCATTTTTGTCATGTTTATGATTGCTATTCAATAATAAATATCTAATCAAAAATGGATCTCGCAGTAAATGATAGACTAAAGAAAAAGTAGAGTTTAAGAACCATACAAATTCAGTAAATTTATTTTAGGGCATATCAATTATTGGGTGAATGGACACATTTTGATGTTCCTGAAACTATACCAAAAAGAAAATCATTATTGAATTTCTTAGTATCAATATTGATAACATCGTTAAGCTCAAATCAACACATGGAAACGACCACTTGAATTGTCTTTATTTAGGAAAATCTCATTCAACTTTATAAGATATAATATGACTTGTTTTGTAAATACACAGCGAGGCATTTTCAAACTCATTGTATTATAGGAATACCTACAACATTTAGTGGCAGTTTAATATATTTAAGTGATCTGCGAAATAAACGGAGTAAACGACCAGTCTAAACAGCCAGTTGTAAAAATAACTTGTCTTATAAGTGATAAAAATCTAATAACACTGTCTAATGATCTTTCTCATTGCTTTCTTCATATTTCCAGGAACAAAAAAGCATATCTGTAACTTCTTCTGTTCTCTTCAGTTGATTATGTTTTTTTTTCTGTTGCTTCATTCTACTTCTAATCCATATCTTTGGGAAGCGTCACCTAAAATGCCAGTGAAGTGAATTGAGTATTTCTGTTCCAGACGATGCAAATGAAAAGTGGACTTCAACATGTTCTGATTTTTCTATTCTGTATAATAACAGAGATTCATATTTAAAGAATGCATTTGCACTTCCATAATATATAATTTTTAATCGCATTTCGCTCTATTGTTTTATTTGCTAATAATTTTCTTATTTCATTTTTAATTATTTTTGTATACATCTACTCGAGGTGAGCGAGGAGAATCTCAATTTCGCTATTTTTGCTACTTTCACTTGCTAATTTTAATGCTATCACATTAAAACAGGAAAAAAAAAACAAATTTTCATTATTTTTTTTTTTCATTACTGTAATGCAACTCTTGTTTTTTTTTCTTGACATTTTTCTGCATTTCTCAATAATTATTTTTTTTCCATTTTCTAGGAGTCTATGTGCTCCTTTGTAAATATCCACGAGAAATAAAGTACTTCTCTTATATTATAAAGGGGTTAAGGGGTTGTTTAAGAAGTCATGAGAAGACTCATGACTGACAAAAAAAAAAAAAAAAAAAACAAAAAAGACAGGTCTTTGCCGATTGAATTCGCTTTGTGAGGTTCTATACACTTAAAAACTTATACACTATTATACTACAATATAAGTAAGATTGAAAACTGTATGGCCCCACATAATGCAGAAAATACGTTATGGAGACATCAAAATTCACGATACTGGAATGGGTGTTTTGATTCAAATAGTGTTTCAAACGACACTCTATCGAGAAATGTGTATCATCTTAGCAAGCAACACAAAATGTCCAAGATCAACTTGCTTTTGAACTTGCACCAGAGCACATTCGCGTATTTAAAGTGTGTGAATGTATGTTTGATTCTTAGCAATTATAATATATTTTCTTTTGATTATGTTTCAAATGATACACTTACGGAGGGGTTATCAATAATTTGTAACATTTAAATTGAGCCCTATGTTTCTTAAAAAATTGTTTTTAATAAAATAATTATTATTTATTTAAGTTTGTGATGATTGTAATAATTTGATATGTTAAATCATTAAATTAAGTTCGTACATTTATGATTTTGAAAGTACTTATCTGACTTGGATATACACAGTTGCCCTGCGACCTTCCAACTGGGCGTCTTAGAAATGGAAACACTCTTAAAATATAAAGTGGTGGTCAAATATTTTTTTCTCTTTATTTATTTTTCATTTTTTTATTATTTTGAGTTTCTATTCCGAAGATCTTATGCTATTTTTGATTTGTATTATTTACTGGGTGTCATGATCTCCGTATTTATTATTATTATTTGACTCAATGCTGTCCGATGTAGCTGTTCAAGCGAATCCTTAATAATTCGCCACTATTCGTGAATATCGCTTGTCTCGATAAAACCGGAAAATTTCGACCACTTAGTTGGAACGACCACATCGACATAGTTCGCTCAAAGTGCTGCGAAATGTATATTTTTCAAAGAAATATTTCACCCCTCTCATTTGGCTTTAATTTATAAGTCTTGTTTTCTGCCGCATGCTGGAATACAACCCTCATAGCCGGTCTGGTGTCCTCAAGACAACCCTGCGTCTACTAAACAGAATCCAAAAGAGAGCCATTAAATGCATATGGGGCAACAATATCGCAGAGTCAATAGAATTGCTCCAACAATAACCGACTGTGTCCTCATTGTTCCCATTTTATCGCTATTTTACGACGCTCAAGCGACCTTAATTGCGCATGCAATACCCGTCAATGCTACTTTTGGACTCACATCATCATCATGTCATCTATCATCTATGGGTCCTAGGGCTTATACAATGCCTCCGCGTTGTCGTGCGCGGTTTCTGGCAATGTGCCTCAGTTCTCCCCAATTCTTTTCCTGTCCTGAGTTAGTCCTTCCCGACACCAATTCATTTATAATTGAGCCTGTGGACTTAAATGCATAAAGGAAATTTCCAATGATTTATTTATCTAACAGCATTATTATTATACGAACAACCACGTCAAGGTCATCCGTGTTTTCTAGCTATTGCACGGTCTTCTGGAAGTTCGTACCTCTTGTTTTGGCGAGTGAGTTCTGTACTGCCTTCTCGAGAATTGCTTTGAGTCACATAATAGTTTTTCGTAAGACACGTACAATTACATAGATTTAATTTTGTTTAGATAATTAATTACATAAATTATTTTAATTTAGGTAGTTAATATTTTACTTAATAAAACAAATATATATTTGACCAACACGAAGTATTATATTAAAGTTTATACACAAATTTCTATAAAAATTAAATTTAATCCTTAGCCAAAGTAAAATGTACGTAGAACTTATAAAAATCTGGTTGTATATACATAAGAACCATCTAATATCAAGTAAATTTAATTTATATAGACATAATGTTTTCAAAAATGTATGTTACATCAGTTTTTCGATATATAGATTCATTTTCTCGTATTCATATGTAACTATGACTATTATTAAAATTAGTATGTATATACAGAATTTTGTGAAAATATGCACTTTTCTCTTTAAAAAATCTACGCATACTTTATCTGTATAGTACATACATGACCTTACACAACGAACATAATTCAATCACAACAAATTTCAAAATAAATGTTTTTTGTTAATTTTCATTTGAGTTGATATTACCGTCCAAAACAATTTAAGTGGACATACACTTGAGCTAATGATTACATTTCAAGTAATTTTCCTGATTTTGTATATCTCGCTTTTGTATTGAAGTCTCATGTGAGATGTATCCCACTTCATTTATGTCATAATTTTGAATAAAATGTTAACAAGGTTGTAGTTACAGGTCTTAGTAGACATTTTTACGAATTCACTTCATCAATTTACATATAATGTTCATATTGAAACATTAACGTTACGATATTTTAGGGATCTATGAATCGGATGTAATTTGTTGATTCATATTAAGTAATCGAAACTAAAGCCAAAGAAACTCAAGAGGAAAGACTCCTCCTTTTCCGTATTCCATGATAAGCTCTTAACCATATATTATAAAATTTACTATAAATGAATCGTTACCGAATTGTTTGAAATTTACTTAAGTAAATAAAAAAATGCATCACAATGTGTCCAGCAGGACCTAAGTGAGTGTGTGGCTCTCGCCTCTCTACTCACAAATCGCCTTTCCCAGTCAATCACAGGTATATTATAAAAGTCCTTTTCTAACGAGGGAAAGAAACCTGAACCGCCTTCACGGATATGTTCAAATCATCGACGGTAACATTTTGCATCCAAAGAAGCGTCCATTCTAAAACAAGCTTAATATCTCACAATCGTCCTACAGTCTAGTTGTGCAACCAAAATACAAAAGCATTATATTTAGTTCTTTGGTTTATTAAAACAAAAATGTGGCTCATATTTTTTGTTAGCATAAACAAACCATACAAATTACAATTCTATATAGCATTTATGTATATTCGTATTTTAAATCATAGGAAATTAATAAAAAGAATATGTAAATGTATTACTTATATGTTTTGAAGTTAAACAAAAAAAAAACATTTTAATTGAAAAATTTAAATTGAAGGGATATTTCGAAAAACCATGCAAAATTTTGAATAATAGACCAAATGACAATCTCACTATCAAAATGATGCATGCACACAGGCTCATACATAGGCAATGTAACTGAAACTAAATAACCTGCAGAGATAGTATACGACATTCTTTGCGTAATCACATCATACTGCATTAATTTATCTTACATCATAATAAATTAAACAGACAAAAAAGTAAACAAAATAAGTTCGTGCTTCTCTGGATAATTGCACGAAATATCAAACAAAATTGTTTTAAGATTCATCTTTTAGTTCATTAACATAGATTCGCAATTCGATACAATCAAAAAATAAAAGAAAAGAAAGAATACAAACATGTATATTTCGTTCAAGAGGATTAATGGTTTTTTAACAGTTCTCCAAAGGGCAGCAGTACATCGATCGATCGAAAAATTCATAAACTGATAATTTTTTCCATATTTTATAGAAAACAAAAAAAAAAACAGAGAAAATAACAAAGCCATAGAAAAATCAAATTTGTACAACTTTGTGTAATTTTTGTGTCCTTCTAGGAACTTATTTCAATTGCATTATGTTTATGGTGGCCTCATCAGTTGTGTCAACCATACTTATCCTCAATTATCATCATAGAAATCCAGATACGCATGAAATGAGTGAATGGGTAATATAAAAATATATCACAAAAAAAAAACAAAGAATACTAAAAATTTCACACACCATATAACATTACCAAGCTACTACTATCAGCCAAAACATACATTCTCTATAAACCTAGCGTTTTTATCCACAATTTAAATACAAATTAGCAAAAAAAAAAAAACCAAAACGAATACACTTAAAAGCAGTAAATCAATGGGATTAATTTCATTTAATAAAAAAAACCACTAGTAAATAAAAGTATATATACTATTTGATTTTTTATTATAAATTTGAATTTGAATTTATCCTATGTCTATACCTTTGAAATGCATGCACAATCTATCAAACAAAATGAAAAAAAAAACGAAACGTTTGAAATGCCTGTTAAGAACGTAGAATCTTCTATATTAATCTTTGAAATGTAAAATCCAATTTCCTTCATAGATTCGAGTTATATTCCTCTATTGGTTGCCTTGTATATTAAGAATGCGAAGACCGGGACAAGTGGGTTACGAATGTCCACCTCCTCCGTCGTCTAGCTCGGCAACTGACAAAAAACAACAAATGCAAAATGTTGAGCTCAAGGAAAGGTAAACACAACCAACCAACAACAATAATCGTGTTGTTCGATCAAGTGTGTTTGTGTCGCTTGTAGCCCAGAATATTGATGTATACTTTCTAAGATACTTTTTGATATTTGATTTTGAAATACCTTACGCTAAGGACAACTTTTAATAGTGGATATAATTTTAGATCTTCAAAGTCCTTGCTGGCAAACGTGTTGGATATCGACGATGATTTTCGATGCAATCATAGATGTTCTAGTGCTACGATACCACATCAACAGGCTTACTACCGAGCTGTATACAGGTATGATTTTCTTTTAAGAATTTGAAAACAAATTATGCATAGCAAAATCAAGTGAGAACAAACTGTGCCAGTCCATCCGGAGGGCAAGTTAATATAGAATGAGTGATAAGAAACTGAGACAGTAATCACCGCCTAATGTTTTGAGTAAGATTAGCATGCAATTAGAGATGGCCCCCCACTCAAGGTTATTTATCTCCACAAATAGTAGTCCCATCTGGCTAAATTATACGATACAGATTAACAAATTCCATGTTAATTTTTGAAATAATGAAATCTCTCTCGGAACAATTTGTTTGTTTGTTTATGATGCTATTTCAGACAAGGTGATGATGGAAGCGTTGGGCCGGTAGGTGAGAGTAGAATCCATGAAGCTATCTCACATACATGCTTAAGTTCATCAGCTGAGTATGAACTAGCTCTCATCCTGAAGGAACTCAGATGGATAACAGATCAGGTGAGCTAACATAGGCGATCCATCGACAGAAGTGCATACCATTATGGTAACTTTTCGTAAGAAAAAAGCAAATAAATAGAAAATAGACTGTGTATGAATGCAAATTAATTTTCGATTGTGACATATTCATTTAGTTAAAGAAAGAAGATGAAACCAGCGATATAACACGCGATTGGAAATTTGCTGCAATGGTAGTCGACCGCCTGTGCCTTATAATTTTCACGCTGTTCACAATAATCGCAACACTAGCTGTATTATTCTCTGCCCCACATTTCATTGTAAGTCCAAAAAGATTAACTTGCATATTCCAGACTTAACTGTCATATCTTTCCAATCATTCGCTTCGGGATAACACCGTTAGTTTTAAATTGAAAATGTATTTCATATAAGCAAACAAGCAAATAGTAAAACGTTCAAATAACAAATTATAAATTTTTATCATTAGATTGTGCCTAATCATAAACGTAAATATATTTCTGTAATAAAATTTATAAGCAACTTATTTTAAGTACATACAATTTCCTTATTTTATTTAATATGACAGAAACAAATAAGAAAACAAAAAAAATCATTAATTTTAAATATGATGAAAACGAGATGATGAAATAAAAAAAAAAAACATGTTTGGTGCTGTGATAACGGACAATTGTTAAAATTAAATAAAACATTACAACATAAAAAAAGTAATAAACTGTAATTTAAATTAAGTTAACGATTATTAATTTTTAAATTCAAAGATAAAGATGAAAAATAGCATTCGTTATCATTGAACCGCTTTTTGATAATTTAAATCATGCATCAATGAAAGCAAAATAAAAATGAAGTATTAATCGCAATTAGTAAACACTTTTAAATAAACTATTTACAAATTAAAAGGAAAACTAAACATATTTATAAGCAAACAAAATTAACATTTAAACAAACAGCAACACATTGATGATTGAATATTTAAACAATATAGATGAATATAATTAAACATAACCTAAAAGTTAACTATTTTAAATAAAAGCAGAAGACAAAAAAAAAACAAAAAAGATCAAACAATAAGGATAAATATCATTAAAATGATTGCGGTGGATTTTCACATGTTAGACTTCGTTGGGGACTTAGTGTTTTCAAAATGAAGAAAAATGATATAATTTTCTGAAAAAATTGGATTGAAAAAACTTTTGCGTATAAATTGAGATAATCGAATTTGATGACAAATACCCAAACTACGGAATTGGATAGATTAATGCAAAAATGAAAACAACAAAAAGTTACAACAATGTATCTGTCTACAAAGCAATTAAATTGATACAAAAACAAAAAAATTTACATAAATATCATTAAATAGTGCGTAGTGTATTTAAAAGCTGATAAACAAAATATATACAAACATACATGTTTATTTAATAGGCGAACGTATTGGTGTCAAACAATTGCTTGTGGTTATGAGTATTTCATTTTTTACTTGTTAAACAAAACTCAATTTTTAAATGTTACTGTGACAATGCTGAAGGGTCTGCTGAATTTATATGAAATAAAACGTACATTTGGAGGGAGATTCAAAAAGGTGTATACAGTTGGTACCCTCTAGTGCAGAGACCAATGTGAGCATCATCGCGTGAAACTAAGAAGAATAATTTATACACACAAATAAAGTTATTTTATTATTTTCTATAAACATCGGAAACCGCAAGCAACATAGTTCTTGATTCCCCGGCGTGGGCATCTCGGATACAGTCGGTTGCATTGTACAAATGTTATACAATCCGGACGATCCTCGCCGCGTCAAATTGCTTTAAGAGATGATTGTGCACGATTAGAACCCCCACAAGACTAGTCGTCAGTTTCAATTGAAGGGTGTTCCGAACTTCCATTTATATTTTTTGTAAAATTGTATAAGTGTCCGTGGTCAAGATACAAGGGCCGAAGTTATGGAAGGAGAAACGGAAAAGAGGTACCTGTGCACATTGGTGTTACATGTCTGCGGGAGATAGATCTGTGATGGCGTGCTCACTTTAGCATAGTTTGTTAAAATAGCTATAAAATACGGACAAAGTAGATACACAATGGAAATGCTTTAGACGGGTGATGTCCCAGAAGCAAACTTGGAATAAATTACCTGAACATTACAAAGTGAAGTACAGAGAAATATGTTCGGCGGAAGGCCGCTGAAAAAGGTACAAGGCTATATATATGCAAGATGAGGGATTTGTCGGTGTAAGGTATCGTGTCTCGGACTTCCAGGTTGCAGCTACGAACGTACCTCACGAATGAAGGCTGTGACCGCGCAGTGCAATGTAAAAAAAACGTATTTTCGGTCGTTCGACTGGGTGGTATGAGTTATGTTACAATGTGAACGTCCCTATTGTCAAGTCTCAGATGCTGTTTTCGGGTAATTTTTCCTTCTATCGTGAATATGTATGTTCCAAACTTAGTTTTTCGTGCAAAACTATTTTAAAGTGAATTATAATGTATAATAAAAGAGGAAGTTGTGAGCTTTTTACCGGAAGAACAATGCTTAGTTGTTTCTACGGTTGTCTTTCAGCACAAGCAATTCTGCGTCGTGCTACTTTTGTTAAAAAATGTAAATACGTAAGAGCGCTCTCTCTTCCTACATGTTTGAAATATCTGTTGCGTTCAGCTAGCACTTCTCATATCTCATTTTTTTGAGGCAACTGACATTTGAGAAATGAGATCAGCTAATATTAATTTTAGGACGAGTCATTTAAAATCAGTCGATTTGAGAAATGTAAACAGCTGACAAATTGGGTTGTCATGTCAAAGTACATCTGAAGGACTAGTCTCTGTAACGCGAAAATGGTGGGAATGCTGCTGTACTAGCGGGTTCCGGCTGTATACAAATGCTTGACACTCACTATAGGTTGATATTCGTAAATAAAAACAAACAAATCGGCGTCGTAATCGCCAATGTTTGTCTCAATCGGGAATGTATCGAGAATGATTTCAGATTTAAATTCTAAAACATGCGCAACTTGGAAATCGAAATTAAATTAAAATATATTTAATTGGATTGCTGGACTGGAATTCAGTGGAAGCAATTTAAATTTTTTCATAAGGGTTTTCAGCGCCACCCATATTAGGTATATTGTTATTATTACAAATTTAACGATATTGGGTAGAATTGAACATAACTACTTCAGCAACGTCTTGTCGTGCAAAATGTACTCTCAAAGTATATAGCGCTTTAACCGCAAGTACATTTAATTTGACACTTAATTTACAAAACTTATATAAGAAAACGTACGAAAAAACAAATTTGTACAAAAACAGTATGTCAATAGTTTAAGTGATAAGATATACATACATACAAGTAATAAAACATCATAAGCATAATAACAATCTATCATAAGTTAACTAATTAACAAAAATAAATAAATACAAAATATATATATACATAAACAAATTAATGTTATCAGCCGTTAAACATTTTATAACGAATCAAACATATGTTATGGTTGAAACATTATGTCATATTGACATAAATATTGTTAGACACAAATAAACAAACAAAAAATCGCAATACAGAAGAATCATACAACTATTGAATAACATGGGGCTTCAAAACTCATAGATCATAAGTCAGTTTTCGAATTTCGATTGCGTCTATACAAAGTGTTGTATTGTAGAATAGTGGTAACATTTTTGGGCGTACTTTTGACGTAAAATTAAAACAAACAAAACACGACACCCAGGTTTGGTGGTATTAACATATTAAAGAAAATTACACATAAGATTATTGTCTTCCTTGCTTAATACAGGAAAACTATATTCCAACATAAGAATATTTTTTGATAGAGTTTATTACATTCTTGTGTTTTCTTTTTAATGAGTTTAATTTTTTCATATATTCAACATATTTTTGTTTCTTGTATGTCCTAGAAATTAAAAAAAAATAAATAAATCAAAACTTTAAAATCTAAACACTCAGGAGAAAGATGAAAATTATGGTTTTACAGTGAGCTCTCAGTCAAATAAAAAACAAAACAAAAACGACAACAAAACATCAAAAAATCCTTCAAATCTTACTTACTTTTATGTACTATATATATTTTGTGATATCATTTTTATGAAATTTGTGAAAAACTCAAAGAATCGCAGAATGATCAAAAAAGTAATATCACCATCTATCGCACTCTAGATAAAATAAATCCAAGTAAGGACAACAAATGAAAACAATACAAAATCTGTACGATCACCCTGAAACATTAGATTGAACAATTTTAAGAACACTATATCGCACTATTTCTAATAAGAAAAAAATAAAACAACACAAGAGGTTGTCCGCTCAATTCTCTCAAATACTTTGGCTTAATTGTTCTTATACAGATAAAAAAAACAAAAATCATCTTAAATTACCACACACAAATAAAAAAAATAAATAAAGAAATGACACAAAAACTGCCAACAAGCAATCACTACGAACTTATCAATAAAAACGTTATAACCAAAAGAAAATACTTACACATACTTTTTAAAGCCGTTTCCCCCCATTTGTTCCTGCAAACTAAAGGAATTGTGAATCAATCCAAGTTTTTGGTTTTCATTATGTAAAATTATTTCGTCGGTTTGAATAACCTTCTTTATTAAATTATTAAGATTAATCAACACCAAGAATATATAAGGAAGAAAAGGGTTTTTATATTACATATATGGTTTCAATTATTAAAATAAGTAAAGACAATTCTAAGAATTTCGTCGCTGAAAAATCACAAGCACACAAGAAGAAAAAATTAATGAGACATTACTACCCTTATGATCATGACTTTTTTTTTTGTTATTAAGTCACGTCGTTAAACTGCATCAAAAAATTGTTATTGTTAAAACTGTTATAAGTGAATTGTATTTTTAACCTAAGAATTACAGGCAGAGAATGCTTTCTTTTTTGTTCGAATCGGATACCAGAAGATCCCAGGAAGGATACCTACAGACACGGAGGAACAATGTCAATAGAAGAGAGTCAACAACTAATACGCAGTGTTTAATTACGTATTTGTTTTGTTAAATATTTTAAATGTGAACGAATATTTATTGTGTTTGAAGATTATATGGTTGAAAAACGAGAGAAAATGATCTAATGAAATATTGCAAATATTTTAAGGTTATGTTAAGTTTTCCTCTATATTTGTTTGTTAAGACTATGTAAATAAATTTCATCAATTTTGCATTAGTTGAAAAGTATGTTTGTGTTTTTTTTTTTAAAGTAAGAACTATTCGGACAGCTCCGGATGTGCCTGCCTGCAATCCTTGTCAAACCATGAGCTTTTCTTGAAAGATGCCGTGAACAACAGCACATCGTCGATAGCTTCTCGCCAACGCCTGTAATCTTCTTCGATTGTAAGACTCCCTCGGCTAAGATCTCCGTCGATAAAGATCTTGACTCTTTTTTTCTTTTATACTTGGTCGGTCAATGTAAACTGCACAGTAAGTAAAAAAAGACTATGGCCCTGATTGCGAGTGTCGATTGTCGACCAACAATCGACTTTTGTCGACAGTCGATTGATTTTGACAATCACAATGTCGATTGAATTTCGAGCAACGATCTGATCTGATTCAGTCGACAATCGACACTCGCAATCAGGCCCTGTGACATTGATGAAATACAATTCAATTTAAGGAAAGCATTTAACATGGGCAGATAAAGTAAGAATTTTAGAATGCTGAGGACTTTTGACATTGGACGCCTAATCACACCGGAGATTGCCAGAGCCTACGAAGAGCAACTAAGTGTGAGATTATCCGGTCAGCCGTTGCCGCTCGGCCATGAAAGAGGAAGAAGAAACCACTTTAGACTAACGATCAAATTCGACAAGAAACCCGTTGCATGATGGCGACTGTGAGCAGAAGAAACGTGCAATTGACGGGGCATACCAAAAGGCGCTGCAACGGAAAACGAGAGCGGCGCAAGAATAGTACCGCACTAGAAGATGGCTAACAGTCAACTGAAAATGTCTCTCTCAAACTCTCAGCTCAAGGAATAAGGGCCTTTTGTAAAAAAAGGCAAAAGTCTGACCTCAGGACCTCAGGAAAGTCACCCATGCTCTTCAAAATTGTAAGGGTAACCCACAGCGCATGTATTTACGCAGCACTTTCAACAGCTGCTTAAGGGGCTGACCAGGAGAGAGTGATAGAGAATCAAGAAATCCCAACTCCCATTTGAAGAAGTCGGCATAGCCGTTAATAGACTGAATCAGAGCTCTTGAAAGCTGGTGGCGATGTTCTGGTAGAGGGTATGTACCAGAAACCCTGTAGAATTTAAGCGGACGAAAGCATACCCGACGACTGGAATATCAGGTCCATATGCCCCATCCACAGAAAAGGCGATCGTACCGCTTGCACAGATATAGACAAATATTCCTGCTTAACGTCGCTTACAAGATCCTTTTCAGCGTACTTCAGCTTACGTCGCTTGCAAAATCCTATTCAGCGTACTGTTTGAACAGGCGCTTTCGACCGGCAAATTGAGTTCAGACCAAATCTTCACACTAGACGACTGGATGGCGCAACTGGTTAAGTGCCTGCCCTTGGTTAGTGGGGCTCCCGGTTTGAATAGCAGTGAAAGCAAAGTTAATACGCTATTACCTGGTTTTCAAATCTGGTCCAGGTACCATTTGCCGTTGGGATCAAATTAACGGTATCATAAAGTACCAAACATGCTCTAAGTGTGCTGGTGAATTCATTAGCAGTCCCCTCCCCTTTTTCACACTAAGGCAAATCCTGCAGAAGACCAGCTAGTTTCAAATCAAAATCAGTGCATTAGGCTTTCCCAGCCGTTCGAAACCTGGACCGGATTTCGGTACAGAGACGCGCTGTAGTGTGATTTTTTCAATTAGGTACTGGAGAAGATAGCGTGACGCGGTGGGTGTTCTTTTAGATCTTTTTGTCAGTTCAACAGACGGGATACGCATGACATCGTCACCGTCGCGCGATCCCAGCGTGCAGTAGTGGAAGCAGGCGAAGCGAGATAAAAGATAAGACGAAAAAAAGCAAGAAACGATCCACCGCACACTACCTAGGGAAAAACATCACAACAAACAGCTACAATTTTCAGGTAGTGAAGGAGGTTGTTTACGTCGGGGCAAACGTGAACTCCACGAATGACATCTTAGTGGAGATCCAACGCTGAATTGGAGTTGGCAACCGATGCTCGGCCACATCGAGTGAATGGACTCCGACGCTCCAGCTGAAATTGTCTTCGACCCCTTGGGGATGAAGGGGGAAGACTCTTCCAATCTACACTACATCAAAAAATTGGACATACTCCGAATGAAAATGAGTGCATTTTTCAATATTTTATAAGTTGGAACCCATAGGTCACACCTGCCTTGTGTTTGGTAATTTTTTCCGATTATTACTATCATGTAGAGGATATAAATCAAACCATAGGACACTTTTGCACGGAAGAAATATTTTTATTTCATTTAAATGAATCCCTACCCACATCAAAGAAAAGCAAATAAACCAAAAAATTGCACATACATTTATTTTTGCACATACATGTATCTTAATTTGCATCTTTTAATACTTTGTATGGTATTTGGCATTGATGGCATCTCTTAGCCGACATTACATTCGGGCGAAATTTTATCCCACTCCCCCAAAATAAGATCTTTTAAGCGACTTTTGCTTGTGATCTGATGTTCTCGTAGTTTCTTCTCCAAAATGTCCCAGAGATGCTCGATGGGATTTAAGTCCGGTGATAGTGGTGGATGGGATAACACTGTTTTTACATTATATAGTAGCCATTCCATCCATCCATAGCCAAGCTGTTTAGCCTTGCGCCACACAAATCGACGACCGTCAGACCCAAAGACGTTAAATTTGCTTTCGTCTACATATGCCTTGGATATGTACGTTTTTTTCCTTGCCACTCTACCATGTTATCCCTTGGTTTGCAGAAAATTCCGAACGGTTTGTGCATTTACCGTTACTCCATCACTTGTGGCAAGTTCCTATTTTTGGAGCACTGGTTTTGGGGTTGTTCTTCACTATTCTTTAAATTTTTCGTTCTAAGTAACGGTCGATCACTTTTTTTTTTGCGACCTCTTCCCGGTCGTAAATTTTTTCGTAATTGTTTATAACGCTTTGGATTGTTGCACGTCACAATCTCTGATACTTCGATTTTTGTATGTCAATTGGAACCTTTTTGTGTGATTCAGCACAAACTAGACTAAGAATCGCGGATCTGATTTGATCAAAGGACTGCTACGAAATGAATAAAATAATATTTTACCGTTTTGTGCTGATAATTTGCTGTTACCATACCAGACTATGCCATGTATGTGCAATTTTTTGGTGTATGTGCATTTCTTTGATGTGGGTAGGGATTCATTTAAATGAAATAAAAATATTTTTTCTGTGCAAAGGTGTCCTATGGTTGGTTTTATATCTTCTACATGAAAAATAAGGTTTCATGTTTTAACTTTTTTTCAAACCTTTGTCAATTGTGTTTCTAGCGTTTGTAAGGTCAGGGTAAATGATGAGGTAGAAGCACTTTCTATATTTTTCTAGTATTTCTTCTTCCTCATCATCCTTTCAGCTAGTACAGAAGTCATCATAGGGCGCTCCAAGTCTTCTGGCTTGACCGCCTATGAGGCAGAAAAATGCTAGAGTAGTGGTATTCGCTTTTATTTCACACATCCTTTTGCAAAATTCGTGATTCTATGCCCATTATTATGTGTTGTTGTGCGGATGATGCTCAGATGTTGTTTGTTATTTTGTAATATTTTTTGCAATTTTTTAATGCAATTCTTATATGAACATACCTATTCAGAAACTAAACCTGACAAATTAAGTCAACTTTATACCCTTCTATTGTAAATTGTGAATATCCTTGAATTGAATAATAACTTTGTGTCGTTCACAAATTTGGGGGCAACGGTTTTCGTGCATTATAAAATCATAAAATAATTTAACTTATGTTGTTGTGCCTGTAAAACATTTTCATTAAAACAGCGATATTTGACCACCTCAACTATCAGAGGTATAAAATTCAACATATGCTCGTTTTTAATACACAATAAAACGATTCTCAGTCGATTTAGATAGACAATACCAAAATATATTTCAATCGATAGATTTGTCGACCATCGATTCAATCGACCAACAATCGACACTCGCAATTGGGGCCATAGTTATTATTAGTTACCTGTACGTGTGAATGCATTGTTTGGTATAATTCATACACAAAAATACATACTCTTTGCAGTGCATTCATTAATTTTGCCTTAGTACCCAGAGTTGTTCGACTTTGTTCAATATTGCTATGATTGTATAAAAAACTTAAGAAGGGTAAAAAAGTAGAAAAAAAAGTAATCCAAATTAATTAGCTTCAAAACAGAAGATGAGAGTTAAAATTGGAGATTAATTTGTGCGGAATCCGAAAAACAAACAAAATCTACGGATTAGGTCTTCTAGTGAAACTCATTATAATTTTCTAATAATATTTTTGGCGCTTTACAAAACAATTCACCACTCGACACTGAACGACCGAATGCAAAATCTTCTTTATTTATTTAGATTTTGACAGATATTGATGTGACTCTCATTTTCTCTCGATTTTTCTAGTTACTTACTTTATTTACGGCTTCTTGAAATTCTGTACCTTTTTTACGTTGTATACACTTACTAACACGTTTTTACCTAAAAAAATTGTTTTTTTTTTTTACACAGATTTGAAGAAGATTGATTAGAGACACCACAGACTATAATTTGCTCAAATAGGAACATAATGAATCGGCTTCCGAATATAAGCCTGCGTTGAATATTTAACAGAAAATTTAATAAGAACTCTAATTCACCCCACTACTACGGTCGGGGAAGGGTGTGACAGCTGTCCGACAGCTGTTTTCCAGAGCTCACAAGACTTCACAGACACGGGACAAAAATCGTATAAAAAACGTTGTCTGAATCAGGGTCTAGTGTGTATGTCCTCTAGTTTGCTAATTTACTTTCTGTCCACCACTAGGGGAGCATAATTTTACTCCCATTTAGCATGTGCTACATTATTTTTGACGTATTTTACTTCACGTGAGCAGTATAATTCGTAAACAAATAAGAAGAAATATTTTGTTTTTGACGATATCTACCGACGGGAAATTTGTAACTACAGTAACACATAAGACTTTCAGTTGTTATTGTACCACTTTTTATTAAATACATTCTACAATATATTTTATTTCAGTAAAATTAACGATAACTGTATAGTACTGCTTTAACATATTTATCTTTATTTTTAATATATGTATGTATATATATATATGTATTCATATATATACTTTTTTCATTGTTTTATTACCATTATATCTTCTTAATATATATAGAATTACTTTCTTTTTAACATTATGCTGCACAATTTTTAGATTTAAATATTTATATTTCTTTCTATTTGCAATTATATCAACATATACTAATTTCCATTTCAATACAATATATCATATAATAGATAATCGGGTATCTATGCTTAGTTGTTTTTGTTTTGTTGCTAGCTCAGTGGTTTATTTTTCTTCTATATTGTATTTCTTTATAAATGTATTTTATCTAATGCAATTGTATTTTATTTTTAGTTGTTTTTATCTTTTACTTCTGTTTTTTTGTTTAACTATAAACTAAACAATTGTATGTAAGTATTCTACATTTTATTTATTTATTTATTTTGTATTTTTCAATAATAGCAATAAAAACATCACAATGGATGCTTTCGCAAAATGGTATAACGATTTTGGAAAGTATTATAATATTTTTCTTTCGTCTTATCTTCAAAACTTTTTTGCTTTTCAATTAGTTTTATTGAATTATCCATTAAATTAGTTCCCTTTTTGTGTTTTGATGCGGAAATATTTGTTGTTATTATTATTATTGTTTGCTTGTTTTTTGTTTGTTATTGGTTAACAAAAAATTTAAAAAAAATCAAGAACCGGTGGTCTCATTTTAATCAAAAGATCTTACAAAAAATAATTTAAAAAATATACATATTCATATATATAACTTGCATCACATCACGTGCGGTTGTGTGCAGATTGTGTTTTTATATTATACTTTTCACTTAAAATGTATACATTCCTTGTATATATCTATATTTTTATTCTTGAGTCTAAGAATAATTTTGATTTTGTGTTGTATATTTATAGTATTTAATCCGACTTTTGTCACCCACAATAATGAAGTTGGTTTTGGATTTTTTGTTCTCTACCAAATTACTTTTCAAATTATCCTTTCAGTGATTCGTTTTTCTCTTCTCTAGAAGTTCATATGCGTTAAATGTATTTTTCATTTTGATCTCAAGAGATGTTGTGAATCTAATTTTTTGTTTTGTATGTTTTATTTATTTGCTGTATGATTATTGACTTGAAAGTATAATTGCAGAAGAAGAACTGAGTAAGTTTTAAATGAAGAGTAATAAATGCGCTGGTAGTTCATTGCACATTTCCATGAAGGATATACGTCAGTTGTTTTTTTTTTAAGGAGAACTGTATTTTTATGGAAGACATTTCATCATCCTTGATATCTTTATGCATTCTTAAAAAGAGCAACAATGATGATTTTTCGTCAAAAGAATATGCATAGAATACCATGTCCATAAAACACATGTAAGTACATCACTGATTTGTGTGCGGATAAAATGAAAGAAATTGATGCCTTTGAGGAACTGTTTTTGCAAAATATTCGTTTTAGACAAATAATGCGGTAATTGAAAACAATTATAAATGTGTGCACTGAACGTTTTATTGATTTCCCTATTTCCATCAATTAGTCTAAACTTAGTAAATTAAACGACCAAACAAAAATCATTCGAGTTTCTCTCCGTGTACATTAAATAATTGTGATAACAAATATTATTTTAGTTTTTGCTGTAAAAACATGGAAGATCAAATTATATGTTTGTTTTTTTCTTGTAATATACATAATCGCCTATAGTAATCCATTATGTACTATTTAATAGACATCAATTGCTTTAGTATTTAACTTTTTATATATTTAGACTTAGATTTGATTTTGTTTATAGTAAAGAGATTTTATGCAAGTATTTCTCTTCGGTAATACATATTTCATTATACGCATTTTGTATTCACTTAAAAATGTCTTGTCTACCATTTGAATTATTCTATTACTTTGTGTTTTTCTTTTGTTTTCGTTTTGTTGAAAACTAATCCGCCAGAAAATCATAATCTTAAAACATAACTCAACACCTATTGGTTAAAAAAAAACTAAAGTAAAATCATATTTGTTTTATAATTAAATTTTACTGCTGGGTATACACATTGGGGCTCAAGTTTGTTTTGTATGCCTAGCAAGTAAAATTTTGCTTTGTATGTTGTTAGTCTCATAAAGAATGTGTTTTAAAAAATGTTTTGCAATATGTTTGAACAAGATCAAGGTAGATTTAATAGAAACTTTCGTTTATAGTTTATTTTCTGCTTTGTGTTTTTTCTCTTATATTCATTTATGATACCTGATTATTTTATTTTAGTAAGTTTTGCTTTCATAGTTTTATTTTAAAATGTAAAACAAGAAAATACACATCTTATATAACCTTATAGAAATATGCGATGAATTACAATTTAAGCATTAAATAGATAATTCAATTACGCTTTTGTTTAAAAAGATAATAATAAAGTTCACTTTTAACTTTTTAAGTATTTGCTTTTTTTTTTTGCATTATTTCTTCCTTTGGTTTTTGGCTAAACTGGTCTCATATACAAAATTGATGTTATAAATGCCGTAAAGTAAATAAGACATACATTCAACAAGAGAATCGATCAATGCATGATTAGTAGTTTTTGTTTTCCTTAAATATCCAATTTTATTCACAAATAACCAAGTGTTGCGTATGTTTTTACAAACGTTGTGTCGTTCGATGTTACATCCCTGTGGAGAAAAATAAATGTTACTGAAAATGAATTGGTTGATAGGTAAGTTTAGGTTGAAGTGGCTGACTGCTGTACTTAACACTCAGACCAGCTTAGGCCTATTGTGCTACCAAGCGGACCTACTTCGCAAACCAAGTAGTGCTTTTGGTAAAGCAGATGGCTGACTCTTATGCTACTTATTTTAGCCAGCCAATCAAAATAATACGTAAGCTCCCAGAAATCTAAATCTATGGGATGAGCATCATCCTCGTCTCTGCAGCTTCTGCAGAAGTCATTGTAGGGAAGGCCTCGTCTAAATGACATACTGGGTTTAACAGTCCTGCCTAGAAGGAGCTGAATCTCACTCTACAAAACGCTTGTTTTGTCGGCCTTGCTGGGGCCGAAAACCTGACAATAAGCAAAACTGCGGAACTAATTCTTAGTCCTTTCGTAGAAAAAAAATCAGTGTCAGACATATTATCCCGTCTGCGTGGAAGGTGAATAAGAAGACAAAAACGCTAACTCTGCGAGCTGTAACAAAATGTGGATGTAGAGGGATGTACCATCGACTGCACAGGACGGCATAGACAACAATGGTCCAGCTCAGAGGATCTCTTGCTGCTCCTCCGATCTTGCAAACCTCCGATCTAAAAACAAAGTCATTGCGGACATAATACAGTTTTGTTGATTAGAAGCATTGTGCCCAGGATGGATGAATGCAGCTATTGCTCAGGCTCAGATCCTCCACCTCCACAACTAAGTAAGTAAATATAACGATGATTACTGGTGGGATCGAATCTGTCGTCGATGTTCGTTCGTTTGTTTTAGCGATCAATTAATGCTACTAGCCCTTAGTAACGAGCCACTAGCTACTGACGTAGCCACATGACTCCAATATTCGAAGACATGTACTCTGGAGTCCAGGAGTCTACATAGTTAGAACTACGCTTCAAATAATATGCATCAATTGTTTCCTGTTTAGGAGTTATTGAGAAATCCATCGACCTGGAACATAAAACGCGGATTGTTTGAGCCCGGATGGCTTCACAATCTGAATCCTACTTGTGTCTTTTCCAGCAACAGTGCACCTTATTGTAAGACCCTCTATGCATTGTCAGCGACGCGATAGATAATGTGGAAAGAATATGAAATTTGGTGCGCCACAAAATTACCCATATTTGCACGCATTACAACACAAATTGTATTAATTATAAAAAAATCTTCGTTCACTTACTCATCTTCCCACGGACATACAGTTTTATGATCTGCATCACCTTCAGGTTTGGCCTGTGCTGCAGCTACGACTTCGCTACTTGTTGTTGGTTTTTCTTCAGACTTACGCGTCTCGGAGCTGTGTTTTTTTCGTTTCTTTTTCGATTCCTCTGCATCCGGTTTCTTAGGCGGATGTTCGATTTCGTCTTCCACTGGGTCCATGTCAATTTCAGCTAACGGTGCCAGCGATGGTGCAGGTGTAGGTGCTGGTGCCACACACCCCGGTGTTATAACATCATCAATATCGTACTCATACGATTCGGTGCGTCCTTCGAACTGTAGTCCTTCATGGTACTCATCTGTGGTTGGTGAGAGTTCCTCCTGCAGCAGTGCTTCTTCATCGCACATCTCTTCCTCCTTCAGTTCCATTGGCGATACTGTGGCGTCCGGTTCAATTGCACTGGCTTGTACCAAGCAGAGTGCACTTGATGCCTGTGAAAGTGCTGCATTGCTGGGAAGTTCAATTGGAATATCTGCCTGAATTGGATCGGGGCAGTTTGCAATGTCTAACATTTCGGTCTCAAGTTTCTGGACGAGATTAGGTTCCTGCTCTTTGAAATCCATCAGGGTGTCAATTTGAATCGAAGGAGTTTTTTCTAAATTACTTGCGGTGCTGTTCGACACACAGGGAGCAGTCTCCCTGGCTGGCCAATTGCTTGAAACAGACTTTGCGATCTTACAGCTATTCGTTGCGTTTTGGATTTCTTCTAATGCCATCTTCGAGGTGCTGGCGGTGATATCAATTTCGGGTGCTGTGCTGTCTGGTTTTGCGTTCTCGATTTCAGGTTTTGGCATTTCAGGAGTGTCGTCACACTTTTCCATTGGCTCTGGTATATCGGCGGTAGTGAGAGCAATGTCCGACGAATCGGATGTAGTTTCCATTTGAATAAGTTCGATTTGTACTTCGGTTTGTGGATTGTTGACATCTTGAGTCTCATCATCGGGATTGTCGTCGGGCGTGATTTTGTTCTCCTCGTCTAATGTAACAACTGAAGTGATGGTTTCATTTGGAGGCAATATTGTCGTGTCTGTATCCGAAGGTTTATCCATAACAACAGAGTCTTCTTCGTCGTCAATTTTAGGAGAGTCTTTTGTTTCTGCGGATGCCGCTGTAAATGTAACATCTTCGGTGTATATTGGAACAGTCAATGACGTCGCTTTCAAAGATCTTGCAAACTCCGATATTCTAAACCAATCAAATGAGATTAATTAACATTTTGCGAATTCTTAGCAAGTAAAGTTACCTTGGCGTTAAAGTTACTGATGCTCTTCGTTGTTCCGTGAAATTCGGCATTAATCGTTTAGCACTGTACTCACTACTGTCCACAGTGTTCTGCCGTAGACCGCAGGATCTCCTCATGCGATCAGATACTTCAGATATATCTGATGAAGTACTGCAATGAGAAATAGAGGCTTTAAAACTCATCAAATATGAACCATTCAGTTGGTGATACCTTGGAAGTCTTTTTGGTGTCGTTTTAATAGGTTGAGTATCTTCCTGTTCCCATGGGCAAACAGACAGATGAAATGTTGCGGTCGGATTTTGATTTGTCTCGTTATCATCCCATGGACAAATAGCACTAGCTGATTCCATAGTCGTTTCCATTTTATCCACAACTGGCTTTGAACCTTCCCTGAAATTGTATAAACAAATTATTTTGTCATTCCTTTAATTTTTCGCTTCTAGGCATTCAGTGCTCTTTTAGTTTATTTGAATAAGAACCATGCTCGTGAATTAGTGGAGAAAGCGCTCCGTAATGCAATATTTCCATAAGCTCAAGAAATGTTATTTACTTAAAATAACAAGTCGTTGTCATCACCAATATAAAGTGGCACGGTGGGGTTTTGCGCACTTTATGGGCACGATCAGGGACGGTCCGAGCCAAATGAGCGCCCTGCGTAAGCCCTACGTTTAGCGCCCACTCTTCAGGTTTGGCGCTCTGTGCAAGCCCTGTGTTTAGCGCCCATTCTTCAGATTTGGCGGTTCAATTTAGAAAGCTGACTTTACTGGCATCATAGAGAAACCATTAATCATTTTTATTATTCAAACCTTGCCTTGAACTAAATATAAAATTTGATACTTCTAAACTGAGATAATTCTGTTAACATTTTTCAATTTTGAGAGTATATCGAAGATTTTTTTTATTTTTCAATCAAAATGCGCCCCTAAACGCTTGGCGCCCTGTGCAATTACACGTCCTGCACATACTGTGGGTCCGGCCCTGATCAAAATGCGTAAGTGACGTTATCTGCATATGTTTATAATTTGCAGTAAAATCTGATACACAAAACATACCAAGGATATAACACATGCCCGATCCACAAGAAAGGAGAACCTTTCGAGCTCTAACATATGTTAAACAGTTATATTCTTGGAAACGTTTATTGATCAGATATAAACGGTCTGCATCTTCCACTTATTACTCCATTTAGGCTGTCGGTCTCTCAAGCCATTTTTTCGAATCTATGGTAGGTCTGGAAGGGAAAGGGAATAAAATAAAATATCAAACTACCGACCCATAGCTAAACTCTCTTCTATTCCCAAAATCTTAGAAAGCACTACTACGACTCTTGTCGGACACTTCTTTGACACACTGGCCAAGTTGGGTCACCTTTTCACTTACCCAACTCGCTTGGAATTGAAACTGTGCAGCGCAGTCTTATCCGTTTTACTTTACGCAATCTACCATGTATTCGTATCGATTCACAATTTGATCCACTCTGGTACTACACACTGGTGTTTTCGAAATTCATCGGCCCTTCTATTCGCAAAGACTGCAGAGCATAGGCAAATGCGTGCATTCCTTGCCAAGGATCAAAGATAACACTTTAGATACAGAAGAGAGATTTAGAGAAACCATCCTTGAGATTTGGGCATATCTACGTCGTTTTGTAGGACCGAAGTTTGCCCTGGCCTGAAGCTTACCCACTGGAAGATTCGACTGCTGAAGTGTTTGCAGTTGCAAGAACTCTTTTCACAAATTAGAGAGAACTTTCGCGAGTGACACTTAAAATAACATCCGACGGTGGCAGACAATGTTTGCCCGATCACTTCCAGGCTTTAACCAAATTTCTGTATTAGCCAATGAACGCCATGAATTCACGTGCATAGGCCCTCGAACTCACAAGAAGCTTTCCAGCTCAGGACAACCATCATCTCCGGCAGCTTTTCCAACACTAATGAGTTCATTAACAACAAGACACGGTCAGTTAGATTCGCCCGAATTCCAGATAAATCTACTACAGACTTATTGGGTCTATAACTTAATTCGTGCGGTTTTTTCTGGTCTGATTGCAGATTCCGGACGTTTTTCGGGTACTGCTCTCTTCAAACGAATTAATTGTGTTCGGTAGCGTTGTCCATTGATGGTTTCACCCGGTTTTAGCAGCTCATAATACAGCACAACCTTCTGATCCCCCCAAATACAGAGGATTACCTTCGCGCCATGGATATTCGGCTTTGCCGTTGATTTGGCTGGTTGGCCAAATCGTGCAAACCACTTTTGGCACGTTCGCTTAGCTAACGCATGTTTACCATAAACTTCCACCAAAACACGATGACTTTCAGCAGCAGTTCTCTTCATATTAAAGAAATGAAGAAGAACTCCCCGCAAAAACAATTTTTTATGCACAAAGTTCGACATATTTGAGTGAAAAAAAAAAATTGTTGTTTACGCTTCAAATGAATGGAATGTACTGAAATGACGTACAATGACAGTAGCGTTCCTACGCATGTTCCAATGTAATTATATAAGTTACGCCAGTCCTTAGCGAACCGTTAGACCCAATAGACTAGTCATAAAATCGGCCCTTGGGTAAAAATTCAAATGCAAAATAAATAGCTTTAATGAATTGAATGAAGAGGGCGATGTTTAACTAACCCAGCATTTTGCATGTTTTTTTTATGTTTTAACTTGTCCCATGGATCGATTTTGTGAATTTAGATTTACGTATAAACGTAGCCTTACATGTGTATTACGTAGGTCAGTTCCCCTCTTCCGTCTAGCTTATCAACGCACCGATTTTGGCCATTTCGAACCAATATCCAGAAAGCTATGTATATAAATAACACTCCTCTGGTCAATAACACTCACTTATACTTGACTTTCATTGCAGCATACCCTCTCTCACCCTCGCTACAATTTGTAAATGCAAAGAAGAAATTACCGAAAACATTCTCACAACATTTCCAACAAACTATCCAACCTTGCAAGAGAAAACAATTGTTTTTCCAGAGAAATGCTTGCAAAATACACATCCTACTATCTAACAAGTGGCTCCTTAAGACCATCCCGATGTCCATCTCGTAACCCATGTAAATCCATTAATTTAGAGCCACTTCTAAATCTCGAATACTGATATATGTCAATGTGGTCCTTGATGCTCTTGAACCCCATATGTGTGGAAGCAAACAAATTTGAAGAGGATTTCATACTTAAGACACAAAAAAAGGACTTGAATCATACCTGTAGGCAATTTCACATAGATTACTTTGACTATGTGAATGGGGGACTTTGCTGCTGGGATCCTTGATTCCAATAACAGCTAGTTCATGTACTGATCCCGAAAGACTTCTGTCGCTACCACGTCGACGTGTCAAATGGCCGGGAAGAGGTACAGGAGCATTGGAACAAGAAGCTCCGCTCGCATGGGCTTGACTTGATAACGTTGCTGTATTCACAGTCGCTTTCTTCTTCACGCCTACTCCACCAAAGTTGAAAAATCGTTTCTTATGCAACGGCTGGATGCCGGTGGCCAAAAGGTTCTTGTAATGTTCCGATCGAATGAATCTTGGGTAGCAGTCCTTTTTCAGCAACAGCATGTAGATGTGTTCAGCTGCTGCATCAAATGTGAAGCGGGAGGGGTTCTTCAGACCTCTTTGAACGATCTCCATTGTCTTCCCGTCGATGTTGATTTCACAGGGTGCTCCAGGTTTTAAGAATTCCCTGAAATTAAATAAATTGCCAGTAAGAAACAATTTCCGAACAAGTTATGTTGGCATGCACGTACTCATAGATTTCGATGACCTTTTTGGAAACTTGTGAGTGCGCCGAACGTCTTAGCCTATTCACAGCAATCCAAAAGCGGATATTTTCGTGCGAGTACTCCTTCTCGAGGAATACAGTAAACTCATTGAGGCCAGTTGGATCTGAGACAAGCTCCTCGATTGAGATTGCCCAACGACGGACACGCTTCTCCGTCGGAATATCGACGACGGCATTGTTTAGCTGCCAAAATGCGATATCCTCTGACACCCACGGGTTCGATGGAAGGACTGGTTGTAGAAAAAATTCATAATCTGCAAAAGTCTCCGAATAGCTGACCAGACTCTCACAGGCCTGCGACATTTTCATTCTGGTGCGCGTAAGGGATTTTTGTAAGTAATCAACCTCACGTTGCCAATCTTCGACGGTTTTCTTTTTTGATTTAATGCCAGTACGATCGCGTGACGGCACCGGACACGGTTCCAATGGTGTAAACTGACCGGGAGGTGGACGATGGACACGCCAAAAAGCACGTTCCTGTGAAAAATTGTAAAACTTCGATATTCTATTACAATTTGTGAAGAGTTTGTGGGCATATACCTGTGAATCTCCAACGATTTTGTCCCCTTTCTTACGTTCCTTGGCCAGCCGAACCTGTTCATCGGCCTGCATTGCAATAAAATCCCATTTTCCTTTGAGATTCTTATGCAAACTGGCAAGTGCCTCACTTTCGTAGTCTTCGAGTGCATGTCGTTGTTTATTGCGTAATGATCGTTTTGCCAAATAAATAGCATATTCAACGTTATCAGGTGCTTTGTGTTGCCAAGGCCAATAGTATGGTGTTTGGAATCGATAGAGCGATGAGTCGTCTTTGACCACGAGAGTCTTTGAATCATTAACAGGAAAAAAATAACCATGCAGACACAATTGATTTGCAATATTTAGCGCTTCAGATTCTTCAATCATCAAACGATCCATTAGCCATTCAATCAAATCGTATCCTTAAGTAGACAATATATATAAATGTTTGTATTCCTGCGCCATTTATTTTCAATAAATACCCATAAATGCATAGGGAATCGATGTTAAAAACATTTTCTGCTGCCTTACTGGAACTCCATGTTCGGGATCTTGCATTTCTCGTACTAATGACTCCATCTTAGGAATGAAAACAAAACGATGTTATTGAAATACAAAAAAGGAAAACAACATATCGTTCGACTTGTATTTCTAAAATATACCGAAGAATTATTCCACAACAGAGGCAAGTAGTCGCATTAATCTTGATCGCATGAACTGAACAATAGCAGAAAACATGAGGTACAGTGAAACTTCTATTTTGCGGACAAAAACAAGGGGTACAGTGAAACTTCTCTTTGCGGACAAAAACAAGGGGTACAGTGAAACTTCTCTTTGCGGACAGCCCTCTAAATGAGACACCTCTCATTACAGACAATTTACCCTGGTCTCAGGCTGAATTTATGCATATTCGTGCATTTCAGACACTTTACAATGGTGAATGCCCGTGTCCGGTATAGAGCGGTCTAAGATGGACACGGACATTCATTTCAGTGCCTATTGTTCAGTTACACCTCTAATGACGGGTACACGCTTACTTAAAAAAGAGGAAATGTATTTTTTTTTATCCAATTTCCACAAGTAACTTACGTTTACGTTAAAACGGACACCTTACGTTTAAAGGGACACCTCTACACAGCGGACAGTCATGTTTGTCCGGCAGGTGTCCGCAATAGAGAAGCTTCACTGTAATACCACGCGAGTTATACTAGTCAGAAAACTGAAGAATACACCTAATAATTCTCCACTTACAACTTTCTTTTGACTCACCTTGTCAAATGCCATAGGACGAGAAAGTTTTTCGATAGTTTGCTGACTTCCAACGGATAAGCCAATGAGTGCTGAATGCTGCTGCTGCTGCTGCTGCTGCGGTTGATGTTTTGCAGATTTTAAAAGGCTTAAGTTTGGCTGTTGATGTACTACTAATTGCTTATCTTTATCTGACGGTACACCGCCAGGTGGCTCCATGACCACAGGATAGTGTAATTGCGCCCTAATTGGCACAATTTGGGAATTAAAGTGAAGAAAAAGTTCTTAGCCGAATTCCATCGTATCTTTGTGTATAAAAATATTTGCTGCAATATAAAGTTGTTTGAATTTTGATTTTGAGCTCTATGTAAAATATATTGTACTTACAGTGCCGCATTTTTAAGAAAAACTATATCGTTGTCTGTTTTCTGTGCACAATTATTTTTGAATATTGGCAACGTTTTGAATATTAAGTAATCGCAGAAATGGGGCTGCGACCAAAAGAGATTACAATTAGCTGATTCCCGATCGAGCCCCTGGCCCATTTCTGGTTTACTCCCACATGAGATCTGAAAAATTATGTAAAACAAGAATGTTCAGTAATAAAATGCATTTTCAACAGAAATTAATCTGATTTCACAATTAGTGGCAAGATTCTTTTGTTTTATTCAAAATAAAAAAAAGTGAATTGCCCGGAGCACATTCATTATCAAAGGGCTATCATTTTATTTGTAACCATGCACAGCTAAGAGCCCCTTTATCAAAGAAGTTACGATGCTTAAACACTCACTCCTTTTTTCAATGAAGTTATGATGGATGGCTAAGTGAAAACCTGCACATTTTATAGTGAATAGAAATGTTCGTATACACAAGTGGTTCACTTAGACTTGGTGTCCTTTTACTAGAGAGTCATTAAAATGCTTTTCATTATAGAAGAGGTTCTGCACTTTTCTGTAGCACAAGTGTGTAGTTGTTATTTTCGAAAAGACATCTGAAGCCTGTTTCTTGTGGGATATGTTTAGAAAGAAGCATTTTGGTCGCCTTTTGTGAAAAATGTTTATGAGGAACCCATGATTCAATGTTTCTATAATCAAAAGATAATGATACGTGGATAGCAATACGATTTCCATGCTGCGGCATTTAACAATAATAATTCAGTCCGCAACCATGGTGTGCCACGGGCCATTGTTCTATCTACCAGCACCAACAGTTTTATGCTGACTCCGAATTGCGAGGTTTTAGAAGATTTGTCTACACTGGAATAGTCTTTGAGCATTGAAAGAGGAGGGGCCATGAATTATAAAGTTTGTAAATTCGGGGGTTAAACCTGACAGCCACAGCGTAGGAGTCGACACCCTACCCCACTACATTACTACTCATTAGAAATTAACTCTATTGCCGTCGAATATATGAGATATGTAAACATTTTGGAGTAGACAGTGTAGTGTCCAATGCAAGTGCGTCCAGAAAGTCCTGTAAGTACGGTTTGTTCATTAGCATATTTATACTACATCTCAATGCCAAGTTAAGACTGTCCAAAGACGACTGGATGGTGCAGTTGGTTATGCGCCCAATCTTGGTTGGATGGGTCCCGGGTTAGAATCACAATGAAATCTGAGCTATTTTAAATTCCGGTCCAATCACCACTTGCCGTTGGGGTCAAATTAACGGCATTATCACTGGAGTGATAGATTAGTGGTAGTAGTCTGACTGTGGGTATCACAATGGGCCAACATGGTCTAAGTGTGCTGGTCAGTCCACTACCAGCTCCTTTCCTTAAACTAATAATGGCTGTCCAAAGCACTAGTGCCTCTGTTAAAACACGGCTGCGAGTTATTTGATCTGCGAGTGATCTGATTATCGGAACCAATTTTAAAGGCAATCTTTGTGACTGCTCTATATTTGATAATGTTTCAGACCAACGTGGAATTTTCCTTGTATGAAACTGACTATCTCCCTCCGAGAACTCAATTTTGATTTTCTTGTTTCTCTTCCACATGAACTGAGAAGCACTCGCCAGGGGTTATGCTCAAGTGCAACCAGGTTAGTTTTTCGAGTTGGTCCAAACACCTTGCACTGAGTCTGTCAAGTAGTTGATGGAGTTGTATGCAAGGGACACCCAGGAAGTGGTGATGATTGCGACATTCGTGCCACGTCACCAAATCATTGAAGCATTGCTCAGGACTTAGTTCCTAGCGCACTGCCAGAGTTGGAACAAATACTGAGTTAAGACCACTTACTTTGCTTTGACACACATCTTTCCTGATTACCAGTCTTCAAAGCCGTTGAAGATCTGTAATCAGACCAAGCTGGATCTGAATTGACCCAGCTTGGATTTTGGCAACGTGATATAAAATCTGAATTGATACATCATTATTTTATTCCATTCATAACCTTGTTCAAAATGTTTCGTTTTTCATTAGTATCTACACCATATGAGTGTATAGCAACTTGTAAAATCCACTACATTCATTGTCCAAGCGACTTACAGTTCAACGTAGGACAAGTACACCTACGCACCCTAAAAAAAAAAACAACTGATAACGAGTTGCATGTGAAACCATTTGAGAACATAATCAAGTAACACATGTACGTTCAATATCATTTTATGCAACATTTTAAACAATTCATATTCTTGTGAATGCAATATTTTACGTTTGAACATTAAAAGAATATACACCTAACCATTTTCATAGCAGGATTTCATCACTCAGTAACAGGTATCCCGAAAACTACTCATTGAACATCGAACGTAATTCAATCAGTTACAACTAATATTTACATCCTCAGGAGCCTGTTGCATAGCTACATGCATAAGAAACACTCACGTGTAAGGCCATCAAGTTAAGTTGAATGTCAACAGAAATGTGAAGAATCATCGTTACCTAGCTTGACCTTTGACACATTCCATAGGATTTAACTTTAATCCTGTTCGTTAATTTTTCGTAAATTGATGTATAAGAACTTGAACCAAATGCTAGGGTGAACATTTTCCTAAATTTGTGGCTAAATAATACATTCAGTGGTGATTTTATGAAAATATTTGTACTGTGACTCACAGTGAAAATGGCCCACTTCAGACAATATTTATTTTTTGCACGAATGCTGTACAAATATTGCACAGAATGTGGTAAATTACACAATTATGACTGTTCTTGTTACAGAAACAAACAAAATTAAACAAGAAAGAAATAATATAAAAGAGCAAAAAAATCTAACAAAAATCATCTCACAGTTCCTGAATAACAAATTGTTCTTACTTGGGGCTGCTCTTAGCAGGGTTGCGTAAATGTCGCAAGAATCTAACAAAAATCATCTCACAGTTCCTAAATAACAAATTGTTCTTACTTTGGGCTGCTCTTAGCAGGGTTGCGTAGATGTTACAGTTTTGAACTTTTACACATTTACCGTTAAAAAGTGTAAAAAGGTGTATGAAAGTGTATATACGTGCATAATAGTGTATAAAAGAGTACGTATATTTTTACACTTTTATACACTTTTATAAACCAGCAATATTTTTTAGATGTATAATACTTTTATACACGTAAAAAAGTATGTATAATACATCGACTATTATACGTCAACAATCCTGGCTCTTAGTGATGGTGCGTCAATAATAATTTTTCGAAGATCCATTAAAGCTTTTACAAGCTATGTGTAAAATGTGAAAAAAAAATCCGATGCTTAGCGCTCTAAAACTGAGAGGATATTTAGTTTTGTTATAAATAATTAAATATTGAAACATATCCGTATTTCCTTCAATAAAACGTACACATGTATGTATGTACACCCTAGACCATCAAATGCCATCCGTGCATTTCGTTTGTCAGAATAACAGAAAGGCCCCAACTACGCAACGTCAAACGTCCACAACAACATTTTTCGGAAAAACATTTTATTTTCGGATGAAAGTACGCAAGAGCAAACGGAAGGACCAACATTTGGAGAAAGAGGAGCATTTGCACAAACAAAAAAAAATGTTGACAGAGTTGGGCCAGTTTTCACTTCACTGTATGTTTGAGCCATCAAAGATGATGTGCGAATACCTACAGAAGCAAGAGTAGAAACGAAGTAAAATACTGCTGGATACCTGGCTATACGGGGATAGAAAGCAATGGAATGGCCTTTAGAGGCCCTGAACCATTCTGCGCTGTAGGTCCTCAGAGAAGAATTCAGGGAAAGGAGGAACCGGACAGAATCAAAGTTCACGACACGAAGAAGGCGAAGAAACTCATGGGTCAGTGTTTAAGATTAAAATAAGTTAGTTTTCACTCACTGTAGTTTTGTAAGTTACAATAAATTTTGCTTTTAGTCACTGTATACGAAAACCATGTGTTTCGTATCTGCACCAACCATTTGTACACGATAATATTGGATTAAGCACTAGCCGTATCGTACGATCGGTGCACTTACAATGTACATGTAGCTGAAAGTGCGTTTTTGGTTGCTCTGTCACTGGGTTTGCTGTTAGTCACTGTATACAAAAACCATGTGTTTCGTATCTGCACCAACCATTTGTACACGATAATATTGGATTAAGCACCGTAGGGTCGTACGATCGGTGCACTTACAATGTACATGTAGCTGAAAGTGCGTTTTTGGTTGCTCTGTACAAAATTCCACAAGTACTCAACGCATACACAATATATACATATATTTCATATTTATGTTCTTCAAATAAAGTTATTTCCTTCTTCTTGTTATTACACATTTCTATTCATTCATTTAATTTTTTTTGTTTCGTTCTTTCGTCGGTCAACGAAGTGATACCAATAATTTCGTGGTTTCATTCAACTTTTACGAACAGTCAGTATAACCGAACAGCGTTTGATGTATGTCACAACGAGAAAGAACAACCTCCTCCGTCCTAACTAGCTTTCTACCTGGGCACTGCAGGCTCAGGGAGCACTTAAGATAACTTGGGTCATCACAAAAAGTTATATGCAGATTCTGAGGATAATCTGATGAAAATCCAGAGATTAGGGGGATTCCAGAATTGGTGAGAATGCGATTCTCTGGGACCTTGGGACTCAGAGGAAGAAATTAACTCACTAGAACCATCTCTCATTCTCAGATTCCTAAAGGAAACTGGCTTAGAGGGAATGCTCTAGAATAAATTTATTCCACCTATGTGCAACGCGAGTCGAGAACCCTCAATACAACTCGAAAAAATTACTGAAACTATCTGAGTCCAATTCGAATACATCCAATTCGACAGATCTAAAGGTATCGTTGCAATGCACCCTTAGGGAGAACAATAATAATGTTTGAGCCACTCTTCTTCAGTTTGTATTTCCAGTTAAGACGATTTGCTTACGAGAGGTGACCAAAAAGAAAATCATATGTGTTAGCCTTTCCATTCAAATTTAAAATAAACTTCCCATTTATAGGTATAAACAGGTATGTATGTCGCAAATACCCAGTTCCTTTATGGGTGCTAAAATCATGTTTCAATGTCAAAAGAAATTTTCGCTTATTTTTGAAACTATCTGTCTGCTTATGGCCGTTCAAAACAATTTTTCAATGTTTTTCAAATCGAATTCAAAATAGCTGATTTTGAATCAATTTGAGTACACAGGGTGTAGATATACGTATGTACTTCTTTGAAGTGCTGCCAAATTAAATAAAAACAACTAGTGGTGAAACTATGGTGAAACTATATCACTTTGAGAATTGTAACAAAGTCCAGAAGTCACAAGTGCCTGGGAATCTACATCGCATCGGATAAGCCGCACGATTTGTTTTTGTTTCCATTTCTCTATTGCACCTGATTTTTACGGGGTGAAATGAAACTATATTTGTGTGTAGAGGAGTGCATGATTCATTTACTTGCACTTGGACATTAGAATATTGATTCAAGGAATTGTGCAGATTTTACACGACCAACGCAATGAGTTTGTTCATGTGTTCTGCACATTATGTTCAAATTCAACATTATGGGTTATTGTTCTAAACATTTGACTTAAAGGGCAAAATACCTTTGGAATGAATGGAGAGGTATACACATGTATGTAGTGTCGGAGGATTCGAATATGGGAATATTTACTCATAAATAAGTTAAACAAAACCCCCAGAAAGTCGCACAATTAAATTAAAAAAAAACATACATCTCCACTTGCATGGCATTCTTAAAACCACAAAAGTACAATTGATGAATACAAACGTGGAAATACATTTATTTCTTATCTGTGAATTTCATTTTATGCAGGTCGTTAGCAGAGATGTGTCAAGTTGACCATATAATTGGTTCATTTCAAATTAATCGCGAAATTGTAGTACATCGGACACCAACAATATTCATTCGGATTTATCTCGTAATGATGTTTTTAACCTTAACGCGGTGTAGAACGAATGCGTCATATGCGATTGGCCATGTGGAAATTTGTAATCTCAAAATAAAGAACACGGTTCACAGATAAAATTCCTACACTGCTTTGAATGGACGGAACAAATTGAGAAAAATATCTTAAGGAAAAATATCATTTAGGTACAAATAATTTTATATGACGAATGACCTTCAAAAACCTACTTTTTAATCTTGATTTTGTAAAGTTCCAATCACCGTAAAATCTCCTCTTCGCGAAATAAAAACAAAATCCTAACAAGGTTACGGACATGAACAAAAATATGGCACATCGTTTTTCTTTCTCTTTTTTTCCAAGCTGCACCTACCATGCATAGGAATCTGGGGCTCAGTTTTAAGAAGCAAAATACGACAGAAAAACAAGGGAAAAAATCAATGAACCTGTCATCCGGTTCTTAATGTAAACAAAAATTTGGAAGATACGTAGCGTCTAACAACTTACCAACCATAAGCCAGCCTGACTGATCAGTGGAAATTATCCGAGGCCCTTGTATTTCACACCATACAAAATATATTTCGAAAATGTATGCTTTATGTTAAAAATGCTTTCCTTAATCCTGTCCCTTTCCTGTCTGGTTGGTTCTGTTTTTTGTTCTCCTCACCTCACAGTAGGTGCATTAATTTTTTTTTTAAATCAAACTATTACTCGGAACTCGTTTTGGATTGCAACACACGTAGTTATTTCATTTCATTTTAAACTTATTTATCCGTTTGAATCACTTTTAACTTCTAGTTCATTTGTTTTCTCGATAGAGGTGCTGGAAACAAAAAATCTTCCTTTTCCCAATTGTGGACGGCTGCTACATGACAATCATTGTGGGGAGAGGGAGAGTGGAAGAGAGAGAGAGAGAGAGAGAGAGCACATACTTTTTTTATTTTTTTTTATTATAAATTGGAATACAAAATCAGAGTAAAGTTCACGGTTGTAATTAAAAATGGAATTAGGCTTCAAGTTGAAGTTATGAAACACACATTCAGGGAGAAAGCGTCTTGCTGATCCCCCTTTATACAGAAAGGAAAGCAAAGGATGCATGTATCCGAGTACTTTTGCATCTAGGATGTGTGTACGTGCACATTGCAGATTGTATAATCTCATTATCCGAAGGTACTCCCCCTCGTTTTTTGTTTGTATCATATATGCGCGTGTGGGTTGTGTATCTCCTTTTTTCTTTCATTTTTTTTTTTGTAACATAATTAAATAGCAAAAAATGAAAACTGAAACAAAGCAAAAACAAAAAAAAAAACGAAGAGAAAATCTCATCCACAAACTAACAGCTTTTCAAGTCAATAATTGTGTTATTCACTAGTTTCTTTAAATACACACATTTCTAGAGAGACATGCGCTATATACATGTGCTTATACATCAAGGCTCTCTCACGGATAAATGTGGGGATATATGTGAGCTTAGGATTTCTTATTTATTTATTTTTTTTATATAAATCTTGCGAATGTACATATATTGTAGTATGTATCTTTAGTTTTCTTCACTGTCTTATTATTGCTTATGCCCTTTTTGGAGGATTGAAAAGAAAAGTCCAGGCAAAATGAACAACTATCACAGGACTGTATCCCCATCTCCAGCCGACCGAGATAGTGATTAAGTGAAGAGAAAAAACTTGCAGTACGAATAAGTAATCTGTTAAGATAAAAGAAAAATCGCGTTTCTATGTCAATGCCATCCACAATTTTCATTTGAATTCAAGTTTTTATTCGCCCCGAAGTACTGAATAAAATTAATGTGAAAGGAATGAAAAAAAAAACAGAAATCAATTGCGCATTATTATTCATTCTCAAATGGGAAGAAAATCCAGCGAATGCTCTTCATTTTCATTTCACACCGTAGATACAAATACAGAATTAAACTCGAATAATGTAGGATTGCTCGTTTCGAACTGTTTCACTTTTGCAGATTAAACTTTTAAATTTGTAGATTAAACATTTGATTTTATATACTTTTTATTTTCATTCAACAAAACTCATAGATGAAAAAGGAGAAAAAGGAAGAAAAGTTTTGGAAAAAAATAATAAACTTCAATCTTTGTTAAAGGCTATTCATCGCGTAAACAGCTGCAGCTAACCGAGTGACTTCTTATTGAAGAATTTTTGTTCGAACTGGGTCTGGCCTGGAAAATTTGTATCTATTTAATGGAAAAATTATTTGGGGTTTTTTCCTGCTTTTTGTCGAATCGCATCTTGCGTAGCAACATGCTCACTGACGATGCGCACATCCTATGCGCGAGAGAGAGCATAGCCTGATTTCCAGGCAAATCTCTGAATTTGTGCTCAGTTTACAAAAAATTGGGTAATTGAAATGCTTTTGAGAGTTATTTAGCATTCATTGCGCCTGTCCAAAGATATCCAGATGATTGCTAACATGATAAATCCAAACGAAGCACTGGAACAAGCAAATCCGATAAGCAATCATTCTCATAGATACTTGTACTTGTAGTACTCTCCGCATCAAACACACTCTCCGTCCAGAGAGTTTGTGAGAAATAAACATACTTCCAGTGCAAGAGTGCTTCGTGCGAGGAACTTGCGTAATTTGTTTCTTTTGTCTCGGGACTCCCAAAGTGAACGAAACAATTAGTAAACAACAAGAATGAAAGGAAAAAGTATGTATCTAAAATATGTAGTTGACGAATTGGAACATCAACATTGCCTATGAATGACGGCTCTTTAACGTGTGCCAGCCCCGAAGGTCTACTCCTTTTTGTGAGGCACAAGAGTTCATATTTTGAAGGTGGAATAGAGAAAACAGTGTACCCTAATACGCAGGCTACAGTTGTATTTAAAATAAAGAAAAGAGATAAAAATAGTACCCACAGGCAAAGCAAATTATAATCCTTGCAGAAGAATGGAATAGTCGCCGCCAAACTGTTGAGCGAGTGATTTTGTTGAAGCTCCTCAAAGGCTTTTTATTAGATAGGCGTTAAGTATAATGTATTTGCTTTATTTCGTGTGATTCATTACCATCCTGTATGTCTAGTTGCCACTTAAAATTAAAACAAATTCTGTGAACATTTTCTTCTGTTTATACCGCGCTGTATATATAATTTAAAGAAACGCATAAATAATAAAAATTTAATTATTTCATAAAATCATCATAACTTAATTTTTTTATGTGTCCTCAAATTCCCTTTAGAGTGTCTCATATTCTTAAAGGGTATATTTACCTGAGCGTAGTGTGCAGATGCGTCTCATCAAATGCCACCCATTATCAAAAGTTATCGTACCATGCTTTCACACTGTCAAACTACCATATTTCGTTTTCCCTATTTCTCGCTCTTTCATACGTCTCTCAACATATGTTGTCTCGTTTTTTCGACTTGTACAACGCAGGCCGTGAAGGCAACGACACCGCTACAAGAATGGATTTATAGCATCGAATGATTGGAGTTAAGCCAAAAGACGTAGATATTATTAGTAGACAAGGGTCGATAAATCTTGGCTCCTTCCGCTTGTCAACTGATTTACCTGTCTGTATGAGGCCCCATTAGTGGACATAGTGGCAGAAGATGCATCGTAACTGAGCCCGATGTATCCAAGGCTGGCTGGTGTTAAGTATTCGGAGTTCGCGTACAAAATACTAATCACTCTCTTAGCCATGCATCATTCGGTGTATGCTGTTCCACCACTGGATTCGAGATTGATTATGAGGTTTACACCTTCCGTCGCTTACTTTGGTAGAATACGACACAATACCCAAGGTCGTGCATATCCAATAGGCGCAAAAGAATAAATGTTCAGTTGAACAAGCTTGAGATGTTGGGCCTATTATATCGCTGTAGCATTCGTTGCACGGTTGTCGCCGCAGGAGCCAATAAGTCTTATTGTACCGGTTGCTCGATAGGGGACATCCACATGACTTTGACTTGACCACCTACGTCGTCTCTTACTCACACTTGCGTTACATGCTTCCGATACCCAACACTGAGAATAAAAATACAAAAAGAGAGGAAACGTCCGAAGCTCACTCAAAAGCTGACATGATTTCTGCGCCCATACGACACCGGAGGCTCCATTTCGCTTCCCTTGACGATGAATATAAAAGTCGTTCCGAAGGAATCTGAAGAAATTTTAACGCGTAAAAGCTGCCCACCATGCGTGTCTAGCTAAAACGTCGATTTTACCAGAGAGTACAAATGTCAAAAACAGCTTCTCAAAGTTCACCGTACGGAGTCGAAATTTCGTGGCCAAGCAATAGCTCTTGTGCTATACAAGTTGTTGTTGTTTAATTTGGGCCACAACAAACTGTACAATTGTCATTTGGAGTTTTATGTACATAAAAACACATAAGAGATTCAATAACTTTATTCAAAAATATTATACTTCATGTATGGTATGTATATGAGTAAACATATATCAAAAGTCAAAATCAATACTGGGTACTTCGGAATTTGTTTTGATTGAAATGCAATCCTTTTGGATGATGTCATTTGGAGAGATCTGAAATGAAGGAAATGTTAAAATCTCTGTATATTATATAATTATAACGGGTGAATTTTGTTTTGTTGCTGTTTGGTTTTTCAGTGTTCTACCTTTGACAGTTTACTTGTGATTCGTAACATGTGTCAGAGCCAGACAGAAAACTACTTCAAAATTCGTTCTTGTGTCGAAAAATTGTCCTCAACGACGAAGGCATTTTCTGGTGGAATGAATATGCTTATAAACAAGCAACCTCACACACAATACAAGATCTGTCGCAGCACACTCAAAAATATACTGTTTGGTCCGGGGGAATTATTGGTGTGTATTTTTCAAACATAAATGTGAGACGAACTTAACCGTCAACGATAACCTTTTTCGTTCTATGATTTCGAACTGTATTTTGTCTGAAATGTCGGTAAGACAGCATAGGCTGATTCTGTTTCTAGCAAAACTGCGCTAAATCTCACACAGCTCGTGAAATCGTAGGCCAATTGAGAAATGAGTTCAGAGAGAAATTTATGTATCGATTTGATTGAATTGGCCTCTCGACCGTGCGATTTGACGCCTTTCCATGATTTTATGTCAAATCACTCGCGTATGTCGGTAAGCCAGCGTCAATTAAACCTTTTAAAGACAACATATTATGAGCAAGACACCAGCATTTTTCTCGAAAAAGTGGCTCACAATTGGACTCTTCTAATGGACACTTACATGAAATAATCTATAAAAATTGTATATACAATATTCCTGAGTTTTTAACAATCAAAAACCAAACGCTTAAAAAATCCTCCCTTTATAAAAACATGAAATATTCTGCACCCACATTTTGGATGCTCTTCAAATCTATTTTAAAGTGTTTGTACAGTGCAATCCTTTGCAAGTTCATGACGGAATGTAGTCTTATCCTGGGATCAATGTCCAGAAGTCTTAGGATCAGGTCTCTTCCTTCATTTGGAATGGTTTGGAATTCATCGGGCAAAAAGTCTTGAATGGCAGCCGGTTTATCCACGTCTGATGGAGCAGCTTTTATAAACTCCTCTGTATTTGGACCCTGTTATTGGCAAAGAAAAATATAAAATATTTAATGGATTTATGAAACACTTAAACATAACAGCTAATAGTGCTTTTCAGGCAATGCCAAGTCTAATTTTACAGTCTTAGGCTTTGGCTTATGTTTATTCGAGCAAGGAGATATCAAATTTCGGCCAGAATTACCCCCGCAAAATGAGAGTGGTAGTGGAATTCCCTTGAATTACACACATACTTTTACAAAATCCATGGATACACCTTCTCTGGATATCAGATTTTTTCATTTATTTCTGGACATGCGTTTCAATTCACATATATAAGCAGCCAGCCGCCTAGACAAGATGTTTTTGTTTAAAGGAGTACTACACTGCCTGTATAAACTATCGATTTTCATCAATTTGGAGCGTTACAAGTGTCTCAGAATGAACTCCGAGTCACTTAAGAATCGACGAACATGTCTGAAAATGCACAAATATTATCTCATGAACAAGCTTAGTGTATACCGAGAAGTGAAGTAAGGAATATGTACAATATCTCAGTGTATTTCCTATAATTGATAAGTCTTTAAGAACCATCCGAAGAGTAGTTTTAGACCAATTCATGTTTTCCCATCATTTGATCACATTGAATCTCACTTGACCACATGGTTGGACCAGCCTTATGAATCAGTAACCATAGATTTTAAACTTGCAAACGCAAAACTTGGGGAACTTGTAGAAGAATCACAGTCGATACTGCGAATCTGGAAAGATCACTTCTGTAGACTTATAAACGGCGATGAGGACCCAAATACCACTGTCCAGCGGAACACTTCACTCACTCTGGGCGATGATCGACGAGGATTCCGTCCCTCCGATCTAGACGAGGTCAAGATAGCAATATAAAGACTTAAAGCTTCTGGTGCAAAAGGTCTGTTGGTTGGGAAAGCATGCCTGAGGAGTAGAAGAAGGAAGGAACACACATTCCACAGCACCAACTATCAAGTCTCGTCTCCATTACATCGTGGACATTTTGTGTACATATGACAGCGTGAGTACGTAGATTCAAACTATACAATGTCATTTCTAATTCCGACATTCCTACCAAACTCGTCAGGTTGTGCAGGATGATAATGGAGAATTCTTTTCGATCTTACCAAAGCTTTAATCACATTAACGGATGATGATGAAATCTCCGCCCTCCTATACGCTGCAAAGGCATGGACAATCTCCAAAGCGGATGAAGATGTGTTTGGTTTCTTCGATCGCAATAGTCCTGTTTGCGTTGACTGTATTTGGAGGATAAATGTATAGTCCAGCCAAATAAAGAAGAAACTCAAAACATGGTTTTCTTAGCCATACAGACTAGTGTCGAAAACTTTTAAGACGGTCTCTACACGTTTTGCGTCAAAGGCCTTTCAACTTTGATAAATTAAGATTGAGGGTAATCCAGCTAACAGACTATTACAATTTGTGTGTTCCAGTTACCAGATGACGATGATTACTACTTGAAGATAAAGTAGTTTCAGAACATCCTCGCTCTTTCATTCCATACCGCCTAAATCAATAAAATAACTCTTTTATTTCAAAGCGTAAAATTTCACAAATCTCGAAAATAGTTTCCTTCTTGCCTCGACTTCATGTAAACGATAAGAATCTGAACGTCAAATCTATGAAACACTATCTTCCGCTCAGTCAAAAGAGCAGTATAAAGTTGATTATCTTGTATTGACGAAAGACATCAAAGTACTTCCTGCAAAATCTCTGAAATTTATTTCAGAAAACAAGTGTCATGTGCATACATAAATCGATGATGCATAGCACGTAAACTTCGAGGAAGAACTATGCGATTATAATATTTGCATAACCTTATCGAAACCAATTAAACGTTCGGTTCGAATAATATTCCATGAACGCACCGAATCCCTATCTATTGTGTGTGTCTAGAAACGTTTATATACAGACGACGATAGTGTGCATGTCATGCTACAACTTTCGCTCTGAATCATACCTCCAGACTGTTCTCAATTTTCTTAATAGTCCCCGAAAAGACAAACCCATACAGAGGCATCATTTGATTATTTAATTTTCATTAATGCAATAAATAAGACTCCCAGTTGCATACCAGTGTCATTTCTACGTCATGACGGAAACTTTTTGACCTCCCTACGTGCGGGTCCCATTATTCAATTTGCAATACTCGCGCTACATATCGAGAAATGTTACGACTTACGAGTCCACGTGACCTTTGCCGTATGAACTCCGTTGAGGAGGAAGAATACGGCCAGAACCTGTGTGTACAATCATCGACATATTCATCCTGCGATGCAACAGAAGCAATGCACACTTATCGGATTTATTTGTTCGCGATTTCCACCTAAGTACCTACATTCTGTACGCATTAAGATTACCCCCCTACTCTACTAATTTATCTCATTCTTACCTTAAAGTGGATGATGATTAAGGCATACATATTCTACTTGTAGTCATCATCATTGAATGGAAACAAAACAAAAAAATATATCTCAGCCAGCCCCCACTCAGTCGCTAGGTACTAAATCCAAATATACGAGCACGACCAACCGCCTAAGATTCACCTAATAAGTTCTCGTGTTATCACAAGCCAGCACTGAATACATCTGCATTCACTGTATATTATATACATTTTAGTGTACTTGTACACGGCATTATTAATCAAAAGCAGCCAACAAAGAATCTCACAGCATATGTGGTATGACAATAAAATACCCCACAGATCCATGGCGTATATATACCGACTTAGAGCGGAAAATCTCTTCAAACGGATTATAAACCGACTACCGTGCACACAGCACTGCTTACGCGCTTATTCGATACATAACAGTATAGTAGAACATTCTGGAGGCAATCTTTCTGATATTATCTCTAATTTGTAGTTACAATTACTTATACGGGTGAGTTCAAGCCACTTGTGTGACTTAAATGTGTACATCTTTTCTTCTTCATCTTCGTTTCCTTTTTTTCTATTCATTGTTAAGTGATCCGTGAATTTAAAAAATAAAAATAAAACCTGCATAAATAAATTAAAAAAGAATGAAGAATACATTTAGAGCAAAAAAATAATGGACTGTTTTAAGTGAACCATTGAAAGTTGAGTGATAGGTCGTCCGATTGTGAGAATAACTCCAAGGAACATGTTTAAAGAGTCTGAAAGAATTAGGATGATATTCAGAGTCAGTATACGTGACTTCTTCTTCATATCTGATTACAGTCGTTGGATACGTAAATTTGTTTGAAAACACGTTTTCAACAATTGTATGTCCACAAAAGGATTCGCCTTTCAAATCGGTTGTATTCATGGGCAAGTTATACGTTTGACAAGTTAGTTGTCCGCAAAAGGCGTTTGTGTGACATTGTGTTTTCGACAAATTTTTGCTAATCATCCTGAATGGACTGATGACTTTATTCAGTCTGGCACTTGTGCCGGTTTATGTTTAGTAAAATCTCTTGTCAGACAAGACTAGTTAAGACCGGTTTAACTGCGATTGTTCTTGGGAATTGCTCTAGGCGTGACATTTTTGAAATTGTGTTTATCACTGACCTGATCTGATCTACTACAAAAAATGTTCCGCTGTGAATTTCGTCTTTGTCAGTGGCAGACGAACACCGTTTGCACTTGAAATACGAGGAGAAACACACAATAAACGACGGCTCTACTTTACCTATTTTTATAAGCAATCTTTAACAACTTACCAAAAAGTAGGCCATATTTTTCTGTTTAAAGTTTTTGAAGCCGTCTCCAAAACATAGAGTACGATTTATACAGATGGGCAAATACACAACGACTTTTTGAAAGTTATCCGTAATTGGCTTCTTTGATTGAAAAGTCTTATCCGGGGAAACGATGCATTTTAAAAACGACGACCAAAAATGTTAGGGGTTAAAGGAAGACTATTTGGTTTTAATTTTGCATGCACTTATGTATGCATGTATTTAGACGACTGACTGCAGCAGTTGGTTAAGTGCCGAATGCCAGTGAAAGCAAAGCTAATACTCTTTTATCTGGTTTTCAAATCTGGTCCAGTCACCACTTGCCGTTGGGTCCAATTAACGGCACTATAACTGAAGTAATCGATCGGTGGTGGTTATCTGTGGGTATCACAATGGACCAGCATGGTCTAAGTGTGCTCGTGAATTCACTAGCGGCCCCCTCCCTACCCCACCTACCATGTATATCCTTTGTTCTCTCTCAAAATTGCATACACTTGGTTGCCTGGATACACAGCGTTAATCGCAGATTTCTAAAATCTGTCTACAATGCAGGGTGATTCATTTAAATTCGAAATTAGTAATTTCCGAACGACTAAGTCTAATCTTAAGGTTTAAGCGTACTTCTGGAGAAAAAACCCACCAATTAATTGCAACTTCGTAAAATATGCACTAAGCGCATCCGCTTGATATAAGAAAAACAATAAAACAATTATAATTCATTATCTTATTTATTATTCTTGTCATTTGCACGCAGGGCACGTCCCTAAGAGTGCAGCGAAAAATTTCACATCAAATCAAGATTACAAGCACTCCCTTTTTCATACTTGAAAGTAAATTATTTTATTCACTTAACTGAAATTATTATTCAAAGAACGCAGCACAGATGAGTGCTGTCACCGATATTGTTGTGATATCTGTCAACGCATGACAAATTAACTATTCGCATGCACCATGAGAAAAGTTTAACGAATAAACTTGAGGGGAAATCAGGTAAAAATTACCTAACTAAGTTCGCCAATTCTAAGTCTGGTTCAATTATTTTATTACTCATCATATTCTCTTGTTGAAACTACACACGCATTCGATGTGAATTTGAAAAGCAATATTTATTCAAAAAGATTCGATTGAGTCACAAGTTTTCCACAATAAACAAACTGGCACATATTTTGGTAGTAAATAAATGCACTTAGCACTCAAGTTCTAATTTCAATTGATCATGGGCACTTCTTTGATCATCTGGTCGCTGATGACTAATCTTTGGGAACATTTTGTCTGGTCCCAGTTAACTCAGATTAGAATTTGATAAATTCGAAAATATTGTTTGGACTTCAGAATTAGTTAACAAAAGTGATTTCAGTAAAGATCACTGACTCTCTCAAAGTTATTCTATATTGACTTCGAGTCTTGCGGGTTTCATTCAAATCAACTGAAACTCAACTAAAATGCTTATAAAATTGACGAAAAGAAATTGTTGTGAATGATGAAAGAGCGAACAGAATGAAGGAATGATTAGACTATACCTATGCCATTTCTGACTGACTGATCTGAATTTCACACGCAAATTGACAATAATATATATTAATGCTAACTAAACTGATTTTTTTTAATTCATTTTTAAATAGCTCGTCGAATTAAAAACCTCTAACTTTTAACAGATTCCTTAACGAAATCTCACCAAATTCTACACGACCCTATAAAAATCAAGTATAACTTATAATTTGTTGTCCAGACCATTGTAAGCACAACATTTCATGCACAACTTCACCCGGCATCTGTTTTTTTTTTCCAGAGCAATACTGTCTTGTAAAACTCTCAAACAACTCGTTGCCTGTCAAGCTTCAACATGAATGTACCTATGACTCAACTTTTACCATTTGAAATTACATCGTTTGCTTCGTCCTCCGATCAACGATATGCAATTGACATTAAACCTGACTTTTACTATTTTAAATGTCAGAACGCGCATAGAATTAACATTTCTATTTGCCCCTCTTACTTCCTCAGTCTCTGCAAAAAAATGTCTTTAAGCCGAGTTCATGTGCATATCATTTAAGAAGATCGCTTGATATGTTCCAAATGAAATGCACTCCAAGGCATTTCACATCACTGTATGTACTTGTACCTCGGTCAATTTGAACAGATAATTCTTGCAATCTGTGTGCTAAGTTGGGTACATTTAAATGCGGCCATGAAGCAAATTAAACTTCATCCCGCTCTGGTGGTATGATCAGATCCCAGGAACAGATCGTATGTGTCATAGTTTTTTCACGTGAAATTTTAATTTAATGCACTGATGCATTGTGTTTTCGATTGACGCAACCAGTGCAGAGATATATCTTGAATAAAGAAAAAGAAAAACAGTTTTCCTGATCTATGTAGCGCATCTCCATGCCAGAGGCCCTTGAAATCGCGACACTTTATTGCAAACTTCCGCCGCTGCAACAGAGTGAGCGAGAGAGAGACTATGCAAGAGGATGTCCATAAATTGTGCGCCGGTATTCGTAAATCTGTGGATGAGGTTGTGTTAATTTACGTTACAATTATACAATAATTGTATCTGCATCACTAAGTAGCTGCGACTAGAATTTCGTTATTTTTTATTTGTCATTGTTCGACTAATTATGCAAATTAGGTATTTAAGGAAATTCAGAAATTGGTCGGACATTGCTTGACGGGCAATTCTTTAGTCATCCGGTTTTATGTGCTAGCCTAATCGAGGTATTTACTATTGAAACGGTTCATGTATACGAACATTTTCCTTATTTTGCAAATTGATGCAATATTTGAATCGATCTTCTGGACAGACGGATTGACGGATGTTGTTTAATCAATGTTTCGCGGAGGAAATTGCATTAAAACTGCAGTTCAACGATTTATTAGGTTTTACAGTCCTGGATCGGAGTTCAATTTGTAGCTTAATTTAAACGGTAGTATACTGCCGGTCAAACCTCAGTTCTGCACCTCTGCGATCTGTCGTTTTTAATTTTATTTACGACATTTAATGAAAAGTTATTTGTTCCTTTTTTGCACAACGCTTTTGTGTTAGGATTTATTTTCAATTTTATTTGCATCATATTTCAGAGTTAAATGTCAAAAGTTATGTGTCATGGTAGATCAGCTTCCGTCGTTGTTTTCCGATAACAACAAAGACGCGCTACAAAAGTGTCAAAGGACTGCACCAAAAGCAGTTAAAAACTTAAAACGAAGGCAAATACATCGAAAACCATACAAATTTTAGCAAATACACGCACCAAATGGGACAAGTTAAGATCGCTTCACACGAACGAATTTCAAATGAATTGAAACTCTCAATCCTCTGTGAGACCGGAAGAATTAAACTAAAAATTTAAACTCGTTTTAAGGTTCAAATGAATCTTCTATGTGAACCTAGGAGTTAATGCAACTTACTCACATTTTTGTGTGAGCTGTTCGATAAGTGTGATTATTATAATACTGGTGGCGCTACATCCCGTTGAAGGCCAGGGCCTGGCTTCTACAGCTTTTAATACTCGTGATGAGAGTGCTAGGGTCCTACAGTTGTATGTCGACTCCGCACGGTGAAGTTTGAGAAGCTTTGTAAAGACAGTGGAATCGAGACTCAGGAATCGAACACAGGCAGCGACGCCACGGCCGTGAATTTAAGTGAGACATATGATATATAGGATTTCGATGGGATTTGTCGTCGTATGGTAATTCATTGGGCTTCACTGGATATCTGATGTCAGTCAGACATATGATTCGAAGGCACCACGTGGGTCCTTACAAGACGATCAGCCTTAATCGGTCTCTTCGTCTACTTAGATGAAGCAAAGCAGTACTAAGGAGACTCATCGGCATAATAATAGAACTCTGCGGAATTGGCAAGTACTCATACGATGGGTCTTCCATGCAATGTTTTTTTTTTTTGTATATAAAGTGCAGAGAAAAGCTTCTCGTCCACTTCCCTGTGGACGAGTCATATTCCCATATTTCTTCCAAAATTTGGAGATCTTTCTGTTCTTCTGCGATTGGCACAGCTGAGAAGGTCTCTTTTCTTTAGGACACAAGACTATTCAACAACAAGCAATGTATACTCAAGAAAATTCGTCATATAGCATTTGTAGCAAGACCGGTTAAGCATCTGAAGTAATATCTACGAGTGACTGTATGTGCTTCTACGCTACTTTTCTTTTAAGAACATAGAATGTGATGGGATTCGCATTTAAATCATTCACGCAATTTATTTATTCTACGCGATCTAATAGTCTGATTTGCGCACATGTACTAGTGTGGAAAAAACAAAACCCATCCTCGAATTGAGTCAGATTTTATGGTCATAAATTCATTTGAAAATGTTTCATCACAAGTTAATGACGAATTGTTTTTTAATATTTTTTTTCAGAATGAATTTCCACATAGTGATCCTTCTTGCCGTGGTTGTATGCGCGCTGAGCTTACCACTACCCGATGAAGAAGTGTCCACACTTCTTAAAACGGAAAGCTCATCCACAGTCTTGACCACATTAACCGATGGCTTGGTGAAGGCAACGACAGAGGAGACAAATGCAACTGTTGTAACAACAGAAAACGCTTCAAAAGCTGAAAGCGAATCTGAAGTTGGGAAACCAACAGAAAGCAACGTTGAATCAACCAGTGTTGCTGACGATAATAAAAAAGAAGAGCCGAAATCACTGCCTGTCACTGCCAGAGAAGGGACCGTGGTAGTGCCACTGTTTGTCGGTGCACGAGTGGAACCCAAAGAAGGCGTTGAAGTCGGTGAAGCCAAGTCAAGCGCATCATCACCTGACACAGAAGAAACTGAAGAAAAATCTGAAGCTAAGCCTGATGCAGTTGTTCCACTAACCACCGAGAAACCCGTCGCTGGAACCATTCCAAAACAAGATTCAGCAGCCAGCACCGAGGAAAAGCCCAAGGTTGAAAATGCCGAAGGCAAACCATCGGAAGATGCCGACAAGAAGCCTGTCGTTGAGGCGGAAAAGAAATCTGACGACGCCAGCACCCCAAAGACAGAGTCTAAGGAAACCGACAAGTCAAGTGCGAAGTCAAAGTCATCTGAATCGTCAAAGGAAAAGCACGATCACAGTTCTGAACACAACAAAGCCGACGATTCAGCGGAATCAAAAGAAAGTGACGAATCAGACGAGAGTTCTCATACCAAGTAAACACGGTCCAGGGGTTGTCTTATAAACCAAACATTGGCAACAAAATAATATAACGAAAAATAAAAAAAAAAAAAAAAAAAAACTAAAAACTAACCTTAAGACCAGGTATCGGTTGATGTTTTACGGTTTCCCATTCCCATTCAATTTTATTTATGTACATATTTACACTAGTGTGCCTTAAAATATTGATAGACAATGGGAATCAGTAAGCTCTTATACAATTAATATATTTTTTAACAACTTCTTAACTCTTAAGAGAATTCGAAAGCATGTAAGATGAAATGTTGACTTGTTGGGTATTTTTTGTAAAGATATGACAGTAGTGATGGATAGTTAAACTCTACTCTATGTTTTTATAGACTGAAGGATTGAAAACAGAATAAAATCGATTAAGACTAACTGAAAATGTATTTCTCTTTCAATAACATCGCAGTCTTTTTAATTCTTCGTGTTGATTCGTATTTATTTACTTAGCAATCAATGTACGTGAGTGGGGGATGGGGGCAACTACACTGTACCGACTATGGACACAGACAATCTAGGGTACAAGACTACAAATGCCAGACAATTTTTCTCAAACCTCGCTGTTCCGAGTCGGCACAATATTATAGACATCAGCCTCGTAAGAGAGTTGTTGTACACGGACTGCAGCTTGCCTTGAAGGAGAAGTTCCCACGTTCCAAAGTTTGAAAGACAGTGGTGACTCAAATTTCCTTTCCGAAAGAAAACTGCCTACTGTCCTTATATTACGAGTTAGCCAAGAGACGTTGTCCAGCATTTTTTCAAAGCTTCATATTTGTCACTTACTTGTGAAGCAGGCTGTTTTCTGCTGTACGGCGAGGAGGCATGGATTAAGTCAAAAGACGACGAAGAGGTCCACTGCTAGAGAAAAGGAGTATTTTCATATACGCCATACTAACAAAGACTGCATTAGACATGTTCATTAATGCAGATTGAGTAGAGCAGATCGTACTACATTTGATCGTACTGCAGTACCTAATGTTTATAAACGTCATCGAAGTCGGTCAGATTGTTGTCATTATTTTTGACTGTAAAAATAAAGAAAGATTGGAAAGAAACGTTTTCACTTGTAAAAAATGTCCTGAAGAGCGTATGGAGAACTTAGCTCCGGCCAGAAGATTCTTCCACTCCGAACTTGTAGGACAACGCAACAGAGGACGTCCGCACTTAAGGTGTAACCTGGTGAAGAAGGACCTCGACCAATCATGCTAGTTGGAGTCTTGTTGGTTGAGACTCAGATACACCCAAAACTATAGCGCCAACAACTTACTGACTTGCTACCCGTAAAATTCAGTCTAGTTCTGTTTTTATACAGACTAGAAAAAAATTGGTTCGATTTAGCACAGAAAATTATGTGCCTGAAAATAAGACCGAGTATTCCTCAACAATCACTTCAGCACAAGAGAGACGGCCAAGCATTTGACGATGTTGGCCAACTGCTAGTTGAGAATGTTTCAATTAAAGACGAAATAATACAAGTAGCCTTCAGGACTGTTGATACTGCAGAAAGTAGTGATAGTGATTTCACCGGTACAACTAATAAGTGTTCTAGAGGATCTTCAACTTTCTAATAAATTAGGACATCATTTCGCCACAAACGATTCTTCGGGCGAAAGGGCTGCACAGTTTCGACGTGATCTTGCATGGATCGTTATAATTAATTAAACAAAAACCTATCCAAAACTGGACCACAACTACTAGTAACCGATTTTGTTGCCAAATGCAGTGCTTTACAGTCGGAAAGAGAAAATCATAATGTTGTTGAAGATACCACAGAAATAACCTCACGATTGGAACATGATAACAACGTACAAAATATTTGAGTAATATTAGCGAGCTCTTGAACCAGTTCTACGCAAACGATCGGGTATGATATCCGCTGATGATAGCTGATAAAGCTACATACCTATGATATTTGTATCACATTGATTTTTCAATTTTTTGTTTATTAATTTAAAATGATTTCTTCAGCGAGTTCTCACCTCCGATTACCTATACGAATCCCTGCTGGAGGATGCAGTGATGGGGGTCTATCTTGACGTTCATCCGTCAGTGAAGACTGTGGGGGCTCGAGGCTATCGAAGAAGAACCGAAAGATGCAGCACAGATTGGCCAATGCCAAGGAAGTCACTCTCATCGCATGTCTGCGGAGACGAAGACGATGATAAGTCTCCTGCATTCGTTCACTAATTTCGAATGCTCATGCTTCAATTCGAATTCTTTGTTGTGTTAGTTCGAAATAATTTGGAAAACAAAAAAAAGTCAAGTGCATCCTTGAGAACTGATCAGGACGCACTGCTCAAGTATGTTTTGTCATAATTGCATATTTATGTTCCTTTTACTTTAAGATTTGAATTGCATTTTGTCAAGGAACTGTTCATTAATGTAAATACAAATTTAATTGTTCTTTTATGAAGACTCTAATAAAAGTTTTTGTTTATTATATATTTTGATTTTTTGTTTATTATATATTTTTTCTAAGGATTGAAGGATATGGAACCACGCCCTCTTTTCCACGATTTTGTGTGGAAAGTGTCTAATGTGTAAATAACAGAATTAGGTGTACACATCCAAGTCATCTCAACAAATATGGAAAATTAAATACACGATCAAATATAGTCAATTTCTGATTATTCTTGCTGGTTCTCACGTTCCACAGAATGTTAATACTTGCAACGATGAGTGGAAACATGCATACCTAATTCCGACATTAATAATGTTAACAACTGTGAACTCAGCAAATTTGAATGTTACGTTATCTATGCCATTACCAATATATCTATGTGAAATTTTTAAACTACTACGAAATTCCCTACATAGCTAGAGTTTACAGTACACACACGGTTTAAATCTTACTTACCTTTTTAATGAACATTTCACAAGCTATAACCCCCAGTGCCCACCAATCCACAGAATGACCATAAGGATTATTTCGCAATATTTCTGGAGCTGAAAGAGAAAATATATTTGTTTTAATTTAACTTACCTGTAAAGAATGAATAGTTAGTTAAAGAAACCTCACCAAGGAAGAGGAATCTAAAGGTTAGGTTTGGAACGTCAGTGGATGTCATTCATTAAAATTTAAACAATAAGTCTACCTACTACCTAGTTGGAAAGTTGGAATAAAGTGATGTCTTTTAGTCTCAGATTTGTAGTTACTTCGGCGTATTTAAGATGAAACACTGCCGCATGTTTGGGTAGAGGTTGCTTACGTGTGCAGTGCAGTGTAGGTAATATAACAATTTCAAAGGGTGGACCTTTTTAAAATTTGTTCATTCCTTTAGGTTCTTAACAATAAGCATGACTAGCGCGAGATGGCACAGTGGTTACGTGTGTATTTGAATCCTACACACAATATTTTGAGGTTACATTCCTGGAGTTCCAAAGACTCTCTGGCAGTGCTTCAACTGTTGTACAAATTTCTTCATTCGTTGCTTGTAGAGGGTCAGAGAACAGCACGAGCCGGAGTATTCACTAACCCATTGACTAAAGAATTGATTTAATTTTGCTCTGTTTGTAATCAAGGTGATACATGTTCATTAATCTCACATTGATTCGTCACATCCTTCATATCAACTTCATACTATTTTATAAACTATACTCACTACATATTGATGTAGACTTTCCTTAAGACAATACCTTTACAATACGCCTATAAGATTGATGCCCACATTCAATCAATCTTTACAAATTTCCACACAACAAAGAACTAAACTCTAGACAATATCGTTGTACTTATGGAAAAGAGAGTTGTAATTTTTGTTTAAATCAAATACAAATGTACGTTTTTCACATATATTTTACTTATATTTCAAAAATTCTTATATAAAATAATCACAACGAACATATTTTGTTATCTTTTATTTACACTTACACATTAAATTGATTTTGTTTTTATATATATATAAAGAGTTCTTCTATTACTCATAATTGATTGTTATATTAATTCAATATAGGCTTTCTTTGATCTTATTCACGATTATGTGTATGTATATATATTATGTTTGTGAAAATTCGCTCAGCACAAACGGACACCACAAGTATGCATTATTTCGCTTTCGCATTAAGAACAAACGAATCTAACGTGTTTATATTTGAAGAAATGAGAATACAGAATTTGTTATAGCATATTATTTTGGGGTTGATATATGTATACGTCTTCTGCGAGGGGGACATCGGTTTGTTAGCAAAAAAGGGGGAGAGAAACAATGCCAAATGTCTTATAATCTATTTGTCCCCTGCAAGAGTTGATAGAAAGAATTGAAAATATTCAAAGGGGTTTCGTGGATCAATGAGTGAAGCGTACATAGTCACTCAAGAATTATTTTCAAAATTATTAAACAGCTCCATAATACACCGGTGGCCACATTCAATAAGTAGTTATTCTTTTTCACAAACAAAACAAAACATGGAAGAGTGTAATTTTCACCAATCAAACAAACGATTGCATTGATATCCAGTAGATGAGTTCTTGTAAAAGCGCTCACAAGACTGGCCTTCTCTATAAAATCATATAAACATCTGAAGACCTATTAGTTCGCATAATTAAGTTAAATTTGCCTGAAATCCCTGCAAAAGAAACAAACTACGGTCCATATAGAGTGAATCTAGCCTGTAGGCGCTGTCAACCAACAACAAATTTCGACACGAAACACGAATGTTCTTAACCAATGCGATTCCACCAATTATGCGACCGCTTGGCAAACCCAGAAGGAGGTGGGTAAAAAGATCAAACAAGTCCAAAAAATCGCCTGGTTACGCTGGGGTATAATAGAGTCGATTGTTGAGAATCGAGTTGCCTGGAGATCTCTCGTGTGTGCTTTACCACCGCGACCCATTTAGTGGACCCTCATGATGATGAAGTCATACTCTAACAGATCAACCCAAGTCAGTTTTGTTTTTGAAGGAAAACAACCACGTCATTAATGTAAAAAAAAAACAAATACTATATGACAATCCCATAATCTCCCACGAAAACTTATCAAAAAATTGGAGCCTTGTCGGTTGTTGTCTATTTTGAAGCAAATACAAATTATGATCTCTCTATTAATCGATAAGCAACGCACATCAATTCACCGCCCAAATACAGCCCACAGACACAAAGTGTAACTAAACACGCATTATTCTCCAAACAATTCCGAAAGTTGACTTAGCTGTGTACTGAACTCATCACTTTATCAAGCAAATATTTTACGTTACCCTTATAAACACAGACGACACATTTCACACCTTCACACATCCTTAACAAAATGGGAAATTTCTTTAAAAAAATCAATTATTTATTACTTAGCTTATGTACATGTTATATACAAGTAAAAAATTTGTTTTTGTAGCATTATAGATAAACATAATCTTAACATTTAGATTTATGAATTAACACATAATTGAATGGCCATCAGTGTATTCCTGTCGTACAAACTCTTCTCTCTCTCGCTCTCTCCCTCTCTCTTCACAGACACATATTGTTATAGTTACATATGTTAACACAATGTTTTTATTATTTATTTCTTTATTATCACGTTTTTATTGATTGTGTTTAAGAGTTATCAAAAATAAAGTCGCCAGTATGTTCTGTGAAAATAACGGTGTTGGTCTAATCTCATAAATGGACAGGATACATTTCTCGATTTTATTTTTCTAAGTACACCTCTTAAGAGACGCTTATGCTTGTTTCTAGACACACAATTTCTTGTTTGCAAGTTTCTTTATCAACTATTCGATGCCCCACGCACGAGACACACATATCAACACCGCCTACCTTAACCTAGTACGAAAATAAAATATAGAGCGATTAAAAAAATCTTAAAAGAGATACTAAGCTATGAACAAGTTTTACACTATTGTGTTGTTGTATTGTTTTTTTTTTTTTTTGCTTTTTGTGTTGTTGTTTTTTTTTTCTGATTAAACTTACACTACCAATAATACCACTAGTAAATAGTAAACAAATTTGTTTTGTTCTATGAATTAATAGCAGTAAATTTCGTTTTGCTCTGTGATATGAACATTTTGTTTTTTCACCTAGGTATTCGTCAAAACTATTATGTATTGCATCTAGTTGAATGAATGGAAAAATAAATCAATTCTGTTTGCAATGTCATCTCAAAATGAAATCACACACAATGAACTTGTATACTGTTTGATTTCAGTTACGAGAGTCTTAAGATAAGAAATTTGAAAAGTTTATGTACGTTCCTACACGTAATCACAAAACACCAACAGTACAGACAATTGTTTGAGAGCAAAAAATAAAACGAAAAAACGATTATAATAACCAACAACATTGGCAGCCAAAGAGGCGCATTTTATTGGACGTTATACCGACATTGGTCAGTCATAAAGCGAGGGTCTCTTTTAGGATTTTTTTCACAGTATTGCCTACTGACGGGGTATTTGAGCCCGACGTATTGTAATCAAACTTAAATAGATACGGCTGCACATCTGGATAGCATGTGTCAAAAATTAGATCTAATTCATTTTGGCTTGGTGTCTTGGGGACATAGTCATGTCGATTCATTACATCAGTGATGTAGATTACTTTTTCTGTTAGTAGATCACTTACATTTTCCCGTGACCGTTGACGGTCGTCTTCGTTTTCATATTTAATCAAATCTAAACGTACCGTCCACACTTCCCATGGAATGCATTCCTGCTGGAAGGGCCAGCGGCTCTTTTTCTTTTGATAAAACTCTAAACTAATCTGACCAGAACCACTGCTGTCATTGCTGCGGAGATTTTCGCTGAATGAGTTTATAGCACGTTTAACCGTTCGATGCAGGCTGTCCGAATTGCAGCAGACATATGTGAAATCAATGAAGTCACAATCGATATCTACTGAGCCAACTGTTCCCACCGAGTATTGTGCATCACCCGTGTACATGTATTTGCCTAGGCTACGATGAAACAACACCGTATGGAATATACTTGAAATGACTTCGTCAACCTGTCGACCTTCTATGGTCAGATCGAATACTTGCGATCGAGCATTCATTTTGCCTCTGCTTCACAAACATACAAACACTTTAAAAATTAGAGTATATCAACTTTAGAATGAGCAGGTGCTTATAACGAAACAATTACTGCTTGACAGAACATCAAATTGGGCTCAACAAATATACGGTGATACGCGGATGGGAAGTTCGAATTATTGGTTTTGCTTTAAATCACCATACCCATGTATTGATACGTGCCGCACATCGTCCTTGTTTTCTCGCCTATTTTCAACCATTTACTTAGGCCGAAATCAGTAAGTTTTATGTGATAGTTGTGTGTTAAAAGAATATTTTCTGGCTTCGCATCGCGGTATATCACTCCAGCGTTGTGCAGGAAGTCTAGAATATACAAGAAAAAGTTATTAGATGAGCCTTAAAGCAAAGTGTGAGCTTCATACCAATGGCCAGTGCTATTTCGGCTACATAAAGACGTATGAGGTCAATTGTAAAATTACATATTTTGGAGAAAAGTTCGCCGTTTGCAACGTACTCCGAGACTAAATGCGGGAGAAGAAGATATTTAATTTCTGTTTATAATCCTCGCTTAGCAATGATAAACCTACGAATGTATAAATGTCGCCGATCTTGCCAAGTGTCAATGTGTTGAACAATGAACTGGTGATGACCGCAGATTTTTTGTATATCTGCTTCGTCCTTTATTTGCTGTATGCAGTTGTTTCGGATCACCTAAAACAAAACAAAAATCAATTGATAAGAGAGTTCTTTTTTGTATGATTCATCGATATGAGCTGACACAAACCTTTGACTTCCTTATGGATTTTAGTGCGAAACACTCGTGGACCGCTTGGGTTTTTGGGGAAACTTTTAAGACACAACCAAAAGCGCCTTTTGCAATTAATTGTTGGATATTAAATTGTTCGACTCTGTTGGTATATTTGAAGTGCGAAACGAAGATACAATTTGTTACCGGCCTGTGCCAAATTACTTGAGAACGTGATATATCGGAACTGAAAAATAAAAATAAAAAATATCACCAATCTTCGATTGATATACGTCTATTAAACATTTTCCCTTTTAGACATAAAATTTTCTTAACTCCTTCCAGACGTTCACATATCCCCAGGATATAAGCTTTCGCCTCATTGGCTCCATGCATACCTATTCATGCGCCAGGAATTGAACAAGCACTTGATGTGTCAACAAACCTGCTGACAGTTTGATGACAACACAACATTAGAGCCCTGACAACATTTTAAATGTTGACATTTCTTTTCACTTTTTCTATTTTGTTGATACTCAATTTGTATCAAGACAAAGCTCGGTGGAATATATAAAGATTGTTCATTCCGGAACCACGTCATAGTGCATTAACAGAGTTTTTTTTAATTTACTCCAGTCAACAACTTTTCTTACAATTCCGTTTGACTTTATGCGGCATACTTACTTCTGTCGCTGACTGTATGTAATTTTGAAGGGAGTCACAAAAACTATTCCTTTGTCAAAACATATATTTTATGAAACAGAAGACAGGTAGTGTGAGCAAATTGAATGTAAAAGGAATTGACGTTAGGAACAAACTGTTCGTATTAGACATTCCATGAGCATCAAAAAAATTTACATCGATAATATTACATCGAAATATCCTCACAACCACCACTTGTTTACACGTAAAATTAAAATTGCACACGGATAAAGCATTCACAAGACAAGGAGTCTTCAAACCTACCTACCAGACATTTACTTCAATTGGTTTACTTCTGTTCAAACATGTACAATCCTGCCTTCTGTTTAACATATACCCCGACATGAGTCAATAGGAAAAACTTAATAAAAAGCTGTCTTTCTTGCAAATAAGAATACTCACACAATAAAGAAAACATAAACCATGTTCTCTACTTGAATCAAATAACTCATCAAATATATAAAAATTGAAACATAATTGAGTACATAAATTAAGCAGTAGATACATAGGTATAAAGCGTTGATACATACGTTTGTGACCTTTTTTGCGGTGATCGAGTCCAGCAAGTGTTCAGACAACTGTTTAAACTCCACACAGAGCTCTGTAAAATAAAGCAACAGAATATATATACATTCAATAGTTGAATTAGGTAATTGCTAAACGAGTCTAATGTATACGCAATAAATAAAAAAAAATAATAATTGCTCGTACTGCAGACCACAATTGAAAATACTGACACATACGACACAATGGCCTACGCGCCTTAGTCCTCGTATCACATCCGAGGAGTGAATCACCTTCTAGTATGCAACTCAGCTGGCGTGAGTCTTAATTAATCTTAATATCATTCATATCACACAGAAGAAACCCGCAAAAGACATCGAGTATCGAGGAAGAAAAACGGAAACAAAAACTTTTCTCTGCCAAATTTGTCAATTGTCAACTGTGGCACGTAGACACTAAAGTTTAGACAGACTAAATTATCTAAGCAGCTTTACATTACTTAGGATATTTTGCGAAACACACATTTCCTTCGAAGAAAACAACTTAAGAAATCAGTATTCACAATGAAAAACACATCCATGCTAAAAACAGGTTAACACGCGAACACCAAGCAATGCTTTCGAGCAATAACAACCTCCCCTCACACAAAATTCATGACAATCACATACTATCACTCTTGATTGCATGTCTTTCACCATTTCAAGAAGTTCCATATCAGCATACTACTCCCTCATCAATTCAAAATCAAAGGTTATCATGCCCTCTTCTCACGTTCGGCAATTACCCGTGGAAAGTGTTGATCTCATTATTCAGTCTGCTCGACATCGCATGCTGACGGAAAAAAAAAATCTGTCTCTTCTTCACGTAATGACTTTTCACTGAAACATCTTTCATCAGAAAACTTTGACTCGTATCACTTGTAGGGCGTCCTTGAAGTAAGGAGTATGTATATCCACTCGACACAAAAGCAACCAACCAAATGCCCCATGCAGAGTTTAGAACTTCTGCCTGATTAAAAATCGCACACCGTAATTTCACATCCATGATAAACATAATGATGAAATGCGTATTACAGCAATTCTGTTTATAATAATCGTGACACTCAAATTTTATTCGAAAATCCAAACAACGAAAAACTGCGCATCACTTGAAAGGTGCCTCTAATTACGAACTGCTCTGTGGAATAACATCCTTATACGTTGTCACAAAAATAGAGATAGCAGACATGATTAGGCGCTTTGATTGATTTTTATTTAATTCTTAAGGTGATGAAGCAGATTCATGGATCGAAAAGGGGTTTTTCTCTCCTCGGGAAATCTTACATATTGACACATGCAAAAATTCTAATGCAGATACTGAAGCAATTATCAAACTATTGACAAATGAGATAATACTCGAAAATACATTTATACGAACATGTGTTGTTATTACCTGGCGATTGTTTAGGGTGCTCTGACTTCCCGTCTCACATTTCGGTGGTTTTACTTGGATTACAAGGGGCTCCTGTTCATTTTCTACTGCAGAACTTTCCATTAAAATAATAAACACACATGTGACTTATGATGGATAGCTTTGACGTGAATTTTATATCGTTCACATATGGAGTTACTGCATGATATATTTATTTAGTTGGTCATCGTTAATCAACCGTACCGTCGTACTTATTTTCACAAATTTTATCTTGCTTATTTCCTTAGTTTTTCTTCTTCTCAACACAAAGTGACACACAGTAATAAACACAGTGCGTCCAAGGCCTGACATTTCTGCACCTGTTTCGATTTTTCTCAGATGACCTCAAAATGGCAAATCACCGGAATGAGTATGTTCCGTTTTCATAAGCACCGACTGTGGGTGAATTTATATATGTGCAAACATTTATAAATCCTGAATTGCATTGACAGAAGAATTCTACTGCCGTAGACGAAGAGGAATCTTTATAAATACAAAACTGACGGGAGCTTATGAGTTATGACAAAAAAGAGGTTTGGCACAGTTCCGTCTAGCAACTATCTACTTCCTATTCACGCAAACTGATGTTTTCAGAGCGAAGTGCAAATTAAATCCAATCAGGGCAAACTTACAAACAAGCCCAAGTCATCTCTGGGGTGCAATCGATTTAAGAATGTGGCAAATTCAAAAAGCAGTTATTCTCACTTTTGTATTCATCAGCTATTAAATTCGAACGTTTCTGTACAAAACCCAGGATAAGTTAATTGCTTGTCATTGCTGAACGCAGTCATTTAATACTTCACAGTTATGAACTGAGGATGTTCCAAATGTCATCTCGTTTCATCGATTGATGGCGGAAATTTCAGGTCAATTCAGAAAATTTGACAGACAAGCGTTTCTGTTTATTTTTTCGTGGTGAATTCGAGGGTTCGTGTCAAAGTTATTTTTTTTTATTAATAATCCGATCGAGTTCATAAAGCCAAGTAGAGCTAAGTCAAATATTCATTGAAACACCATCGATTAACAAGCCAAGAATTAACTATGGATATGAGTTTGGATGAAATTATTAAAATAAAAAAAATTGGACCACAGCAATCAGTCAGAAAAGTGCCCTCGTAAGTAGTTTATTGGGCGTGCGTTTGGCATTCCGTATTGATAATGCTAATCTTTCCTTGCAGGAAAAGTGTTCCGTTTCCTTCTGGCAAACCATTCATCCGAGATACAAGGATAAAGGATGCTCGACTGAAAATTATTGAAAAAAATCGTGCCAAGATACGTGATGCCCGTGATAAATTGGGGGAAATCACACGATCCAGTGGGGATGCTCGTTTACGCCTAGCCAGAAAACAAGGGCTCATAAGTGCCAGTCATCGCAATAGGAAAGCTTCAGTTTTGAGAAGTCGAAATGCGGATAAGTACCCCGTGGAACGTTTGCCGGACGTTATTGAAGTGCCCCGGGGTTATGTGGACTATGACAATATGGAGAGAATGGAAGAAGGTAATATCTGCAGTTTCGTATGTGTGCGGCTGGAGAAACCTCAATATGCATGAAAATGTCATGACGTAGAATATTTTTTGAGTGAACTGAAGGTGTGTTTTGTTTGTTTTACAGAGGAATATGCTACCCAACTGAACCGGGCGGTTAAAAATGATTTAGCATTCAAACCATTTAGAAATGAAGCTCCCTGGGAATCGAATGGAAACGATCCATTTGAATTATACAATATCCCACTGTCTAGATCACCGCCAGACGTTGCGCCTGACATGTCTATTCGAAGGCAAATTCGACAAATGTCACCGGACCTTCCACCGTCCAGGACAATTAGACAGGTTAGTCCTCCATACACTCGGAGGTACGTTCCGCAAGAGGCTTCACATTTGTCGTACGAAATGCGGTCGCGGTTAGAACGTGCTCCCGACCGCAACTTATCAATGGGAATATTTTCGAATCCTCTAAAATCACAAAATAGTTACCCCAACTCGGGATATAGAATCGTGGTTAGTAACTTACACACAAGTGTAACTCAGGGCGATATAAAGGAGTTGTTTGAGGACTTGGGCGAATTGTATGACTCACGTTTAGTGCGTCCTGGCATCGCTGAAGTGGTCTATAAGAATCAGAAAGACGCCGAAAAGGCTGTTGAAACATACCACAATAGACAACTTGATGGGCAACCAATGAAGTGTCTGCTGGTGAATCCTCGGTCTTCCAGTAAACCTACGGCTCCTGCCATCAAAATAATGAGGTACAGTAGAACATTGGAATTCTGATTTATGTCGTCTGATTTTATTACTTTTTCCAACAGTTCTAGTTCGTCAAGCAGAGCGCCACCGGGAAAAACTCCACTCGAGATTGACATCGATGCCTTGCACAAAGTCCTCTTTCGTCGCCACTAATAGCCACAATCATTCTCATAAATTAACTCCACATACATTTGACAACAGACTTCAGTAGTGAATGTTTAATGATGAAGAACCCCGGCTAATCATTTTGCTCATAGTAGAATAAATCAATTATAAACATTATCTATTGGCCTTTGTTTGCATTTGTAGAAAATATGTATCACAAGCAATGAAATCGGTATAAAATAATAAAATATGATATTGTGTGAACAACGAAAAGAGTATTTTATTTTTTTGGATTTTCAGACTTTCAAGGTGTAGTGAATATGGCCGTCTGGCATTTGAAGGAGAAAATCTGATTTGAACAACATTCAAATGGGATAATTGACTTCTATAAAGCAGGTCATACACGTGTTTATGAATAGCTGTGCATTAATGGGAGCGGATGAATAGATAATGGAGGAGTGAAGTAATTATAATCCATTACTAGGTGAACACCAGTAAAATGCTTCAAAATGAAACAATACATTTTGGAGCACATTAAGTTTTGCTGACAATGTGAAACGCTTCGAAGCTGTTTTCAAAGTAATTTTTGTAAGACTATTAAAACAGTTACTTAAGAGAAGCGCCAATGGCAGCTGACATTACATCAGTTTAATTTTCTTACTGCGACAAGCGAAAATGTGCGCGATGTCAATGAACTGGCACTATTTCACTAAAGGGTTAATCAACGATTAACACAATTTTATAACGTCCACAAATTATTCCTACTTTATCGTTTCTCGAATTGATTAGTCGATTATAGACTAGATTATCGAGCAGCAAACGAGTACGAAAGTATTGGATTTTTTGCATGCTCACATTTAAGTAACTCGATAAATAGTATTTGGTAGGCGTCATGGTGTCGAGGATGAATTCCGTATTTACAAAGATATCTCTGGTCGTCTGATCGTTGTCTTAACCATTATTGACGTCAACTATGTCATAAAAAAACTACTGTTCTATTTATGTACGCAGATGATATGAAAATAAACAAGTATCGACTCACGTGCACTGTAAAACCTTGACCTTGATTCCTTCGCCATTTGGTGCAACGATAACTCTCTAACTACAAGTTCGTTAATACACATAGTGACCCATAGTCTTTCAGGAATCATATGCGATAAGGAACTGAATTTGCAATCACTGGAGTTCGATTCACCATATGATCCAAAGAGCCAACTCCTCCTAGAATATGGCACTTAAATTTGGTCCCCACAGTACGTCAACCATTGAATTCTTATTGAAGCTGTCCAACGTGGATTCCAACTTTTGCATTACGTGGTCTCCTATATCCTCTGCAATTGATCAGCTTACAAACCCTTAAAAAACATAGTGATGTAGCTGACCTTTTTTTACCATCGATTAGTAAGCCCCTGTGGAAATAATTCGGCTCCACTCTAACCTGCGTCACATACGTGTGCACCTCTTTCCGGTGCGTCTACTCCTACGTCAGGGATGCAGTTCCCGAGCTTGCCAACTTTCGCAATCTACTGCTCAAAGAGTACTATATCCTGTTTAGAGAGACTTCCCAAACTTCACCGTTCGGAGTTGGCATGAACGGCACACAACATCGGACTATCTTGTACCCAAATTGTCACTACAGGTATAGTCTGCTTTCATCCCTCAAATAACCAATAAAACAACAAATGTGTACATATACAAAATAAAACTTTATTAATTTTTTTAAAAAAAAATTTGCTTTGCCATGAACATGTGTTTGTCTTTAAATCGAGTACATTTCACTATGGAACAATTCAAGAGAAAAAAAACAGAAACTAATTCAAAATCGTATGTTTTTTTTTAATATTTATTAAACATAAAATTCATTTCCCGAAGCACGACAAATCCGGGAAGAAATTCTAATCGATTCAGCATTCTAGCAGCGCCCATCTTTTACCTTGGGTCCGGCAGCACATACAGGAAATCTCAAACAAGTAAGTTCTTTCATTGTTTCATCCGTGACAATTACATTACCAAGGGTGAAATAACTTCAACTACTCCTTGGTGTTGTCGTCGGTAAAGCTAACTGACACCTCGACTCAGCGAGAGAGAGAGAGGGAGTTCATTATGCTCAGTGTTTCAATCTGGGTAAATGATACTCATTGTGTATGTGATGGGTGGCATAGTTTTGTTCTGAAGCTTCGTTAATTCAACTTTTGCTTTGCTTTGGACGCGTATGGACATATGAGTGTTTGTCTTGTCCACGTGTATTACTTTTGTTTTCGTTTTGTTTTGAGATCAAACTTCTGAGACGCATTGAACACGTAGCGCTCACTTGACCATAGTATTTCGTCTGTTGTCTGTCTGTCCTTCCTTGCTGATCTGACGGTATATGTGTTCTCTTGTCTGTGTGTCATAATTGTTTTATTTTATTTTCTTCTTTTTTGTTTGCTTTTGGTTTACTCTAATTGGTTTGTTGTTTGAATTTTTTTTGTTATTGTTGTTGCTGTTGTTGACTTCTTAATTGCATCGTTTTTATTTCCCAACACGTTATCATCATCTTCGTATGTACTCGTATACCAGCTACCACGTTTTGAATGCAACTGGATGCTGTCTCTGTTGTCGTTAGATTATTTTAATCTTCTCCCGAATTATCAATAAGGTTGCGAAAATTGGCTTTGGTTGTTAAAGCCAATATTGTTGCGATCTCCGACAGGTGCCTGCAAGAAATGAAAGTTATCGTTACAATTCAAGGGAAAGTTTGGCCTATACTGTGGTGTGGAGAACAGTAAGGTTATGACTCAAATCAGAATAATCAGCAAATATTCCAATTTGATTGGATTTGTACACTTACATTAAAGGCGACATCCTGTGATAGAATCCCATCCATTTGAGAGATTTGTCCAAAATCCTGCGATAAGTCGTGTTGTTGCGAAAGTGTAAAGCCAGGTTGTGACATGTTCTGCGACATGAGATGTTGCGTGAGGGGAATTGCGGTGCCTTGACTGTTGCGTGCCTTTGGTGAAATTTTATCGTTGTTGTTATTGCCAGAATTATCAGTGCGTGATGTCTTTGGCAGGATGCGTTCACCGACTGCTGGCCGACGACCTTGTTTTGCAGCTTGTATTGCCTGTTGATGCTGATTGTAGAATCGGGGTGGTATATTACTCATGTTCATGAACATTCCCACGGGAACAGGCATATTATTCATTGCTGCCTGAGCACGCTCTGGCGATATGTAGCTAATCGAATCGTGGTGTGATCGTCCGAATAAATCCATTCCAATGTTACGCGGTTGATAGCCGCCCATGGGGTGAACGTTCGACGACTGTGCCATGTGATTTAGCCCATGACCTATGACACCAAATGCTCCCGACCCCGGTGCGAAATTATTGAAGCCGCGCATCCCAGAACGATCGTACATAGAACCTGGGACCATTGCTTCCTTGGCGTCACACATCATTGTGCTCATGAAATGAGCTCCAATATTCATCGTATTCACAATCTTCTTAGGCTTCTGGAATTGTATCAGCGACTCCTTGAGGTTGTTCAACGAACCCTCAACCAACACTTTCCGATCCTTGTAGAAGTTTAAGAGGTGATTCCAAAGCGGTTGTTTGGACAAAACTTTCGGGTTACCGACAATGATGGTTCCATACTTGGAACGTGTTAAGGCCACATTTAGACGGCGGGGATCGTTGAGGAATCCAATACCCTGCCGTTCGTTTGAGCGAACACAGGACATGATGATGATGTCTTTTTCGCGCCCCTGAAACGCATCCACGCTTGCAATTTCTATCTCCTGGTACAGTTTCGAGTGCAAACTGCCTTGATACTGCATGTATTGGACCAAGTAAGCCCTCTGTCCTTCATAGGGTGTGATTATGCCGATTTGTTCCGGTTTGACGCCTGACTTCAAGAATCTAGTAGTTATCTTCTCAACATTTGCAGCTTCCGTACGGTTCAAGTATGAAGTTCCAGAGCCAGCGATCTCCTCTTGTCCCTGTGTTACAAGGAAGAACATCGGACGGTCGGCCTGTGGCCAGGGGAAGTCAATTTTGAGTTTTCTATCCTCAGCGCAAACACCGTTTTGCAGACTACCCTCGTAGAAGAAATTCGAAGGGAATTGTGATAGTTCGGGATGCATACGATACTGAACTTCCAGCCGGAACGGACGAATTCCAAGGACTACGAGACGTTCAAACAAACTCTGGGAAAGTCCAGCACGAGCTGCTTTTTTGCACATCACTACAGGGCCCAACTGACAATGATCACCAACAAGGATCAGTTGCTTCGCCCCCAACACTACTGGAACCATGCACTCAGGCTCTGTGGATTGCATACTCTCATCGATCAGTATGGAAGTGAATTTGATGTTCTTAGACAGACGCGGATCACCCGCACCAACGCATGTGCAGCAGATAACATCTGCAGCTTCGAGCAGCGTGAATTCAGCGCTTCGTTTCAGCATTCGATAGCGTTTCTCGTCGGCTCTACTCAGTTCCCCAGTTTCGTCTTTAAGTTGCTGAAGCTGCTTGAGTTCCACGTTTGTCTCCATATTCCGAATCTGATTGTGCAGAGCTAAGAAGCTCACTGGACTATCTATGGCCTCTCGAGACTTGGCGCATACTCGAACGACTTTCAAATTGGTGCGATGAATTTTCTCTGTCAGCTGATCTACAGCAGTGTTGCTGGGAGCGCACACCAGGACTTTGCCACCATTTTGCTTTACCAACTGGTACACGATGGTAGCTGATGTCACTGTTTTTCCTGTTCCGGGAGGGCCTTGAATCAAACTCAAGGGCCTTTGGATAGCATGTTTGACAGCGTAGACCTGCGAGCGATTAAGGTCGGGAAGATTCGGGGCACTGAATAGCTTCGGGACTGGGCCTCGGAAAACGTCATCCCAACCATCAGGGCGACCATGTCCAAGAAGATGTGCATATATGTAGTGCGATACGGAGTTACGGTCCATAGCAAATACCTTCAACGCACGGAGCATCCGATCAAAGGACGTGCACTTCCAAATGAAATCAACCGCGAAGTTTGATGTGAATTTAATTGGTGCCCCAGAATTGTTCTTCAATTCCAAACCGATGTCCTCCCCGTAGTTGTCGGGTACCTTTATGACATGACCTATCTCATTCCAAGGGTTGTGCATTTCCCCAGCGTAGCGCAACCTTAGTTCGTCGCCATGCATGAGTTTCATGTCACTGTCAGTTTTCGCCAGTGTGAAGTACGCAATCGTTTTCTTATTCAGGCCAACATCCCAACGCACTTCGATATTCTCCTGAGTCTGGGACTCCTTCAGCTTTTTGTCATACTCGGCCTCGAGTCGAACTAGCGGTCCAAACACCTTCTCATACTGATATCCATCTTCGTAACGCAACAGGACCTGCGTTGGCTCAGTGTCAATTCCGGGCTTCTCCAAGTCTTGAAAAGTAGCTTCAATATTCTCCTTCCAGAGTTCCTCTAGTTTATTGATTTGTCCAGCTGAAATTTGTCTGGCACGCAGCTGCTCTTGATCAGAGGGCACTTTGACCAGCCAAGCTAGAAAGCAACGATCGTTTATTAAGGGCTTCCACTGCTCCTGGTCCCAATTCATGTCCTTCAATGAATTTTGAGCTGCACACGGCTGCCTGCAAGTGGAAATTGTGAACTCCTTTAATTTGCAAAACACATACACTCGCAAATGTAAACAAAGTAGGTGATAGAGACAAGTTCTGTGACAGAAAGGGAAAGCAATATTGCGATGTTTCATGCAATGGAATGCTTTTGACCGAATATATTTTCTTGAACATAACCCAAAAAGTTCTTTTTTTTCAAGCTTCAGTTCTGAGTAACGCTTTATCAACAATTTGAAGTCGTGCAACAATACTACTCATAATTACCTGCAGAGAAGAACCACAACCGAGTCTGCCTTTGCGGGTATGAAACCCAAAACAAACACATTACGTACTCCACAGGAGTAACACTCCAAAACAGTTTCGCCCAATGGTCCGTCACTGTGCAGGGTTACTTCCCGATGTTTGGCTCGCACTAAATGGTTGACGATGTGCGAACCGGAGGTATTGCCACGTCCATTGCAAAACCATTTCTTACAGTTGTTACACATGACAACTGTACTTGGATCGTGGATCCCGCAATATTTGCAGGCATGAGGCGGTAGTTCTCTCACAGCAAGCGCTCCGTCCTCATCGTCCTCCTCGAATTGCAGTGCAGCCATGCCATTTGTGATACCTGGCAATTTCGTCTGGATTTCCAGTTTTCTACCAAAGGCATTTCCCTTCAAAGGAAAACAAAGGAAATTGTCAAAACACTCCTTGAAAAAAACAAAAATCTGATGAAATACCTGGCTTGGTGCTGCAATTGGATCCAACTGCGATGATTGAGTCTGCGACTGCGAGGGGATTGTAAAGTCACGGAAATCAAAATCAGACGCCTGTGTATCGGCGCCGATTAAGTCATTTTCCTCCGTGTCGAGAAAAGTCAGAGTTTGGGAGCTCGGCCCATAAGTATCCACGCTCATTGTAGCTGCAAAAGCACACAACTTTTCAATTCACCACACTCTAAACCTCGTTGAGTGTTCAAACAAAAAAAGAAAGATGACAAAAAATTATTTGACAGCGAAAATACCAAATCGTGGGCGGTGCGGTGCGCAAATTCTAAAGTAGTCTATTCCAACGACACGATGTAAATATATTTCAAATTGTCTCTTATTAACTTGTTGACTTCTTCCGATTTTAACTATGACTTTGTTTCAAGTATTCTTAATGGGGAAATAAATGCGCGAAAAATTCCGTCTGACCAGTGGCATTTTCTGCTGATCAGAAAGACCATTACAAATTGAAATAAAAAGAATGTGAAGTTTTGAAGTCTGTCAAATTCTGCACTTGCTTTCGATTTTGCTACGTTGACCTCGGCGAATAACAAAGTGAATGAGTGACCGAAAGAGGCTATCGGGCCTTTCTTTCGCACTGCTGGGTGGAGAACATGTTTGGAGACTTTTTCAACCTAACATTACAACTACATACGCAAAGTTCGTGTTTTTCACATTGAATGCGTTCAATGAACAAATAGTTTTGGCAAATGCTTCTGGATGTGTTTACAAAAGCCGAGTGGGAAACTTGTTGCGGTATGTTCTGTTTCTAGTATTATTATGTATCTTCTCGAATTAACATAGAAGGGTTACATTGCTGTAAGTAATCGAGATGAACATGTTCAACAAAACAGAAAAGAGATGAATTTGTGTGGCTGATTTTACGTTACGAATTGACACATTAGAGAAAAAATGACAGAAGTCTGGTGAGTTTATCAAATGTACACGTATAAAATTTTCAGTCAATATAAAGGTCACATCAAAAAGTAGCGTTCCGCGGTCAATCATTAATAGGCGTTGATACGCGTTTTATAGAGATTACAAGAACGTTATGTCAAAGCGTGAACGCGTGTTACAAGTAAAATGTTCTGATGTACATTTTCCAAGCAAAAAAAAAATACAATTGCTATTAAAATCCATGCCGAAAATCAATTACTTGCGCAAATAGTTGCTCTGTCAGCCCGCGAAAATTAAGAAAAAAAAAAATCATGAATAAATAAAAGACAATAGTTTTATAACAGGCAAAAAATGGTAGAAGTAGCTCTACCTCGAGCTTTGCACTCTTGGCGGAACTCGCGCCTCACGATGACGAAATGTTCATTATTGCAGTTGTCATTAAGTGTAAGTGCATATGCACTAGCCTCATAAACAGAAATGAAGTACTATAGAAATGGCCAACTTCACAGCTGATTACCCCCTGCTCAATCGACGAATTTGACGGATGATCATGGAATTTTTGACGCTTGTTCACCAATTTTTGACAGTTATTCACGAAATAATGTGAATGCCATCCTTTGATTGGTAAATTTGGTTTAGGAAAACAAGATAAAAAAATATTTGTCAACAATTTCGAAGGGCACACAAACAGTATATAAGTGACGCCTCTTTCACTTTCGTTCAAAAAAAATGCGGAAAAAACGTGCGTCTTCTGTGCGTATACATTTTTTGTATACGCAAAAAATGTTGTCATGTTCATATAATTCTAGGTAAAACTCAACAGACTCAAATGCCAGATATTGTCCTTCCGATCGACCCCCGATTGGGCTTTCACACAGGACACATTTTGAGCAGGACTTTTTTTTAATTCTTTTTGTGATCCCAAGACTTAAGGCCTCAATTCTGAATTTTGTCTGTTTCCCACCCTTTCTCACACATGCGTCATCTTTTTCTCACACTTTCAATGTTCAATACCCAACACTGAGGACATACGAATAAAGCCAGTCGAAGAAAAAACGAGGAGAGCTGGCCTAGCACGTTCCACCTTCCTTGCCAACAACATTATTCGTGTTTTGTTGAGAATTTGTACTCAGCTCAGTAATAATTTTACGCGCGAAGCCACAACTGAGCAGAAACCTCTCAGTTATATTTGACAGTCAACACTGACTAGATCGCGTTGAAGAATCTCGCGATTCATATACCACAACTGAATCATAGATGCCGCTGACAACACTATGGAGACAACAAATATGGGGACGGCACATACCGTAGCACTAAAAATCGAGAGTTTTTCACATATGCTTCCTATTATAATAAAACGAAACAGAGACGCCGTTTTTGAGCAGCTTTAATAAGGATTAACGTAGGCTGCGGATTGTAGATTTAGAAGTATAACTCCTTTTAATGCAGTAGTTATCCACAGATAAGTCTCCTGGTAGACACACAAGATCGGATCTGTCTTTTTGCATGAGTGTCTGAAATCGTCTATCTAGAATCGTATAGGAGTTTATGAGGGAATCATGACAACTCGAAACAAGTGAGGCCGTGAAAAGTACTTTTTGATCGTATTGAGTATCGAAACAGGGCTACGTAGGTTCAAGTAGGGGTCGACGCAAAAACCAGAACTTCACGGCTGCTTTATTAAAAAAAAAATATATATATATATCTACAAATCAAAATTATGTTTATTTCATGGGCAGGGCATCTTAAAATCCTTCAGCACTCAATTTCATGGCAAATATCCTCCATAACCACCGTCCAAGTGATAGCTTATGGTCGGTAGGGTCTTCGGACTCTTGTACATAGGCTTCCCAAAACCAGAAAATTTCTAAAATAAATTCCTGGATTTAAAGACAGCTGCAATTAAAAACATATTTCATACTTTATCGTTCCGTCTTCGATTCGTTTGATCAGAAACCTCGAGTATTTTCTGATCATCTTGCTTTGTGATGGGTTCCAACGACTGTTTTTTCGAGTTTTCCGCAGTCTTCGGTATCAAGGATAAATCAATCATTGGTGGAGGTTTCATCTTGATTTCATTTTCAATTTTACTCAAATCACCCTGCATGAATTATGATTGACTTAAGAAAGTGTATCAAAATAAACACAATCGCATTACCCTGTTCCTGTAAACCATGCAACACGCCCGCAAGGTAAAGTAGTATATTATTTCCACTCCTGACAGGAGTGAGAAGCCCAGGAATAAACTGGCAATTCCTCCAAACGAAACAAGCAAATCCACCCAGCCGAAGAGAACTTCGCGTTTGAAGCAAATTATCGGCCATGTCAAAAATTCTACAATCACGTTCTGATCGCCAGGATCTCCGTTTCTGCGAAAAGTGATGACGTCTTAGTAGTCGGTAGTCAAGTACATTTTACTTACATTTTACTCAGCTTCTCAATGTTGTACACTGTTTGCGAGCAACCCAGTTCACAGTGGAGACAATCCCTAATGTTGGTGATGTTCGATGAATACTTCACAAGGCAAGGGAACTGATTTATGCTGCATATGGGTACGTTTGCTAAAATTAAAGAAGCTATTTGTTAACGGTTTTGATTGTGTTTCTAAAACACAGTACTTACGAACGGGCTTGTAGAAAGGTGGCAAGCACTTGCAGAGTTTGATGGCTTTCTTCATTCTACATTCTTTCATGCAAGCTGTGAACGTGTACTCCTCACTGAAGTATGAGAGCTTAACTTCATCCGAGAAAATACACTTTCGTTGTCTGAAATGTCAAAAAGCAAATATTTTAACCTTCTGAAAGGGGACTGCAGGTAAGCGATGTCCAAAGACGTAAGGTGTCTATCGGGATTTCGAGGAGAAGGGACTTAGATTAATCAGACACGGAAACCGCTGTAACTTCGGTTTGTAGAAACAAATGGGGTCTGAACTCCTGAGGCCCAGAATCATGAATTTTATTTTGCCAGACCTGATATTGGTACCCTCGAAAGAAAAAGTCAGCACCGGATCTACATTTCCGTCTGCGTGGAAGACATGGACGAACACTACGAGCTGTACCGAGATGTGGATGTAGTCCGGAAGGCAAAACTCCATCGTTTGTACTGGCTTGACTACATCTATTTGACACTGTATCCGCAAGATAAGAGGATCTTCGGATCCGTGACACCCAAACTCCGGTTTAAGGGCCAAGTCATCGCGGACTTTTCATGACTGGAAGCAGCTTACCCAGGCCCGGCAGCTTAGCAAGTAAGGAATTAGATGAAGAAAATTTCATTTTGGAGGCTTTCAAGAAACAATAGCTAGACTCCCAAGTAGATGCGTTTTAAGGATTGCAGAGCTAGACGAGTGTACAACAGCGTGCAAGTTCTTTAGCATTCACTCATGTGAGGCAATGTCCTCTAATGGGTTCAATCAGTGTGCTCTAGAATCGGAAAAGGGTTTTGGTCAAATAAGTGTGACACCTGGCGCCAGTCACCTATTTCTGTGATATTCTTGTTGCGACCACTCTAAGCTACTACAGCTTAAGATTTTTGCATTCTCGTGAGTTTGTGTTACACGCCGCCGCACAGTGGGATAGTTGTTATGGGAGCGCGGAAAAAGTCTGTTAAATCGGAACTATTAAAAAAAATGGCTAGAAAAAAACAAACGGCGCGTCGGGATACTGTGAGATAAGTTCTTTTTTACAGGCTTGGCGTGTTTTTTTTTTTTCTTAGATGAGTTTCAACCAATAAGAGGACGAAAAGTTATCGCCCCACAATCCTTCGAGAATAAGGATGTATTCTTACAGAACAGTGATTGAGAGCTTTAAGCGGCCAATGGAAGATGAACATTGTGGTTCCAACATGATGGAGAGACTGCGCACACTGCAAGGCAATCTATGGATCTGCTGCTTGAAATTTTTAGTTCTTCTTTGGTCCACTCTGTATGAAACTGTCTTTAGCGGACACATAATGGCCACCATGATTTTCTGTACACACCGTCTCCACTGGACATATTGCTGCCCAACATCAGGTCTGGACTCAAAGGGCAAAGTCATATGGACGATCCCTATCGAGTTACCAGTACAAGAAGACTTACTGCCTCCCTGGTGCGACCACCAGGCAACGAATGCTATATCGAGATAAAAGGTCAGTTCAACTCAAGTGTGCTCACCTGAACACTGGTTCTTTTGTGTCTACCTAAGATGCATAACCTTATGTCTTGTCTAGGAGTAAACCTCTGAAAAATATCTTATCTCTAATATAATGGTGGAACAGCATACGGCAAGGGATGCATGTTTAAGAGTACCCGGTCTCGAGCTCTGCCAGGACGACCTTCCTTTCCCGAATACTCGTGGGAACCAAAATTTCAACAAAAACAAAAAAAGATGATTTTTTTCACAGGCAAGACTGGAGAAGCCAAATTACCATAACAAATGTACTTTAACATGAAACTGTCGTGGGCTAGTGGAAGTGGGGTAGTATGCAGAAATGAACTTGAAATGAGGTCATCACTCAAACTGTTACGTTTACTCTTCTTAACATTCGTTACTATTAAAACTATAAGCTTCACTTCTGCGCTTAGATCTTAACTTGTTAACTTCACATAGACTTGTTTTTTTTCTGGTAGTCCTTAATCAAACTTATTGTGAGGTTTGGCCTCGAGATTCGATTAATGAAATTCAGTTTCTGGCATGTCCGATTTAGTGGGGATAATTTGTTAAAGGGGTTGAAATACTCGAATAGCCCTATCTTCATGCCAGGATCATGACGAAAGATAAAGAGAGTTGTCCTTTAAAGAGGGGTGTCCGTACAGACAAGTTTCACTCTTTAAGTAAGTAGAACTTTAAGTGGGATGCAAAACTAAGTCCGCGTTGAACTTAATACCTGCCTCTTTAGCTCATTGGTAGAGCACTGGTCTTGTAAACCAGGGGTCGTGAGTTTAATCATCACAGAAGGCAGTTTTCCTTCTTTTAACTGGTGCGCTATAACTCCAAGATATCCCCTAGCGACATTTGTAGTATTTTGGAATACTCAAAATCAATTAGTCAACTATGCATACTTTATGTGAAGAATTGTCAGAAGGATAATCAGACTTGGAGGGAATGTGAAGTCTTGGCGATCTGGGACCGGCGTATGACTTCATATATTGTATAGTATATTTATTAGTATTAAATTAGCTTAAGACAATGGGTAAAGAGGAATCTTTATGGCTTACTCGTGTCATTAAAGTGGCCTGGGAACTTGGTGAGACTCTTGGCGATAGGCAAACTGGGGTGATTGTCCCACTTTTCAAGAAAGGGGACAAAATGTTGATATGACAAATTGAGATTCTCCTACTACAGGGATATATCTCTTTTAAGTATCCCTATATATCTTTTAAGGTGTTGGAAGCGCGTTCTAGAGCTATGGTCGAACCCAGGAGGGGGGAAGAAGACTACGGCTTTCGTCTCGGTAGAAGTACAACCGACCAGCTTTTCACTCTAAGAATGAGCCTTGAGAAGGCTTAGGAGTATGCCAAGCCCATTTACAGTTGTTTTGTGGATTTGGAAAAGGCATACGACCGAGTTCCTCGAGGTAAGCTCTAGAGTGTTCTGCAGGAGTATGTAATTGTAGGTCCTCTCCTGAGGGCCATTCAGCCTCTACACACGAACTGTAGCAGCTGTGTTCGGGTTAACCGTGCTAAATCAACACCTCTCACAGTGGGCGTTGGACTTCGCCAAGGGTGCGTCTTGCTAACTCTCCTTTTCATTGTATATATGGACTGGATGTTGCAGCGCAGCCGAGGCGAGAAATGTTTCACATTGGGAGAGTTGAGGGCAAGTCATCTTCTTTTTGTAGATGACTTGGTTATCCTCACATCTTCCCAGAGGGAGCCAAGCGCGTACTCGAAAGGTTTGTGGTCGTATGTGCTGATGCTGAAATAAAGGTCAACGTGGATAGATCGGAGGTTATGGTCATCTCCAGAACACTTGTTCAATGTACTCTAGAGGTTAGTCTAGCCCGATTGAAGCAGATGTTGAAGTTTAAGGATGAATGAGTAATGCTGAGCTTTCCTGTAGAATTGGTCAAGCTGGGTCAATTTTGAAACAGCTTGGTAGATCTGTAATCAGGAAGGCCGAGCTTGGTATTAAAGCCAAGTTAGCGGTTTTCAATTCAGTAATTTTTCCAACTCTCACCTATGGTCATGCAATTTGGGAAATGACCGAAAAATAAGACCGCGAACACAAGCTGCTGAGATGAGATTGCTGTGTGCGAGGCACTCAACATTAAGGAGATGCTTCTTCGAACGGAGAGGGCTATGCTTCGTGACGCGAATCTCCCCTTCATCACAACTTCCTAGGGAGGCCTTGAATACGATTCGATCAGATAGACGACAGATTGGCAGACACAGGACGGGATGGTTGGACCAAGTGCAAACACTCGCCTGGTCACGCTTGGGCATAACTCCTGATGAGTTAGAGTCGATGGCGTCGGATCGAGTTGACTGGTGATCTCTCGTGCGTGGTTTACCCCCGCGACCCTTCTAGTGGAGCATGCAGGTCAGAAGAAGAAGATGATGATGATGATGAATTAGTATTCAAACAAACTTGATACATACCCGATTGTAAGTTGTCGAGCGTCATCTGTTGTATATGTATTCCTCTTGAGTATTCGAACTTCAACAGTTTGATTCTCCTTCCATTCCAGCTGGGGTTTCATATCTTCACTGAGGTATTCCTCTTGTGAGAAGATGAATATCTTCGATGTGCTGTTTGGTATGAACTGCAAAGCCCATTTCTTATCCGTTTCATACAAATCATGCGCCGATGAAGCGGGTTCACTGAAAAGATTGATTTTCAGAGCACTACAGCACGTCTGCCACGGGACTGTAACATACTCTGAATCGGGATAAGATATAAACCGACTGTTGAAAGCATAACAAAATCCGTATTCCGTGTACACCGGATCAAAGTGGGAGCAGCAGCTTACGCGTTCATCTCTGTACTTGCATTCAACTAGAGTGTCTTCGCAGCTCACACGAACCTAATGAAAGACTGCGAGGAACAAGAGCTTATACAAAGAGGTCGTTACTTACTTCAAATGCCAACGCTCGAAGTGACTTCTCCGAAAGGTAAGCAGACGTGAACATTTTGCTGAGGTCATACGATGTGGGAAGGGTTTTAAACGATAATAGTGTTAGCGATGATAGGAAAGGGACCATCTGATTAGCTGCATCGCTGTCGTACTGACTGAAAAAGTGCGTGTACTATACTCGTCAAGAAGTGGGAATATTTTGTATTAACTATATTTTATTTGGAGACCTGTTTACAATTCGAGAGTAGATTAGTGGTCAATGTTTTAGGATGATTTTGAGACCGCAAAAGTGTAATAAACTTCGTTATAAAAGAGGCGCAATGGGGACAACACGAACCACCGCAGTAGTTTAGGTCTGGCCATACAGCAATGACAGTTTCTCGAATTGTTGTGTTTAGCAGCTGTCAAAGGTAAGTTTGAAATTCAAATATTAAGTCAGGATTGCCGTTTCATCATCACGCTTTTCTGACTGGGAGGGCAGTCATTGTGTGTGTGCTTCAGCAATTTGTTGTACCGTGCTCCACTTTGAGTATGAATACACTCTTTTGGACCTCGTATTCTCGTATTCTCGAAAGAATCAATTTTTGTCCATCCCTGGCATCGTACTCTATAAACCCTAATATAGTAATCGACTACCGCGCATCTCTGAGTGAGTTATCCGAACTGTCATTAGCCTGTGCTGGGTGCCAGGCCATAGGGACATCCCGTATATCTCTCGTAATATAGCTACCTTCAAGTTACAGTTCAATAATCACTACACAAAGAAAATCAATGGTTGACGGGTCTCACTTGTCGATTTACAATCCAAAAAAATCAAGTAGCCTGATCTCCCTAAAGAGAAACATATAATTACTAGACGCTGCCTGAACTTCACACAAAAAGACTGGGCCTATTCTCCAACGACTTCTTTAGAAGCTGCCGAGACGAAAAGCAGTAGGGAAGCATCAAACACCTCCTCTCAGGAGGCCTCAACCAGGAAAGTCACTACATGCTCATACTTCTACGACAGCCTAAGCGACTTCAGAAAAATAGGGGACAATGCACGAGTAAAATCTGTTGAGATATCTGGCTGGCTGTCAAACAACCACTTGGCGGTACAATCGGCCTACTGTGGCCTATGTGAATGAGTGCTACTTTCTACCTACTCGTACCTACGACAGCAAAATTAAAACGAACATAACTCATAAGTGTTCGACCAAGCATCCAAAAAGGTTGACTGTTGGTGCGGTTTATGGCATGGCAGCAATTATTTACTTATTTCTTTCGAAATGGGTTAGGAGACACAGCGTTAATGGTCTTAGACGCGCTATTAATCGACTTCTGTGCCTCTAGGTTAACAACGTAGATATATGTGTTCATTGTCATGTGGTTCAACAAGATGGCGCTACAAGCCATACAAGTGACGCAAGGTTATTATTTTCTGTGAGATTACATCAAGTCCTTAGTCCACGCTAAGAAGCCAATCATTTTGAACGAGCTCGAGGCCAACATTCGAGACGCTATTGCCTGACTAAGAGTGACAATACCGAGTCATCAAAATAACTTTAAACACTTCCAGAGAATCGGAGGCAGCCCCTTAAAATATTTGTTTCAAAATCACGTACGTACGTAGTTTCAAAATAAAACCGGAATCAAGTATTTTCATTACTTTCATTATTAACAGGATTAAAGACACGCAGGAAAAACACGACGCGTGCTTACCCACGAAATCGATATCAATTTGAAGCATTGCCATTTATGCGACAGGCAAGTTACAAATAAATCACGCAAATTACCATCCATAGGATTCAAGTTGATGAGATCGATTTACTTACGCCAGAGTTTTATATGCCACATCGTATGCTTTGCTTCTGTCGTATGTGATTTCCGGGCAGACCACAGTTGCAGGAAATATAACCTTCTGATTTTGAAAATCCGTATCCAAACCTAAACAGATAAAAAGTAAACACTCTGCTTGAAACATGAGTCATCGAATCAGAACCTGTGATAGTTGGATTGGTTTGGAATTTCTCCCACAAGCTCATGATTATTATTAAAGCTGTCACAGCACCCACAGCAGTGAAGCAAAACCACATAAATCTTTAAAAAAAAAATGAAAAAAAATTATTACAATTAGTATCACTTAAAATATCACTCGCACTGACTTCTCTCCAAGTGGACGGCCACTTTCTGCAATGTATCTAACACCATGTAGTGTAGAATTCTGGAAAAATTCCTTCGTTTGATATATAAGACTGCGACGAAAAAGGATAACAGTTTCGAAAATATTTTTCCTATTAAATTTCTTCTTATCCATTTTGTTCGATAAATAAAGACAAGAAAATATTTAAAGCACTTGAGAAGTCAACCGTGGAATGACTACTAATCCCGACACAAAGGCAGTCACAAATCGTAAATGTATCTATCCATATGGTCTGTTCGAAAATCACATGACAATCGCATTTTATCTGATGTTGGATGGCAATTATCCTCGATTACAAAAACGTTTTCACTGTTTCAGGGATAATGGAGGTTGTTATTTAGTTTTTAGGGAGAGAAATCGACTGAGTGCACTAAAGCAGGGGTATGTGGTTTGAAACAGTATTCGGGAGGTTGGCCTGTTCGCATTTTAGCGGGCCAATTAACCTACATTTGTTTATGAAATCTGATATGTGGGTGTTTAAAAGAATTTTCTTATAAATATTTCAGTAAATAAATTAGTTCTATGTTGAATGATTTCACTGTAGTAAAAACAACTTCTGGAAATTTGATTGAATTGAAACCATCAAAAATGGATAGTAAAACTTTACTCGGCTAAATGTTATTTGAATATTGTTTCGTGGACTGTTGCATGTTGTATCAAAATTAACGGAGAAACTCATAGTGTGTCAGTTAACGAATCGCTGAAGGGGATTCTTACCGTCCGACTTACAAATAAAACACGTTATTTTCGAATTACGACTTTATTGTCTCAAATGCTTGAAGTAGCCGCTCCACCGTCCTGTCCGCAGCGTCATCAGAACGAGTGCAGCGCGTGTATCCGGCGCGACGCAATTTTATTCCGTCCACCGGTGCCGTGAGAACATGTTTGCACCTGCTCAATCCAAATGTGCTGCCTCTGCGAATACTCCGTCAGGTACTACCGCAGCTATCTGTGTCAAATACAGTAAGCTTTTGATTTGCTTCCAAACGTATTTTTGTTGTTATACAATGTGACCAGATAAGGACGATAGGGAAATAAATTTACATAAAACAAAGCTCTGCCAATGAAGTTATTTAAACGGCCGCCTCGGAATCACTGGCATTGCTTCAAGAGGTCAGTCCATTTGTTGATGGCTCGGTCTAGTGTACTCCGGCAATGGAGTCTCAAATGTTGTCCCTGATTTAGTAGACTGGATATCACATAGATAAAAATCCTTGATGCAGCTCCAGAGGGAAAAATCGAGTGGTGTCAAGTCGCATGATCACAGCGACATGCCCATGAACGTTAGCCGTAAGATGACCCATTTGCATTGATGATTGGTCGAATACTGTTAACATCAGCTTGGCGTCTTCTTCAATACTGGCCGCAGTGTTGGCTGTATTTTCTTCATTTCGTACAAGTCACTGACTGGTTGGTGGCGTCAGGTCGAAAAGAGAACTTTTCAACACTGTGACGAATTATATTGTCATACACATACTATCATTGTCCTACTCCCCACTCTCTTCCTTCGTTCTTGCTCTCACTTATGAATGCAGTGCTCTTTCTTCGGATGTGGGTCTTCAAGCAGTTAGGACGCGAGAGTGTTATTATAGAATCAATTTGTTATTTATGTAAAATAAATGTCTTAATTATTGAAGAGAATGATCCTGATTTTCATTATTATATGCACACTAAATGCAAATTAAAAAAAAACACTTTGAGTTCGCTCGGTCTATTATCACTTACATATAATCGAAATAATGCCGATGCACTTGCCGTCGAGCATTATCTCATCTACTGTGTCAATACAAAAAGTACTTGCCAAGGCATTAAAACGTGATTGATGAGGTTAGGACCCTTTCTGGACCGAATACAAAAAAAAAAAAAAAATAATATTTATCGTTTCTCTTAGTTTTTGAATGATAAAATGGAAATAAGAAGTACAATGGTACCTTAACTTGCTTAACTTTAACTTGATGGCGACCGATCCTAAGACGGATCGGAATTCGATGAGGTTCCCGCACCACAACATCCACTAAGAGACATGGCAGATTGATCAACCGTCAACAGGAGGAGTCACCATCGACTCCGATAATTTATTTTTTTTAAAGAACTCGGACATCCATGTTCGAAGCAAAATTTTATTCAGTAATTTATTTTAGTTTTTATGTTTAATTTTTTCTAGTACTTATGTATTAATATTATTTCTTGCGGCTACAGCAATTACAGTTCAGCAACACCTTTGGGTTCACTTCGATTAAGGACCTAAATACTTTAATATGCGAACTGTTAAATCAGTTCTGCTTATTCTGGTGGATTACGAACCAACACAAATGTGCCATCAGCAAGTTTACTGTTTTGGCATTGTGTAGCTCACGTAACAAGACCCAGATATCGCACTAGCTGGAAATGTTCGTTGGATGATACCCAGGTCCACACTGCCGACAAACCACACAAAGCAATACTTCAGTAAAAATCCTTCAATACTTCAGTAAAAATCCTTCCTCTTTGCCTTGTTCTCATTCCATTCCTTGTGTTCTTCCCCCTGTTCGCTTACCCATTTTATTAGAACATCAAATTCCACACAAAATCAGGTCAAATCTGTATCCGTCGATGATTGTATCTTATTACTTTTGCGTCCACAGTTTGCCTTGCATCCAGGGACATTGGTATCGACAAAAACAAAATTGCTACTAACCATAAGGAGTAGTGACGCAGACTCCCTGCAGTTCGTAACTTTTGGTTGTTAATTGAGATTGCACAATACAATTCAGAGCATTATCTTCACCATCTTGATCCAGTGAATGGGTCACGGGTGTAAAGCAGGCCGATCCTCCCCCATCGACTCTATCTCATCAAAAGTTATTCCCAAACGGCGATTTTTGGGATTTGGTCCAACCACCTCGTCCTTGGTCAGCCAAGCGGTCGCCTACCTGATGGAATTGCATTCAAGGGCCGCCTCGGGAAGCTACAGAAACATAGCCTTTGCCCTGCGAAAAAGCAGCTGCTTGCCGTGAAATCGACGATGTCTATGTTATCTGCGTATTCCAACAGTTGGACTGATTCGTAGCAGATAGACCTCCCGTTGAAGAGGTCACACGACAATGTATCTCCTTCCCGACTTCCGATCGAAAGTCCTAGAGCCAAATGGTGCATCGCGTATATGTATCGTGCCATGTGCCATCGCTTCGAATAGTTTCTTGCGAAGAATGCTGTCGCTAGTGGCTTTGAAGCCGATGAAAAAGTGGCATGTATTGATTTGAAACTCTCTGGTATCTTTCAGGACTTGCCTTAGTGTGAACAAGGCAAGAACGTCCTTTCTGAACGGACGCACTGGTACGTTTGAGAATAGCAATTGGTCAAACTATTCTTATGAATATTTTAAGGTGCAAATATATCACTGGCGTCACATTTGAGTGAACAGAAAACATATCGAAACTGCCGCTGAGAAAAAAGCTGAACGTCCTCTCTATCAAGGAATAAAACAAAACAATCAACGAACAAAACGAAAAAGAAAATAAATAAACAACAGCATTTTTTAAATACTAGGTAACTTATTATTAAGGCTATACCATTGTATAAAAATATTGACATGATTTCACTTTCAACACATCGTTCCGCTTAAGTTTTGTCCGTTAAAACCCTGTTGTACGCTTAGTTTAGAAAAAATGTTCAACTATGCATATATTCTCATACATATTGTTCACATCAAATTTATATAATATATATTTAGAGTTAAGAACATTAAAAATAGAAATGTACCTAAAGAGTGTATGTTAACTAAAACTATAGCTCAATTCAATCCGTACACTGCATCTGAATATTTAAATTTAATATTTGTTTTCCTCAACAAACGTTTGCCAGTCAAATTGAGCCAAGTACCTTGCATTTAATGTGTACAAGAAACATGGGCAACAATGTAATCTATCTCAAGCATAACATAACGACTTCTTCGCGTAGTTCACGTTGAAAAGCGGCCTTTCGCTGTGTTCTGCTGATCTTTAGATTTCATAGAACTTCATGTGATTTGGGCTAAATGAAGGTAAGACAATAATTAATACTCTGTCGGAGAACTCTTTAATCTAATGTCGCATTTGGATTTGTGTAGGAGAATCCTTGAAATTGATCTTGATCCATTGATTGGAGGATCTCCTTATCGATGGGTGTTAGGCGAACCCGTTCCCTGGTGAATGCTCTGTCAAAATATTGCGTATCCAGTGGATGTTTCTGAAAAGACGAGAGAAGTCAATGAAAAGGCATTTCAAGTGCGTTCTGGATGAGGTACCACTTGAGGTTTGAAAGGTGGTGGAAGCTGCCTCTTCTCAAGCAACAACCAGTCGATGCTCCTGAAGAATATATGATCACAAATATCACCAGCTGGGCTGTATTGAGAACCAACACGTTTCGTGTAGTCTTTCTCCAAGAGCTGCAAATAAAGAATTACATGTCAACTTGGGCCACCAGTTCATGGAACATGTACGTACGCCTTTCAGAATACTCGTAGCCTCCTGTGTGATATAAACTGGAAACCATGGTATTTCATTACATATCGACCAAAAGAGCTCATCCTCGTCACATCCGCTAAACGGTGACTGCCCGATCAGCATTTCATACAGCAGAACCCCAAATGACCACCAGTCAACATTTTGATTGTATTTGTCGCCCTGCAAATCGAACATACCCGTCAATGCACAATGCAGCCAGATCACAGCAAGACATGCCTACCTTAATGATTTCAGGCGCCATGTAATCTGGTGTACCACAAAAACTGTCTGCCGTCTTATCGAGATATATTTGCAGTTTACACATTCCGAAGTCGGCTATGCGAACGTGCCCATCGAAGTCCAACAACACGTTGTCCAGCTTCAGATCTCTGTGTATGAAATGTGTGTGTGTGTACGTTACTTGTGAATTACTCGCTTTGTGTGTGAAAAGATTTTACCTGTAAATGATGCCCTTTTTGTGTAAGAACTTTAGACCCGATATAATTTCTGCTCCGTAAAATCGAGCTCTGTCTTCAGGAAACCTTCCACTTTCCTGTATGTGGAACATGAGATCACCACCATTCAGGTACTCCATTACAAAGAACAAATGACTCTGAAAAGTGTAAGTGCACGAAAAATAATAAATAATTCTATCTTTTGAAATTGGTAAAGTGAACTAATGAGAACGTGAGTATATAAGGTGGCGCACACATGAGGAGAAAAGGCAGATGGGGAAGGAGCTCAACCAAGTTTTTGTGTGCGATGGGAGGGAACTAGCTAAATATCGAGCTGTTAGGAGAAGCCTATTGGCAGTGCAGGGGGAATCTTCAGATGTGAGTGGGCAGGAGGAGAACAGATATAGAACACAAGTGCTGAACAAAATCCATCAAGTTGGCGTTTCCGGTTAAGACTATTAATTACACGGATCCTGGTCCAAACATCTTGTGCAAAATGTACGACGGTAGATGACAGATAATCAAGGGCTTAGCAAGACTGAAGTCTAACAAGGCTGCCGGTGCGGTGAAATCGTTAGGGTTGGGAGCAGGCATCGGAGTCGGAGGAAATCACACCGATCCACAGGAATGGAGACTCCTTGGGCTGCACCAACTATCGAGGAAGTCCTTTTTACCTGACGTCTTTTTAACCTTCTCTGCCGACGATTTTTGTAAACAATCTACGTCCATATCAGTGTGAGTCCAGCCAGGGAAGTCCACCATCGTTCACTTCTTCACACTAAATCAGATCAGAGCAGATCTTGGAAAAGTTCAAATCGACACCCATCACATATTCGTCGACTTCAAGTCAGAGTCAAAATCGTCAGATCCTCCATGATGACGAGCAGAATTCTCGCTGCTCCATCATATTCGAACTCGCCGAGGACTTGAATTCCAAAAATGGATTTACACAAGGCGCCGCGGTGTGAATTCTTCAACATTATGCTGGTTCATTTTTTTCTGGTTGGAAAACAGCGAGTCGTTTACTGGCATTGAGACGGAAGCGGATAAAATGGGTCTAGCAGCTGTCCTCAGAGAAGGACATAGAACATCGACGCCGTGGACAGAGCGTCACAATGTGCGGCTATAACTTCGAAATGTCGTCTATCTCGGTTCTGCAGGAAACAGTACGAACAACATCAGATCAGATGTTTCTATGGGCTCAAGAGGCAATTGTGTAATAGGGCTATCTCTCGAAGGATCAAGCTCGCTTTGTACAAGATATTGACCATTCCAGTCCTGCTGTACGGCGCGGTGCATCTCAAAAGAGGCATTTTGGATGGACATCAGTAGCCACCGTCTACTGAACTAACGCGTATGATGGCTGGCCATATGGAGTGGATGGACAATTCAGCTCCGGTCCGAAAATTCATCGACTCCGAACTTGTAGGATAATGCACCAGAGCACGCCCGCTTTAAATGTAGCGCACCCAGTAAACCAGGACCTCCACCACCTGGGACTGTGAAACTGGAGACAGGAACTAGTTGGAGAGGCCTATGGTTAGGTACCAGGTCCACAGCGGACTGTAGCGCAAACTTAAAGAAGAAAGATCACAAATAATACGATCAATAAGTGTTAACATTATTCGTGTACAAGCGCAAAGAGATCAAGCAACTTATCCAAAGTGATGATGTAAGGCTTAATTAAAATTTCACAAAACACCACTTTCCACTGTTTTGATCCATATTTTGTTTCAACACTGTGTTACAAATAATAAAGTTCTGTGGCAATTTATGGGCTTACTTATCCTACTCAAACCTTGACTTAAATGTTAGTAATGGTTGAAAGGTTCAAGGCAACTGAATATCACTGAAACTTAAAGTATAACTTACCTCAGTTTGAAATGTACAAAACAAATGACATAGATACGGATGCTTTGTACCCAAAGCCAAGACTTTACGTTCAATAAGAGTGCATTCAACGTCATCGTCTTCCAGAACAACGTCCTTCTTCAGACACTTGACTGCATAGTAAAAATCTGTGTTTCGCAACTCAGCTAATAGCACCTAGTTTTCAGACAAAAAAAATATGTTTCACCGATTATTATACATATATGTGCTTTTATTTGTATTTTTACCTTTCCAAAACTTCCTTTGCCAAGGACTGCAAGGAAATGAAAATCTTCAACAGAATATTTCTTAAACCTAGGAATTGTTGTCGCCGGAGCTGTAATTCGTCCCGATTTTTGGAATTGTAAATAAGTGTATGAGCTTTCTAAAAACAGTTGAAAGATATTACGTATTAATAAATCTTGTAAAAAATAAAAATGTTTTAATTCATTTGCAAACATCTCCAAAGAATATCTAATCGGTATTGAGTTTGTAAATTTGAATAAATTAATAAATACCATCGTCGCTTTCTTCTATTGTGTAGGCAGCATTAAGACTGTGCTTTGAGCCAAGTGAGTCCGTTGTTTCCAATTTTCCTTTATTAAAAATTATATTTATAATGATTTTATCTTAAACATATAAATTTTTTTTTTTTGCATTTTCCCTGAGTATGTCTTACATTTTTGTTTAAGAATTATTGTAAGGGAATAAGTCGTCGGGATATCTCTACAGATGTGAGTGGTGGCTTTTGTCTGTTGGGTGGGTGGTTTTCAAAGCTTTTGCTCCCCTTCTGGGGAAGCAGTTTGTCTGGAGATTGATTTTCTTCTGATTTGGATATGATCTCAGATTTATAAGTGGCCGCGTGTCGGGTTTCCGAACACCCAGTGCAACAACTGGAGTGCACCGAACTGAGCAGCAATCGGCTACCATTAGGTAGAAGTTCTTCGTCACCATTCTGCTGAGCCTCTGTAGTTTTCATTCATAATCAAATTGACCAACGGTTTGTTAGTAATTGAAACATAATTTGAACAGATGAGAAATAAAACGTAGTGCATTGTCTTCCACGCCGATAGTCAGCGGATCAAGTGCCGACAAAAAACGTTCAGATTCCGATGCTCCACTATACTGTTGTCAAAACACTTCGCAAGACTGCATTATTCGATGCTGTATAGAACAACAGTGATATTAGTGATCAAGTGGAATAATATTCGTGATCCAATATAACATTGCTCCATAATCCCGGTTCCTCCTCGAAAATCGATACAGTCTTAGAATGTGTATGGATATGAGGCTAAAGATTATGTGTGTCTAGCATTTAAGTGTTCCTTTTTACACTCTAGTGCTTCTTTTAATTAAATAGTCAAACAACGAAATCTTTTCTAAAAAATATGTGGTGCAACAGCACTAACGCACGCATGCAACGAAGGAATGCCGTAGCTGTATTATCGACAGAACATCTTCGCCGGCATTCTTAGTTCGCATTCCTGTTGCATCCGAGTTCCCCCATTACGATTCGGAAGAAAACGAAGAACCCTGCGACCCAGTGGATCAATCAAGTGTCAATCAAAAACGTGTGCATTTCTGGTATTTATATTCCGGAATTAAATCCTTTGTGAGAAGCTTTTCGAAAATTGTTTGCCACTCATTTCAGTATCTAGCGTCAGAGTAGAATGAAGCAGATTTCCAAGCAAAAGACTCGCTTTTGAACAAACGAAGTGTACGTCCATCTCTCGAGCATAGAGCATAGACAACAACTTGTAAGTAGCCTTCACCTTGATGACAATGAATATTGTAATTTTAACACGAATGCACATTCGAAATAGAATCCTTCAAAGTTCATTGAAAACATTTGAGATAATACGATTTCTTTTATCACGTATCTCACCTATTATTTTGTATTTGTCCTAGAAGCAATCTAAAACTGTCTCTAATGATAATCATCACAAAGAACAAGATGACGCAGAAGCAAAACCAACTCAACCACCAGATCTTCTGACCATCCCGTCAGATCCCATCACAGACAGCATGATATTTTTAGACGTTTCTTTGACACTTAATTTAGAACTCTTTACGTACGTACACAATACTTAAACGATTAGAATAAAACATACACACACGGGGAGGAAAAATGCAAAAAAAAGAAAAACATAAAAATATATGTACATCGTTCACTATTTCAAATTCCGTATTGATGTGTTACGGTAAGGGAATTAACAGAATAGAACGACATTTAATTAATTTTTTTTTTGTAATGTAACGTCATAATACCTTTTTTGAGGCACGCCAGAGCTTCGACGATTAATTTCTGATTCACGCCACATAGATTGGCCATTAATTTTTCACATTTCTTGTGACAATTAACGTCACATTCTAGAAAAGAAGAGACCGATCTTACAAAAGCGCCTTATGGTTTTTAGCATTTAGCGTTTCATGTAGGAGTACTGAGATTTTGTCTAATTACTCATTGTAAATAGGTACACGATGTTGGCTAGCCTCATGGATAAGCACTCTCTATATATTGAATTTATAACAAAACTTTGTGTCGAAGAGAATGTATTTTTTGTTCGCTTCTCAAAAATAACACCATGTTTACATTTTTTTTTGTTTATTTTGCGATAGAGGATACGTTTATTTTGATATTGTTCTGCGATTCTTCGATATGTGAGGGAGGAACATAATTGAATATTTTCTATATTTTTAGGGGTTAATAAAATTTCACTTTTGTGTAAGTTCGCCTAGTTCAAAGAAATGGTTAGTATTTAGTACCTACAATCTGATAAATTGGCAAATAAAATTCCGTTCCGATGTTTTTCAAGAAATACGTGTTTTTTTTTCCACATACGAGATTAAAGTGTGCACTTGTGCATCGTTGTTTGGATAAGACCAAGTACATGCATAATTAGGGTTGTCAGCATTTGAGATCTCTATGGCAGGTGTAAGTGTTGGTTGTAGGCCAGATGTTTTTCGATGACTAATACGGCAAAAGCCAAAAACGAAGGAAGTATGACTAAGTCTTAAGGCTGTACTTTGAATTTGCATGCACAAAATAATGGATAGAAATCAGTGAAATATTGACAAGATCAATGCATTTGAAAACCCTGTATTGTCAGAAATCGGAAGGTTCATTTGGCGGATATAAAAAAAATTCGGATAGGAGAAATGTTTATAAAAAAGGCAATTGAAAGCCAAATTTAAACGTATAAAAGAAAAGCTCTTTAAAAGTCTTCTTAGACTCGATGGGGATTCGAAAAAGCCTTTCGTTATCTTGAGATTTATCAAATGGTTGAACAAGAAGACGTAGATCCAGAACTAATTGATATAGAAACGTAGTCGTGCATTTTAAAAAATGTTCTTGCTAGTATGCATTTTTATGTGAGACACATAGTCGAGATGAGGTTTCAGTGAATGAAGTCGCGCGTCGAAATGGGACATTGCTTTTAAGTGACACAAAAGAATGTGAAAATTGCGACAAAAAGTATGTGTCTGACCATAAATATACAAGAGAATGTCTATTCCTTTTTAAACCAACATCAAGTCTACAGAGAACGGAGGATGCCAGTGTGTGTTAGTCAAAGCAGAACATCTTCAGAGGAAGCGTTTAAAATCAAAATCCTGGTCTAATTCAACATAATCGAGAAGGCCTATCATCCACATCTAAGGTGGATGAATCGGCGGAGATGATTCGCCATTATTTTCATGATATGCAAACAGAAGAAGAGTTCTTCAGAACTAACTTAATTTAAAAAAAATAATAATGCAGCTCTGCATACTGCCCGAAAAGTAAAAGACTAATTGATATGCAATAATCTCACTTGAATATTTTTGAAATTCTATAGAACACCTTTCTAGAGAAGTCACATAGGAGGTAATCAATTGAAAACTTCGGGAGACCAAGATGCCATTAGGTATGAATTGGAAAATCTGACAGACAAATAGACAAATTGTTTAAATCTCTTCTGTCATGAATGTAAGAAGGTGTGAGTAAGAGGAGCGTACTATTGAAAATATAAACCTCTTACATAAAAATCATAATTTTGTTTTAATTTAAAAAAAATATTATTTTAAAAAACGAAATTGTCTCCAACAGTTGTCGTAAATTCACAGGAGCTAAGAAAAGTAGACGACTTGCAGTGATAATAATTTTGATAAGAAATAGCAATGAATATTTAACGGTAATATCTGAGAAGCTAGGCCCTAACAGTCTACCGGCCGTAGCGCCACCCATATTATTAGTATAAGAAGCTGTTATAGTATTAGAACAAAATTATTGGGAAACCCCCAAGACCGGTCGATTTTCTCAATAATTAAAGCATATAGCTTCTTATTAGGGATGTGCGATGTTTGCAAACCTTGGTGTTAACATCGATGTCAACATCGAAAGCTGAACATCAACGATAGATAATAATCGAACTCAAAACATCGATGTCATAGATTGAATTTATATAACTCACGTCAAAAACCAAGAATGAAAGAATACACAAAAAATTAAGAAACTAATATACCTACTCTGAAAAACAAATTTTGTTGCTAGGCAAGTCAAGTCACTGTCTCGATCAGTGTTGTTCCTTAAAATCCAAGAACTTAATCAAGCTTCGCAATTAATAAAAGGTTTTATTTTGCTTACATCTAAGGCCGATTTTTGTTTATAACATCGATTATGATACGAACTTCAAAATCGATATTAAAACATCGGTATTTGGCCTCTCAACATCGATGCTTTGTGAATATCGATGAACGTCGCACATCCCTACTCGTCATTTTCCTTTGTATTCACATTTTTGTAACACCCTCGTGTGCACAGACGTGTGTTGTTAGAAAGAAGAAACAACAATAAATTGCAATTCGTTTAATCGTGAAGTTTTTGAACTGTGGGTGGTACATCTGGTAGATTTGACAATTTCGACAAAATAGGGAGATCCCAACACAGTTCCCGATTCGGCATAATACTGTAGGTGCTTTAACTCGAGAGAGAATGAAAGTACACAGCGCTCAAGGGGTTGCGGTGAAAGCTAGTTTCTCCTCAGACTGTAAATCACACCCACATAAATGAATTGTTGTTTCCCTTAGTCACGTCGTAACTTGAGGACTCCTTTATCGATTTCGTTAATCTTTTTTTTTTAGATTTTTTTAATAGTACTTTGTAGGGGGTTCGTGCGGATAAAAATTAAGAAAGTTGCACAGGAATAGATAAAGTTAAATAAAAAAATAAAGTTGATGACATTATATGATTTTTTTTCGTTGTCTTTCTGTTTCTTGTTTGGATTCGCATCTGATAGAAAATTATAAATACATTTAAACATTACCGGTTACATACGTGCAATTGCATTTGTGCCACGACACCACACTGACATCACTTGCATCACTTCCCCTAGTGCTATAATACATATTCTTTTCCTTGAGCCTTGAGTGTTTGATTTATTTCAAGAATATTTCAACCATTTGCACAGAAACTTATTGTACCGAAACGTTTGTTAAACGGTGTGGACATTTAGTAAAATTTATTTTCTACCTGCTCGAAGCCATGAATGTTTCGCTTTGAAATAAAATAACGACATCGATTTGAATGGTTTTAGAATTATTTATGTAGGTTCCTTTATTTGATATATATAAAATATATAAGAGCTGAGAAATATTTTAGTGCTGTAGTTAGGGCATAAAATGCCAAAAGGAAGAATAATAATATATTTAGCAATCACAGCAGATATATAGTGTTGAGACTAAAGGGTGGTGGGTGAACCAAGAAAACAAAGCCTAGTCATTTTTGATGTCCCATTCAATTTCTAAGAAAATTCATATTATGCGTTGATGTTGTCATAAGTGAAATGAAAATCCAAATTCCAACACGTCTTTGCAATTTTGTGCACATGCTATTCTTTCAAAGTGTGCTTTGAGAAGATGATGAGGGACAAAAAACAACAATATATGCTTTAACACCAAAAAGACGGCGGGGTATTTTGAAGTTTAGAGTTTTATGTGTAATCAGTCAAAAGCAATGATTGTTAATTTGATTATATTTTCAAATCAATATGAAAAATGTATTGCATGTGTCAAATGACCATTATGTGACTCGGTGGATTTGATAATTTTGCGAAAAATAAGTTGACAACTGTGCCCCAACAGTGTCGAAACACAACATTTTTCGGACTTCTTGACTCGCACGACAGAATAAGCTACAGTTTTTGGCAGAAATCAAGTGTCACAAATTAAGGGAATTTCACAGATGAATGCCTCCTGTCAATCGAAGTATTTGAGCGATTTTTTGAAAGTTATTGAAGACGGGATGTAAATGAAACTCACTCTCTTCTTCTCTTCTTGCTTTCAAATAAGAGAAAAAGTTCGGGGTAATTAAAAAATAAATAATTCATAATAGGAATTAAGGGATGAGATAGTTAGATATCAGCTATTTCTAAAGTATTTGATTTCTCATTCTTATGCCAACGATTTTTGACATGACAACCGCTTTCTACTGCGACCGAGTTCGTTGAGGTAAACTCTGTTCTGCAGGAATGTGGGCTTTATGGTCATCTTTTGAGGGTCGCTCAGTATCTATACAGACTCTATAGCAGCTGTGCTTGTGTTAACGATGTTAAATCATCATGAGGTTTAAACTTGACCAGGGGTGCGTCTTCAGTCTTGGCACCTCTCCTTTTCATTATACATATATATGGGCTGAACGTTGAAGCGCAGACTAGGCGAGGAGTGTTTTATATTCAGTCATATTCCTCATAACTGAATATAAAGCTGGGATAAATGATAACACGGACAAATCCCATTTTATGTTTATTTCCAGAAGGCCTGTTCATTGCACTTTACACTCTACATGTGAGTAGAGTCACATTGCAGTAGGCGGAGAAGTTGAAATGTTACAAATGATGGTGACGGTGTGATATTGAGTTTTCATGTAGGATTGGCTAAACTTGGTCAATTTTGAAACAGCTTGGAAGATCTGTAATTAGGAAGCGAGCTTGGTATCAAAGCCAAATGAGTGGTTTCCAACAAGTTTTTATTGCAGCTCTCACCGGTAGACTAAGGTCATGAAATTTGGGTAATGACTACGATTTCAAGCTTCTGAGGCTAAATTTGTCCGTCGTTTTGTGGGAGTTACTCACATGGATGGGGTGAGAATCCTGGCAATATGCTAGGAACTCAATGTTGAGCAGATATATCTTTGAACGGAAAGGGGTATGCTTCGATGGTTTTGTCACATTACACGGATGTTCCCTTCATCCACGTGGCGACCCAGGACAATGTGGTTCAACGAAGTTCAAAAGCTCGCCTGTTTAGTCTTTGGCATAACTCCTGATGAGTGATAAGTCAATGGCGAAAGCATTTCTCTGTTTCGTTAGCTAAAGTTATGACAGCGTATATTCTTTTGAATTTCAAACCCGCTGAGCCACGTCAAACAGTGGGCTGAGAGCCGAAAAAATGTCTTTCGAGAAAGTCCTCTGAAGGTACTCTTATATAGCCCGGACTTACGATATAGGATTGGCTCGAAGGAGTTATCGAAGTAGAATTCACCCAAAGTGTATTGCTCAAAACGTCAACTGGAAAACCGCGGAAGAGTTTAGAAGAATACTGTAATCGAGCTAGAAAAAGAATTTCAGTACAACATCAAGTACCCTCAAATTTAAAAAAATTTCTAATCTTAATTTCATTCAGACTTAACAGACTTTGAAACACAATGTGAGCATTGGCATCACGGCCTTACGTTTTCCAAGGCACTGGTAAATGCTCCTGTCTTAGAAAAACTTCCCAAAAAACATTTTTCGCAATTGGTATAAAACTGTAGGTCCACAACAGATGTGGTTACAGTAGTCGTAGCTCGGACTGTCACGCCCCCCATTTTATTACAATTGTACTAAGAAGTTTGCTCATCTTAGCAGCAGTTGACCCCGTTTACAGCACTCGTATGGTGTCACTAGTTTTTAAATTATGTTAATATTGTTTTCATAAAATTCCTGATTTAAGGAAACTCAACGCAAATTCTAGTGTTTATCATATCATGAACTGATGATGATTTGGGTTCCCCAACATTTTGTTGGCATCACATCTGTAACACCTGCCGATCCACACAATCCACTCCCACCCTCAAAATGGTAAACAAATGAGAATTGCTCGCAAATAGCGTCAAAATCTTTTGAAATACATCGATAGCAGGTGAAAAAAAGCCATTTTCATAACATCCAGTTGATCAACAGATTAATGAATATTTTCCCAACTACTCGACCAGCAGTGCAAAAAAAAATAATCCAGATCCCACAATTTCCTCCAGCTGTGACTGCTAAGGTGTCTATTTTAAATCTATTGAAAGCTTGTTTTCATTCCTCTTTCCATTGGGATTGTACAAATTTGAGTGAGAGTGGAGAGTACTCTGCACTGCAAAGCACACACGAGTACGAGTCTTAATAGAAGCCGTAAAAACAGCTATTGCCTCTATGTCCTTAAGTGAATGTCAATGTCAGGGACTACAGTACTGGCCTTTATGTCTAAACCATTTCCCTCATCTCAAAGCAGCTACATTAATATTTGTGCAAATCGGAACAGCTCAAAACCACCACACTGTCCGTTTTGGTTTCTCCATAATTTTTTGAAAGCTATAAAATATATTTCGTCTCATTAAAAATGTTTATTACCTACTGAAAATTGTTTGGATTTTCTTAATCCCAAAATTTCTTGTAGAACAGAGTGAAAGTACGGATTTTGTTGGATTCGAAGACGATTTCGAACGACACTATTTCAAAACTTGTTTCGAAGTTTCATTGCGAAATAAGGTGTGCGTGCGTGTGTATGGGTGTGAGTGTGTTATTTGAATAACACTACAAGTAAGGTCAGAAACAGTGTTGCTAAAATTAGCCATGTACTGCATCCGCTTTGGCAAACGAGACAGATCACCTTGATAAGCAGACAAATGCTTCTATCTGTGTGATTGTGTAACGGCTGAAAGTGTTGATATATTGTGTGATAAAATAAATTTCAAAACTTTTGTAAAAAAAAAAAAAAATCAGATATAATTAGGTGCAGACATTGTGAATAGTTGCATAATTACGCATTTGGTTGCTGTTCGAAATGTGACAGAGTGTGACTTAGCTCATCTTTTGCCATCACATCTTTTGCCTTGTCATCATGTTTACATCGGATATAATAGACGTCACGAACTGCCTTGATGTTTACGATCGAAAAATACGATTGTTTTCCTATGTTTTGCTAAGGGGCAAACACTGTGGATATCATAGGAAATGTAAAGAATTCCTTGCCGCATCAAAATTTATTTCGGTACCTATCATGGGACACAACGATCGGAAGACGTTTTTTGATGTGAATTAAAAGTTCATTGCTCGCCTTTACTTTGGCTTGGCTGAAAATAACAAATGGGTTACTAAGGATAGTCGCATTCAAATTGAAATTCGACGACGATGGATGGTCGGACAGACAAAGGCGACGTTAACAAACAGAACAACGATCAGGAACCAAACGTAACGTACAAGAACAGAATTTCTCTTGGTTAAGCGAGATTTTTACTTAACTCGAATTAATAATGAATTGAGGTCGTAAAATTGTGCAGGCCAGAGGACCATTTGCTAATATTCAGCTGATGCGTGGATTTTTCATTTTGATAATGTGAGAAAAATAGTATACACAAAAAACCAGGATAAGGTAAAATCGAATGACATTTATCTTATCCAGGCTATTTATAGAAACACGCTGCGTTTCGCCAAATTGCTGTCACATGGCAAAATACCTAAGAATTTATTTACTAATGACACGGACAGAGCTGCCAAGAATTTTATATTTTTTTCGCGGTATTTTATGAGTTTAAAATCGAAGGTCATATTTGATTGGCAATCGAATTGGCTTTGCATTTTGATAACAAGATGGTGACAGTTGATAGCAATCCCGGGGGCTACACCTCAACTAAGAAGCAAACTGCTGCCCGTGGCAGGCCAGGGCCTAACTTCTGCAACAATGCATTCAGGGCACATTGTCCTCCTGTACAACAGTGGAAAGGTATTTCACTCTCCATGTGATCTTCCGTATAATTATTTTCACCTCGCTCATATTCGTAAATTGCGTTTGAGGCTATGTCTACAAAAAAGAATATATTTATATAATAATTATTTTCCGCCGCCATTAAAATAGATTAAATGATGAAATTGTTCTCGCATTTGATTTGGGAGGAAAATTAAATAAAAAAATTCGTAAACAGAATTTAATTGTTGGGCACAATCGTATCATGTGTGTACATCATACGTGAATGTTGAACATAAACAGAATGAAATACATTTTTGAACGCGCCAAGCGTCATCATTTGTAAAACAAATTGATTTAGATATTTTTAGCATTGTGCTTTTGCACGTGCTATACAAAAACAAAAATAGATGTCAATTTGTTCTATTCTGTTGTTTTTAGGTGAAGAAATAGAGTTCAGTGTATAGACAAGCAGGCGGGAGATTTGTTTTCTGTTTTGCTGAATAATATTGAAATCCTAAATCATAACCAATTTGACTTAGTTTCTTTTTCCTCATACCTTTTTCATCTTATAAATTATGAGCAAGAAAATCTACCATTATGTCCGAAACTAAAGCTAAATACAAAGGCAAAAACAGCATCAATTCAGTAATTAATAATAGAATTTGGCAAAAAAGCTGAGATCTGGAATTTAGATTGTTTTTGTTTCTCATTTGAATCTCTTAATAAATAATATTTCAAACAAATCGATTTGAAAGCCGTTTGAACTTTAATCGAGGCAATTTAAAATGATAAGTGCTGGTGACGCATCGAGGAATCCTAAATGGATGCGATAAAAATGAAAATAATGAATTTTCTCTCTGAAGCACAACCGTCCCCTTGCACTCGCGCGACCTTCAGGGTGGCATTATACAATTAAATTTAATCTAAGAAATTGTTATTCGTCAGGTGCAGTAATCGTACAAATACTTTGGCAGCAGTAGTATCAAAAACAAAATGTGATGTGTTTTGGTTGATAAATTAAGTGGATAAATTGGTGGCTGGTCCATTAGAAAAAATACAATGTATCGGAGCTTCGCTAGGTATGAAGAATGGCATGGATTGGCTCCACAAGCACCCTACATACACAGCCGTTCTAACAGACATGCTTCATCTTCTACCTACCGATCTCCACATTTCAAATATGGCTATGCATTGTGCGATCAGACTCAGAGAGTCTTGGCTATGGAACTCAAAACTGGAATGCTAGAAGTTCGTGCAAAACGTACTGCTATATTGAAGTACAGCAGTGCGTCAGAAAAAAAATTTAGGAAAAAAAAAATAAATGTTTGGAGTCTGAAAAGAAACTTCAGTTATAATTCAAATATATTTTTGTTACAAATAAATGTTGGTTCTGCTACTGATTGGCGGGAAAAGGCTGGGGTACGAATGTTCCCCAAATTGCATTCCAGACTTAAGGTCGTATGGCCACAGTTGCATCCTAGATTCGATACCAAGAGAACTCATGCGCATTAGAGCAGTCTTCCATCCAAGCTTGATTTTAAAATACGGTATATGTCCCTTTAACTATGCAACAGGATATTCGGCGAAAAGTGGGGACCAAACCCCAAAGCAAGCCTGTCCAATCCAAACCAATCTTGACACATGGTTGTTTGGTTTCAGGTTTCCCTAATAACCACCAACATAAAGGCTTTAACAAGAATATAGATACTTGTATACCTTAGAGGCAAAAAACAATATCCCCTACTCCAACGGCAGGATTCGATGTTTTACTAGACCTTCTACTCATTGATCTGTACATGCAGACAATTGCTGCAAAGAGTGCAATTAAGATCATAAAATCGTGATCAGTCTGGTCATGCAAGTATACTGGATGGATTACAAGTTGAACCAGTAAAAAGCGACTATTCTCCTCGCGTCCCCCAAATATCCTTCCGGTGTTCCGGTGGTCGTTAAACATTCACTATTCCATCAGAGTCCCCATTCATGACTGTGTTTTTCAAGCGGAATTTTGGAAATGCTATCCGCTGATACTAACATCCTAATTGAGAGTCAAGCGGACATTAAAGCAATTTCGGATATAGAAATTAACTTAAAGCTTTAGCGAAGGGTCAAGGTTCTCAGTACACAGAACTTGCCAAGAAATGGTCTGAAATCGACCCATCCCAGGCAATCCTATAGATCAAACCGCTCTTGCCGATCTTAAGTGAATGACATGTGGAACTCTCTAACCACCTGTGAGACCACTCCGATGCCCTGACTCAAGTTCAACAGTGCAAAGACCGACAAAGACCGATGGTAGTTGAAGACCACCATGCCATAGTCATCTAAAATATCATGATATGAAAATGGGACTTGTGATCGTGACTTCGTATGCAGAGGCTGTGGGGATGAAGAAAAAAGAAGATACTCCTCAGTATTTTTGCCACTGCCCCAGTCACTGCAATACGGATAGAGGACATGTGGAAGAACACTTCTTCCAGGACATCCATTATCTAACAAATATCCATCTAAGCTCTATTTTCAGGTTTATTAGAATTTCAGGATGGTAGAAAATTATTACATTTTCCAAGATAACTCTTTGGTTTCTAATTGAATTCACGCCATCCCACACGCAGACATGTCAGTTACGAAGAAGGCGTTTAGAGGAGAACTTTCCTTTCGGGCAGTACAAGGGCTTACGTGTCTACCCACATACCTAGAATAATCTAACTGTAATAGATTTTAAAACAATGCGTCGACATCTGCAGTCTTTAGTTTCCCAAATTGCGCCAGCATCTTACAAGTAGAAATGCCATAAAGGAGGGGTGCCGTCAAATTAGGTTCCACCCAAATACGACTTCAATGCAAAGAAAAGCTTCTTCGACAGTCATCAAGGCAGTTTCATCTTCATCTGTCACTAACTTCAATATTAGTCCAGGAATGCGCTTGTTGCAGTAGGAGAAAAGGTTAGCCTAATCTGGGTTTCAGGGTATAGAAACGATTCCGGTAATGGAGAAGTCAACAAGGAATGATCTTGAAAACGGACTTCACGAAATATTCTTTTTAAAAGGATATATTATGTACACTTTGGAAAAATGTTGGGACCTAAAAACAACACAAACTTCTTCATTTAATGTTTGTCATGCGCTCCCTAATTTGAATGCACAAATTATATAAGCGAACAAACGTAAAACAACATATTTCATATTATTTTGTACGAGAATTTCAAAAATCCCATAAGTAAGACATAGGTACGCAATGAAATTCCTCTCACATCTAAATTTAATTCAGAGTGCAAGTATCACACGTGCACCGCTTGATGTTAGCGTACGCTCGAATTATAATTAAAAAATTGAAGTAACACAAAATGCATAAAATAAAAATTCAGATTTAATAAATTTTATTTTTCTCATACACAAGCACCGTCAACCAGACTGGTGCCTTAAAGATCTCTCACTCTCACTCATAGGTAACGTTCCACTTTTATCTTATTAAGGAAAATGGTTGCCAAAAATAAAAAAAAGAAAAAGATTTATCTAGTACCCCATCGGATACTCAGAGTAAAGTCATTTGGATTTATATCGATGGACCTAGAAGCATTCAATTCAACCAATTTGGTTGTGGTTTAAAATAAACCAACGATACACTGGCACAAGCAATGTAACAACAAAACATTTTTGTTAATGTCAATGGCGCCAAATATTCCTTCGAAACGTTTACTTGGTGTTAGTGTACGATGCAGTAGATATGATCTGTGCTGGCACAATTTATCTGCGTCTAGGTGCAGAATAATTTGTTGAAATATTTAATAAGTTATTACATCCAGCAGGGGAGTGACAAAAAAAAATTGTGCACATTATTTATGGGTACACCCAGACTTCTGGTGTCAGTTGTAAAAATTGTGCGAATCATTTAGAAGCGTGATCATCCGTGAAATCATAACCGTACGAATTGTATCTAAATATAAGCGATACAACGTCCCAATAGGTAGGTCGCTCACCGATGACGCACTTGTGCGAGCAAACGTATCCAATTCGATAGTCTGTTGCAGTTGAATTGAATGCATTTTAAAATATGCATGCATAGCATAGGGCAATGCAATTTGAATGATTTGCATCATCGACTAACAAGAGAATCGTACATTTTGTTTGTTGCTCAGGAAGTCTATGAGGTGGGTTATGTTTGGCTTTAGTTTAGAGAACCTCACCAATTTGCGCTGTTTATTTATGATTTAAGGATAAAATGAAAATCCTAATTCATGGAATTTGTATTCATCGGAGAAACAAAGAAAATGCGTTGTCTTATGTCTATTTTTGCTTTCTTTTCTTCTTTCTAAGAATAATATAAACAAAATAAAAATATGTTTATTTAGATTTAGATGGGATTCCGTGAAAGTGAAAATACCGCTTCACGATGCGCGTGCAAGTCGACGTCAGATGCATTGCTCGTACATTCTTGTGCTTCCAGGGTATACGTTTTATAGCACATTTAATTGAAGAGTTTAAAACAATTCACAAGGGGATGATGAATTATTAAATGTTATGGAGTTGGTGACACTGTCACTTTTCATAATTCCCAAGCCCGTGTGTGTAGGCCAATGGGGAAATATAAAATTTAAAATTTATTTAAAAATAGTTCGTAATTTATAATTTTCCTGTTGACCTAGACAAACAGATTTAAGAATTGTATAGATTGAAAAAAAAAAAAATTAAAACGCGAACAAAAGCTATGTCCACTAAATACTCAGCAGATCCTATGCAGACACAAAATGGAGACTCCGCATGGATTAAAAAGGACTGCAGCCATCTGAATCGAATGCAAGAATGCGAGGCGATCATCAAGTTTTCGGAGATAAATCTTTGGCTTCTACTCTAATACACGCCTTCGCTGACACAACTCTCGCCTATTCGTATTCGTTCCAGGCATAGTAGAATTGGAATGATAGCCTATGTAAAATACATTGATTTGCATAGTTAAAAGGGGTAATGACAATTGAGTGGTGCTGTGGCGTTGTCGACACCAACGCACTGAAATTTACGGTACCTAGGTTCGTTTTCTGGTTAGACAAAACTAAATTTTCACGGCGGAAAATGCTCAACGGGTAAAACTCGCAATAAAATGAAGGTCCTTTTCACTCATGAGAGAACAATACCAGGAGCGTAACGAGTGAATGCTGTAGAAGCTAGGACCTGGCGCTCTTCGAGATGTTAATCAGTCATTATATTGTGTCAATGACACCGGAAAATGTTCCATCCTTGGCATGTGCCATCAAAACACTGAAACGACTACAAAGCCAAGGCTTAATATATAGTGCTTATATCCAATCTAAGCTCGAGTACACCGGTTATATTTGGTCTTGCGCCCCCAAGACCATACTGCACCCACTGGATAGAATTTTATAGAAGACTTATAGAAGACAACAGTATCAGAGTTATAAGACTCTCTTCTTTGTGCCTGTCTTATCACTGTTTTGACAATTGATGCTCAAGCGAGCTAGTCAATTGCATTCAAATCCTCTCCATGAATTCACCCCAAAACCCGTCTGGTCACAGAAACCTCTCAACTTGCCCTTAAGACCGCTATCGGAAGCAAAGTTAAATTAAGAGACTCTGCCGCACAAGTATGAAATGCTCTTCCCAGTCCAATATTTCTCACAATCCGCAGGTATTTAAGACCAATGTGCAAAGGTACCTCCTCTCTCTTTCTTGCCTATACCTTTGGCCCGTGCTGTGTCTAGACACCAAATAAATATAAAAATATATTGGTTCTATAACTTTTTCGGCGGTTTGCTAAGAGATGGCGTAACTTGTACTATTCCATTGGAACATGCATTGGAAAGCTACTGTCATTGTACGTCATTTTAGTATATTTCGTTCATTTGAAGCGTAAACAACAATAATAAAAACGACTAATTAAAAAAATAAATAATAATTTTTTTCACTCAAATATGTCGAACTTTGTGCCTGAAAAAGTGTTTGTATTGATTTGATTTAAAATTCTTTGATGTCATAGACACATAACCAACGAAAATCAATAAAGAACGTTACAACTCCAAAAGAACTGCTCACTCTGATTACGACGCGAAACACTGACTCAAAAACCCATGACATTTGTTTTCCTTTAACATTCCTATTGCTACAAACGATGATTAAACGTCGCGTCGCTTTACGTATGCGAACGTCTAGAAAATAATTCTTATTGCGAAGTGTTTTGTATTCGAAGACAATATTTATTTGGAAGATTTCCAATCCAAAGGGATGACAAGTACGTGAGATTTTTCTTGGCACATGTCAAATTGTTGACGCATGATGGTAGGCTCTAGAGATCAATGAATTTAAATATATCACCAGTATCAGCGAAAACATCGATTTGTGTCAAATGCAGTGGGATGTTTCTTCGAGAATTTATTCAGGTAGTTCAGGACAGAGCACTGATCGGTTAATGGTCTCGTTTTATATGTGTACGTTTTTACGTAGCTCTGTAAAATGTATTATGCGGTTTGATGTCAAGACAAGACAATTATAATTCGTGAAGTCTTATGCGGATGTTGACTTCTAAAGCCTTTAGAGAGAAATTTGCACTAGAAAACGAAGGGATATGCCCAAGTTTCTACTCTGAAAGGTTCTAAAAACAGTTAAACGTGTTTGAAAAACGATCGTCTATCGGAGTGTGATCAATTTCGAAACATCGTTAATTGTCGATGGAAAAAAGTTAAGCCTTAAATTGAAGCATATTGGAGTCATATGAAGGATGACCAGTTTCAGTTGTATACACACAACGCGAAGTTTGTGTTGAGATAGGTCTTCATCATGGCTTCCGTGTGCGGACAATTCGTCGCCCCGTGGAAAAGCATGAGTGCGCATACATTTTTCTAGACTGTAAGCCACCACCACTCACGGCGACCAATGCAGTATCGAAGAAGTCGAGTCGGAGCCGATCGACTTACCGGCATATTTTGTGGCTGAGTTTTGGATGAAATATAAGATTGCAAGAATTGAAGACAACTTGAGTGAGTTCGCTTATTGGGCGCTGGAAATATTGGTCCGTGATCCGGCTTTTGGCCAAAAACTCATATCAATGGAAGGGGCCTATAGGGTATGCTCAGTGGATATGTCAACAAGCAAACACAATTCACGTTCTAAACTCTATTTGCAATGACAGCCGGACCTAATGCAGTCATCCAAAATCTAACCAATTGCTTGAAGACACTGCCAACGGCGCCGAACCTCCATTTGAATAACATATATAATTAACCTCGCTCAGAGCTTAGACGAAATTGGACATCGTCAGCATTGATGTGGATTCTACAATGTTGAATATGGCTAGGTCGAAACAAATGTAGGACAAAGAGTAGAGCCCCAATTTGTGAACTAGTGAAGCCTGACGGTCTTTCAAGGGTATTCACACTCTGTTTCCTTCTACTGAGGTATGATAATGATGAATTGTAGATGGAGTCGAAAACATGAAGTTACTTGACTATCGCTTTTGAGAAGTCTGTTTCTGATCTACGGCCTTTCGGATTTCGTTAACTAAAATAGAACCTAAACTGTGTCAGGCTGGCCAAGTAAAAGTAAACCAAAATACAGCAAACCTGTGCTAATATAGAACCAAGAAGAAGCTATAAACAAGAATATATAGCGAAAGTTATGTCAGAAGAAAATCGTTATGTTCATAAACATACATTGTTGAATATGTCTTGAAAAATAGTTTCTATTTCACATTCAATCTCCTTGCACGAGAACTTCTGACGAATTGTCCCTGGCGAAATTTCAGATCACTGCACAGCTCCGACATCCAAAATTGGATAATTTGAGGATGCAGTTTGTTGGATCCCCATGAATGGATAGACAGATGCTGACCCATTTCCACAAGTGTGAGTGGGATGTGTTTGAGACGTGTTCTGATTCCACAAGTGCAAGGATTGTTGAAGCACACTGTGTTGTCGGAGAGGAGAGAAATGATTACTCAATGTATCATCTCTCAAATGCCAGATGAAATGTATTGTGTATTATATTGTGTCCATGTAAACAAGGATTTCGAATGGCTTTTGTCGTTAAATTAATTTTAGACATCTTTTTTTCACAAAATCTCTCAATTTGTAAGAGAAATGTTGAAGTTGAACGAAGCCCTTCTCGCAAATTTTTCCGACTGTTTGAATTCTCTTTCATGCATCATTACCCTAATTTTATGCTGTATTATTCGGTGGTGTTGTTGATTTGAACCTACGATGCCCGGTACGACAGAAATAATTTCAGTCACTGACTCGACTCGGCTCAAAGGACACTCCTGCCTAGCAAAAACCTCTCAAACCTACCCTTCCACCCGTGAGAGAACACCAGCACGCATAACACGAGTGGCTGCCGTGTGGATAAGACCACACATGCCGTGTAATCGATTTGATTTGAAGTGAAGTTTGGAACAGTTCAGCTAGAATAATCCCAATTCCTTGTATAATTATGGAACAACACTCACATTCCTCTGAGATTTCTTTTCGCGTTCCTGCACAAAAAGTTACATTTTTGAATCTAATTTTCACTTAAAAGAAAGAGGTCTCTCTAGACACAAAGACACTAAACCTCAACCGTAAAGTGCCTTGCCTACGTGCAATAAACGATGTGCCCATCAAGAGGCGATAGAAATTTAATGAATAATTAGATCTAGGCTACGGTCGTTTCATTTGGCTGCTCATAAGCGAATATTACTTGAACGTCTTGAGAAGTCTTTGCTTATTGCGATTTTATTTCAGTGCGAGGGGCAACCTCGACGCAAAAAGACCTTCGGTCGGCGTGAATTATCGAAAATTGCAACAGCTTTTATCACTAAGTCGCCATCGTACACAAATTCGGCGCTATTTCCAAACAAAAATATGCACTGCATCACCTGCTCACGTCGATCACGACGGCGAGCACAGACGCCGCAAACGAAATACCAGGCTAGCACATTTCATTGACATTGAAAATAAGGGAAACAACAAAATCACTGGCACTGCACCGGCCGAATTCCAGGTCCTTGAGTCGACGTTTGCAAATGTCGATCGAACAATATGTGAAATGTCTTACCTAGCGCTTTCTTGGAGCTCGAAGACGCTGTACCTCCATCGAATCCAGAATCATTGCTGCAGGTGCTCATCCGTATGGCGGCATCCTTTGGGCTCAGCTCGTCCTCGTACTCGTCTGATGTTGTGCATTCACTCTCGCTATCGGTTTCCTCACTGCTGCTGTTCGACGATTCCTCATATACAACTTTTTCGCGCTTCCAGAGGGGTCTGGGAGTGGCGATCAGTGGATACCTGGGGGCTTCCTCCTTCACGTACAGCTTTTTCTTTGGGTCAATTTTAATTTTTTTATTCGGGTCGAACGCTTGTTGTTCTTCCTTTGCCTTTTTCTTCAGTTGCTTGTTTTTCTTCTTCATGCTTGCACTTAAACTACCGTCCCCGCTATACGAATCGCTTGAACTGTCTGTCTCCTCGGCCGAGGAGGGTATATAATCCTCTACTTCGGCATCAACGTCTAGTAGATACTGTGCCAAATTAGAAATTGTCGCGAACTTTGATAAATTACTGGTGCTGGTGGCGAGGACACTGCTTTCGGTTGTGCTTGGCGTCGAAGATGCAGTCGTGATAGCAGTTGGTGTTGATACCTGTGATGTTTGTTCAGCAGATGTTGAAGCTTTTTGTGCCGCCGGCGACGTGACGCCTTGAATTTGCGGTGCTGTCGGTGACGTCTCTGTTGAAGACTTGACTTTTGGTGACGTCCGTTCGGCACTTGTTGTTGCACTGTCTGTCTGCTTGGCGTTCTTTCCTGGTTTGCTATCACATATAAGAGGCTTCTCATCGGAGCTGTTTTCGATGTTCGCGGTCGTTGGCTGAATTGGTATGAAAATCTGCGAGATTTTTGTATTATTCTTCTCTGGAATTTCATTGCGTTTCTTTTCATCCGCTTTCGCGGCGATATCGGTGGTATTTTTGGAGGTGATAGTTTGCTTGATCGCGGCGGTGTCAGATTTGACGGGTTTCTTCTTCTCAGGTGACTTGGCGCCGATGCCAGAAGTTATTTTCGTCGAGAAGAAGGCATCTTCGTTTGTTGGTGTTGCTGTCGCTGTCACTGGTGTAGGTGCACTTGGTTTTGTTTTTGGTTTAGAAATTGTTTCGGGTGCGGGCGTTTCCTCCTTGGCATTATTCTTAGGACTGGACTTCTTTTTCGCCGCAAGTTTCGGTGTGGTTTTAGTTTTGGGTGAGTCGTGGGTTTTGCTTGTGGATTTCTTGGGTGTAGTTGGCGCTTGATCGTCTTTTTTGCCTTCGACGGCTTTTGGGGTCTTGTCTAATTTGACGAGCGGCTTCTTGATTTGATCGTCTCTCTTTTGTATTTCGGTCGAAGGAGTAACTTTGCTTATGAGTTTTTTCGGTGAAGTTGCTTCTTCAGCTTTGGGTTCCTCATCGAATGCGTATTGAGATTTCGGTGAAAGTGGAGTGCTTGGTTGAGATATCGACGTGGAAGATGCAGTCCTGTTGAGGTCACTGTTCGCTGATGACGACATAGAGGGCACCACAGAACTTTTCGATGATTCATCGACAGCGAAGGATAAGTCTGGAGATAGAGGGCTAGTAGGTGTTTCGAAAATGTCAGTTTGTTCCTCATCCTGCGGTGGAGAGGCTTTCAGAGGCCCATCTGATCCTGGACCCGAAGTGATCGGTGTCGTTGGAACAGAGTCCTTATCACTACTCGACTGACTCTTCTCCAGAGCCTTCTTACGTTTGTTCATGTACAGAGTCTCCCTGCTTCCGATTTGCGACCAGAAGTCTTCACCACTTTCCGACTTCTCAATCTTTCTTATCGGCTTCGGAGTAGCCACTTTCGGCTGTGGCTCCTCGCTGACGAGTGGGATTTCCTCCTTCTTGTCCGGAGGTGCAGGTTTCATGGTTTTTTCCTTCACACTCTCATCGCTCTTCTTCGACTTGACACTCTTGACCTTCTTCCTTGGCAGCTTAAAGACTTTGTGTTCCTCAATATCTTCAACACTGAAGGAGAACTTTGGGGTTTTGCTTGCACTTGATGCGCTAGTTGAGTCCTCGTCGATTGTCTGCTGAATGACAGGAGTCAGCGAAGTGGGACTATTGTCAATGTCCACATTGGCTGTAATCTTGTGGCGTATTTTTTTAGTCTTCTTCGATTTCCGACTCTTACGGCAATCATCTTGGCTGTTGTTGCGTTCGAGGTGGATGACTTGGATCGAGCCGGATTGTGACTTTTGCAGCTCGTTTAGAATCTCAATCTCCTGCTCCTGGATTATGGACGCGCGGCGCCTTAATTCCCCGGCATTCAAATCGTCGTCGATCTTGTCGGAAGATATGTCTTCACAAATATCATGAAAACTGGGTACTTGGGGAATACTTAAGCGCCGCACAGCATGAGTGACAGGATCTACTTCGATGATCACTTCGCTCAAGGAGCTCTCGCTGTTCTGTGACTGCTCCATATCGGTGACTGTTATTTGGAGTCCCTCCTCCTTGGTTTTGTCATGGATGTACAAGCGCTCGAGGGAGTCATTCTTATCAGTTGTGTTTTCAATAGCTTCTTCTGGTTTCGTCCTACTTAAAGTGTCTGTGTCCTTGGTTGCTTCACCTTGAGCGCCTTTTGGTTCACCTCGGCTTCTTGGTCGCATAATAGACAACCTTACCACAGCACGATTGCGCTTGATTGTTGATCTCGCGTGATGTGTACAATCAGTTCCATCCACTCTCGGCATAAATGGAGAATTCGCATCCACAATGCTGCTGCTCGCATCACTGTCGGTGTTGTTTGCGGACAGCGCTTCCTCAGCTTCGATTTTCTCCTCTTCATGCTTCCGTTCCTGCATGTGGTGATGCCGTCCATAACGGGAGGATGCCGACACGTCTATGTCGGCTGTGTTGATGGTGCGTGGACGTGCAGGACGCGTAGAAATGTATTTCGTTGAGAGTGATGGTGTGTAAGTGGAAATTTTTGGCGACTGGATGCGCGTGAGTGGTAGGAAGCTTCCACGGGATGTCAATGGCGATTCTGTTATCGTTGACAGCTTAGGCTGGTATCTTGACACCAATGTTGTGTACTGAGTGGATCTAGGGGTGGATGGCAGGACGTAGGTGCCATTATACGCTCGATTGTATGAGGACGAGTAAGGGGCATACGGACTAGATGAAGATGTCGATGACCCGTACATGGGCGCACTATAGTAGGGGGAGTACATACTTCCCCCACTGCTGCTGTAGTAGGAATATCCTGGATCCGTGTACAGAGGCATTTTTTCACGTCTATGCCGCACAGAAGAAATTGTATAAGTTCAACGTCGGTTTAATTGTATTTTATTTCTGACAAAACAATCTGATCACTTGTCAGCAACAGCGCACATATTTTTCAAACACACATAAATAGCCCGAACACAGCATATATTCAACGGGTCGAGTTTATTTTCAGTTTAACTTCAGACTCGCTTGCCTGTCTGCCCGTTAGAATTATGTAATCTCACTTTTTGTTGTTGCTCTGAATGCGCTCTGAACTTACAAAGAATGCCAACACTTAAGATCACCTCAACACTTTTTGAGTACTTCCTATGCACAAGGTGAATCGAACAAACTCGAAAGAAGTATTTAAGAATCGAACAGCACTCGAACTCGATGCACGCACTGAACTAGCATTGAAATTTATTTATATCCCGAAACCATTCCAGTGTAGTTAAAGGTAGCAATTAATTCGATCAATTAGTTGGCAAGATTGTGACGAGTTTTTGAAATGAAATGTATTCAACCGCTTTCTGGGGAACCGCAGATAGAACTGAAAATATAACTTTCCTTAATGCTGAATTTCCCAGAGACTGGGCTGGCAGACTGTATCTGGTGGCTGGCAGACGCATTGAGTACCACAAAAAAAAAAAAAAAATGAAAAAAATGTTCAAAAATCCCCTCAACGAGGCCTTCGAGCAAAAATTCAAATGTTCTGCACAGGCGGCTATCATGGTGAGATCATGATCTTTAAATGTTCCCTCTCTCTTTGGATCGGGAAAAAACTCACCAGACAAACCAAATCTATTTGCTTGGTTTGAAAGAGAATCATCTAGCTGTGGGCATATTTCTCGCTGACGTCTCTCTCGCTCGCTCTTTCACTCTCTCTTCCTGTATATGTACCTGTTGGATGCAGGCTATTGCTGGCTAAACGAGAATAAATCCCCCCAATCTGGTGGTGGATTGTAGTAAGTGAGATATGTCGCAATCCGAGCGGATTAAATCTTGAATATAATGTGAATTTCGAAACGAATCTTACACATTTGTCACTCACTGGGTGACGTTTGTCGTTATTTATGGCGACTTTCCTTAATTGTTTAAATCTGTAATATTTTTTGACAGGACTGCTGAGTGCACTTTCAATAGATTTAAATTTATTCTCAAAACAAACGACAAAGAGTGTAGAAGATGCAAGGTATTGGCCTACTTTACCCCGTGGCCGTCCTGAAAATCATTCTATCTTCAATTTGTAATTTCGCGTACAAGACGCGTGCTGAGCCAAAAACCGTTCGACATTACGTCGCAATTTAAGACGAATATCTACACAATCGATCTTATTTGCTATGCCTGCATACGTCATTGGAACGTCATATGACATTAACAAGAAAGGCGTGTTTCATCAAATCAAGGCACCTTCACATATGTGTTTGTTTTGTCTGCCTTGACTTTTGACACCGAGCATCTGGGAGGAATTAGGGACAATCGTCAAGACACTTTGTCAAAGGTAGCAGCCGATGACAGGTACGATAACAAAATGTAGGTCAGGTCAACTGAAATTAAAGCAGAGATCTTGAGCTAAATTGTTGAGAAACTAGAACAACAGCGTGACTCAGGAAACACGAAAACATTCTAGACACACTATGGAATGTGGCAATTGATTGGTTTTCATATTTAGATAAACGCAGGGAATACGTGGGTTGCGGTGGACTGGTGCGGAGTTTTACACTGTTAAAAGTGGTATTTATTTTATTTTGTTTATTTGGTGGCAATTAATGGATCTGAGCTTAAGTCGTATAAAAAGATGAATTTCAAAAGTGAAAGTGAAGTGGAACCATCAACATTATTGTCATAAACTCTGTTATTTGATTTATCTGCATTACAAAAAATTACAACACAATGAAACGTTTGGATCCACGAATAATATAAGTCCTAGTTAGACTGCGTCATTCTAACATGATTTCGAAACCTGAGATTCTCTCGTTAATACCCTGTTTATAAACGCCATCACGTGGAACAACCATTGTCCAGCAATTAGAATTAAAATTTCGAACAATCTGCACACAACCTCTATGTGTTCCAAAAATGCTTGTAAAATAATTTCCTCCCAAGTAATATCGTTTTTTGCCAGAGCTTATTAAACACCATACTACACCACTCAGGCATATGGGCTGTGTATCCATTCTACTGCCAGGCAGCAACCACCGGTCAGACTACTTCCACTGATCGATCGCTCTAATGAAGGGTAGGCACTTAACCAACGTCTACAGTTATCCTGACATAAGAGATTAAAATGAAGCTTTCACGAATTAAAATTGAAGAAAATTTTCCTAAATCTAAGATTTGATGAAAAGAATCAAGGTATTTAAGGATTACTTTTTCTATTAAGGATCTTTAAGATCAACACATATCATGAACAAAGAATGTATTGGGTTTATAACTTAATTCATGCGGTTTGCTAAGAGATGGCGTAACTTGTATTATTCCATTGGAACATGCGTTGGAAAGCTACTGTCATTGTACGTCATTTTAGTATATGTCATTCATTTAAAGCGTAAACAACAATAATTTTGTTCACTCAAATATGTCGAACTTTGTGCCTAAAAAAGTGTTTTTGAATTCCCTCTTCTTCATTACGTTAATATAAAGAAAACTGCTGCCGAAAGTCATCGTCTTTTGGTGCAAGTTTATGGTGAACATGCGCTAGTTGAGCGAACGTGCAAAAAGTGGTTTACACAATTTAAAAGTGCAAAAGGTGATTTTGGCTTGGCGAACCAGCCAAATCAACGGCAAACCTGAATATCCATGGCGCGAAGGAACTATTTGGAAAACAGTGGATGAGAAGTTTTACCACACCCGCCTTATAGCCCAGACCTTGCCCCTTCCGACTACCAAAATTGGTTTGATTCATTCGCCGCAGTTCTTTTGGGATGGGATCCACAAATTGCAATACTTTAAATAATACTATTGTACATGTTTTTCTTAAAAAAAACGAATTAAGTTATAGACCCAATAGAAGATATGGGTTCTGTTTCTTTGAGGCACTGATTTTCTTCTTCGGTACTAACAGAGTTTTGAACTCTGGGCATTAAGGCTTGCCAACGAACAATCATATACAACGTGGCAGCTGGCAGTTGTTGAGATTAATTTTACGTTTTCCACAATGAAGTTAGAGGCAGTTCAGTAAGTACAAATGAATGCAACTGCTCTACCATCAGAGTGGTGGCCGTCGATACAACTGCGGACTTGAGCCTACGTTGCCTAGGTTCGATTTCTGGTACCAGTAAAATACTTTTCATCGCCCCACATCTTTCTAATCGCTGACAAAACTCAATGAGCAAAAACAAAAAGCTTCTCAAATTGGCCGTTTGGAGTCGGCATAAAACTGTTGGTCCCTTTCGTGGAGGACCAAAAGAACGCAACGCAATGCACCAATATATTATTAAATTCAAAACAAAAGACGATAGAAATAAGGGCACTATTGAATCAAATGCAAAATGTAGAACGATTTCAGAAAGATATGCGTAATACGTAATTCCAATTGTTTGGTTAAGCGTTACTGAGTATGATGCAATGCATTCCCGATTATCGCAACTAATAGAAACTGGGGTAGTTGCAATTGCTGAGCTTCTGTCCATATGAAAAATAGAGATTACTCCGTCAAAAATGGTTAAAAATTCAATTTAGCCGTTGTGAAAATGGTGGGTTGTGAAAACCAAGAGTTGCGCTGGTCGAGAGCGTACTGTATCATGAATAAATCAATAGAAGGTTTCATAATTTCGTGAAACAGGCCATATAATAGAGTTAAAAATAAAAAATGTGAAGAGCGGGCTTAGAAAGTCACATTCCTGTGCAAGTACTCCCAATCAAGCCAATAAGGAATGCAAACGCTTATGGCCCAATTATATGCTTGTGTTTTTGGAAACATTAAAATAGCTGCTAAAACGAGATAAGAAAAGTTTGTGGTAAGAAAAGAGGTTTAGATCATATCGCAGGTGGCGGAGGTGAAAGGATTCTTATCGACACTAAAAGAAGCACGATCTGTACTGAGAGCATTATCATTCTTCAGATATATTAACGACACGATAAAGAAATGAAAAAAAAAAAAATGTCAATTAGCATGGCAGTAGGGAGGAACATGAGACTGACATAAAGGTGAAGTTATTGTGAAAGCAGTAATTCGATATGTTGATACTCGTTTATTTGAATCTCTTGATTATTAGAATTGTTCTCCCAGTCCCTTGAAAAATAATCAATTAATTGAAAAAAATCAGTATTAATTGGGCCTTCGTTAGTTTAAAGTAACATCTTAATCGCCGGTATTTACGACTTGATGTCGGGCTTCCCCAGCTCTCTATAATTTGATGCGTTTTCATGTACATGTCTGTCTGTTTAAATACACTTACAGACGTGTCGAGTTTTTGCATGAAAGAGATATGTGTGAGTTCGGAGAGATAACTTTTGAGGATGATCCTCATGTTGATGATGACATCAGAGTCCACCGATGCTGAACTGTTGGACTTGGCCACTCTGGATTAATTCTAGGAAGACAGCAAAGAAGAACAACCACCAATTCTAGTTAAATTGAGCGGGGCAAGGAGATCTTTAACCACACCAATCGTGTACGTCCTGAGGACCGACACAAGTGACGATTTGTTCTCAGCGCTCACCAATACCGAAAATTCATTGGACAATGATAGAGAGACGAGTCACTTAAAACATTGCGGACTTATTGTCAAATATGGGAATAACCAAACCATGCGAGTAGCCCGACGCAAGCTCAGTGTTTTAACCGACCACAAAAAATATATTCATATTTGTTGATTGAAAACCTTATTGCTTGAATTGTAGGACACCCTTTCCAATCCCGTTTTCACAGTGAGAGCTTAGGCGTCGATCCATGGATAAACTCAGAATCATTACACATGTCATTTTCAGTGGATCATGATAAATTCCACTTAAGTAGTGGTTTAACTTAAATCACTTATTGCCATGGCTTAAGAAATAATTGCCTCTCGTGTACTAAAATAATATTAACCCCAAAATGTATTAGAGGAAACCTACATAAGCAACCAAATATTTTGCTGGCAATGTTGCTGAAGTGAACAGAAGACCTCACACAAAAATGAACATAAGAATTAAAAATCAAACCAATTAACATCCTAGGAAGATACTCAGTAGGAGTCGGTGTAATTGCACATACAACCCTCTTCGCTACGTAAGGTTCATTTTTAAATAACAAAGAGTTCGTAGCGTACTAACAAATGTGTTATCAGTTCACAGTATATTCTCTCATTTTAAAATGGAATGTCAAACCAGAAGATCAACCGCCTTAGAATTACAAATTATAAGTGATTCTATGAAGTAGAATTAACTACGCCACAAATAATGACTAATCGGTGGCGTATACGTACTATTTAATAAAAAATATAATAAGTTGTGTGGGGCGTATACGTAATTTGAGTTAGGTGTTTTAGCACTTTTGCACTTAAGGTCACTACTTTTAATCTTGTTTAAAAATGAAATGAATTTTAGACAAAGGGTGACCAAATAGCAATGATACATTGTACAATATTTATGAGTCAGCTGTCAAAGTTGCGTACAGACAAATTGTATCGAAATTCGAGCTCAAGTTTGAGTGCGAGTATACTCTTTTGAATCACAAGCCACCAACCAGACATAGTTTGGTACGAAATGAAGAAAAACCTAGTTGCCCTAGTGGCCAGTATTGATGAGGGGACAGAAATGTCATTTCTCCGATCAGCTGAATTAGGGTACGGATCTCCAATTACCGTAAATGGTCTCAGGTATAGAAAGTGGTTAATCGACTTTCTGCGGCCAGAGTTCGACGAATTCGTTATATCCGAACTGTGGTTCCAACAAGACATGTTTACATGCCCCACAACGCCACGCACAAAGTTGTGAAGGAAGAATTGATCGACAGTTCATTTCACGACGACTGTACACCAACTGACCACCGCGATTATGCGTCCAACGATTTTATTTTTTCGGGGCCAACCTCAAGTCTTTATTCTGCTCTAAGCACCCAATTTGGGCGGGCTTGAGGCAAACATTCGACACGCTATTAAAGGATTAACGCCGTGGATATGGGTACCCGCCGACTGATATTTAGTGGCGTAATACATTCAAAATAAAGCTAAATTTCTTTTAAAATCATTCTTATCCTTACCGAATTTGTTTTAAATTATAATTTTTTAAGTGAGTGAGTTGCGTACAGTATATATTTATCGTTATTAAGTATTATACTCCATTCATATCAACCACATTATGCTCTAGTCTTGCTATTAATTTCGACAGAAAATTATGAAACCTATTGTAATATATTGTTTTTATTTTAAAAATATTCCTCCAGCATATCGAATATTCTTTAATCACATGAGCCAAACATCGTGAACCGCGACTAACAAGAGTTTATGTATCCCAATGCGTTAACATCCATTCACTTACCTTCACATTTCAGACCTTGTCGGAAAAATCCATACAGCAGGGATCCACAGTGGTCACAAAAAGTTGGCGACATAAAAGTGTGTTGCTTGAACCGATGCGCTACATTAATATTAAATCTTTTACGTAAAAACTAGAAAAATAAACAAAAAGGTTATTCAACTAAAAAGAAACCCATTAAAATGTGTAGTAGTCGTATCGTATACGATATGTGAATTTCGACTTAGCCTACAGACTATAATTAAGTTTATTTTAGCACATAAAATAAATTTAATTTAAATTGCATATGTCGTATAAATTTATGATAATCGCTGAACGGTCGATGAGCAGATATTGTAGTTTGCTTTGCATAAATAAAATTTAATTCGTCATATATTTAAATACACGGGCATTTTGGTAGTGGTTAAATTAAATTATTGCTTTGACGTCACGCGATGACAAACGAACGAATTTAAACAAAATTTGTCTTGTGTCATTATTTTCACATATTTAGTATTTCTGCGTTGAATTGCTGACACGGAATGACCGCCGTAGGTAAAGGCATATGGTTTCGTGAATGGTTGACATTTCATACAAAATTTAAAGTAAAATGAGGTTTTACAGAACTTTTTAAATGAACCGACATGCAGAAGTCGTATCTAAGCAATTATATTACACAACATTACAAATAGGATTTACTAACGATTGTACTTGCTGAGTTAAAACTCGATCCAGAACATTTACCAAGCAACTTTTCATGGCATCTCTTATGAACTGCGGTCTGGCATACTGTAAAGGAAACAGACAAAAATATATTTTTTTTGTTTTTACTTTTATAGAGTCTTTCAATTGAGGAGCTAACAATTTTTTCTTATTGTTCATATTTCAAGCAACCTCTTTAAAAATTGTTGTGAATGTAAGTGTCGGTTAAAAAGTTGAACAACGTTTGTTAGTTTAAAAAACTGCTATTTTTATCACACCAACAATGTAAGTTCGAAAAACTTCCCAAGTATTTTGTATTTTTTATTCTCTTCACAATCGTCAAGATCGAAACCTATCGATCGTACCAATCAATTTGTTTTGTCCCAAACCGTGAGATTTGCTACTAAGACGTGTGAATTCCGGTACAGGACACAATGGACATTCTGTACGATGGCGAATGTCCGTACGTTTGCTGTTCTGTCAGTTTAACAAGTCAAGTTCAGCGTCGTCAGTTGCGTTGTCTCAAAGGTTCAAAGTCGAAGAAATGATAATGTCCAGGGACAAGTAATCAGGAAACTTTTCTGTACGTATTTATGGTGAATCACAGTGTATTCGCAAAAATATTGATTCTTGCCCTTCAGATAGTGTTGCCTAAACCAAAAAACAATGATTGTTTTTTAGTACATGCTTCGACATTATCGACCATTTCAAATAAGGTCAAATAAACATCACCAACCTGTCAGAGGGATCATTTAGTACGTATATGCAACTACAAAGCACTGCGAGTGGGAAGATAAATGAGCAATAATTAAACTATAAATTGATATACATAAACTGAGTGATTTATTTCCTGTGATCAATTTTGGCTAACAGCTGGAGTTTGCTTCATGTATTCAATATTTTTCCATTCGACTGATAAATGTAGTCTCCTTTGACAACTGGCTTTAGTTCATAAGGCGTTTCCATTTTATGAAACTTCGTTTTTAATTACACGCTTAATTGAGGAAACTGATACGACACCACGATTCGTCTCTGTCTTTCGGATATTTGTATGACTAACGAGTTAAGGCAGAGTTACCAAATTAGCTCTTAATTAGGAAGAGGAATTTTGTATGCTAATATTGGAAATTAAATATAAAATAAAAATCGATTTAATTTATTCCTTTTTTTACAATTAAATGTTAATAATACCTCGTTCATTATACTTTAGTGCAGTACACACTAGCCACGTTGAGCGAACTACTAACTGCGAATTTTTTAAATTCTGACATGACATGAAATTCTCTCAAATCGCAGATGAAATGACATTTATATGATCCACGAACTGCGAACGCAAACTTTCAGAAACAACCATTTTTCAGCATATATGAACAAAATGTTATATTTCTTGCCATAATGTGGGTTGAATTATCGAGTTTTTAATCGAAAAAAATCGAAAAAAGTTCAAGTTTAAATTGCTTCTTCTCGAATCAATCATTCTATTGCTAAGAACGCAATACACAAAGAGGCAGACACGATCCACAAATTTACGAACAAAAAATTCACTATGAACTGTCAGTTTTCTCAAATTGTACCTTTAGTTCTCTGCGAATGAGAAAAATCCACATGAATGTAGTGTGTGTAGAGTTTGTGAAGTTCGCAATTCTTAGTGAGTTCTTATGAATGGTACTTTAAATACGTGTAATTTGTAAATTGTTTGTCGTTTTGTGAATGGCGTTTTCAGTTTGACAATTCTCCAAGAGAATGATTTAGGGCTGCAGCCCATCCGTCGAGTCCGTCGAGTGTGCGCGTTTAGAACGAATTTAGAAAATGTTCGTCATGCAAAGAAAAGAAATTAGCCGACCCACGTCAACGTACTCGCATGTGCAATTCACTTTTAAATAAATCAATGAAAGTCGAAATTTTGAATGTTTAGGAATAGGAATTATTTTTAAGACAATTCCAGGCAAAACTAAACGTGTTCATTCATTCATAAAATATCGTAAATTGGAATCATATCCATGGAAACATCTGTCAACAGCACAAAAAGTTGGGCAATTTCATTCGGTGAGATGCATTCCTCTTGTGAGTCACATTTGCTGCCTCTATCGCTCTCAATATGTCTTATGAGTTGTCAATTTTTTGACAGAACGCATCGCACGAAGGTATTAAGCTAACGTTTGGTAAAAACTTTTGTATTCGATATCCACGAGAAAAAAAACTCAATAGTTTAATATGCAACTCTTGTCATATTAAGAAATATTCTGATTTTCGCCTTCGCAGTTTGCGGCTCAAGCTTACTGCTTACTTTACTGACAGAAATCGACTGTGAAAGAAATGAAAAATGATAGAGATGTCCAACTTCTACCTCTCTTGCCCCTTAATATGTTTGACAACCATTTTGTATGTTGTTTTCTAAAGCCAAATTAAAAATTTGTCAAAAAGTCATGAATTACCGTCAAAATGTTCATGATTATCTGTCAAATTCGTCGATGGACTAGGGGTCAATCAGCTGGGAAATTGGGTATCTCTATCATACTTCATTTCTGGTTTTACATATAATTGCTGAAAGACTGACAAATTTCCCTGTGACTAATGAGGTTTGAGAAAAAGCATTAAACATACAAAATCGCATGCGCATACTATGTATTGGTTATGTAGACGATTTTTCTATGAAAAACATTCGTTGTCAATTTTAATTGATTTTGTACGTTTAGCGCAGCCTATTTCTCGAATGATCATCTGTAGTTCAAGTCTTGTTTTGTTTGCGAAAAAATCAAGCTGAAAACTGCTGCTACTAATTCGTCTTCGGGAGGATTGAATTGAAGTAAATTAGTACTTACATTGAAATAAAAAAAATCAAAGGAACAATGCATTATATTTTAAAATACAGTAGAATGTCGATTATCTCTACTATTTGGCATCGAGGGTGGTTCGGACAATCAAATTCCATCAAAAAAGTCGTATAATCGAACACAAAAGCGAATGGAATAAAATTCATTGAGGACTAAATGTTCAGTAATTTTCAGACACTGTAGATTTCCGATTATCAAACATCTTCCACTTTCACCTTTTTTCAGTCTTCCTTCTTCTTGTTGACGTCATTTCAAAAACAGACGTTCTTAACTGAACCACAACTTAGGTTTCGGTTAAGTGAAGGTCGGATAAATTATGCTCTACTGTACTGCTAGGATGTCAACAGTGTCCCTACATATTCATGTAAACCCACTTGTGCTTCACATTTGTGTAGGTAGCTCTATTTTAACTGTTTTTATATTTGAATTGGAGCTTGAAATATCACAATTTCGCGTTCGTGCTGTTGGGGTATAATATTTTAAGTGGGATACACGTAAGTCCACTAAACAAGATACAATGCAGTGGTGGCGCTTTGATATTTCACCATTAATACCGTAATATCGTAAGCGCGAGCACAAATTTCTATCTAGAGCTACTTCTACAAGCTCGGGCTTTTGACGGTTGTGAAACTATTTTCTTATATTTATTCGTGATTTTTCATTTTTGTGTGATAAGGCAACTATTTGTGTATTCAGAATATGAATTTCAGAATATTTTACTTGTAAAACTCGTGCGTTCTGTTGTGATTCGGAAAGCTGAGGTTGTCGCGCTTTGACAAAGCATTCTCGTAAACTCGATAAAAAGGATACCAACGCCAATTAAAGCTCGAACGCGCCTATGTGATAAGGCTTTAATGGACAGCGGAGTTCAGGATATGAAAATTGAACGTAGAGAGGTACACGGAAAACCCTAAAATAATACTGCAGAACTTTCAAATTGAGTTAGCTGTTTTGGCTTCCTTAATTTTCTTGACCTTCATTGTGTGGAGGTGAATTGGCGTAGTTTCTGCAGTGACCTACTGGTCATATTGTGCGAGATATTTTTCAGGGGATTTACCGAACCTGAACTCTGAAGAATGATAAACTTTTCTGGATAGCTGAACATTGCGATCTTTTTGAGGGATTCACAACAAATGTTGGACCTTCAGGGCAACCACACTCCCCCACTGATTCTGATTCAATGAGACTCTGCAGCTGGATCAAGTTTATACCCACACTTTTTGTGTGACCTGTGCAAATTCGTGGGAATAACTGTAATCACAATCGCTCCCCGTTATTTTAGCTTTCTTGGTCTTACTTCAAATTAAGGCAAATTCAATTTTTCGAATATGAATGGTATACCTTAAGTGGAAAAATGTACTACTTTCCAACAGGGAGGAGACTAGGTGCGAGTAGAGCATGTATACACATTGTTAAACTTTCGCATGCTGTTTATACGGAACGGAACACTGATTGAATATAATTGCACTGACTGTCAGTGTCTCAGACGGTGGCTTATATTCTCTTCAGGATAGCACCTAATCCGTCTAAGTTTGGGTACACAAACGTACTTTCTTTAGAAATCGATAGTCCCAAACCAAATAATTGTTTCAAAATACTTACTTTTGCACTGGTAACCTTGCTTTCCAAAGCCCCACAGAAACAGATTACAGAAAGCACAAAATGTCGGTTGGCGAAAAAACTTCGCCACAAATTGATGACCATTATATTCATGAGTCCTGCGAATAAAAACAAAAAAAAAAAACTGGGTATCCTTGAAGAAATTGCATACATCAAATACATACTTCTGCTGTTTGATGGCACCTCGTCGATTGGTTATGCTCCTTGGATTCGTCCTTCTATCCGCAAACGGTTGTTTGCAATATCCGTCGTCTTTAGAGCTTTGGCGAGGTAAAAGTAAGGAATGCGCTGATGATGAACTATAATTGTCACTGTAGTAACCACTTGAGACCGTACTGTCTCGTGGTACAATACGTCCCGATGAACTGGTGCTGCTTTTATGCCTTGACTGGAATATAACGTCTTTTAAAATGAGAGCACCACTTGAATGCTGGGATAATTACATCGCCGCCATAATGATGACGATTATTCCGAGGTTTTTGACTACTTGAGCTTCCATTTGCTCTTCTGCGCCCATGGGCGCCTGTGAACATCATTGTTAAATCGTTCCTTCTCAGTCCAGATTTGTGTTGTTGTCAGCTTTTTGTTGAGACATCGTTGGCAATTAAATGAAATGCAAAAAAAAATATCTAAGAAGATGTATTAATACCATAAATGTATAATATAAAGAAAATTAATAAACTAAACAAGTTCAGTGACCAGCAACAGGTGCTCTCATCTGTCACTCTCATCTGGGTTCGAGTTCACAGCAACATTGAGGAAAATGAGATTGCCCATGAACTGGCCATGTAAAGAGCCTCCGGCAACACTGGTGGGCCCACAATTAAACACCTCAAATATATCATCTACCAATACTTCCGGTTCTTAGCTTGCAGAAGGTGGTGTAGGAGATCCAAATATAAATTCTCTAGGAAAACTTGGCCTTCCTACATGAAAAGCAAGACAGACGAGCTCCTCAAAAGAAACCTTTCCGAAACAGCTAGAGTCGTGGCTGCAAGCACAGGGCACTGGTCCAAAGGCATCCATGCTGCTAGACTCGGAATACGGATCAACCCACACCGTCGCAGTTGCCTCCACACTCAGGAATGTCTGTCTTACTCTCTCTGTGAGTGTCACAAACCTTTTCTTAGTGACCTCTCCGAGATCGGTAATCAAGGAATAACGAACATAATCAAACAACCCAAGTCAACGCTACTTGTTTCCTGATTGACCCCAATTGGGTCGCCACATAGACCAGCCAACTAAGCGAACAATTTGAGTTTTTTTCTGGATTAGCCATTAATCATTCAACCATGATGTCTTGGTGGTCTTGGAGCGAAAAACACTAGAAATGATTCTTCGTGCCTGCGAAAGAAAAATTCTACGCCCGTGCGCTCACTCTACGAGCTGTGTATTCCGTAAAGAAGGCAAAGATCCGTCGGCGGCACTGGCTTGGCCACATAGAATGCATGGAAACTGTTGTGGCAAAGTGCGTCTTCTAAGCCGAGTCTTCTGGTTAGAGAAGGAGAGGAAGCCCGAATCTTCGGGTTAAAGACAAAGTCATCGTGAACGCAAGACACCTTCGTCTTGATGACTGGAAACAGCATGGCCAGTACCGTCATCAATGGATGGCAAACTTAGATCATTAATGGATCACAGGGCTAACAAGAAAGCAAGTACTTGCGTTTCAAAATCTTGTCACAATTCTTTGCTTTTAATGCAGTCAAAGTCAGCCAGGGAATACTGTAGACAAAGAACGAATATAGTTCTGAACATAAAGCTTCGCCAAATTTCAGGCATCACCTGAATGACTTATGCCCCATTACATATCGTGCTGATAATACTGTTTCATTAAGCACTGTTAGTTGTTTCTTCACATAGTGTGCTTGTTTAGTCAATTCGAGAGTTGTTTTTGATTAAATTTGTAGAAAATGGTCAAACAAATTAACACTATATTGTGAAGAACGGCAGCTACGCTGTGATGAAGTCCTTGTTCAAGCATTTAACCATTTTCAGGATAGTTTAGGAATGCAAGTCTTCTCTCAGTTTGACCGCAAGTCTAAATTCACCATGACTTGCCCGGGCCCTGTGCCACCAGGGGATTACCGATGGACTTGGCAAGGCAATGATCAGAGGAGGTACTCTCAAGACCTGAACCTGCGCTGGCACTACATGCGTCCTTGGTTATGGCTTACATCGATGGCTGAACCTCTCGAGAGTAGAACCGGAGGCAAAATTCGGACAGATCAATCGCATGCTCCCGAACATCTGTAAGATGTCGGCGACATTCTTGTTGTCTCTTGACAGAAATGACTACCCTTTAGTACGCCGTTGAGTTGTCACTGTAGTGGCCGATGAAACTTCCTAGAGCACTGCCTCTACATTTGTCCCACCTTTGCTTGGATCTAGTGGCAGATATTCGGTGCTAATGAGGTGAGAGCTTATGAGAGCTAATCATCACAGAAGCGTCTGTTAGTCTTCCATCGGATGATTGTAAATTTGTACGTGGAAGAAATGTCTTATATTAAGATATCAAAACAAGCACCAAGAAACCGTTCAACAAACGAAAGAACAATCGTTTTAGGTATGATGGAGGTCGAATTAAAGCCAAGATCAGGCCGACCATAGAAGCTTACTGTAATAGATAAGCGTTTAGGTTGAAAAATTGAAAACAGGCGAATCTGGATAATAGAACACAATCCGCTTAGTGACACAATATTTCATTGCACGGTTGATGTGCTATTATTCGGGTTCGACTGTAACTCCAAAATACATCCAGAAACGGTAATAATACACAAAACCGTTGGTCTGAAATGTATATAATGGGTGTTTCTTAGAGGTTTGATTTAGATTGTCAATTTGACGACGATTAGATTGACGGCAGAACAACGCATGGAAATCTTGAGAATTTATTTTGAAAACCATGGTTTGGTTCGTGCGCCAAACTTAGTATCCTCGATCCCCATTTTTCGATCGACGTAATCGTTTATACCGATAAACTAGTGACGTTGGACGATTTGGAAGTCAACATTCGCCATGTAGTTGTTGATATACGGCCGAGTTTTCTTAGCTTCATTCGAACTAGCCATGGCGTGCATATGCCCGAAATAATATTTAAACCATAATGGCAGGATAAGTATCAATTAAATACAAAGCTTTTATAAACATTAACGTAAAACATGTGTTTTATTTCATATTGATTATAAATATCTTTGCAAAAAAATAACCCTTTGTTAGCAAATGAAAATAAAGCAAAAATAAAAGTGCCATTAAGCACTGACAATGATACGTGGAGTTTTTCCAGATGCCTTGACATTTCTCTAAAGTTTACCAGAAATGAAGTATGATAGAGATGAACAGTTCTACCCATCTTGCCCCTTAACATTTTTGACAACCTGTTTTTATATCGTCTTTTAAAGCCAAATTGACCAATAAGAGAACGGCATCTACGTTATTTCGTCAAAAATTCTATGAAATTCGTCGATGGACTAGGGGTCAATCAGCTGTAAAGTTGGGTATCTCTATCATACTTCATTTCTGAAGCCTACTTATCTATTCTACTTATCTATATGTCTCTCCCCCTAACTGGCTATGTAGTATCGACTTGAAGAATTTGAGGAAAAAATAAAATAAAAAACTCATATTCGTGCAGTGGGAAAAAAGTAACTCTTTTTCGATTTATGCAAGAACCACTAAAACTTCCAGTGTCATTTGTTTGTAAAATCAAAAATCTGGTGAACATCTATTGTCAAACACAAGAAAGAAACGCAATCCTTCAACAAAAACAGAACATTTAGTAACAATTACCAAAAAACCAATTAACAGAAAACATATTCCTATTCATACAAATAAGTTTTTTCGTAAGAAACAATGGATTTAACAAATTTACATACTTCGTGGCATATCCATGCTTAAGCCTATTTGGCATGGATTGGACAAGTTTTTTGGTAGTTCTGTTGCATTTCTAATTGCTAATTTCCTAAGTTGCTGGTCTAAGTGGTAACATAAATTTTCGATGGGGTTAATACCCGATGACTAGGGTGGAGCTTCCATCACTTTATGACAATTGTGAAGGAGCCACATCCGGGTATTATAAGCTTTATGCTTTGGGGCATTGCCTTGGTAAAAAGTGAATTCGTTGTGCAGATCCAATTTTCGTGCGCTTTCTCCAAATTTAGCTTTAAAATATCAATATATTTTCTGTGGTTCATTATCCCGTCAATAATATGAAGTTTTCCAACCCCAGCAGCCGAGAAACAACCCCAAACCGTCACCGATCCGCCACCATGCTTTACTGTTGTGACGGTGTTTGCATGAAGAAGCTCGGTATTTGGTTTTCGCCAGACCATTTGCCGCCCATCGATTCATTTGTAAAAATTACAGTTTTAAAAAAGTCAAAATCCTTGGATTGGTGCTTTGCCAAGTTAAGGCCTTTAACTCTATTAACAGCACTAATGAGCTGTTTTATTCCGGGCAACTCCACCGTTAAAATCATGCTCCCGAATGCAGTTTCTCAGGGTTTCTGTACAAAATTGTTTCTTTAGTTCCTGTCGCATCTTTTCCGCAAGTTTTGGTGCACTGGTTCGGGGATTTTACTCAATTTCGTGTTAAAAATTTCGCGTGCGATGTTCCTTGGCATATTTACTATTCGATTTTCAATTTTAAAACGTTTGACAATTGACTGGACAGTTGATCTCGGTCTGCCAACTTTGGTACTTTACAATAATTTTACGAAGCTCCACCGACGTTTCACACTGTTTTCGTCCTATTTTGTATTTTCTTATTTTTCTTTTTAATTTCAAACACGCAATCGAAAAATAAATATGATTTTTTGAATAAAAACAATTTGATTTGATTTTGCAAACAATTATTTTCAGAAGAACCATAATGCTGCTAAGACACTATTTATCTAATTTTGAATACATTGATTGAATTTAGTTAATGATTAAGAATTATTGGTGATTCAAAATAAAATGGAAAAAGTATAGTTTTGGTTAAAAACAGTGTTATGATAATTTCGCACCTACTGTACGAATATGAATTTGATTGACTGTATGTCCATTTATGACACTTTCTTGGATCAAAATTAAAAGAAAACAGGTAAACTAAGTTGACATTTTTGCACAGAAATGAAGTATGAGTGTAAATTCTAGCTCTCTTGCTCCTTAAAATTTTTTACAAACTATTTTTTATATCATTTTCTAAAGCCGTTTTCTAATCTAAAGCCGCTCAAATTCGTGGGTCAAAACCATTTTTTTTTTGCAGAATGGATAACGACAACAAACATTTTATCATAACCAAACATATGAGTTTCCAAACTTCAGTTTTCCTAGATAAAATCTCCTTTTTCATAATTGATATAAACGGTCATAATATGTCAAAATTTTGTAAGCAATATATTTTTCGCCTCTGACAGCGACACTCTGCAGCGAAGCATACAACCCACAGATGTCACTAAAAGTCAAGATGAGATTCATTATTTTGCATACATCTCCTCAAACGTATATAAATATCGCCGGATTTATCAATAATTATAAACAAAATCTATTTTAAGAGACTATTATGAATTTTTGTTTATTTTCTATTTTATTCGTTTTTAAATAATTGGAGGTAAAGTGCGATGAAATGCAGAACAGGTTCAGAACAACCGCAATTGTTGGTCCAGCCAGCGAAGCATTCTATTGGAGATTGTATTCTGAAGGTGCGATTATAAATGTTTCCTCTCCGCCTAAGTGGCTGTGTAATTTTAAAATCTCTGAGTCACCCAAATATATGTCTTATTCTTGAGCGGAAAAAAAAGATGAAATAAACGAAAACATAGCAAAGCAACAGGCTTATGGAGAAACGTATCGAAACAAGAAGAGGGCATCACACTATTTTATCGAAGATTTTGACTTTTATTTATTTTTTTTTTTTTTTTTCATTTTTGTACTCACCTCCATCTATCGAGAGACCGATTTGGAAAACAAAATAAATTCTGCAAGTACACTCCGATTTTGTTTTGCTAAATATCAAATGATGATCGGCAAGTAAGGGTACTCATTCCGCTGATGGACAGGTATCTCCTAGGTACACACACACTTAATTGTTTTCGTTCAGTATTCGGTGTATCTGTACACACAATACCACGGCTATTACACAATTAGTTTGGTTTACACACATGAACAGGCGTGTTATGCACAAAGTGAGATATATTTTTTATTTGCGATACACATTCACACCGAGTATTTCCAGAAGACACCTACTTCTTTTAATGGAGACCATAGAAGTGTATATTATTATTTTTTTTCTTGCTTTTTCAAAATATAATTGACATGTGGATATAAAAGCTTCGCCACATGCATCATAATCGTGTATATTGTACGTACGTATATGTATAAATAAATTCATTTATTCTAGAGACATGTTTTTTTTGCTGAATAAATAAATTTATTTATTTTTGGGGGAAATTCCTTGGGTCACCACACAAGAGAGAGCGTGCAGATTGAACAAAGTGATTTATTTTCGAATTAAAATTGAACAAAAATATGAATAAACTTGCACGTTCAAGCGAAACGGAATGTAACCGACATTTTCGTTTACGTTGTGTATGAGATGAAAACAGAATTTATATTTCACGTACTGCACATTCCGCAGATTCGCAGCGGTACTTTTTCTTTGCAATTTTCTGTTAGTTTGGATAACAAAAATAAATTCATGACGCGAGAGCGCTGTTTTATTGAAAACATGCCACAAAAACGTATCAAAAGAGAAGGATAATTAATTGAACAGAAACAGGGGGGAAAAAGAAACGAAAAATAAAGAAGTAAAACGGAAGAAAGGAATAACAAAAAATAAAAACCGAGTGGTTATCGTAGGAGATTGAATGGAACTTTGCCTCGCCCCAGGAAAATACCTGAGCGCAAGTAACACTGAAATTCCTTTTTTACTCTTTGAGACGTGCACTTTTGGACTGGGAAAGCACTCATTTCCTCACGTTCACCTCACTCACCGAATGAGATGAGTTCAAATTGTAATATTTACAAATTCTTTCGAACAAGAACACACACCAAACACACAGAAATATTTGAGACAAAAAATTGGTTGACTCTGCGCGCATGAGCTACCGAATCGGCTAGTTGAACAGTGCGCATAAGCGAGCAAAGGCTTGCCTTCCTTTATTAGCTGAGTTATTCCTGGTATTTTCCATTTCTTTCTTCGACTCTATTTCGAGTAATGTACTGCAACAATTTACACCAGACCGACAATCATGGACACGCATTACACACTCGATGGATTAAACGATGCCATATGCTCACTGTTTATACATATCACATATGCTCAAGGTGGTCCCTTGAAATTCGCGCTTAGATAGAAGCAGTGCAATGTTTTGGGATTTTATTCATGGGGTGAAATGATGATGGGTGTGAGGATGAGATGAGATTTTACGATTTATTGCCTGTGACCCGGTGAGAAAAGCCAAGAAAATTTGAGAAAATTCTCAGCTCCCCTTTGTTGCTACGTTTTATTTTACGGAAAAAATTAATTAATGTTTCTTTTTAGATGATATGAACGATCTTAAGTATTGTATAGTTGTTCACCTACTGCTTCAAATATGGGAGAGTAGGACTGATATATACAAAAGCTCTCAAAAACATTTGATTTTCCACAAGAGCTTTTTGATTTTCTTCATTATTATTTTTTTTTTGTCATATTTTTGAACTTTTCTAAAGTTTACTGGAAAAGCATGTTCGTACATTTGTTTTTTTGGATTAATCGCACTGATCGTACAGGATTGTAGATTTACCAAGTTGGAGAAGTAGTTGAATCTATCTCCAGGATAACAGGAACTGTACATTTGGCTGCATGTCCACCTGCCGGCCTTGATTCAATAGAACTGTTTGAAGGAAAGCTCTGCTCGTATATTACCAATGGAATAGTACAGTACAATACACAACAAAGTGATCGGAAGTTTTATTATTTGGATTTTTAATCTAAATGTTCGTCTCAGTGATACACAAACTACTAACTATTGGTTGGCGAATATGCAATGCATTTAAGATTTTTCGAGTGTTTTGATGGGCACTCCAATTTGTACAGAGATTTTCCAGTTTGATCTTCTTTTGGGCATACAAAGTAACCACCCGTTCTGAATGGAAATTTATCATTTTTGATCAATATATAATTGGGTGAGGGTCTACAATTTGCGCTTGATAAATCGGACACTTAAAACAAAACTAGCACTAAAAAATAGCGCTAGTTTCACAAAACCGATGGCTCAGGTTTCCATTATACGCATCAAGTTTTAATCCTATTTTTTGTTCTTGCCTAAAATGGCCTAAAAACATGTGTGTAGTATTTTTTTCTTGAGAAAATTATTTTATTTTTATTTTTACCGGACAATTTTTTTTTTTTTGTATTTTTTTTATATATATATTTTTAACTAAGCCATGTTTATGTGCGGCCATGTTATTAATCTCGAGCCACCCACCTCACATTTTAAATACGCCAGACTCACTTACATTCGTCTGCCTGACATTTTTTTGTAGACACTTGATTAATTATGCAACTTCGTTTAAAGCACTGATCTCTTAAGCCACCATCCCCACACCATCCACACAGATTGCTGCGTATGATTATTTGCTCATGGCCTAATTCATTAAAACTGAACCACAGTGATCCTGTCATCATTCGTTTGCATCCAACCCAACTGACCATACTCCAACTTAAACTATTAATAAATTAAAAATGCCAATAAAACCTTGTTGAAAATATTTATTTACTTCTTTGACAAATTTAGTTCAGTGTAAAGTTAAACAAATTTTTCTCATTTTTGCCTTGTGACTAAAATTTGTTACCATCATTTTCGAGTACACTTATTTAATTGTTATAATTTTTTTCAGTTATTTTCTTGAATTTTTTTAGTCACCTAAGATTTCATTTAGTTTTTTTTTTTCAAACGTAACACCCACAATATAGATAACACTTATAACAAATTAGTAAAAAATATTAGTTTACTCTCGTTTTCGTTCAATTTTCTTTTGTTCCTTATTAATTTCCATTTGTATTTTTTTTTTTTTTTGCTTTAGTTTTAAAAATTGCATTTATTGAGGAAATTTCTCTGAATATATGAAACCAAAGAGGATCGTTGGATATTGAACAACAATATGCTGAATATATATATATGTATATATTTTGGGGGAAAAAATTGTCTCTAACATGAACTAGAGTAGAGTAGCTTTGTTTGCTAGGGATTTGTCATGGACTTATGAATTGAATTTTCATACCTGTTTTTTGTTTACTCTCGAAAGCTTAAATTATGAACTATAAACTCTTATATACAAAACCGATAACAAAGCATTTGTTAGATATTTTTTTGAGCATATAGTGTATGAATTTAATAAATGTACCTAAATTTACTATATGTCAGCCATTTTTTAGTTTTGTATGTGTTTTTAAGAAATTTCCTCCAAAATTTCCATTTATTTTATATATGATTCGTATTACACTTTTTGGACCGCATTCAAGCAAATCAAAGCGAGATAATTCATGGACATAGATTTATTAAAAAACATTTCCTAGATATGTGTAACAAAATATGGCGTCAGGAAAAAAATTACACATCATATTTTTCTTCAATATCTTGAAAATTACAACGATTATTAGAATGGGTCCTAAAGAATTTCATCGAATGCGGTCTGAAGAAGTTATGTGTGTTTTTTGTCCGTTGTACATTTAAAGCTTTTGTATTACAACACAATTACTAGACTTTAAGGTGAGTGAAAATGTTTAATCCTTTAAATTGTTTACAGTGTTTTTTTTTTAATAATAAAAATGGGAATTTGTTTTACACTAAAATTGTCACAATTGTTTACATATTTTCTTTGTTAAAATATCATTTATAAAATTAAATGATTCTTACAATTAAATTAGCCAAACCATTGTGTGCGTAGTTATGGGGATTTCGAGGTTATTAAAAATTACTTTCATCATTGTTTAAAAAAAAAAACAAATAATTACTTTTAGATATACATCATTTTAAATTAGGCACAATTATTTTGACTTACATTAAATTATTTGTTTGTCGTTATTAATTTTTTCTGTGTTTCATTTATTTTTCTGAAAATATTTATTCTACTTAATGTTCTATCGACTGATGACCGGAAATGGTAAACTAAGGGAAAATAGCACAATGATTGAAAAACATAATGCTTACTACCTCATAGTCACACGATATCAGTGAACACAGATGAGATTGATAATCTTTGCTTCATCTTGATATCTGGGAGTACGATTAACTATGCCCACACACATGAACATACATTTAAATAAACATTACATACATTAATGTATCCATATAAAGGCGTTATAGCTAATTTTTCATTTTCTTTAATTACATCGAATATTCAGTCATTTACAATAACTACCAACATATTTTTGTCATTTCGACTACATGCATCGTAACCTTCGCTTTGATTAAATATAAACAATCATATACCGATGTAGCATCGGTAAAATATCTAGTATCTCATAGTTTTTCCTTCCTTGTCAATGAATAATGAGAGGATGAGTTCATTTTATCAGTCAATATATTTCTGCTTTTTTTTGTTTTTTCAAATCACACATGATGTATTTTCCTTTCTGAACTTAAAGTTTAAATAAAATAATTCAACTGAAATAACGAACAAATATATAAACGAACTAAGAAGGGCGCGAAACGTTTTCTTTTTTCTTCTTGGCGGTAATGGAGAACTTTGTGAGAAAAGTTTTGTTTTCCATTGTTGCTTTCGCGTCAACTTAAAAGAACTTAAAAAACGGAAAATTTTATTGTTTAAACACGAATAGCCCCGTCGGATCCCATTCATTGTCGTCGGTTGGTCCGAAGCATTCATCGAAGTACCATTCCATGGTTTTGTAAACATGGAATAGTGATCGGGACATGTCATGATCTTCATCAGTGTAAACCTGAAATTTAAGTAATGCTACTTTAGTTGTAATGAAAAAACAATTTATTAATCATGCATGACGACATAATCATGCTTTTCGATAGTTTCGCTTCATTTAAGCATGAAAAAACGTAGCGTCTAAAGATACCATTTATTCTGATTTTCGCTACCTGAAAACAATCATTTACGCACGTCCTGACGACTGATTTTTGGCATGCGTCAAATATTTTGTGATGTGCGAACATTGAGGGGAGCAAGCGTCGACTCAGGCGTCTTGCTCGGCTTTCCTCGACTGTCTAATGTTAGAAAGGCGTACCAGCCAAAAAAGAGGAGTTTTGACAATGGACGCCTGAGTTTAGAGGGGTTTTGTCAGAGCAACTAAAGTCAGAGGGTCTGCGGTATGCTTTCGTCGAACGCCAACGAGATATTAAGAAAGAGAAAGGAACTACTTTATGCTACCTACCAACCCCAACAAGAAAACCGTAGTATGATGGTGAGCGTCCGCATAAGAAACGTGTAAACGAAAGTCTTGTCACGAGAGGTCTAGAGACAAACAGAAAGTACGAGCCTTTTTTTAAAAACAGGCAAATGCCTTTAACATGGTCTTCGAAATTCTGAGGATAACCATGTTACTGATCCGCAGGGAATTGCAGACAGCACTCCCAACAGCTGCCCAAAGAAGCGTGATAGGGAATCAAGAAATCCCAACTCTGGGCGACGAAGAAGTCCTCCCACCTAGCTTAGAAGATGTCGGCACAGCCATCTAATGGTCCCCCCCTCAGAGCTCTTCAATGTCGCCGGCTATGTTATGGTAGGAAGAAAGCACCACATTATCTGCAGAATTTGGGAAGACAAGAGCATGATCGACGACTGGAATATCAGCCATAAAAATGGTGATCATACCTTTTACAACAACTTTAGATGTTCGCTGCTCAACCTAGACGGACGTAGCCCGGAAGATCGACTGTACTGGCGTGGTCAAGTCCAGCGCATGGACTCCAATGCTCCAGTTAAGGGGGTCTTCGAATCCGTGTCTCCGGTTTGAGAAGGAGTGGAAGACCGAATCTCCGGTATAAAGACCAAGTTATCGGGAACACAAAGCAGCTTGGTCTTGATGACTGGAAGCAGCATGCCCAGGACTGTCAACGATGGAATTTAGGTATTGCTCAGACTCAGACCATCCAGGTGTCGTTGGTCTGATAAGTCATTAAAGCTAAACGGGCTAAACATTCGAAATAGCAGCACCCCTGCATGGTAGTTGACCGACTCAAGTAACACTGTCCTAAAAACTGAAGAAAAATTTCAAGCCCCATAAGATAAATCAAATCAGTTTTCGCGGAAATTGCGCAAAGGCACAAGGCCATCGGACGGAACTCCCTTTCAACAGACGCCACAGAAAACTATAATGGAACACCATTTAGCCAGAAAAATGTTGCTTCACAAAGTTTCTCAGCGGAAGCTTACACCATTGGAGGAAGACCCAGGAACACAAGTTTTCTTTTTCTTGGAAAATATTATATTCCCTGATCATTGTACGTCCCACTCAACAGAGGTGTAGCCTTGAATTAAAAAAGTTTCACAAAACGCCAACTTACCTGATGCCTGAACTTGACCTGTTGGTCCACCAGGGCACGGACCAACATCAATGAATGCTCCTGGTGTACAAATGTATCAGCAGTGCCGTGCATTAGCATAAGATTGCGGCCTTTGATGTTACCGGCTTTCATTGTGAGATCCGCCTCTTGCAAAGCCCTCAAGTAGTCTCCCTTCAGGGGAATGTAACGTTCAGTGAAGAATGAATCTAGAAATGAAAAACAAATTTTCGTATGAATATCAAGAAAAAAAAAAAAAAAAAAAAAAACATAAACCCCCCGTATGTGTGAACTTACAATGATACCCGAATGAGACAACAGGATTTATCGCGACGCCACATTGCAATACCTGCTGCGAGTCCTCGATGAGGGTCATTGCAGTGGCGTATCCCCCATAGCCCAGGCCGTAAGCACATATGCGAGATGGATCAATGAACTTCAGATTGTCACGGAGGTAGCTGCATGGGAGAATACAAGATAGCTTTTAATTTTGAGGGATGATTAGTAGCTGTCGGTTTCATACGTTAGGACACCCAGTTGATCTTCGATCTCCACTGTGCCGAGCTTGCCGTGCACTTGGTTACGCAGCAGTTCACCCTGGTAGCCACTACCTCTGCCGTCGATTTGGGCGACTATGATGGAACGTTGGCTGCAGAGGTACCAGTTCCAGTCAACCTTGAATTTTTCCGACACCAACTGGGATCCCGGTGAGGAGTCGCTGTGAACGAGACGGAAACGTAAGCTTGCACAAGATGACCTTTTAATTTGCTCTTACATTTGAAGGATGAGTGGGAATGCGATCTCTTCCTCCTCTCGCATGCCGGGTGGAAGAAACAGCCGCACTTGGGCATGGAATCCATGTCGTATCTCCACACTAAATGTCCTGATCTGTGGAAGTGCCAGCTGAGCCAACTTATGCCTGAGTTCGGCGCCGGAGTTGAGTACGTATATTTTGTTGTTCGACTGCGTCTCAACCAGGTACACAGACGGCGACTCAGGACCCAGGCATTCTTGCACGTAGTATGAAAAATCTTTGCTAAAGTACACCTTGTTGAAGAGGCAGTTCTTGGGAATATCGAACGTGCAGCCGTCGTCGGATGCGGTCGTCTGATTGTCCACCGTTGGGTTTATGAGCTTGAATGTGGAAGGAGTGTTGTCGCAGGTGAGACACGTGGGCTGAGTGGACGTAATGTATGTGCGATTTGGAGTTGTCACATTCATCTTAAGGCTTATTTTGTAGAGATGTCGCTCGCCGGGCCTTTTCTCGGGCGCAGCCATGAAATATACGATCTCGTTCACCTCATCCCAGCCAACTATTTCTGTCACCTCGAAGCGACCCATTGTCAGCGGCACCCATCGCCGGTCGAGGGTTGATATGAAGACTACATGCCGAAAGTGTCCGTGAGCACCGTCGCGCACTGACAAGCGCTTCAGGAGGTAGCCGCCGTTCGTGATCTCGTATGTCGTCTGACCGTCAGTGACGTTGCCAAGTACGTCCGATCCGTTCTTTGTACTGTGCAGGTTGTGGTGTGCATTTATTTGCGCACTGATTCTCGACGAGAATATGGGTTTCTCAGCAGGCAGGACCCAACCATCGCTGACGGTGACTTCTGTGTGAATAGCTTGACACACAAATGTTGGCGCCCGACAGAGGACAGTGGTTGCTTTTGTTTGATCCCGATCTGTAACTGTGAGGGACAGATCGATGGCGGAGGCCCATGTCAGACCACCAATGTAGCTGCCGTTAACGAGTTTGACCGGCAGTTTAACTTGGCTCGGAAATATGTACTTAAGCACAGTCAGGTTCACGATGTTCACTGTCACGTTAGTGTTGGTCGTTCCGGCCTTTGGGTACCTCACTGACATAACATCGGGATACTTGAGTCCATCTCCCATCCACGTATATCTGAAAATGAAACACACACACACAGATTCGTTAAAACTACCAATTCATTTGAAGGCTACTCATGAAAGCGCACCTGTACTCGTGCACCTCACTGTCGTTGAATGTTAGGAACGCCAAATACTGTACATCTGGCGAGAACATCATTGTGCTGCTCTTCAGCTCGGGAACATTCGCGTACATCCAGTTTGGAATGCCGTTCGTAATCACACCAAGTCTCCCTGGAATACGAATAAACAAACAAAATCAAAACACACGCCTTTAATCGGTTTGACGTGTACCTGTCGTGGTTATGCGACAAACCAAGTCCCCTTGAACTTTTGGTTTATAATACAAGTCGTTCTTATAGACGAATGCTATACCCTGATTTAAGGAGTTTTTGACAGTTGATGCCGATTGGGAACTAGGCGCCCATTCCACGTGTTGGAGGTGTGGAGCTTCGGCACTGTTCTCTGTTGGTCCCAATGGGAACGTATTTCTCGACAGAACTTCGTAAACGTGATGCCTTAAAAGAAGATAAAAGATAATTGTTGTGTAAGTGTTTTAAAAGGGCTGTAGGGAGTCTGAAACGATGGGTTTTTAAGAAGCCTTCTGTTAGATTTTCTTTAGTTTTTGAGTACAGAACGTGTTAGTTTTGTGTGTTTTTTGTGTGTTATTCTGCTTTCATTATTAAAGTTCCTTCTTTGCTGACTGCTGAAAGGTGCAAATCATAGTTCATTTTCTACGTCTATATTGCTTGAATTTATGTCTACATGTCAGCTTACAACGGTACATGTTACAAACACATGTAATTGGACACACACGGTGCTCACAATCTTACAGCATTGACCGACGCCGGATGCAATCGGACACTTCGTCCGAGGGTCAAGGATAGCCTTGGTTGAGGTGGAGGTTAACGCGCTCATTACGAAAAAAAATATCTGGTTAAAAGACAATCATCTGCTTCGGACGCACTTTCTGTTGACACAGCAAACATAATGAGGACAAGGATTTTCTGTTCTGCATGTGGAATGTGAAGTCCTCGGAAAGGTGCAATTGCTACGGTTTGCTACGGCTGTTTCGAATCGAGTCTCATCTCCTCTCCCCAAATGCTCTAAGCAACTCATTTTTGATCTTGACATCTCGATTAAAGTAAAGGCATGCTATTTAAGAATACTTAAACAACTGGCGCCCAATGTGAGACCAACAATCGACGAGAGTTGAAATGAAAAACATGCTCATATACATTGAATAAGAAAAACACAGAAACCAAGTGCGACCAGAGCCGCAGTACTTCTCTGGCCTGACACACAGATTGAAGTTTATAAATTATAAAATAAGGTGGAATGTATAATTTATTGATTTGTTATGATTTTAAGATAATTGCCAATTTTTTAAATATTTTGCATTCTACTTATAAAGTTTTCGTGGTGGCCATGGCGTTGTGAGTTGGTGCGTTGACGCTTACGCTCTTGAGCCAACGTCGATTCCTGGTGCAAGCAAAATAATTTTCACGGCCCCACCTCTTTCGAGCCACTGGCAATGCTCAAAGACTATAACTGTCTAGACAAAGCTTATCAACTTGTCCGTTCAGAAACACTGGGTCATTTCTATTCGTGAAATAACAACAATAGCAGAGTTAAAAATGTAGTTGGCTTGCTCACTTCTGTCATATAACGTCGCTACGATGTAAAATAATTTAGAGGGAATGTTAAAAAAACGTTTTGTGTCATTGTTTTTCATTTCGGTTCTCCGTTGACGGCCGTTGCCAGAAGTTACAGTCAAAAGTAAGCGGCAAAGAGACGCGACAGCTAAGTTTTTCGTGCAACACTTGGAAGCAAACATCCAAAATTTCCAAATCCAAAAATTAACCATTCTTTCTTAATTGATTGTGTAGCTATCTTTACCAAACTTCCTGATTTTGCCTAATGCTTAAGTGTGGGCAGCAAATTGAAAATCCAAGTGGGTGAGAAGATATAAGACAGCAGCAATATAAAACAGGTCCCATTCGGGGCACGTGAACAAAGTTAAATCGGAAATGCGTATACACCGAGGCAATACACGATTTATACAATAAATACCACCGAAGCCTGCAAAGTACGGAATAAAAGTACGCTGGGCTTGTGATTCCAGCGACGGATACCCTTGCGAATTACCTCAGAGAGTTGTACCTACATACGGGCGAGAAGGTGATGCAATCATCACCTCACATCATTAACAAGTCCCAATCCAGCGGGAGTACTGTTGCCGTTTTTCTTGCAGACCGCCACTAGTCTAGCAATATCATGACCAGTTCACCGAAGGAGATGTTTTGTTTTAGATTGTTTAGGCTATGTTTACCTTGATGTTGCACAGTTTGGCAATTTGGCCCATTTGAGGTATGCTGTTTCAAGGAAGTGTGCTTGTAGTGAGCTGAAGACCTGCTCCGCAAACGATCGCTGAAGGGCAGATCCCCGCCTAGCCAGTTCATTCATTTGCCGGGATGTCACTGTGACCTGGTACCCATACATGGGAAACGAGCTGGCTTTCTATCGAAGCCCTCTCAGCACGGCCAATTTTAAATGTGTAGCAAAGGAGGCAATAGCTTAATTGATCTCCAAAGATTCTGAAGCTGATTCTGTCTGATTTCTTCAGAAAGCTCGGATTTCAGTATTCTTTTGACGGGATTTTACTTAGGTTGGCAGAATCTTTTCGAGTTTCTATATTTCGGCAGTAATCTACCGAGGATTAGTTCTAAGCCTCTCTGATATGCTCTTTGCATATTTTTAGGCAAGCTTTATATGGTTGCCAGTATTTGCATTTATAGCAGATGTTGAACGGCTCTTTGGTCAGCTTTCTGAGGTTAGAGAGATTTTCATTCCACCGAGGGGATGGAATTTCTTGCCAAATTTAGCTGGACACGAGACTTTGTAAAGTATTTTAAAGGCTTTAGCAGAAGAAACTTTGTGTCTGTGACGGGAGTTTTATAAAGTCTTGATTTGAACACTTGATTAAATTTTACCCTGTATACTCTTTTAGCGTATCTGAAAGGAATGGGACCATAGGAAGTTTGGAAAGGTTGGTGTTAAACCAAAAGGCTTGATTAAATTTTACCCAGTATACTCTTTTAGCGTATCTGAAAGGAATGGGACCATAGGAAGTTTGGAAAGGTTGGTTTTAAACTAAAAGACGTATCACATTTTTTGTAGTGGAAACCTAATATTGAAGCTTTGAAGCGCTCATATACCTGAGCAGTGGATAATTTTAAAATGTTGGATTACATCGTACTGCTATTGATGAGTAGTCAGATCGACTTCGTTGTCGACAGACAAGCGTTCTGGCACGATGGGAGGCGATCATCCCCCGCCTTGATGGAGGGAGCAATTACCAAATGGCTACTCCATCTGGCAAACCCACTTTCGATTCGGATCAGGTGGCTGAGCAAATTGGTATGCCCGTCGACCAGCCTACCCATTAATAAAAGTGTAATATAAAAGTGCTTTTATAAGTAATACATACCTCGATCCTTCCACATTGCTATCGGACTGAAGTAAAACGTACTTCTGGTCTGGAGACACTAAGAACGATTCAGCATTCAGTTGCCGCTGTAACGGAAGAGTACACACAAAATGCATTCACATTGCACTTAAATATTCGAATTTCCAACTTACAAACGTTGAATTCGTCATAAGAACTCGAGTGGTATAATTGTCTAAATTTAGAATCGATAGGCCACCAGTCGGATCTCGAAACACTAGCTCGACATCTGGATGTGCACAAAAATACATGTAACTCAATGCACATTGATTGCATGTGATTATAAGATAATTGCATACCATTTATCCATGTGCCATTGAATGATTTCCACTCCAGGCTTTTGCCAATGACATCGCTAAGCACCATACGTCGACCACGTATTCTGGTTCCCTCATCCTCTAGAGTTTGGTGAAAGAGACACAAAAGCATTTACTATGAGTATGCACACCTTTATTTATGGACACATGCTCAACTCACCTGGTGACAGTAGAAATATGGAAAAAATAATTAAGCTGAATACAGCTGCTATCACTAAAAGCGCAATAAAAATTCCACGCCAATTCCTTCGTTCTGGCGATATCGCGACGAGCTCCTGGTAAATGAAAATTGAATAATGCGTAGCTTAAGAATTCATATCAATTTAAAAGGCCAATAAATTCAAATACAATTTCTATAAATAGGTACTGATTTGCTTGGTATCCCATTGGCGACACTAAGGTTCCAAGGAGGGACAGGACATCCTCCCTTAAATTACATGAATGAACAAACACAGAAAGGAGTTCAGTGAAGCAGAAAGACGGCAGTGGTTTGAGTTCGAAAACTAAATGAAATATAATCCGGAAATATTCTTAGATTGAATGATATAAGCAGCAGAATTGGCATCAACCTAAGGGTATTTTATTTGGTCCTGGGAATAGTTCATCGATTGAATTTTAATGAGATTTGGATTGGATTTGGGTTCATGAACAATAACGTTCTTTGTTTTGGGAGACGTTTGTATTAACTGTAGGAATCAATTAAAATCATTGAGACGGCGACGCAACAGTCAGATTGTGCGAAGATGAGAGTTTCATTGTACAAATATAGAAGGAAATTTCATTTAATAATAAAGTAGATGAGGATACAAGCTTAAAGGACGCCACTGATAGTGACTGTGAATATCAGGTGTGGAAGACAAGTCTTGATTGTTGTTTTGTAAAGCAACCTCTTAAGAAGATTTTAATTACCGCATCTCTTGTTTGCCGCCTTTTAATGACCACAACCGTAGCTGGGAGGAAATGTAAGGTTAGTAGGTTTTACTTAAATGACAAAAGACTGCATTGAGTTTTACTGTGAGGCCTTGATGTATGTCAGGCCAGAGTGATATGTTGAACGACATAAACGTCCATCATTGGTAGAGCTTGCATTCGGCTTGCCTTGAATCATCTACATGTTGAGAGAATTCGTCAATTTCAGTCATTTTAAATTTTATTTGAAAATTTTGTTTTGACGTGCGTTGTTGTTATTTGTTTGATGAAACAGTGATTTTGAGTGCCAAACTAGGGTTGGATACAATTTGCTGTCGATCTCGGATGTGTTTGGAAAGATGAAACAACAATGTCTGTGTCTATTATTGTGCTTCCCATTCATCTGATCATCTGATCTGGTTGTATTATTCGACGGTCCTTAGAGCCATATAAGTACTGCTTATGGCGCCGATGAATTAGCAAGCAAGCCCCATTCCTACCTCTGAAGGAAAATCGTTGCCGTGGCAAAACGCCACAAACGCCACCAACCGTAGATGGTGGGTGATATTAAAAACCGTAGCTTATAGAAAACGATTACATTTAGTATAAACAGAAATAAAGTAGAACTCTCGAAAGATCCCTGCACTCTCTTCTTGGCACGTCAACGTCGTCAACGCCTTTAACAACGACGAACTACATGCAATAACCTTAGCACTTAACAGACTAACAGTCCTTACTAGGTTTTATTCACCAGCTTCTCAATAACAGACCGATAGGATCGCAGCTGGGTGAAACCACGAAGTAAACATAGGCACACCACAAGGCCCTATCTTGTGGAACGTAGTAGTGAACGAACTGCTCGTGACACTCGAAGGACTGGGTATAAGGTCATTGCCAATGCAGCCGATGTTGCTACTGCAGTATCTGGAACATTTTTATATACGATCTGAGATATCATGCAATCCACTCTTTCCAAGCCAGTGACTATGGACTAGCGAATGCGGCCTACGCATCAATCCACAATAAACGGACCTAGTCCCCTTCACTCCCTAACCTAGACATTCCCTCACTATGTGGGACTCTTTTAAAGCTAATCCTCAGATTCTTATATTAATATCCTGGCATGTGTCAAGGCGGGCCTCCACGGCTCTCTAGTCATAGGGACTAAAACTCCGCATCAACTGGTCAACTGGCTATTTTTTTCACTAATTAGACCCATACTCCTGTGTCGCAATTTGGTGGACCGCACTCGAAAAGAAAATCAGCCTCATACAAATCGACAGAGTGTAGAGGGTTGCATGCGTATGTATCAGCGGAGCACTAAGGACAACCTCCTCCGTAATGTATAATGTAATAATCTGTTCCGATAGCCAGGCAGCGATCAATTCTCTGAACTCAGTTAGTTTCAACTCCGAGATTTCCCTTAATTGCCGCCTATCTCTCAACGAGATGGCCAAGTATTTTATCATCCAACTTATGTGGGTGCCGGGACACTGTGACAGAAAATTGGTTCGCTAGAAAGTGTGCAAGTTCTGTACTCTTTCCGAGTGGTAATCCACACTTCATGCCTATCGCGTAGAAGCTCAACTGGCATAGGATGCCTTATTACCAAACAACTCTGGCCTACGCTCGATCCTAAGCGATCGCTTAGTCTGATCAGATTGAGTAGGCCGAATCTTAGAACTCTCATTGGCGTTTAAACAAGGCTTTCCGCCATCTCCCCTCTTGACTAAACCATCCCTATAACGTCTTCTGCAAAAGCCGCAGACATGAGTATGTGGAAGAAACCATTGAACATTTGCAGTTTTCTCTCATCCCGTAGGTTAAGACTCCAGGCCCAATTCTTTGATAAACTGGCTGACCTGAGCAACGGTCGAGTCAGCCATCTTCTTCGCTTTATTAAAAGCACTAATTGGTTTGCAGAATAGGCATCCACTAAGTGTGGCTGCTGTCCTTCTGCACGTCCTGGAGGAGTTAACAAATGTCAGCAAAAGGGATATGCTGAAAAAGCCCAAATGGATTTAAAAAAACAGACTTCTAATACATCAACCATCTAAGAAAGGGTGAAATGCACAACAATCAACGAGGAGCCATGGTACAGCGCTGCAAAGCAAAATCACAAGATCCACTGTGGGGTCTTAAGACTAAGTCACTTTACATTGAATCCATGTGCGGATCTTGGAAATATGTCGTCACTTATCCGCCGATACCATACGTGTGTACACAAGGTTATTATGAAGGCTTTATATGAAGGTGAAAAGTGTCACGCCACACACAATACTAAGTTGTCCGAGGAGTTTGAAGTTCAAGCTTTCCACAAGGGTGCATGCTATGACAACCATTGTTTCTGTTGGTTATCAGCGATGTACTGTGCAGCATTTGACGAAAGAAATCTGTCAAATTCAATGGACTTTGACACCTTGACTACGCTGATGACTTTCGTCTTCCTTTACAAACAAAGCCCCAAGCATTTCGAATACCAACTTAACATTGCCGCACAGATTTAAGAGGCATCCGCTAAAGTCATGCCACCGAACTGGCTGGAATTGCGGCAGAACCGAACACGATCTGGAAAAGAAATGCCATTCGTATGAGACCCGATGTGCGACTGTTCCGCTCCAACGAGAAATCAGTGCTATTCTATACACCTAGTACCTGGAAATACCATTTTCACAAGAAATTTATACACAAATGTTGAAGAAACTTCCATAGGATTGTTTCGGGAAGAACGCGATAACATCTCTATTGCAAAGTATGTCAGACAGTGGAATTCGCTTAGGCAGGCAGACCAGCTGCAAACGGGGCGCAGAACAGTCGAGGAGGACCGGATTTCTTCAGGAATGAGTTGAAGGGAGCTCAAAAGCGTTGCACAGTTCAGAAAGAGATGGAGCTCAGGTGTAGTAATTTTATACCTTGATCATCATATATGCGAGGTGCAAGACTAATACTGAACTCTAGAAGCGATGTTTTAAAAGTCTGTAGAATTACTAGCATCCACGAACGATATTCAACACAGCAAGTCAACAATGAGATTTTTGTTGGCATTGAGACGGAACCAGGTACAACCCGCAAACGATGACAAAACAGGGTATAGACAATATCCTAATGCGAGTGCACGACACCGATGTTTAGGCTAGGACGTAGATATGTAGTCAGGGAAAGGGGCTACTAGTGAATTCACCAGCACGCTTAGACCAGGTTGGTCCATTGTGATACCCACAGTCCGACCGATCGACCACTCCAGTGAGACTGCCGTTAATATGATTCCAACGGGAAATAGTGACTGGAACAGATTTGAAAATCATATAAAAGAGTATTAACGGTGCGATTCGAACCGCAGACCCCACTAACCAAGGGCAGGCACTTAACCAACTGCGCCATTCAGTCGTCTTAGACTAGGACGTAACTAACTCCGCAGTAAAAACCACATGCAGTGACAGTCAGTGCAACTTTCCCCAATAATTACTTTTTGCTTCTTCTCAAAATTTGAAGCTGACGCATTTCTCGAACGAGCAAATTTAATGTCTACAAGATCTTTATCTCTTGATCATCCTAGTCAGCAATGAGTCATCCTTATCATTCATTGTTCCTAAGAGGCTTGGACCGCATCAAAAATGGATGGAAAAATCCTTGTCCGTTTTCAAAATAATTCTATGCTCGATCCTTGTTCCTCTGTTCCCTTGACTGCGCTTACAAGAGAAAACGTACCCACAACACGTGAAGCGACATGAATCTAAGAAACCTCAAACTCTTAATGTGGTGGGGGATAGACTTCAGGTCAGCTTAGCTCCGGCCTAATGTTGTGGGAACAGTGCAACAGAGGACGTCAATCTCAACGAGAAACTCTCGAGAAATTTGGTAGTTAAGACTCAGGTCCACCTCTTACTCTAGCGTCATGCAAATACGAGTACTGTCGTCGTACACAAATGATTGGTATTTCATCATCCAATTCATACGTATGCGTATCGTCGACTCATGGCAGCATTCATTGCAAAAGACAAGATGAACTGGTCTGTAATACCACACCACTCTGACAAGAGGAGTACTCTTAAGAGCTTAAAAACTGAAGGTGTCCGGTAATGTCCTTGGACAGTTCGCTTTGTTCGACTATGTATGTATGCACGTTAATGTGATGAAGAGTATCTGGCTCTATATAGCGTATATGGTGTTCATGCACTTGCAGGGGAAAAATATCTCCACCAACAATTTCATACTCATTTCTTTGTTAAACCCGTAAATAGAGTCACCAGCATGCTTAATTAATCATGAAAAAAATGTAGAAGTAAAAACAAAAAAGCAGATGATTAACTGGTAGAAGAACGAGGCGTTGCATAAAAAACACATTCAGTTTAACACAGTCCATTAGTTTATCTTTAGCTGACGAATAGTTATCGCTGTCATTTCGTTTTATATCACTTTTAGATTACTCACTTCGTTATGAAAGTGCATCGTTACGTTTGCACTTCCTGATGCGAATTTGATGTAATTCATGTAATAAAATATATTCCCGCAAGGAACTGAAAAGGAGTGGCTTATCCGTTATTGTCCTGTGTCGTTATCGTTAAAAGTTTGTAATAAAATTGTTAGTGTCTTAACATCTGCCGGGTCCAAGTATTTGAGATTTACGCAGGAAGGCCCCTTCAATGTGACTCAAATTTAACCGTCAGTTTTGATGAGGCTGAGTATGGATTGTCGTCTGTTTTATCTTTTACTGGGATATCTCTTTATTTATGAGTGTTTGGGAAATTTTGAGAAAGATGGCTGACTTTGTTGATGTTTGGTTATTCAGTTTCTAGTTTTACATGCGTCAATGCTTGTCACTTCATCCTGGGAAAGCTTACACTGAAATACCTGCAACATGCTCTACAAAAACTGAAGGGAAGTTCTGTTTTTTTATCGAAAAAATATATTCAGTGACGAGGCTCATTTTTGGTTGAATGGGTGTGTTGAGTGGAAAAATTTCTTTTATGGATATCTATTAAACTGGCATTGTCAACGTTTCCCCACGTCAATTCAAGACTTGGAAGACAACATTACACGTGTTATTATCGAGAGCCTAGCTAGTATGACCGAAAGCCACAGGCCATATGGATCATTTGTCGTGGTTTGGATCTTTGATGAGTGAATTGAAATCAAATTTGTAAAAACTTTCGAAATGCTCCTGGCTTTTTTTTTCAAACCGACATTCTTTTAGCTTAAAAACTCAAAATTTGTTCAAAAAGTTAAACAAACAGTTACGATGTGTATTTGTTCACAATGTCAAAACAATTACTGGACAAGTTGTATATAAAAATGAGTTTGATAAGTCGTTGTCCTTTTATACCACGAGTTTGGCAACGCCGAATTGTGTAATCCTTTTTTTGCTGAAAAGGTATTCTTTTGTAGCAGGTTTGTATGTAAAAATAAAACAGAAACCTATTCCAACGAAAAAATAATCGATATCTGAATTGCAAATGAAGATCATTTAGACTACAGTCCTCATTAATGAGGAATATGAGGAAAATGTGTGTCTAGTCTGACTGGAGAGGAAAATCGCACCGTGCTTTGGTCGCAAATAGCTAATTTTATCACGATTTTAACATGAGAAAGATCCTAATGCGTCGAAAAAAGAATAAAGCATAAAGTATAATGCCGTCCTGGAAGCCACGGGTTATGGCTTTCAATTTCGCATTTCCGGTTAAAATCTACAGAATTATTGTTAAGGCCGATAAGTTTCATGTTCAAGAATCCAAAATTGTTAAAGTTCATTGAAACTGAAAACTGGTTGCCGTATCTGAGATCGGTCGTAGGTGGTTGCGGGTTAAGCAATTAGCTTTGGCCAAATTATTACTCCCAGAGATTTCTCTGGGATATTACTCCAAGAGATTCAAAGCTCAATTTCGGAGAAAAGCTCCAATGTAAGTGTCCCTCCAATCTTATTTCGAATAATTTATTTTGAGTAATCGGGTTCAGAGAATAAATTATTTTCAAATTGCTTCGACTATTCCGGCAAAATATTGGCCAAAACGCATAGATCATCGACTCTGAACTAATGGGACAATGCAATAGAGGACGCGAACGGAACCGATGGCATACACAAGTGGAGAATGATCTCAACCAACTTGGCGTGCGTAATTGAAGACTGCAGCTGGAGAGGCATGCTTGTTGAGACCCAGGTCCCGAGCTCTAGCGCCACTAAACGAAGAAGAGGAAATTGCCATTTTAGAAGCTACAGGAACGAGGACGAAGAAGAAACCATTGAACACAGTGCTCTCCCGTTCCGTAGATTCAGACGTCGGGGGGCCCACTTTTTCCACAATCTGGCTGAACTGAGCAATTTTAGAATCAGTCTTCTTCTTCGCTTTATTAAAAGCGGTAATTGGTTTGCGGAATAGGTACCCAAGATCCGTGTGGTAACACAATGGGCCTATACTTGGCCTAAGTGTGTCTGTGGTCCTTTGCACTGCAGTGAGCCATTTAAACCTAACCTAACCTTACTAAATATGGAGTTCTAGAAAATTTACTTTCCATTCAAAAATTTCCCCCGAAACGATCACTGACAGTGGACATAGGTAGTGGTTCCGTTTGATGGAAATGGTATGGACTAGAATAAAGGGTGTCCCATAATATGATAGAAAATACGGATTTTTAATTAGAAAGTTTAAATGTTTTATTTATTCACGGAATGACTGAAATGTATACGAACTTTATCACCCCCAAATGTACTCTTTCAAGGCGTTCGTGGTCGTGGACTGCATAAACTTTTGACGTCGAAAAACCGCAAAGAAAAATGCCTAAGGGCGTTAAATGTGGATGGCCAATTCTGATCTCAAAAACGGCCGATAAACGATTAGGAAGTTACTCATGCAGTAATTGAAGTGTTTCTCTGGCTGTATGGCATGAAAAATGCAACAAAAACTATTGCTTACAGCTGAATCCCTTGTCTCGAAGTTTATTCTAGGCAGAAATGAGGTATGATAGAGACGCCCAACTTCGCAGCTGATTGACCCCTGGTCTATCGACGAATTCAAGAGGCTTTTTGACAGTTATTCACGAAATAACGTAAATGCCGTTCTCTGATTGGTCAATTTGGCTTCAGAAAACGATATAAAAAATGGCTGTCAAAAATGTTAAGGGGCAAGAGAGATAAAAGTTGGTCTTTCTTCATTTCTGATTCTAGGAACTAATTTGTCTGTCGTTACAAAGCAAATTCCAGTCTGACACGGACACACCAACTTCCAGATCGCAGAGATGTGACAGAAGTCAATAATAAAATAAATCAAGGCTTTTGTTTCCTTTTCGATTACAAAAACAGTTCTAGTTTTGCATTCTTCAAGAGTTTCACAATCCGAGAGCGGACTTATTATCCACTCCAAGGTTTGTGTGTGTTTCTTTCAAAAGTTTATGGAAAGCCATCCTCTCAGCATTTTTGAAGATGCATATATTTCATAATGTTACTTTAACTTCAACAAAAAAAGTGTATCCATATGCACATACGTTACCATGAATTTGTTTTTTAAAAGCCACCCTCTTCTACACTCTCTTGCGGCACAAGTGCTTTCTATTGTATAATTCCTTTCCATTATGACTTCTTCTGTGATGAATATTATTTTTGCAGAAGTTAACCTTCAAATTTGTGTTTCAAGTGATATTCGATTCTGTAGCGAATACAATATGAGAATCGTTAGTCAAACTGTTGAGGAATGAAAGTTGAAGTTATGATGGGGATGCTATGGCAAGTTGTTTATGCTTCAAAAGCATGCACGTGAGACTCTGCTGAGAATGGTTTAAGACTGATCTAGAAGTAGACACACAACAAGCGTCAAGCATCTTAACACTTGGCTTGACGCTATGGCAACCAGGATAAGTCGTCGTCGAGGCAAGAACTTGACCTCGGCGGTGCGCGAGGTGCTCAACGTTGAGCAGATGCTTCGATGGTTTGGTCACATGGCACGAATTTTCCCACCATCAAGTTTTCCGAGGAGGGCGTTGAATTTGATTCCATCAGGTAGGCGACGGCTTTGCAGACCCAAGACATGGTGGTTGGACCAAGTCCAAAAACTCGCCTGGTTACGCTTAAGCAGAACTCCGGACGAGTTAGAGTCGATGGAGGAGAATCGAGTTGTCTGAAGATCTCTCGTGCGTTGTCTACCCTGCACAAAATGGGGCCCTACAGCTCAGAGAACTGTGGACAATCAAATGAATCCATGCAACACCTACCCCTCGAGTGGCCAAATCCAACACTAAGCAAAATCGAACAGAATCAGCTTTACGGGTAGAGACTATCATGATATTCCATCTAGAGAGATCAACAAATTTCTCAAGGTAGCTCTAGAGTTCTAGAAGGTGGCACAGTGCGTCATTCCTCATTTTCTTCAACTCGAATTCCGAAAGACATAATCTGGGACTGTGGATAGCTTAATTAAAGTAGTTTTCTCTGCTTTCTTTTAAATATGACTGGTCTAGTGTCCAAAGCTGTTCATGTTCATGGCATATCTGGTCAGGGGCTGAAAATGGCTGTACAAAACCTCAGGCCAAAAAGCAGTGGTTGTCTTGAGGTAGTCCGAGGGCTACGAAAAGCCAAAAAAAAGAGGAGACGGAAGTCTGTGGCAAACATCTTCGCTAAAGAGCCATCGCCCACAAACTTTCGCAAAGGGATAAAGCAAAGGTCAGGTATGACGAGTGAGCTGGTGGACATGTGTCAACAATATCAGGCACCCTCGATGGCAAAACGAAGCTGGAGGGGCTTTGACACAATGTATAGCTGCACTAGAAAGCTTTGAGTTGATTAAGGTAATATTTAGAAATAGAGCAGGTAAGCTAGCTTAGACGTAGTTTAGATTTAGTCAGCCTAGCTCCGGAAACCCTCTTCCAGCGTAAAGACACAGGGTTTGGACACATTTTCACTTCTTCTGTTCACTTTACTTTCTTAAGATTTTTCTCCTTGGCATCCTATTAGGCTATCAGACTTTATCTCTCTATTTTTTCCTCTCTTTCCTCTTGCAATCGGGTGGTTCACTAAAGAAGGGACATGAACCACCCCGTCCTGAGCCTTACAACTACAAGCGTCTTCACCTTCATACTGAATCTAAGAGGAAACAGAATCCATCAACCATCTGCTTTACGATTGCCCAGGCATAGCAAAGAAAAGACTGCAGTTCCTAGAGAACACTTCATAGAGCTGGATGACTTAAGCGGTGTTGAACTGAAATTGAAATGTGGATCTGTTTGGTTATGATTAAATGTGGTCTCACGGTAGTAAAGTATTCCCTAGGAAAGGCACAATGGACCTAAGAGTGATCCCCGGCCAGAATGGCACTCAAGAATCTATCCTACCTACCCGCTGAGCAAGGTGTAAGAGTCGTCCTCTCATAACATCACATTAATCCTAGAACGTCTAGGAAAAGAAAGAATGCAACAATTCGAGGTTTGAGGTATTTATTGATTGTGCATTGATTCCTTATTAGGCTGGAGTGGGAGCAGCGTGCCGCCATGAGTCGCTTGCATGGTCATGTAAGTAAGTTTCTAAATTAGTATTGATTTCCAATGGTAAAATTAACAATTGAGTAAATCAGTTGATTAGTGAAGTTCCGAAGTTGGCATCTGGAGGACATCACAATGAATTGGAAAAGAAAGCCTAAATAATTCGTCTAATTGATTTTAATTAAATATCGGCGCCGTTATTAGCACCTGGTGTTGACATGACTGGTAGCCAGGTCGGTGTCGTGGAATGGAAAGAAGGCATACTCGTGGCATGGCTAAGTTCGGTCATTCCGTTATTCATCCACCATTCGGTTGCATCATGTGGTGGGTATACAAAATAGGAGAGCTCAGTAAAGACACTGAAACTATTGGGCGGGCATTTCATTCCGTTTGTGATTGACTTTTCGACAGATGTCGATGTGACGAATTTGCAAATATATTCTATTGACGAAATAATGCATCGACAGTGTAAACAATGCGGTCATGGTGATTCCAATGTTTGGTCAAACAAGATTACATGGCAAAAAGATATGAAGAAGTAAATGTAGAGTGGTGTGTTATCTAATTCGTTTGCGATCAACAACAAAGGAGACCGCTTCAACTGAACCAATTTCAGAGGAATAAGTCTTCTCTGCCGTTTTGTGTGAGCGCCTGAAACCATAATAATCTAATAGGTCCCTATCAGTGTGATTTCAGGCCAGGGAAGTTTCAGACTAATTCTGGACTAAACACAAGAAATGCAGATTGACACACATTGGTTGGTTCAAAGGCCGCATATAACAGTGTGCATAGATACGAGCTATACAACGCCATGTCTTGTTTTGACATATTCCTGTCAAACTCCTCTGTTGTGCAGAATGACGTGGAGGATTCTCGCTACTCCATCAAGATCGGAAACGAACTCACAGAGAAGTTCAATGTCAAAAAAAGGTATAGACACGACGCGTCTGGGGCCTTTCTTGGCATTGAGATGGAAACGGGTGAAATGATTCTTAGAATGAACGAGTAAAAGGACACAATATCGACGACTCGGTTAGAATGTCACCGTAGGCAGCTTTGGCTTCGATGTAGCGAAGGACTTCGTCTACCTCCGGCTCCGCGGTAAACAGTAAGTACACCACCAGTACTTAAATTGAACCCAGATTAACTCTTGGCAATCGCTGTTTCTTTGGGCTCAAGGGCAACTGAGCATTGAAGTCATACTGGGAGGACGAAGCAAAAGTTATATAACACCATGGGCATATCAGTCCTGCTCTAGACAAGGAGTCAGGGACAATCTCAAGAAATTCTTGGTGGCTGCTGAGAACATGTCTGAGTTCAATCATTGGTCCTCTTTGCGTTGAGGGTTTTTAGAGAAGAAGATTCAACCACGAACCCAGAACAAGCATCTACGGATTCAACGCCTAAGGTTGCTAGGCCATGGATAACACTGCTCTTACGCTAAAAGCCTTCGACTCCACACCAGTGGGACAACGCGTTTATGCATGCCCACGAAATCGATGGCGCACACAAGTGGAGAAGGACCGCAGGCTTCGTGTCATCTGGAGAGGCTTGACTGAGGCCCAGGTCGCTGCAGAAGAAGAAGAAGGAATATCCTGGCAGTGGGCGCTACAGAAGAAGAAGAAGGAGTATGCTTTGTTGTCGTAAGTGAAGGATCATTAACATGCAGAAAAGATCGAATCATGCAAAAGAAGGGTTAAAAAAAGTTAACTCATAAAACAAAGAACCGCGCAGTCGGGATTTCACTCGAGATTGAGACTGCCATCTTCCCAGTTAAGTGCCCTTCGCCACCCACTCAGGGCCGGAGGGCATCAAAAATACACGCACACACATCATCGTTAACCTTGCACCTGGGAGGCTGATTACGAAATCCATAAATCCTTTAACCACAAATAAAAGCAAAACCTTGCCATTGCACTTGGCCCCTCTAAGTTCAATCCTTTTAATTAACCCAAGCGTGTGTAATAAATACCAGTCCTTCATTTACCCTCATCTATCTAATTAACCCCTGTTTTTTTTGTTTGAGAAAATTGTTTGCATACATTATAAGTTATATCGCATACTGCACGAATGTGTCTTCGCATCATGGTCCTCTGGTGTAACAAACGACATTTCAAAGCTGAACAACTCTCTCTAGCATTTCGAGGAGTGGCAGCTTGTGAGACATGTAGGTCATAATCATATTCTATTTTTTGTTTGTTCATAATTTTTATTTCATTTTTGCGAAGGCAAAATTATGCACATCTTCCCTATATTCAATACAATATAAAACAGTCTTGGTATCGTCTCAAGATGGTCGACACAGTTGTGTATCGTGTTTCATAATTATTCACATGTACATGCGAACTTAATGAACTTGAAAAATCCTGAAAGGTGTCTGTACAAGCACAGCGTGACCTAGTCATCAATAGTCATGAAATCTAATCGATCTGTGAGGATTCAAAATAACACGTAGTTGCCCATAAATTCGACGGTTTGTTGTTTTTGGCTGGACACTCAACGTCTGTGTGTATCCAAATCGATGTTGAAACCCACGTAAAATTGATTGAATGTACACAGAAGTGGTTTTGGAAAGAGAAAGAAAAAACTTTCCAAACAACTGCGGAGTCAATAAGGACAACAACAACAACAATAATAATAAACCTTGAATACACAAATGTATCCCATTTCTTACCTCGTCATTTGGCACCAGAGTTACTTTTTTCATTGGCGCATTAACAACAACGGTTTCCCTTTTCAGTGACGATGGTAGTTTTATGACAGAGGATCCCTTCTGCACCTCCACCATTTTTTTACAATTGTACACCTCTTTTCAAACGCGCTACGCACACACCCGCACACGCCTTCAATGGGGCAATGGCTTGAGTCGTGTGATGCCTAGCAGGGGAGCAGGGAAGGGTTTCTTTTCACTCCTCAAGACTCTCGTTCATGCCACACTCTTGCATATAAATCAATCACTTATAGCCGAGAAACATTTTCCATTGGACGTGCAGTTAAATGAAGTATTTACAAGTTCGTGTATCTGTTTTTATTACTTTGGGGAACACAAAAAAAAACAAAAAAAAAAAAAAGAAAGGAAAGAAAAACACTGGAAAGTGTACAGTTATCAATGTTGCCAACTTCAGAAAATGAAACAAATTTCACACACAAATTGCACTTCAATTGAGAACCTAATAGATACTCGTACCACCACTCAGGGTTATTGGGCAGACCTAGAACCTATGGGGGCACCACGCAGCCACTCATCTGGGGAGGGGGGGAGGAACGCGAACGATGATGTACTTTAAAAACACAGGAAAAAAAAAACAAATCCGAACATATGCTAATGAATTTAGGTGATGTTTTCGAACATTGATTTTTATTGAGTGCCGTTCATATGTGCGTATGTAGAGAAAATCAAGACCGTTTCACATTCTACATCACTTCACGAAAAGTTCTCTGAATCACACGAGAAAGGGGCACACAGCACTTCGGGGCTCAGGTTGATTAAGATGAAAATTATTAATGAGTACACAGTTGAATGCTAAACAGAGCGCGGAGACGCATAGTTTCGACAGACGAGTATTTTCATTACAAAATCTCTAACGCAACTGAATGGGAGGAAAACAAATTTGTGTATTTGAAAGATAAACACATTGGCAGAGGAGTAGTTTCGAAATTGGAAGGTGAAACTTTCACGTGGAAGCTTGTGAAAAAAGTTTCGTGGAAGGCTATTGTTCGATGGTTAAAGGATGTGCTTTTATGGAGTTTATAAACTTTCTATGGAGAACAGGATGTATTTAGCTTTCCATATGGTTGCACTTTGGTTTGAATATAAAGTCAAAATGCTCTGACATAAATTTGGTTTCTTGAAAAGCTCCCCAAAGCTCTGCTCGTTTTATACAAGTCTGGTGAAGGTTGTTGCCATGGAATTTTGTTTACATAAATCCTGTTTCAGTGGCAACACTAATTTGGTAGTCAATATTCTACAGTTCTGTTGAGTGGCAAATAGTCACTTAGAATACTAATAATGGGATCAGAGTGAATCAATTATCAGACGTTCTATGGTCAATCAATCAATTTTACATTTATCAATTTTACTGGCTCAGCTTGCTCAGAGATACGATAGATTACTTGATTTTCTATCTCCCTACTGTACCCTACCTACTGTAATTACAGTTACATTATGTTGTTATTGAATATATTTTTGAGATAAATGCAGTAACGAAGGAAAAACTAGAAGCTTTATAACGCACTCAAATTCAAAATTTCGGTTTGGGAAAAAAAAATTTAAATCCAATTTTGCTATCGATACCCATCACCTTTTCATCGATTTCAAGGCCGCGTATGACAGCACTTATAGAGTCAAGCTATACAGAGCAATGTCCAGCTTTGGCATCCCTACCGCACTCGTCCGTTTGTGTATGATAACGTTTTGCACGCTGCTCCATCAAGGTCGGTAAGAGACTTAACCGAGACCTTTGACAATGTGACTGGCTGTAACATCATTCTTAAAAGTATTTTTGAAAACTCGAACTCTAACACCAGAGGAGCAATCTTTCAGAAGTCCAACTACTCACATATATCGACGATATTGACATTATCGGAAGAGCTCAACGTGAAGTCAATCGTACCTTTGAGAGTTTTGGGACGGGGGTCTAACGATAAATGAGGGCAAGACTAAGTAAATGTTGTCGAGGAGAAAGCATCGAGTCTTGGACAGAATCTCACAGTAGACAAGCATAACTTTGGCGTAGTCAAATACTTTGTCACCCAGCATATCCTATATGCTCTAAAGTCAGGCAACGACTCCATCGCTGAAATCAAACGAAGAATAACTCTTGCCAACCGCTGAAACTGAAAAACAAAGCCCTCTCTCGAACAACCAGTGTAACCCTCGGTAAGACCTTAGTCGTCCCAGTCCTGATATATGGCGCAGAGGCATTGACTTTGTCAAAAGTGGACGAAGTTGCTCTTGGCTACTTTGAGAGGAAAATCCTTCGGGGATTTTCGGTCCCGTCTGCAGAGATTGTGAGTGGAACTGTACGAGTAAAGATCCAACGATTGAAATGGCTAGGTCATGTAGAGCGGATGGAAACCAATGATCCAGACCGGAAAGTTTTCGAATCCACCATCGAGGGACAGCGCAGTAGAGGAAGACCGCGACTTAAGTGGAAATGGACCTTAACCAACTATTCATGCGAAACTGAAGGCAGCTAGCCAAATATCGAGCTGGCTGGAGGACCATGTCCACCCCTGACTGCAGCGCCACCTTAAATAAGTAAATAAGTCGAAGAATGTTGAAAATACCACCGACGGCACACTACATCATTATAAATCGAGATGGGGTTGACTTCCCAAATCACACAACCTTGTTCCTGGAGTGTCCCAACACATGTATGGCATCTCACACAATGTCGCCTCACAAGAGAAAAAAAAAACGCTTTTCTGTAGGAAAATCAGGAAGGGACATAAAAAAAGCACAATCATCTCATTTCATGAGTAAAAACTCAGACCACCAAAATGCTTTGTAATCGTGATACCCGATAATGCGACGTAATCTCCTTCAACTGAACAGACTGAGTGGAATGAATACGAAAGAATTATGCTGTTCAGGAAGCAAGAACGAAAGGAGTCATCAAATTAACAAAAAAATACATCAACCTAATAGATTTTTTATTTAAGTGTTCGTTTTAATCAAAATCAAAGGATGTCATTCCTTTTTGTTTGCATCTGGCCTTTGTGCGGTTTGACAGCTAAACGTTTACATAGATATGATGGAGGCGTGTTGCTAACTTAAAGAAGTTTGGAAATATAAATTTCAATTCAAAAGAAATACGTCATTGGTGAACATTTTAAAAATGTAAATGCTCTACGCGCCAACGATACAATTTGATACAAAAATGTGTGTGTGTGTACTGCATTGCGACTGAAGGCAGCTCTGAAAGTTATTACTCTCTTTGTGTGGATATAAAGTCTGAGGGGATTTTTAAGAATGATAAAGTTGAGCTGACTTCTGGGTATAAAGATGTCATAAAATGAAGTGGTTTTCTTTATTTCCGTCTACATTGCCTGCAAGGATTAGTTTAGCATACATTTGTCGCGCTGTCTCACAGATACGTTGTTAAAGACAAGTTGTCCACACGCTCTACATGACCCCACAGACCCTACTGATTTTTGCCCGAATCGCAAAGAATACAAACCGAGGACGAATCCGAAGACGTTCTCAATTGAGATGTAATAAAAATATCGTTTTTTTGAACCACGAAACGATATCTATTTAACATCAAAGTTGCCAAAAAAAGACATACATTTTGATAGATTTCAAAGGTGTAACTTTGAGCTAACGGTGGAAGCGAAAGAAGCCTTAAAATTTCGTCTGTGGTGGAATCGGCTGAAGTGATTTGCGATAATCGATTATGGCATTTGTGCTTTCTGCGTAATGTGATTGTCGCAGCGGTCGTGTCGTTGAGGGAATGTGTGTCGACCCCTACACAACTGAAACTCGCTGCCTGGGTTCGATTTCCGGTACTAACAAAATAATTTACAGGGACCCACCTCTTTCGAGTCACTGACAATGCTTAAGGAGTATAACTGTCTAGAAAAGAGCTTCTCAAACTTGGCCATTCGGAGTCGGCTGTAGGTCACTTCCACTTGCTGAAGGCCCTCTACGGACTGTAGCGCCACCCATATTATGGGTGACTGTAGGTCGCTTGCACTTGTGGAGAGCGTTCTACGGGCTGTAGCGCCGCCCATATTATTGATGTGTAAACATCTTAAGCTCACCCCTGACACACGAATACGGAGGGATTTGAAACTAAATGGGACGGATGTCGTACCCAGCCTCACGTCCGCAAAATATAGATGCGCGCGCAGCCGACCGTTTGTCACGACTGAGAATAGCCCTGCTACCGATGGTGGAAGTGTACTGTGACGTTTTAATGATTTATGTTTGAGTAGTAATTAGTATTATTTTAATATTAGCATGACTGTTTTCAAGTGAAGTGTTGAATTAACTGTAAACTTTTATCAAGGATATACAAGTTACGCCATCTCTTAGCAAACCGCACGAATAAGTTATAGACCCAATAATTTAAATTTTTTGCAATTAGGTGCATGAAAGTACTCATGCGGTTTTGGATTAATAGACGGAGATAAATGAAAGTAGATTAATTTGGTCTTAGGACTTATTACAAGTTTGTATTCAGCGAACCATTGTCTTAGAGTATGTACATCGCAATTCATGTCAGCATTGGCACTGTTAAAGCCATACGATAACCCAACATCACCAGCAAAAGCTGTGTGAGTTGATATACATTAAAAACAGAATGGGACCTGGGACTGAACCTTGTGGTACCCCAAGTTTGATTAATTTGCACTTCACTACTAGTCTCATTCAACTTTACTCTCTGTGATCTATTATTCAGATATGAGTTAAACCATTCAAGCATGAAACCACGCACACCTGCATTTTCCAGTTAACGTAAACGAATTGTATGGTCAACCAAGTCGAAGGCTTTGGTTATGGTCTTTTGTCTAGGTTGCATATTATCTGAGAGCAAGACTCTAGAAGTGCGTCCTCGGTTGATTTGCCCTTTTGAAATCCAAATTGAGAAGGATGAAACAACATCGTCTTGTCTAAGAAGCTGACTAACCTAGTTTTTATAAGTTTTTCGAAAACTTTACTTATGGTTGGCAGAAGGGAAATCGGCCTGAAATTTCCTATTTCGGTTGGAGAGCCTATTTTAAACAAAGGAATGACATCTGCATACTTTAGATCAATAGGACTGGTATATTACCAAAAAAATCAGCTAATACATCCACAATGAAACATGCAAAACTTCTACAGTGCGCAGAGTTAACATCACCAATAGCAGAACATTGAGAACATAGATTTTGTCTATTACAAGCGTCAACAATCACATTTATATTTGCTATTTCCTTATTACAAGTACGCAAGAGAATAGTTTTTATGGTCACACATATTGGATCAGAAGTATGACCGGGCGAGGAAGCTGATAATCTGCAATTTCATACATAATGACATGAATTATTGGGTGTTGAATATCTCAGATGACTGGTGTACGGTTATTTATCGTACATGATTAATCAACTGAAATCAAATACTCTATTTTAAATTTATGCCCAACGATGCACTTCAGAAAATACCCATTTTCCGTCCAATTGAACAATATATCAGGATATTATTCGCCCCGTTAAAAATCACTTTGTTTTACGTTCCGATTCACAAGCTTTGCACTCAACTCTGTTTTATATGCACCTTGTGCTAGGCGTGCGGAAACCAAGCGTCCTCCTTTAACATCTCAGCGGTAATAAATATCTCTAGCATCAATATAATTTCCCCTAAGTGTTATTCTCACGCTTGTGAAGTAAAACTCTTTTAAAGCATTCTGTTAATTTTCTCAGGATGATATAACTCAAAATCACGGTGATTTGACGCAGAAAACCTCATATGGCATAGCCAGCATTTCGCAGCAATGAACCGCTTATGTTGATTGAATTTGAAGTGCTGCCATAAAAATCATCCTCATGAATTTCAATATCAATATTTGAAATATACCACCTAGTCATGGTGATTGAATATTTCCATATAATCGTCGAAACAGTATCCAGTTTCCTTGCCAGCAGAGGTCTCTCTGCACGACACCAAAGGCACATGCAAATATGATTGATTTAGTACCATCTTCGTGTGGAAAATAAACACGTTCACAGGTGAGTGAGACGGACCCCCCTTGCTAGCTTGTTACGTTACAACGATAAAGTTATTATTCTATCGAGTAATTTGATACGACAACACGGGGAGGACGACGCAGTATATCTAACTAGGAACGAGTTTGAAGAGTTTTCTGCAGTTTCCCGGTGAGATGCGGATTATATAAATGCTCTGCGCTGTGTTCTTCAGTCCTCCTCTTGAGCGAGCCATCACAAGATGTATAAGATAAAGCGCACCAAGATTGTGGTGAACGTGTGTTTTTGAAAGGGAACAAGTTTTCTTTCCATAGAGAAGCCACATCAGGGGGTGGTGTCGTTGACATAAACCATTTACCCCCAACTGGTTTTTATTTTTTTCCGGCAAAAAACAAACTCATTCGTCAATTCTCCACAGAATGGTTGAAACCCAAGGGCATTGTGGCAGACACATTCACCAGATTGAAACTAAATAGTAGCCGCAGGAGCAATTTATGAGAATTACAAACTACGATACGGATCCCCCAGAAGTAATTACACTCCATAGCGATCCCAAAATGAAATGGGAGCCTATTAACAGTTAATGCCACTTGTCTAGACCCGGCGAACAAGTACATGTACCATACTCTGTGGCGTCGTATACATAACGAGAACCATGCAGATGTGGTTGAGTGTCATCATGCCTACCGTGTATTCGATTGAATTGGGAACAGCACCACGCGTTAACTGTTTGTGAGGTGGTGGCTCGGGTGTCGTATGCAAAGCAATTAAAAGGGAGGAAAAAGGACAACCCTCAGCCTCGAAAAGACACCGGTACAATGTGCCATAAAAATGTTGATTCTGGAAATACCGCGACATGGTTACATAAGTAATTGATCCAATTAAGCGGAGGGATGTGAATGCCAACTGTACGATGTCTACTTTGCTTTCGGGTTGTTTGAAATCGGTCTGAATTTACATACGTGCCTGTGTATGAGGCGCATACATATGCTCGATTTAGACGTGCCTGAAGGACACAAATATGCGAACCAGTTCTTTGTAAATCAGATAACTTGATTCGAATTCTGGCTGAGTTTTGTGGAGCGATTGAATTGGCGGGCTGACAAAGAGCAAGTGCAGGAACTTCTCTGTAGACGAAAAGTGTTCAGTCGATCGATGCATAATGTAGCAGTATTTTTATGTGATGCATGATTGTTCCATAATACTTGTAGTATTGAACATAAACAGAGCCTTCAGCAATACCTATTAAAATAATGAAATATTGTGGTGAACCTGTGCCAAGCTTCTACAGCAAACAATTGTTTTTTGTGTACTGTTCCTACCGAATGGTGAAACATTAGAGAGTTATTCTGGACAGATATATGTATGCTCTAAGCACCATCACTCATTAGAGAATGGTGAAGCCTTTTACAGTGAAGGCTTTCTTTACGGACACCACTCTATAAGGGAAACTTCTCTTTAGGAACAATTCGTCATGGTCTGGACATGAGGCTTGTCCTATTCGTGTATTTCAACCCCTTTACAGTGGACCTCCTCTATACCGGTCACGGTCATACATTTTAATGCCAATTAAGCACTTGCACCCCTAATAACGGGCACTTTCTTTATAGACATCCGTCTATAAGGGACACCTCTCGTGGTCTGGACATGAAGGTTGCACTATTCGTGTATTTCAACCCCTTTGCAGTGGACCTCCTCTATACCGGTCACGGTCATGCATTTTAATGCTATTTGAGCACTTGCACCCCTCATAACGGACACTTTCTTTACGGACATCCGTCTATAAGGGACACCTCTCGTGGTTTGGACATAAAGGTTGCGCTATTCGTGTATTTCAACCCCTTTGCAGTGGACCTCCTCTATACCGGTCACGGTCATGCATTTTAATGCTATTTGAGCACTTGCACCCCTAATAACGGACACTTTCTTTACGGACATCCGTCTATAAGGGACACCTCTCGTGGTTTGGACATAAAGGTTGTGCTATTCGTGTATTTCAAACCTTGACAGTGGATAAAAATGAACCCCCCCCCTAACTAAGACATGAGTTAGTCTTCAATAAGACCCTACATGTCTTCTGTAAATTACTATATATAATCTTATTTTTGCCCCCTTAACCTTCATCCCTGCATCAGCACATACGGCCACGAACCTATCTAGCAGCAGCTTGAATTCCGTCTGTGAGGATGTGATGATAACTAAGTCATTTGCAAAAAGAAGATGCACCACCTCAACTCTCTCAATGTCAAGCATTCCTCGTCTCAGCCACGCTACAATATCCAATCCTTAAATATAATGAAAAGCAGTTGTGACAAGACGCAACCTTGGTGAAGTTCAGGGCGCACGGTGAAGGGTGTTGCTTTAGCACCATTAACCCGACGGAAGGGCCCCCAAAGGGCAAGATTTCCTTGAGGAACTCGGTCATATACCTCCTCCAGATATACAAAACAGGTTGGTCTGTAGTTTTACTGTACTTTTACTTGGAAGGTTATTCGGTCCCCCATAATAGACTCGACCATTGCTCTAGAACTCGTAACCAACGCCTTAGATATATTCCTTAGTCGGAGCAATCTGTTTTGTCCCCCTTTTCGAAAAGAGGGACCATCGCCCTAGTGTGGTTATAGCTAGGTGTCGCACAACGTTCCCACGCCACCTTAGTGACACGAGAGAGCCACAAAACTCCCTCTTTACCCATTGTCTTTGCCTTTCTGTCCGGATTTCATCCATACTGGCGGATTTCCCAACTCTTAGCGATTCAATTTCCAAAATGATTTCCTCACCGTTTGACTATTCTCCCCCCCACTCAAGACTACGGGTGAACTCATTGATTCTCTAAAAGCATTGAACGCACCCAATTAAATTTGACTGCTATTCGCCAAGTGTCATTCATGGAAAGTTTTCGCGTAAACAGTTTCGAAGTTTCTTCATTTGCCTGGAATCACAGAATGGTGCTAGTTCCAAGTTGTGCTGGAGCAAAAGACTTTAATAGCTCATCGCACACACAAAAATAATACCACTGTGACCAATTTGTACTGCCTCAGTCACTTTATGTGATAATTAAGTGACTAATTGCATACAAATTTGTCACACTGACATATGACACAACAGGAGAATGAATGGCTTGTGCTAGGAGACACCCGAATATTGAATCTCTGGGTTATCGAGTATTGGATAATATTAATAATAAAATTGCACGCCGGCGAATTTCTCAGACGCATAATTTCCCCTGTTCGGACATGAAGAAGAGCTTTCAAGGAAGAGCATCGCCAAATAGAAGACAATACTTTGCTAGGCACCAGCTTTATTTCGTGAAAATGGTCAACTTCCTCCTGCTGTGTAGTAAATGTCACTTTAACCGCTTCCTATAGGCAGCACTAGCACCAACTGCAAAGTGAGGCGATTAAAATGCACATGCACACCATGTATAGAATTTCAGTACGACCTCAACAGACTTTGTTAAATTGAGAACTGTTAACGAGGTCAGTTGTAACTAGAGATGCTTGTCCACAGAGAGAGATGCATCACCATAAATCCCTTGGTAAGTGAGATTATCGTCCTCCGCAATCGGAAGAGTTTAAAATGGGACAATAACCACCAGTGTGATGCTCCTGGCTTCGATTCGGGTTGTTACTGCTGGAATCCTTCAGATTTCTAGCTAACTTATCGGATTTTCCTGTAATTCGATTATCTTTTGAAATACACTTCCAGATAGCTGCGGAGAGGGTGACTGAAGACATTTCTTCAATTTTATTATCAAATTATTTTCCATCGCTCTATAATAATACCTACAACATGAGTTTTGGGTTAACGTCTTTATTCGGAGCCACCTTACGGAGATCTGTGGGACAGTAACTATCTGCTCTTGGCCAAATTCGCCGGACAAAGTAGTGTGCACATTCTCCCGTCTCCCATTTATTATAATTGCCAACATAAGTGCGAGTTCAGAGACTGGTGGCACATAAATCTCCCCGGTAGGTGGGTACGCCATGACCCATTTGCACTCCACATCCACTTCGTTTCATTTAGTTTCTTCTGTGAAAGTCAAAAATTCCATGTCAGTGCCTTTCGCGGCTAATATGTTAGCTTCCCATTTGGCTGCAAGCCAACACAACGTCTTTCATTCTCATTTGCTTTTGAACACATCATTTTCAGTTCCTCTCGGCTGCTCACTGCTCTGCATTTGACTTACAAATAAATTCATATTGCGCTATAATACCACAGAATACATATTTATCCTTCATTGCGCAAGATATATGATTTCTGCCATACATTGATTCATTTAAACTTGTTTCTGACAGATCCTGAGTAAATGGTGTCGTCTTATCGGTTATAGTCCCCCTTGTTCCCTTAATCGTCTCACAGGTCGCTGTAACAATTTGTTATTCAATTAGTCACTTAAATGCCACATACTCGTAAAATGACTAGGGCAGTACGAAACTTATCACAGCGGCATGTGACACGACTAGGAGAATAAGCTGGAGTATTGTTTGACAAATCACCGCGCGTTCTGTGAAACATGTTAGTCACGCACTTCGTGCAACATTTGGTGTGCATCATCAACTCTCCGAGACCGCCATTGCCCTTATACCATCCGCATCAGTTTTCGGTATTGGATGACACGCCATCGAATAGGTCACATACAGCCCGTAGTGAGAAGCACATTGGCGCTGTAGGGGCGAGTGTAACTGAAGACCGTGAGCAACCGACTCGACGCCGATCTCAATGCATGCGTTTATCGTCATCAACAACTTGGTGAATTTTGTACAAAATCCAACTCGTTCAAGCGTTAAAGGCGCCAGTCTTGAATTCAGGCTTGAATTTCAATAATTGGGCTCTGAAACAGCTCCGTTTAACTGGTGTAATTTTGGCATTTCTTGGTATTTTGGTAATTTGTCAATTTTTTTCTCGTTTTAATGAATAGAAAACGAATTAAAAATTATCAGTCAAAATTTGAGTGAAATTCATTGATTTATTTGGTCTATAACTATAACTTCGTGCGTTTTTCCCCAAAATTTTAACGTTTATTTAAGAAAAACATGTACAATAGTATTATTCAAAGTGTTGCCCATCTGAAGCCATGACTTTTTCCCATCTTTCTGGCAATTTGTGGATCCCATCCCAAAAGAACTGCGCCGGCTTGGCAGCCGAGAATGAATCAGGCCAATTTTTGATATTCTGCTCTGATGTGAACCGTATTTCAGTCAGGGCGTTCTGCATCGACCGGAACAAAGGGAAGTCAGAACGGGCAAGGTCTGGGCTATAAGGCGGGTGGGGTAAAACTTCCTATCCACTGTTTTCCAAATAGTTCTTAACCGGAATAGCAACGTGGGGCCGAGCATTGTCATGATGGAAAATTATTGCCTCGTGTCTGATCGCATATTCCGGGCATTTTTCGGCTACTGCTCTCTTCAAACGGATTAATTGTGTTGTCCATTGTTGGTTTCACCCGGTTTTAGCAGCTCATAATACAGCACCCCCATCTGATCCCACCAAATACAGAGCATTACCTTGGCGCCATGGATATTCGGCTTTGCCGTTGATTAGGCTGGTTGACCAGGCTAAAATCACGTTCACTCAGCTAACGCATGTTCATTATAAACTTCTACCAAAATACGATGACTTTCTGCAGCAGTTTTCTTCATATTAAAGTAATAAAGAAGAACTCCCCGCAAAAGCACTTGTTCAGGCACAAAGCTTGACATATTTGAGTGAAAAAAAATTATTATTTTTTTGTTATTATAATTATTTTTTTTTGTTTTATTGTTTACGCTTCAAATGATTGTCATATACTGCAATGGTGTACAATGACATTAGCTATCCAAAGCATGTTCCAATGGAATAATACAACAACTTAGCAAACCGCACGAATTAAGTTATAGACCTTTCTAAGTGACTGAATACGCACACCTCACACAAATGATGCGTAAATGTATGAAATACAACGGGCCCACTATTATTATTATCATTGTTGTCGAGGGTATATTAGTTATATTGTGTCCCCTATCGATGCCATTGTTCTCCTACGTGTTTCCCTCACATAAAGTTCTTCTCAGAGTTGTTTTGAGGGTTATGAACACATGTTGCTCATAGGTGGAAAAATATTCTCTAGATTATTCGCTCTTATTGTTCTTCTTCTAGTCGCGCTACAGTCCGGGGTGGACCTGGGCCCCTACCAACATGCCTCTCCAGCTGGTACAATCGGTAGCCAGCTGCCTCCAATTTTGCACGTCGAATTGGTTGAGGTCCTTATCCAATTGTGTGCTCCATCGGTTCCATGGGCGTCCTCTATTGCGTTGTCCCACTGGTTCGTAGTCGAAGACTCTTCGGCCTGGAGCGATGTTGTCCATGCACTCTACAAATGGATAGACCATCTTAAGCGTGGCTAGGCTCATGTCGCTGTACAACCCGTACTGTTCATGAACATAATCTTCTTCTCCAATTACACTACACAGCAAAGATTGAACGCAGAACTTTTCCCTCGAAAAGACCAAGGTCGTCTTCAACTGCTTTTGAGACTGTCCCGGCTTCCGATTATTCTCTATAATGCCCAGTTTCACAATGAAGGTTTAAACTTAAGTTCAGCTGAACCTTAAACGGAGTTCAAATGTTTTGGTTTAACTCGTCCGGTTTCACAGTGAAATCGGAACTTCAGTTCAATTGAACCTCGTTTGTGTAATGAGATCAAAATTGGAAACCCTTTAAACTGGTGGCTTGTGTTTTGCGCGCCCGTGTTGCTATCGGTAAAGCGTCGTAGATAACAAACACTATCCCCGGACAACGCTACCTCAACGCGCTAAATCTGTTTAATGAACAGAAATTCGAAAAACGAGAACTAGAGCAGCTACCAGAGCAGCGATAGCAATCACCATCGAGGCTAAATAGGCTACCACACCACCACCCCATCCCAAAAGGAGTATCAAGCACTAGACTTTGTAGGACATACAAAATAGATCAAATGTTACAATGTACATCATGTTTAATGAATGCCCCCTCATCACGACTTCCGAGGCCGGCGTTGTATGCAATTCCATCGGGTTGGCGACCGCTTGGCAGACCCTGGACGAGATGGTTGGACCAAGTCCAAAAACTTGCCTGGTTACGCTTGGGCATAACTCCTGATCCAACTCCTGATCCTCCGAGTTGCCTGGAGATCTCTCGTGCGTGGTTTATCCCCGCAACCCCTTTAGTGGAGCATGCGGGTCAGAAGATGATGATGATGATGATTATGACATCTGTTTGGCCACTATTGTTGAGCCAACACCCTAACTTTTAGTTTGTAAGCCTAGTTGCAATCTCAATTCTAAAAATAATGGAAGCTAAACATATAAACTCACTTCAGACAATCCCATCCCTGGGTCTGACTAGTGAAAGCAAATAACAAGTAAATGGAACAAACTACCTAGTCGCTGTGCATAAACAAAAGAGCGAAACAAAATGCAGCTGTGTTGCTGAACTGAGGTTCAAACGGGAGTACACTTTCTCGTTTAACTTAAGCTACAAATTGAACTCAGTTCAAGGTTTAGGCGAAACTGAGAAACCGAATAAATCGTTGAACCAAAAGTGGAGTTTAAACTTGCCCTGTGAAACGGGGCTTAGGCCCCGTTTTTTCGTTTGTGGACTAGTGGCTCCCATCATCAATTTCATTGGATTCTCCACAGAATCTGCAGAGACCTTTTTCCGATAACCTTAGTTTCATCAGGCGCTTCTTGAGTCTACAATGTCGTGCTAGGAAGCCTGTTTGGATACGGAGATTGTACTTGCTAATCTTGACACATGCCTCAAACCTCGTTCGGTTATATTAGCTCAAGAGTTTCTTACCCTGCTTCAAGGCATGAGCCTTGTTCTTAGATTCTATCCAGTGCCCTGGATTCTACATCGCAGAGTGGTTCGGGCCTGTGAAAGGTTCCGATGTTCCTTTCCTAGCTAGGGAGTCGGCCATTTTATTGCCTTCTATTCCCGTATGGCCAGTTTCTCCCGCTCAACTCTTTAAGCTTCTGTAGCCATTCCCACACAAGCGTGGATTTGATGATGTAGGAGTTAAGTGCCAAGATAGCGACACTGCCAAGTGTACACTTCCTGTCAAGATTGATTTGAACGCATATGTCTGTGGTATGGATTTCAGCATGAAAGATGCTCGTGCGTCTGCACATGAATTCAATCTTGAATACTTGCTTTTTAAAATTGTTTTTCAAACTCTCTCTCCTAAGGTTTGCTTTCCTACCATCAACTGACATATTTCTTTGAAACTAAGTGCTTCGCGATGTCTCCTGATATTATATTAATCTCGAAAGCAGACAAATGACACACCTTTATGTTTTATTAATGTCTCCACCTTTAAAATTGTTTGGTAATTCTTCGGTAACTTCTATTTCGAATTTTTTCAATTGATGATCCACTGTTTTCGCATCGAATTTTGTTCAGTGCTCAAGCAAAAATTGCCGCATTTGGACAGATGAGCAAATGAGGACTATCTCAAACTTCCGAGCGAACGAGAGAGATCGGCCCGTTTTTCGGAATCATCGGTGTTGCTTCCCGACCTTTAACGGACATTTTATTGCCTGAAATTGAAGACCGTGATGTCGGAGAGGTGGGCAATGGCACACAAAGCGCACAAGAAATAACGGGGGACAATTGACGTCGTGTGATAACACACCTTTCCACCTTCCACCTTTCCAACTCAAAACTCCACAGTCTTTATTAGTGCTTCACTATTTGTTCTGAGCAAATCCAGGATCTGAGTGGTTTGAGATCATTATTCTGGCATTCGCTATCTCCTTTCCGACTACGAAAGTTCTCTTAGTCACAAAAGCGATTCTTTGCAACACTTTTGTAAAGGAAATATTGTACTATAGTCGCATTCGCGGTTGACGCAGTCCACACAGCGCCTGTTATCACACATAAGCTTCATCCATTGTTCACATTGTGTAATTGCAGCTCTGCAGGAATCGTGTGTTCATTTGTGTTGGCTTTTATGCTTACGCGTGGGAAGTTCATTTGTGATTTACAAACGTTAATTGCATTGTCCCCACTCTCTTCGCGTCGCACAAAAAAGTTTCTTTTAGTACGATTTAAGGGGTTTCCAAGAGAAGCATTTGCTTTAGTTTTAGAATTCGCTTTCCAGCCAACAGAAGGAACCACGTTAAGTCCATAAGAAGGCATTACATTTAATTAAGGCAATAACTCTTTCACATTTCAAGCTTCGACATTTTTCCATCAAATAGTGGCCATGAACTTAAATGGATTTCTTATTCGATTTCACAACCAATCATTTTTCGCTGATTCGCCGATCAAATCAGACCTTCAAATGAGCTGTTATTTTCTACTTCCGTTTCCCTCTTTCCGGTCAACCTAAATGCAAACAAAATAAGACCAAGTCCTGATCCTCATTTCATTGTGCACTATAAATTTTAGATTTATTCGCTCGATTCCATGCCATGTGGCAACCTCATCGGCAGAGTACGTAGACAAGCTCCTTCGAATGGGTCCGGCCGGCCTTAAATCACACGCGATAAAAGCAGATTGCTACTCTTCTAAACACCGAAAGAGACAAAAACAAAAACACACATTTATTTGAACTTAAATTGAGATTGAATACAAAATAAACTGCAATCTCCCAATAAAATGAGGTCAACGATAAAAAAGGGTTCTTTCGGGATGATGTCAACAAACGTGTACGATTAACTATCGCACATGGAGGGGCAGCATTGCGTGCGAAGAATATCCAAGAACTCACTCCTTTTTCTGTCCGGAATTCCTTGTGAACATCAAAAGATTTATGGGACTACACAACTGCCACACTTTGAAATTTTGAAAAGAAAAGAACATCTTTTAATTTTCAAAGAAACTTTTCCAACAAAGCCAATATTGAGGGCAAAATAAAAGTCAACACTGAAGTATCGAATAACCGCGTAAATTATGCTCGCTTATTGTCCCATTTGTGACCACTTTGTAGCATCCTGATGACAGTTTTGAACTCTGAAGTGTTCTTGAGTGCCACTGGTGCGCCGTCGAATCAAATGACCGTGACCCATATTTGATGAGAACATTAATATTTATTTTTGTTTACTTTGCGATTGGAATATAAATTTACAGCATCTGGCAAAATAATTGGCTGAATGACACCGGATGGTGTGAGATTTGTAGTTGAATTGCAAGCTTGCATCTTTAATGGCCACAGTTTCACACATCCGTCACTCTTTAAATATTAAATGTGTCCACAAAAAGGACCATCATTGAGTGCAGCCACTACAGCGCACGACTCTATTCAGAATCAGCACCTCAGTCGTGTCACGTAGCGTTGACTAACAAACCGAGAATAGGGTTCCTTTGATCCACTCATTGGTGCTGGTATTATGTAGTCCGGGGAGCGTTTCTCAAATGAAAAAAGGGCAGTTTCTCAGGTTCATTAGGGATGTTTACCAATCTTAGCCGAGAATCGCTCTGAGGGACTGAACAGAATTGAAACAAATGAATTCCGAAGTCAAGGTGAGTTCTTTACCTTTGCAAGCGTTTGCAACACACCAAAACGTTTCACAACCTGCCTCGTTATTTTTGATTAGTGTTTAGTTTGCAGAACCTAGATGTGCTGTTGTAGACAGAGGCAGTGGTTCAGGCACACAGGCATGGCTACATAAACCTGGCATTCATTCGGGTGTGTGTGTGTGTGTTAGATAATGATTCGAGCAACTGATGTGAAGGATGTCCTTTTCCTTTTCACATGGGAATGGATTTGTTGATAAATCTCAGATGCGGTACCATAGAGGTTCATTTGTAAAGGTCATATGTGGGTGGTAAACCTCGTTGATGTCGCATGAAATGAAGTGACGGGATTAATGGTTATCTTGGGGGGATTTTGTCACTGAGGTTTGGCACTAATCTCCCCGAAGCGAAGTCGAGAAATGAGAGTAAAAGGCGACAAGCGATGGAAAATGTCAATAGAGTGTGCAAACTACTCAATGATATAAATTAAAAGCAATTTCTCTGAGAATTTAACAGTATTTCAAGGTCTTCAGCTTGAAAGAAATAAGTGCTTTGAAAGAAATAAAATCTCAGGTAAAACCATTAGAAGCTCCAGATGATCCTTCCTGCACCGGAAATGATTTTCGAATACCTTCTGGATAAGTCTTGACATTTTTTCTATCAAGCGACATTGACACTTAGGCCGGTGTAGGCTCCTTGGGTTAACACGCGGTTCTAGTCGATCCTATTCCACAAACCAGTTAGAGCTGTTGATGAAGAGTGAAGATGGCTGACACTTATGCTGCTTAGTTCGGCTAATTTGATGAAGAAGTAAGTCCCTAAGTGACTTATCCTAACTGGACTTGGTTCTGTCTAGCAACTACTACGAACAGCTTGATCCGCGAATTTAGCGTAAGTTATCTTGGCAATTGTAACAGCTATCTTCGAGCGGTGTTAACGGCTGGTGGAAAGCTGGTGCCGTGTATGCGGTTGTGCCAACACAGGATGGGCCAAATAAGACCAAATGTTAGTTCTAATAAATTATCCATATTCTATTATAAGTGTTTTTTCTCATCCTTTTTACATAATTACACATAATTATGAAAATTTATAAGGAGACGCAGTACAGAATGGTCCGTAAAAATTCTGTTTTTTTTTATATTCTTGTCAACGCTCAGTTGTGATGATGCAGCGAAAATATGCCCAATACTTGAATTCAATATCAGCACTGCATTCATGATTGGGAGCTTGGTCGCCCATTCTGGAGAACGTGGTTAAGGGGTCCACCATCTTGGAACAGAATGGCTCTCAAATTTGACCATAATCGTGAAAAACATTTGCATTTTTTTTTTTAAATTTTGCTTTGAGACCCCGATCTTGTAACATCGCGGATACAAGCTGCTGAAATGAGGTTTCTCCGTGCTGTTGTTTATTTGCCGGGATAGGGTAAGAAACACGGCAGTGAGAGAGGAACTCAATATTGAGGAGCTGCTTCTTCAAACGGAGAGGGTTACGCTTCAATGGTTTGGTCACATGGCATGAATGTCCCCTTCATCCCGACTTTCGAGTCTTGGCATGGCACACCCAGGACGAGATGGTTGGACCAAGTCGTTACGCTTGGGCATTAATCCTGATGAGTTAGAGTCGGTGGCGGAGGATCTAGTTGCATGCGGGTCAGAAGATGATGACGATGATGGTAATTTTCATTTTGTTTATGACTTTTATAAGTACTTTTATTACTACTACTTGTAGTGTACTTTTATAAGTACAGGCCATATAAGTATCGTTGGGTAAGTGTTTATTTCGAGAAAGTCGGTTCTATGTTTTTTTCATGTCTACAAAGCGGTAGTAGATCGTTGTCAAGCCTTTTTGGGTGGATAGCTGATCGGTTGCACTCTCATCCTGGACTCAACCATAGCTCTAGACCGTGTCCCCAACACCTTAGCGTTGACTTTGCCAGGAAGTCTTGACGGAAATACCTTAGATAGACAGTTAAAGTAATGTCTTTTGTATTCATTGTTGAACACAGGGACCAGGTGTCTCAATGCGTTCCCAGGACAGCGTAAGAACACGTGGCAACCATAAAATTTCGTATTTACCTATTACCATAGCATTTCTGGCCGAATTTCATCCACACCACTCGGATATGGCAACTTTTAGCGATTCAATCGCCAAAATGACTTCCTCCACCATTGGGCTATTCTTCACTCCAGACGACGGGTCGGCGCATAGTTTCCCGGAAAACCTTTTTCGCGGATATAACCAAATGAGAGCCCTTTGTAAACCCTACGTTTGGCTCGTCCTTCTGAATTTTTCATTTCCAAACTACGCAAGAGGTAGACTTTCAATGCATGCCACAAATATGCCAAATCAGCAAATGTCCATCACCTCATGTGTGATAATGGTTATTTTGCGTGAACAGATGAAAGTTAAAAGCGGTTTCTTATCTAGTAATGTGCATTTGCACATATGGTGGGTCCGGCCCTGCCTTCCAAGACAGCTCGCACAGCCAATTTGGAAGTCTTTGCACTTTGCGCCTCAGTGTACCTGTCACGAGAAGCAGAGTCCTCCAAGATAATCCAGTCTCTGGGGGTCTTCTTCTACCCTCTGATGACTTCTTGAACTCGGAGTGTGTTAAAACACGCAGTTCTTTTCTCACCATCAGCCACTTCATTGCACAAATACACCTCGCAGAGGCTACTGAAGACAGTCGCCATTCTTCCTCTACCAGATTTGGATCATATACTAGTGATGGGCGCATTTGAGTAATATTTCGAGCAAAAATCGATTAATGCAGCTCGAGAACATATCTATTCTCAAGCGAATATTGGAATGACTTCCAACTAATTACTAACTACTAAGAAAAGTACTCGATAGATGTCTCTTATCAAAATCATTCGAATGAATTTGAACTGTTTGTTTTTTATAAATGCCCATGTCGAGTGATCATTCGATTGTTAAAATGTGTCGATTACTAAAATTTCGATTCTTAAAATCATTCGTTAATGGCCATCATTGCAGTCGCACCTGTTAGCTTCCATCGCGATGATCTAAAAGGCAGGTACAAACTTTACTTCTTACTGCGACGGGTTTTAAACCACAGACATCAAGATTCTACCGCTAGGGGGCCCACCTTAACCCATCAGACTGAAACCAATACAGGTCTCAGGGACTTTCCTGATCACCCATGGCCGAATGATTACTACCAGAAGGATGCTATTGTATATATATAAAATAAAAAACCGACTGCGCCATCCAGTCGTTCCGAGTTGAGGGTAAGTCGTCTTCTTTTTGCAGTTGACTTCGCACATCCGGTTTGTGGCCGGATGTGCTGGTGCTGCAATGAAGGTCAACGTGGACAGATCGGAGTTTGTGATCATTTCCAGAACGCCTGTTCAATGCACTCTACAGGTTAGTGGAGTCCCATTGAAGCAGGTGGACATTTTTAATATCTCGGGATTGTTGGAAGGAGTAATGCTGAGCTTTCCTGTAGGATTGGTCAAACTGGATTAGTTTTGAAACAGCTTGGTTGATCTGTAATCAGAAAAGCCAAGCGTGGTGTCAAAGCCAAGTTAGCAGTTTTCAACTCAATATTTGTTCCAACTCTCACCCTTGGTCATGAAATTTGGGTAGTGACCGAAAGAATAAGATCGCGAATACAAGCGGGATTTCTCCGTACTGTAGTGGGAATTACTCAAGGGGATAAGGTGAGAAACCCGGCAGTGCGTTAGGAACTCAACATTGAGGAGCTGCTTCTTCGAACTTAGAGGGCTATGCTTCGATGGTTTGCTCACGTGGCACGAATGCCCCCTTCATCACGACTGCCGAGGAGGGCGTTGAATGCAATTCCATCAGGTAGGCGACGGCTTGGCACACCCTGGACGAGATGGGTGGACCAAGTCCAAAAACCTACATACGCTTGGGCATAACTCCTGATTAGTTAGAGTCGATGGCGGAGGATCGAGATGCCTGGAGATGTCTCGTGCATAGCCGAGCATGAGGGTCAGAAGATCATGATGATGATAAAAAAAAAATAAAAATTAAAGTAAATGATTATAAGCCGATGTCTGTTTCGTTGGCCCACCCTGTAGAAATTAAGTCATTTGAGATGGATTTAAATCCTTAACTTAGTTTTCAGAAGGAAAATATTGCCTATGAGTATATTTCCAAGATATGGCTCCAATCAAACTGCTATGAAATATTTATCCTTCCAGTCATCAGCATCACCATGATACCTGAAATATCTTTCATCTTTTCCTTGCTGTCATAAATATTTACGCTCCAAGTTAGTTGAGTTTTATGTTAATGCACACAAATAAAGCCAATGGATGGGAAACGGGTAATTTTCACAATCGTAAAATCTGTGACCCGTGGTCTTTCTTATGACTTCAAGTGAAGAAGGTGAGCGATGAAATATGTCGCTTTATATCTACGCGGCCCCCGGACGCAAAGATGCGTGTAAGCGTACATTTTTTGGCGGTAAGCATTTGACTGTCATTAATCTCGAGCATCATTCCGCAAGTCTAGTGGAACTTGTCATACTTACAATGAATCATTTCTCCCGTTGCCCACAAGAACATGGCACAACTTGGGACAAAGCAAATCAAATTCATCGCCTCATTGCTTGAAAGGCCATATAAATAGTCATGTCCGATATTTTAAGCTGACATCGATTGATGGATTGAGGGAGCGCACAAGCATTACAAGATGCCGATAGTGCGGTGGGGACAATCAGGGATACAACTGAATCATATCACCGTAAAGATGGACTAACAAATATACATCAACTGACCACATGCCACAGAGTATCCGGAGGAGGACAAAGAGTAATGTAATGACACTTTCAGCAGTGACATAAAGCAGAATAAAAAAGACATCCATAAACCTAATAAACACGATAAATCAGCTGCAAAAGCAGTGCTAAAAGTTTCACAATAAAATTCGGTCGCTCGAGAAGGATCCATCCCCACAATTATCTGATGAATCCCACAAAATGGTGACAATGATGCTTGCTATGATATGATGCTCTTATAAAACTTAAGAAGTTAATGGCGAGAGGGTAATTCGAATTACCCTAATACTAAGTGGGTGCATTAAGAGGCGTCTTCTTATTGCTTTCACGCCCGATGCGAGCGATTTGAAAAGAAAAAATGAGTGGTACTTGTTCAACTCGAAAAATGTGAATGCATTACGCCGTAAAATTCCAGAATTTCCATTTTGGTTCTATGGCTCTGTGTTTGCTGAGGGGTACAGCTTTATTAAATATTTCATAAGCCACCCTTATACACCTGAAGAAATCATCCCATCATAGGAAATGATCCTTATTTTGCGGTATAAGACTTCAACATGTTGAAAGGGGTTTATTTTGTTTTGCATACCCACAACCTTCACTGTCAGGGGTTGGTTAGGCCTTGAGGAGGATTCGAAAGACGACGATATACCCAAGGACTTAGAAGAAGCGGTTTTGCAAACGTTCTGGCAAGGTTTCACCTTCAGAGAGGAACCCGCATGGATTTGATGAAAAGGAAAAACATGTCAAGATAGTGTTGAGGTGACGCTGTGTCTGCGTTTGTCTGGTGAAAATTTAATTTTATCAAATGAGCTTTCTCCACGGTGCCCCTTTTTCTGCAATTTAGGTTAATTGCTATTACAGAACCCTTCAAGGGGAAGGGGTGTATACATCCATGGGTTCGGATGAGGATATTTAACAACTTGAATGTTCCATTATTTGGATAGCATGTTGCCTTAAACGGTGTTGGGTAAACTTGACAATCTATTAGGGCGGCCGCCATTCATTGTCGTTGCTCTGTTTAATTGTGTACGCCAACAGGTACTCCAAAAGAGCAAGCACGGCACGGTGGGTGTTATTTACTCGAGAATGATTTTAGAATTTTCATTGACGGTGGGTACATAAGAAATAACGTTCATTGGTGAAATTTTTGTTTACATTCACGAGCCTGGGTGCTGGCTGAGAGTAAATTTGCAACTTTATTTATGATGTCTCAATTCGTAGTTGGAAAGGTGTTCATTGAGAGAGCGCCTATTAAAGCAAGGATAGATGTGAATGTAAATGACGAACATGTGTTCACAGCTCCTCACCATGTTGGCATAGAAAAACTTGAGCGTGCAAATGTGTTTAACTGCTGAGATACTGTTCAAATACCACAAATGCCACAATAAAACTTTTCTTTTCAATTTTCATAAAGAGAGTTATTCTATGCCAGTCAACATCAAAGGCAGGAAGGTTGGCAAAGAATTGATACATCAGAGGAAAAAAAAAAATCCCATGTCTTACATTTTTTTTGTTTGAAATGGGTACGTATGTATGTATTCATTTGGCTGCAGATTAAGGGTGCAGAACAATAAGCACGAATCGCATTTATTTGAGATTTTCCTTTATCATATATCCTGCGTATGACAAACACGCTGTTCCGTACACATTAATGGAGCATTTGGGGAGAGTACAATAACTTTCGTGCCAAAGAGGGGTTAAAAAGAAGCACTTTTTTAATGGAGGGGGGTCCATCTTCCAGACTTTACGTGGTAGGGGCAATTTAAAAAAATATTAGAAACCAACGCCAACAAATGCAATGAGGTAGTTTTAGGTTAAAGAACAGGTTTCTGGCTTTCAAATTTGAGATAGTGCTTCATCGTTATTTTTTAATACTTTTATTTCCATTTAAAGCCATATTTTGAAAAAAATTGTGTGTGGCGTAACTTGTATTATTCCATTGGAACATGCGTTGGAAAGCTACTGTCATTGTACGTCATTTCAGAATATGTCATTCATTTGAAGCATAAACAATAATAATTTTTTTCACTCAAATATGTCGAACTTTGTGCCTGAAAAAGTGCTTTTGCGGGGAGTTCTTCTTCATTACTTTAATATGAAGAAAACTGCTGCCGAAAGTCATCGTATTTTGGTGGAAGTTTATGGTGAACATGCGGTAGCTGAGCGAACGTGCCAAAAGTGGTTTGCACGATTTAAAAAGTGGTGATTTTGGCTTGGCCAACCAGCCTAATCAACGGCAAGGCCGGGCGCGAAGGTAATGCTCTGTATTTGGTGGGACCGGAAGGATGTGCTGTATTATGAGCTGCTAAAACTGGGTGAAACCATCAATGGACAACGCTACCGAACACAATTAATCCGTTTGAAGAGAGCAGTAGCCGAAAAACGGCCGGAATATGCGACCAGACACGAGGCAACGCTCGGCCCACGTTGCTATTCCGGTTAAGAACTATTTGGAAAACAGTGGATGGGAAGTTTACCCCACCCGCCTTATAGCCCAGACCTTGCCCGTTCTGACTACCCTTTGTTCCGGTCGATGCAGAACGCCCTCACTGAAATACGGTTCACATCAGAGCAGTATATCAAAAATTGGCTTGATTCATTCTTGGTTGCCAAGCCGGCGCAGTTCTTTTGGGATGGGATCCACAAATTGCAAGAAACATGGGAAAAAGTCATAGCTTCAGATGGGCAATATTTTGAATAATACTTTTGTACATGTTTTTCTTAAATAAACGTTCAAATTTTGAAAAAAAAAAAACCGTACGAATAAGTTGTCGACCCTATATTTTAGAAGACACGTATATGCAGTATGCACCTCCCAATGAATTACGAGTGAAGCTGGTAAAGCTGAAAGCGGACATTTATTCAACGTGAACCTTTTTTGCGGTGAAGGCTGCGACCTACTAATTAGTGTCTGTGTATTTACTTAATTCGCAGGCCTGCGCCCCATAGAGCTACGCAGCTGCCTTCCACCGATGACAGTCCTGGGAACGACCGTTCCAATCGTCAATACCAATCAGTCATCCCTCCGCCATGACTTGGCCAGTTTTACCAAAGTTTCGGTCAAAAATGAAGTACGATAGAGACGCCCAACTTCTATCTCTCTTGCCCCTTAAAATTGTTGACAACCTTTTTTATATCGTTTTCTAAAGCCATATTGACCAATCGGAGAACGGCATTCATGAATAACTGTCAATAAGCCTCTGAAATTCGTCGATAGACTAGGGGTCAATCAGCTGTGAAGTTGGGCATCTCTATCATACTTCATTTCTAGTTTCGGTCTTTCTAGCCAGTGCATTCGACGGATTTTTTTCCCACCGGTTGCCAGGGGCTATTCAACGTCGGATCTGCATTCACTATGATGTCATTTGTGGAGTTCACGTAGTCAAACTCCTTTAATAACTTTAAAGTTACGCCATTAATAACTATGGGTGGCGCTACAGTCCGTAGAGAGCCTGGTCCTAGTTGCTCTACAACAACTGGTTTTGTGCGTGCTAATATTCTTTCACGAGCCGAAGGGACCTACAACTTTATGCCGACCCTTAAGGGCCAATTTGAGAAGCTTCTTCTACACAGATATACTCTTTGAGCATGTTTCGTATAGATTAATGGAGTGTTCGCGGAGAGTACGATAACTTTGGCGCCAAGGAGGGGTAACAAACAAAGAGGTGATGCCGTGGAAAGTATTCTGTACCAGGAATCGAACCCCGCTTGTGTTGGCCCAAGTGCGTAGGGGTCGACACACCAACCCACATCGTACGACAGCCTTCAATATAAAAAATACTTAAAAATGGGTAAACAGCTTTGTCGTTTTATAAATTGTATTCGAATACCCTTCAGAAATGAAGTGAAAAGCAGCCTGCAAGAAGAATCACTGCACTAAGGCGAATTCCAAAAGACACAACAATAATTAAAATACTCGAAAGACGTTGACGCGATTAGTCGAATGTAAAGAATAAGCAATGAGGTGTTTTTGGCTTTAAAACGTAAACAGCTCGCGTGGCTGCAAATGATATTTAAATGAAGCGTACCGACCTAATAAGGACTAGACATTGATGGTTCGCGGTAATCAAAGGCTTCGTTTTATCGAGTATCCAAAGCTACACATAGTCTCCAGGCCATGAAATCCCCGGTTATGGAACTTGATGTGAAAATGTCTAGTGAAGGCATACAAACCCATGTCCAAACCCACATTGTGTGGGCGAATCTCGATTTTACTACACGGCATGAGCTCTGTTCAAATGTTGGACAAGATATTTAACCTTTCCTATATGAACACGATTTTGTTTGAATGGAGTGGTAAATAATGGGGGTACAAATAGAAGGTAAATAAGGAGGGTACACGTAGAAGTGTTAGTGAACGTCATTTTTTGACACTACTTTTAGCGCAATCTGCTTCGTTGGTTGGTGGAAAGTTGCCCGCTTCATAATATTGTCTCTCTCGCAGCCAACGTTGAAGTGTAGCGACATATCCACGATAGAAAAGAGCGCGGATGGCTGGATGTGATATTGGCCAGAAATATGTCCACTGGAGCCGGTGTGTAACTCCTGTCACTCGTTGTTTCATGTGGCTTCAAGAGTCAACTCCATTCTCATTAAAATAACCACTCAATTGCTTGGCCAACTCGTTACAAAGAAGGTCAAAATCGAAACCCAACGAAGAAACCCTCGGCTTGTGAAAAACAATGCTCCACATCAGAATACAGATATCGGAATACACAATTAGCAGAAATAAAATTTCATCTTTATTTCTATCCAAATAATCAACTAATTTTAATGAACTTTGACGCTTCACAGCTCTGGGGTGGATTGCAAAACATCAACTAGTCTACGATGAACTAGTTTGTGGAAGGACATTATTCAGAAAGCGAGAAAAAATATGTTCCAACGAGAGCTCAACTCGACGGGTTTATTCAATTTTCACTCGACGCTAGTTCCACTCTCACACCAGAAACATATTTCCTTTCTCCCATCACTTTTCTGCAAATAGAGAGTTCGTATTTCCCCTCGGGTGTATGTTTACGGAGGAAGTTGCCTTCACTCTGTTTTGATAAATTGCATTCATGATACCCTCTCCTCTGTGTTTGCCGTGCCAGTTGAAACCATCTTAAGTGGTTAACAATCGCCGACTCATGGGATTTTTTTCAAAGGCGCAGAAAAAGTTTTCCCTTAAAAAAAGTTAAAATCACCCCCGAAAAGTTAAAACATTTTAGCTAATTCAAAATCAAAGCACGAAGAAACCCGAAACTCCACCATAGGGACACATCATTTATTGTGGTCCCACAAGGAATTCTGCCACAAATGTCAACAGCAGGAGTAGATTTTTAAACCAGCCAAGCACGCATATCACGTGTGTTGGATTGCATGTAGAGAATGCCAAACAACCGAAATGTATGTCTTTCCTTCGTTTGTTGGGTGTTTTGTTTTGTGGAAAGACAGTCAGGTTAACGAAACTTACCACGTATGGAAGCAATGAGTGATGAGAAAATTTCATATTTACCTCCATCTGAGAGCCCTTCTTTCCCATGGACGATCCCGTGTGTCCTCCACTCTGAGCTGCGTTCATTTTAATTATTTGCAAATTTACTTATAACGTCGACACACAAACATAGAACAGCACAGCCACTCTAGCGCGCGATTTCCCTCACAATGGTTATCTCCTGTAGTCGTTGCTGGAATATCCTTATCATTTAATTTTCGGTGTGTGCATTCAATTTCACACTCATAGTGTTCTCAATTAATTTGTTTAAATTATGCCTCCACGTTGTTGGTGTCAACCAACATATTTGATGCTATGTATATAGAGACTCTCTAGATATATGTATACTTTATGTGGAAAAAAAGAACTGTAGGCGATTGAGATTCCCGCGCGCGAAAAGTCCAAAAGGCGAAAGCTTTTCGTTTTGATTTGCCTCTGTTTCCCTCTCTCCTGCACGAAATCGTGGATGAAAATGAAAGAAGAAAGGTATCCTTAAGAGGTACAACAATAACTCAGGATGTTACCGAGGAATGACTACGAATCACGTACATCTGTGCCAATTAACTTTTATTCCCTTTTTGGCACATAATCCTGTGTTCCTTTTAACATTTATTCGTATTTAAGTTTCATCACCACACTCGGAGGTACACTCAGGGGAGTCTGAAGTAACAAACAAACAAACCAAAAAAAAAATAAGAAAAGGTATACAAAAGAAAGAGCGAAAGAACAAATACTGAAATCAAGAACAATTATTATTCTAACAAAAGCGAGGGAAGCAATTAAAATAGAAACTAGACGAAAGTCGAAAAGTATAGACTGTGGATAGAAAGCAAAAAACAAATGAATGTTAGCCCACCGGGACACTCTGTGAGTCCCGACTGTAAGCCGCTGTCCGTACCCGACTTCGTCTCTATCACTAATTACACAATTTATTCAACCCCTGTCTCTCACCCTCTCACTCTGTATGTGCTAACGGTCTACACTTCGCACATGACATAGTGTTTGCACATTATATAGCTTCCGCTAAAAATCACGTCATTTAAAAAATACCACGAGTCCTTTTATGTTTCCTCATACAAAGCGGACAATCCGTCCTTGGGATTGGCAAAAACGACTACAACACGCACGAACAGTACACAACAGTAGATAGATAGGGCGCCCGGCGCGGCGACAAAATCTGCAAGTGTAATTAACGCTGAATATTGACAGAATATTGACAACAAGCAAAGGATTTTCTTCTGAAAAAGTTTTGTGAAGCAAAAAGGATTGGCCTATAATTGCACGTTTATCGGTTTTGGAAGAGGAACGCATAAAAAAAAAATAACACAAAAACGATATCCAAAGTGACCAATTAGAACAACACCCACATTGTATTCAGCGTACACACAGTAACAACAAGAAAAGCGGCGGCGTGTCTCTATTCTACCAGGACGAAGGAGGGCGAATACAAAAAAGAAGCGAAACACGGGATTTTATCTGCAGAGGAATGCTGCATTGCGTGTATCCACTCACTTCGCATCAGACAGGGTGGACGTAGTGAAAGGTGTTTGCGTTGCGAATTTTATCCATGCCGAGGATAAGAAAAAGCAAGATTCGTTGTTATGCAGATTTCACACACGTTCCTCGGGCACTTTTCACTGCACAAACCGCAAATCATCGTAAGAACTCAACAATTTTATCAATTTCTGAATGCCCCACGTTGGCATGTTCCTTCTTCGAAAATGTTAAAAAAAAATGTTTGTATGGTTTTTTTCCTGTTGAGCAACTAGAAGGATAATAGGAATTAGCCGCGCCCGAACAACGAACGAAGCAATGAAGAGAGGAGAACCGGATTTGAAGAAAGCTCCTAACGAACTGAATCGTTAGACTGTAGTGAACCGAATTAAAAGTTAAACAAGACACGGAGCTTTTTCGTGGAGAGAAGTTGCGAGTTGAGAGATGCAGCGGCAGCAGCCCGCAAAAGCACAAGAGTATCTCCATTGCCGTGGACTCATGGAAAAGGCAGGGCAGGGTGAATCTTTGACAGTCGTACTCCCTGCTGATAAAACCACTTTAGTGTCACATTAGACTTTAACTGTGTACTTTTTCTTATGTAAAAGGACGCCGACATTGACGATGGATTGAACCTCGATAAATTTGCATATTTATGGGGCCATCGATGGGGTCACCCCCATGAAGGGTGAATGAATAAAGAGGACGAACACATTTCGCTATGAGACGCCGAATTACATGCAACAAGTTGGCTCTAGTGTTTATCCGCGGAGAGATCCGGGAATGCCATGTACACACCATGTACTCCACCTCCTGTAGTCGTGTAAGTGAGCTTATGCCGAAAGTAGCGCTTATACTCAGGATAATTGCCAATAAAATGAATATTCAGGGTAAGCCTCAAATGAAAATGTTCCCGACACATGGTACGCGGGTGCGAAATACAGGGCGGGTTATCACATAAATTCTGCACCACTAAGCATTCTCATCTCATAATTGATGACGACTTCAAATGAATTAGGCGTAAGTAGGTATTAAGAAATGTCATCGTCCAAAGTTGTGAAACTCTCAACGTCACTTACGAGCTGCTCCTTCACTTTAAACAGCCTCCCTCAAGTTGGCGTTCCCTGATAAAATATTAAATTCAACTTAAGTATGCCCACTCAGAAAGCGTGAGCCTGGAATCCGTGGGTTGGAGTTTGATACGTTAACATCCACAGAGTCAATCTCGAGACTGACAAACATTTCCATTGACCGAAAACTTTTAAGATTGAATCAAAACGCCGCAGTCTAGCCATGGCCATTTCACAAATTAGGCATTAACCACTAGAATTCACAAAGCCCGTCGTCCATACGTTTTATGTGCTGACAGTTGGCTTTGTGTGCGTATGTATATGGCGGTGTATAGGTCGTGTGTCAGATGGGTCGTTTGACACAGGAGTTTGTGAATCTCGTTGAGGCAACAAAGGATCCTGAGGAAGTTTGGTTGAGTGTTTAAGGAAGCTTTTGTGTCACAATCTCTTGTGGTTGTCGAGAAGATTTGAGATTCCTTTTGATTTTAATGACATCAGATAAGGACCTAGTTGACACTGGTTAGATGCGACTATTTATTTGGCGATACACACATGAGGATGAAAGAGGACTCAGATTGGATGTGACCTAGATGAACTAGAAATCGATTAATGGATTTGGTGTTTGACTGATGTCGAATGTTGATTTCCAATTAGATAGTCAATCGAACAGGAAACAGATGTCGTCGAAGGATATTAATCGACTACTACGACTTAGTTGTGTGTACACTCTTTTAAATTAGACCATCACAAATGTCTAACAATGTTTCTGAAGACCTTTCACTGGGATAACTTTGATTTGTGATTTGAAACCGCGAGGTGCGAATGAAGTTTTACTGAAACCTCAATAGGCCGCTGCCACAGAGTTTGAGTGGTTTCGATCTCAATGTTCAAGTCACTCGCTCGCAATTTACGGCTGTCTTTTGACAGGAAATAATAGTGTGCGAACACCAGAAAATGGTGGTTGGGTGTTGTGGGAATCGGGTAGGCACTGAGTGGCTCCTTTGTGAGTAATACGACGGAGGCCGCGAATATGGGTTTAACGGTAAATGAGGCAAGACTAATTATATGCTGTCAGCGAGGGAAGACTCCCGACACCAAAATCTCGGACAGAATGTCACATTAGACAAGGTAAACATTGAGGTTGTTAAAGACTTTGTCCGCCTAGGAAGCGATATAAAGTCAGACAACGACACTAGCGCTGAAATCAAACAAAGAATAACTTTTTGAGCTAAGAAAGCAACCGTCTCACTGACCTGTGGGAAACAAGCAGAGTAACTCTCTATAAGACCTTAACCAGTCCCAGTCCTGCTATATGGCATGGACTTTGCCAAAACGGACGAAGCTGCTATTAACTGCTTTGAGAGGAAAATTCTTCAGATGATTTTCGGTCCCGTCTGCATAGATTTTGAGTGGAGGAGAAAATACAACATCCAACAGTACGAGCCGAGAAGTAAACTTAGTATGGCGCAGTTGGTTAAGTGCCTGCCCCTGGTAAGTGGGGTCTTCGGTTCTAATCCCAGTGAAAGCAAAGTTAATACGCGGTATGATTTGGTTTTTAAATCAGGGCCAGCCACCATTTGCCGTTTGAGTGGTTGATCACACGATGTTGGTTGAGTAGTCTGACTGTGGGATCACAATGGACCAACATGGTCTAAGTGTGCTGGTAAAATCAGTAGTCCCTTTCCCTAATACTTAGCCAGAGATGTGAAGATCCAACGATTGAGATGGCTAAGTCATGTAGGGCGGATGGAAACCAATGGAACGGGAAGTCTTCGAATCCACCCTCGATGGATGGCGCAGTAGACCAACAACTGTGTTATAATTCTAACTACATACATTCTATTTCTGTACGGCATCTTATTAGGCTAAACAAATTTTCGAATAAGCCACAGATTACACTGACATACTTGGGTAGTTGGGAAATAAGGTTGCCTCAGAGGGCATCATCCTATGAAGTCTAGAGTTAAGCACATATCCTGTTCATCTCCTTTTCACCTTTTATACTTATCTCAGACCTATTCTGTTAAGTTTATTAGAGTTCCCCCTCATTACTAAGCTTGTTTACGGATCGAGGTTACAGACTGCAAATTGGACATACATGAGAAGGTAGGCCCTGGCCAATGTTGTCCGTTTGTGTTAGCAATTGTATGGACTGTGAATGAGGTCAGTGAAGATCGTGGCCAGTGATTTTTGAATGATAATTAAGAAGTTACATGACAGGGCGTCGTATTATCTAAATTCCTTTTTGATTTGATTTTTAATCAAGCAAGATGACGATGGAGCATTATGCCGTCACATTGAATGTCTTGGTGAGTTCGCTACCGACCTTGATGGTCACGGCTCCATCGTGACCACGGCTCGAACTCACCAAGACATTCAATGTGACGACGGAATGCCCCATCGTCACTCTGCTTAGTCTGGCGAGTTTGGCAAGAATACCAAAAGTAGGCCTGACGCTGTATAGCTTGTCATATGCGGCCTTGAAATCGAGGAATAGGAATAAATTGTGTGTTTTGATCTACCTCCCTTGGTTTAGTCGATCGTGGAATTCGCCGGCATGAAACCACAACGATAATGTTATGTTATTCATGAATGGTATTAGGCGCTCGCACAGAACGGCAAAAAAGATCTTATATGCGACGCTTAGCTCACTCATCCCTCGGTAGTTGGCGCAGTTGAAGGGGCAATGGGCTGAATCGTGGCAATTGGAAAATCTGTCATTGACATCTGGTAACTCTTTACAACTAGAACTCGTAGAGGCTAATGCGTGTGTAAGCCTTCATAATAATAAAGATATCTAACAAAAATTTGTTTTTTAATTAAGTCCATTCAAATGAACGGCGCGGCGCGGAATATAGAATCTAAAGCACGAATTCCAACACAACACAGTACGTCCTCCTTTAATGCAATTCTCGATTCCCGCAACTCATGGAATTCAGCAAGAGCTGAATTTTAATTATATCATTATTGACGCAGTAATCGCAACGTTTTAAATAGGCAGAAACTGGATGGTTGCAACTACCCCAGTTTCTATTAATTGCGATAAACGGGAATGCATTGTAAAATGTTACGTATACGCCACAGTATATGTCGTTTTAGAAAGTGAGCATCAAACTTGCATAAAAAGGACGCAGCATACAAATTATTAATTTTTCATTGTTCACCTGGTGTAAGTGCTAAATAGCATTAACAACAATATACATACGTATAAAGACCGTACCAAGGGGCTGTTCCTACGTATAAACATGCTGTGATGAAAATTGTATATAATCAAGCTAGCAGATCCTGTGCCTTCTTCGCTATGCAGAACATATTAATATTATAATGATTAAGACTCGTTCGGTTTTTCCTATATTTGTGTTATATCTTCTTCCTTTTATCTAATGCTATGTTTTTACTTAAATTATCGCAGGTTGAGTTGTGGTATAAATAAACAGAACTAAGAGCTTAACTACACGTTAACATGATACAGATAATTGTCCGTGGGAGAAGCATGGATATTTAAAGTCAATTCCGCAAATTTCCAACTGTTGTCATTGTGCCTTGTTTATTGTCATAGCAAACGCAAGATGTCTTGGAAATTACAATTTTTTGACGTCAAACAAACACATAAACGCTCCGCTGCGTACATTTCCAAGGGGCTGTTCCTTCTTAAAAAGATGCAGTGTAGTTAAACATGACATTTTGTGTATGGTAAGGGTTCTCGAAAACAGTAAATTCTTTTTGGGTATGATAGCAGATGTCATGATGTGGTTTATACATTTTTTCATGATGCATCTATGTTGATGAGTTGTTCCTCCAAAGCAGTGTAAACTAAATTTATTTTCATATATCTCGACACACTAAAAACCAAAGCAACTGCGAATCGCTTTTTTGAAAAATGGTGGCACATGTGCGCATTTTCCGAAGTCAAAAACCCGGCCAATGTGTGGAAAAACCCTTAATGTACTGAAATGCATGTGTTTTTTTTTTCACGCACGCACACACACGTTTACCGATGACCAAACTTCACACAAACCATATATAGACCAATACCAAAGACGTGTGAAAATTTGGTTGAAATCGGTGAATACGTTAAGACCTAAATCGACGACAATCATTTGAGGTTAAATTTGTGTATTACATACAAAAATTCATATACATATCTATAGTATGTAGATGAAGTCACTGAGAGTCATAATATCATGTGGCAACCCATTGCATTAAGTTAGTTACATTTTATGTTTTTTAATGCGTTAAAATTGTGGTCAAAATGTGTAGGTAGTTATTATTTGTCAAGAATAAGCATTTTTTACAGCTGTCCCGCATTAACAAATGGAATGTTTTAATTTTCCGCTTCATTCACCAACGAAAATTGCAATCACGATTTTCGGCAGATGAGTCACAAGAAGAAGTTTTTATGCCTACGCCAGTGCATAGCTCTTTACTTAATCGGAGCAACGTAAGTAAAACATGCTATCCATCAAGCCTTCAGTTCAAAGGGAATAAAATTGCTTTCCCAAATTGGATGTTTTAATTTGTATTTATTTATTAACTACTAGTACCATCGTGTATTTATTCGCGTGAGCCTTAGGATATTTTTAAAAGCTTTACATGAACTTACAATTCAAACATTAATTACTCAGTTTTTGCTTGATTTCACTCAACTAATGCATCAAATTGAGATGTATAAAAACCTCGGCATAAAACAGTAGGTCCCTTCCACTTGTGAAAGAACAATAGCACGCACAACACGAATGGTTGCTGAGAAGCTGAATCTGTCCCTCTACAGGCTGTTGCTCCAACCATATCTTTATGTTTATAATTCGCGCTAATGCAGTTTCGAAGTATTTTGCTTTCCCCGTCTTGCCTACAACCTTATCGCCATGGAATATCGGTAAACACAAGTGCATTCTCTCCAGAATTACGTGCATCGTGAATGTATTTACACATTTATGGAGAAATATTTGTATCATTGAGTTGAACCCGCAGAATTCTGGAAATACTCATGTCGCTGCACAGCCCGTACAGTTCGTGGTTGAATCTTCTTCTCTAGATGTCATTAATGCATGCAAAACCAAAAGGTGAACGCAGAACTTTTCTCTCGTAACCAACGTTTTCTCTGGAAATTTTAAACCATTGCACGTCATATAGCAGACAAGGTGCGATCAAGGTGTTTTATAATGTCAGGATGGTCTTTCGTGAGAGGGCTCTTCTACTCAATTCCTTCTTGAGCCCGAATATGCATTACTATAAATGAAGAAAAGTATTCAAATGAGTTATTCGATTTTAATTCAAGACAAATGCAATGATATTTGCGCAGACACCAGAAAGGAGTTCACACAAAGCAAAGCCGATGGTGGTAATTAGAGGTGATCGCAAAGGGGATTTGGGGTTTTTCAGTGTATTGCTTTTTTTCTGAGGTGAGTCGGAACAGTGTATTTCCCAGAACATGGGCAAGCAATCTAACAAGTTCCCTCCAAATATGCGTAGCCATTTATGCAGGTGCTAGAGGTCCACAAACTTTGAATGCATTTAATTTCCAATGCTTACATGATTTGACGATGACGCGATTTGAAATCCTCTTCCAGTTGTTGGCTTGCAGCGCATTGCATCCCTGAATAACTAGACACGTAAACTCCCAAAACATGTCACCCTATTGGCAAGTTACACATCTATGCAATCTTCCATACCCTATGTATGGATCATCATTATCAGATACGAATGTACATATGTAATCCAATCAGAAACATTTGAATAACCAGTATTCTAAAGCCTAATTTCAGAATACAACTCACAAACACTCTATCTAGTTGGAAGCCGCTTCCTTTTATGCAAAATTCTGTGTCCCCCAACGGAAACCTAATATAAACAAGTAGAGGCATCAGCAAATAAATGAATTTTAAAACTGATGCAAGAAATGTAATGAATATCTTCTATTCACGAAGATACCTCCTTTGAAATACATATAAATACAAGCCTTCTACGTTCACCGCCAGCGCTTGACGTGAAGAGACAAAACAAAGTGTGTCCTCAATCGGCTATACACACATGTATGTACATAACCACCACTATGCCCAGTTGGCTTTGAATAGACCTTATTTGAATTGAAGTTCAACTGTTTTGCATTTTTTTCTCTCCTTTTCACTCTTTGAGCTTATTACATTTGTTGTCCTCTTTATGCGTTTTTATATGTACAACAACATCATTACAAGCCAGGACATTAGCTGAAGGAGGACATTTAGTTTTAAGTGCTTTCTCATTGCAAAAGCTTTGCCATTCGAATGTACTGAATTTTGCGCGGAAAAGCTAACGTTGTTTGTCACAAATGGTGATTTCATTGGATATGCTTTTAGTGTGTTCCTAAACCAAACAGTCACTTATCGCAAAAGCTTTTATTTTTATAGCCAATACTTCCGAGTGCTTTTCGAAAATAATTTGCATTCTAAAGCCTTTGGAAGATGACCGATTCGAAAAGCTTTCCATTAACCGGTGTCCGGGTAGTTCGAAGGCTTCAACCGGCACTTGTGTCTGCGGTTTATCAGAAAAATGTGTACTTCTTGGTATGCCAAGTGTAAGCCCGCACAAGGGGGTGTGTGTGTATGGTGTCGGCACAGATAATCTTATAGAGATACGCATCCTTCTCGACTCTTCCCAGGGACATCATTTTGACCACTTCCAGAGACGGTCAACATAGAAGACAGAGCAGAGAATGATTGATCGATTGAAAGAACAAGTAAAAATGTCGATGTCAAAAATGTTCGATTCTAAGGGGGCAGCACTTTAAACACAAATAAAATGCATGCACACGCAATCTTGTTAAGAGACCCCAGTTGTGTTAGAACCGTATCCCTAACGTTTTCCGCACATGATTCGAGCAAGAACAAAGGCAAATAGAACTACTACTTACTCGAGCCGCCCACATTGGCTTAGTGAATGGGTTCGTCAATTCCTACCATAAGTGTCTTGGTTCAATTCACGATACGATCAACGTTCACATATTACGCTACCTCTCAGAAGTCACTGACAATGCTAATAAAGCTCGACCAAGGTTCACAAACACAAGCATTCACAATCGGCATATTGCGAGGTCCAAACTGGTGATGGTCATAATCGAATGATTGAATCGAGACTTTAGTAATCGAGATTTTTTAATAATCGAATGATCATTCGAATGACTACTAATGATTCGAATGACTACTAATTATTCGAATGACAACTAATCATTCTGACTACTAACCATTCGAATAACAAATAATCATTCGAATGACTGCTACTTATATCTCGAGATATTCTCTATCACTCGAGTTATCATTCAAATGCGCCCATCCCTAGACCAAAAACACCAATGCCCAATCTTATCTGCTGGTTTAACTAAGTGTAGCATCGAACATAGACATCGCCCAAATTTTCATTTTCACAGTCAATATTTAAGTGATTTAGGGTCAGCCATGGATTGAGTGGCATTATGAACCATTTATTGACACAGACCCAATTGAAAAGAGGAAAAGAGAACGCACCAACTCTACAGGGGAATGTTGGTAAGGATGTCGTTATAATATATGTGCATACATAAATTTGTATGTGTTCTGTTCTCTTCAACAGCATTGCCAGACAAAATATTTGGGTGCTTATGTGAGTTTTCTCCATGTGTTTTGGGATTAAGATTATTTTAATAAACGAATGGCAATTATGTACTCCCTGGATTGACACTTAAGCCATGGCAATGGTGGCTTAAGATAACCGATTACTTAAGTGGCATTTATCTTTAAACGTCCACTGTGAAAACGAAATTTCTACTGATTCTGAGTTTATTGATAGATCAACACCTAAGCTCGGGCTGTGAAAACCGGCATAATGGTCATTTTTTCACTACAAGTTAAACACAACTTTGGGATTTTTCTCTTCAAAAATAACACATGATTCATTGCCGTGCAGAGAGAGATGGTACTGGCTTTTCAGTTTGATTTGAAATAATGAAGTATTTGATCGAGTTTTCTTTTTCATTTGTTAACAGAATTACACACACTCACCAATCGTATTAAAATATTATGCGCTCGAATCAGTTTAATAGGCGATTGCAGACTTTATTAGTGCAAGCTGTTCAAATGTGTATGTATTGTCGATTCTGCTGTTCTCCATAACATATCAGCAACTGAAAAAACCCATTATCTCTGCTGAAAATGTTAGCTTTCTATTCTTCTTTTCGTAGCCCACCCGAACAGCACACCGTAAATTCAAAGTTGAAAATGACATTGTGCGTGTGAATTGTGAAAAATATCCCAGGGGAAATTTAAAAACTGAAAGTTTCACAACTTCTGGATTTTAAATTTCAGACTGTGAGTTAAAATAGTGAACAAAATCAAATTTTTCCATTTTTCCGGAAAGTTGAGCAATTGTGAACAAAACTACTCTCATGGTTATGTCAATAGGGCTCACAGCGTGGGAGTAAGTTTACTCAAGTGCCGTAAGAAACAGCAAATCTAGACAGTTGAATATAGAACTATGCTTTCAGTTGCTTATTTTCTCGAGTATCTTTCGTACTAAGCATTAAAAGTATTGAAGGCCACATCTGCTGTTCCGGATCAGAAGGGTGTGCTATATTATGAGCTGCTAAAGCCGGGTAAAACCATCAATGGACAACGCTATCGAATACAATTAATCTGGTTGAAGAGAGCTGTAGCCGAAAAACGCCCGGCATATGCGACCAGACACGAGGCAATAATTTTCCATCATGACAACGCTCGGCTCCACGTTGCTATTCCGGTTAAGAACTATTTGGAAACCAGTGGATGGGAAGTTTTACCCCACCCGCCTTATAGCCCAGATCTTGCCCGTTCTGACTACCATTTGTTCCGGTCGATGCAGAACGCCCTCACTGAAATACGGCTCACATCAGAGTAGAATATCAAAAATTGAATTGATTCATTCTTGGCTACCAAGCCGGTGCAGTTCTTTTGGGATGTCTTAAATAAACGTTCAAATTAAAAAAAAAAAAAAACCGCAATAATTGAGATGGGAGTGATATTTTGAGCTGTGAGAATTTAAAAGTAAACCAAACGAAGGACAGTAAAACTTCAAATCAGGAAAACAATTAAATAGTTTATAGCTGACGACCGATAGAAGTGGATGGTTCGAAATGAACGTACGTTTACCAGGAATTCAAATTTCCTGCAAAGACTATATCAGAGATCGGACTCTGCAAATAACCACTTCTCATATAGAAAATTGATGACACCTTGTAATTAAACAGGTGTTCAGTAGGCAGGATGTTCAGGGCTGAGATGAGGAACACACAAATGCAAGCTGATGTTGTGAGCACCTCCCCAATATTCTATACCATGTTGTAGGTTTCAGTGAAACATCTGGAGGCTAACATCTCTCAGCCAATAATTTCAGCAGTATATACGAAGGTGATGAGGTTGGTAATACGATCAGACCAATTCATATTTTGGTCAATAATAACTAACAAGTATTGATAGTTGTTTACAATATCAATTTTAAAGCATGATACCTTGTGTCCACGCCAAACACAGTTTGAAAAGACGCTTCATTACATGTACAAACCGATACTTTGTAGCGATTATAAATATCGACATGGAAGTGGAAATCAAAGCTGTGTGGCAACGCTGTGAAATTGAAAATTAGAGACAAACGAAAGAGTGTGCGTGGCTACCGGTGGAGTAAGACAAAGAGACTCAGTCTTAGAGATAACGGAGTAAGGGGTGCCACTTCTACTTTTCTTGCCACTCAGATTCATCTGACAGCGTTTTTTTACAACCTTTTCACTGACAGGCGTCTGTGAATACGTGCGAGCTAAGCGAATTGATTACTCCCGCCATACATCATTGCGTTGCTCTATACTCCTAACAAGTGTTAGTGAAAATAAAGTAGTATGAGTGACAAGCAGTGCACAACCGTCAAAATCTGGGTGGACTGGGGGTTTTTCAACTGGAAAGACGAATATCTCTTCCTTCATTATCTCGGCTCAGTCTGTAAGGATATCTTGTAAGTGCAAGACGTGTGGAAATAAACATTAACCAAAGAAAAATCATTAAGTTATTTTTTTTTTATTTTTCAAACAAAGGAAATAAGCCCCTGATACCTCTTACACTTGCAACCTAATGCTGAAAAACAGGGCTCTTGTCTTATTGCCGACAACAAGTTTATGAACCAACCACTAAGTTGGTGTACATCATAGTTAATATAACCCACAGGCTTTTGGTGGCTAATAGAGTCGTGCGCAATGTCAAGACTTTCCCTTCAAAGTTTGACAGAACAAGGAGTTGATGTAGACTAGGAAGAGAGCAGGGCCGAACACTCAACACTGAGGTACCCCTAATGTTTTGAATGTGTCTCCGTTCATCTGGATATTGAACATCGAATTTGAATGCTGTTTTTGCTCCACTGGACATAAACCATGCTCTGTTCATGGACAACTGTGGAGGCGCTAAAATCCATGTCCAAACCTACATCGCGTCGGAAAATCTTGATTGAATCTTTGATTTGTTCAAAAGTTGGACATGACATTTGACGTCTTCCTATGTGTGCACGATTTTATTTTGGTGGAGTGATAAATATTGAAAGTAAAAGTAGAAGTGTTAGTAAATATCATTTTTTGCCATTGTTTTTAGTGAGATCTACTTCTTTGATTGGTGGTTGGTTGCCCGATTCGTGATGTTGACTCTCTCGCAGACAACGTTGAAGTGAAGCGACATGGCATATCTTGCCCTCGAACGAATACATCGCGGATGACTGTTCAGACTATGGTTGTGATGTTGGGCAGAAATATGACCAGTGGAGACGGTGTGTTATGTGCAGAAATTGCTATAATGTGTATCGAATGTAATCAATGCAGGTTATTGATATATGTTCCTATATGATTAAGTACCGTGAACTCAGCAATGGTGTGATGATCCTTAAAGTTTAATTTTTCTATTCTTAAGAAAAAGTAATAGTTTCAAGTGCCCGCATACACTTTCCTCCCACGCGCAAGGGTTAATTTATTTTGCCGATAAATTCAGACATAAAACACATTTTGCAATCTATCACAGGAATGCAAACAGATAGCCCGCGAAAAGATTTATTACATTTAAGTGTGGCTTCACCTTCCAAGAATAAATCCTTCAAAGCCAAATTGACATTCAGACATCCATATGTAAATTTAAATTTGAATTTGCGAATACGCCATATATCCACACACATGTGTGTATTCAAACACCGTTCGGAAAAATGAACGCCCACAGTAAAGAAAAACCAAGTTTAATGATTATTCCAGATTGATGTGATATCCCTTGTGAAATAGATGAATGGAAAGCAACGCCTACATGGTTGATTACTTATGTACAGCAATTAATGGGTGTTAGGCTATAGTAATTTAAGCGATCCTGAAATCCAATTTGAGCACCTTTTCGTGGAACGGAAAGGCTTCTGACATTGTGTGCAACGTCAATCCTCTTAAGGTTGTTTAATTAAACCATTTAATGACTTAGTTTCAAATAAGCGAATCGCGGTCAAAGCCTGAACGCCTCGATGCAACAGGAGGTAGTTTTCTCGAAGGGTAAAATATTATAATTACAGTAAGTGCATAACACATGCAATCGTAATTGAGCCGCTCCATTGTGTTTTAAATTAACATTTGCATTTAAATGAACGCTCAACTATTCTTGAAGTCTAGTTTGTCTTAAACGAGGAAGTTAAACCCACTTCATTTCTTCCTCATCTCTGCAGCTTCTGCTGACGTCGCTATGCGGTTTGTTCAGATGCAATGTATGTGCACCTACGGCACAGTGCTCTTAGTAGAACTCCTATCCTGCGAATCCTTGCGAATCTTCTCGATCAATTCCGGTCCTCGATGTTGATCCAATGCACGGACTACGATTCGTGGCTCTATCCAGACATTCATATTCCATTACTGCATCTACGAAGCTTAGAGGCGTGAATGCCCTCAGTTCAGATCCCTCATTCACAAGAGTGTCTGTTTGTTCGTTTCCTCAGTTGACAATATACCCCCGTTTTTGAGTCGTCAGTGTATACGATGACACAGAGTCTTTGTTTCTTTTATTTTTTACGGTCCGGAAATCCTACATGGGAGGTCTTTTCTGGGGCTAGGGTTGGCTGTAGCACCTTGCAAGTATGGAATGGAAAATACTGTCTGTCTGCGTTTCATTATCATAAGGCGGCACTGTTGCTGCAATATAGGGTCTATGGGGGATAATAAATAAGATCGTCAGACTCAGTCCTAGGCGTCTGAGAAAAAATGTCTTCACCAATGCTTCTCAAGAGCATAGAAATCCGTGGGTAATTATGGGTCTCAGTAGCATTGTGCAGAGTAAACAGGGCATTCAAACTTCCGGCCAAATCGAGTAATAAAACAAGTTTTAAAACGTTGATAAATGCGCATTTCATCGAAAATGACTATTCATGCGAAGAAGTCTCAATTTGAGTGCTGTAACGGCTGGGAAGTGTTGTCGCCTGACTTCTTTAATGTGGTCATGGAGAAGGCGTTGATTGATGTAAACACGGTCAAGATGCTGGGCTGCGCAGATGACTTCGGCATAATTACACGTTGTCAGCGAAAGTGTCAGTTTTAGAAGCTTTCGCGACATTTGAAAAACGAATCAAGCTGGTCTTTATGTAAAGGATGATAAAACACGCGTGTGTACCTTAGCACCTGAAGCAAAAAGGCACAACTTTGAGGTAAACTGCTTTTCAACTTGTCACATCCTCCCAGACGGAAGTACAGTGCGCACTCGATATGTATGTGGCCGTTTCGGATGATGCTCGGATGAAGGTCAACGTGGACAAATCCAAGGTTTCGGTTTCCGGAATGCCTGTTCAAGCACTCTACATGTTAGTGGTTTCCCATTGGAGAAGTTTAAGCATCTCGGCGCCTTTTCCACGAGTAATGGGGGGAATCCCTTTCATGTGGGATTGGCCAAGCTGGTTCGATCTTGACACAACAGGAAATCCGTAGGGTGTGCCACATGCTGACAGTGCGGAAAATATTAAAAAGAAATGTGATCGAAATTCTGTCTCATGTTCAAATACGCAAAAGTTTAAGCCTTAGTTCACTCTTCGGGGCTTTAACCAGACAGGGAGTCATGCGAAATGAAGAAAACATAGCCCAAGTTCTGGATAATCTTCGATGCTAAGAATCTAAGAAGACCCAGCCATTTCGATTCGGTGCTGAATTGGACATCCTGATTTATTTTGATTTATTTGATGTTACCGAAACAAGGTCACACATACTGGATCAAGTCATCAAAAATTGGACTGTCAGCTTGACATGATTTTTTTGCTATGAATCAATTTTGTAGCTGGAAGTAATGATTCACAGAAGACGACTGGAAGAGACAAGAGTTGTTGCCAGACGTTGACAATTGACAAGCGATAATAGGCGCATACAGAAGTTGACCGGTGGGAATAGATGGCAAATAGAACATGAAGTTGACAAAAGACAATTATAGTTGACAGTTGAGAGACGAGAGATCAATTCAATAAGACAAGAGTTGTTGGCAGAAGTTGACAGATAATGACAACTGACAAATGTTGAAAGCTCACTGGAGATGACAGTTGACAAAAGATAATTGTTGTCAGAAGTTGACAGTTGAGAGACGAGCATAAGTAATGTGACAGAGTTGATATCCTGAGCTTTCAATGGAGCAAGTCTGGGTTGAATACATACTTCTGTTAAAACACAATGCTCCGAATTGTCTAACCTTCTTGAACCTGAGTTCACGCATTCTCGGGTGTTATGACTAGATTATGTGCTAACAATATAAACCAAGCATTCTAATAACCCACTTTTTACGTGTTACAATGGCTTTCGAAATTGCTCCAGACAAACACTATATTTTTTTCAACAATCACCAACTTGTGGCTTACTTCTCAAATTGTTACGATTTGTGTATGTTCATTATCTGCGTATAAGAAGTCCTTTGATTCAAAATAATTGTTCTGTTCTCTGCTTGATCTTTGGATTCCGGTCCATCCTTCTGCTTCACAGAACATCCTCATCAAATACAAGTGAATATGTGCAAGTCCCCGATTGCAGGTACTATTCCCAATCGCTCGTGTATATAGTTTGCCCTCCTTTCTGCACTGGAAAAGTAAATTTCCATCCAGCCTGCATTGCTCAACCCCAGGGACACATTTTAAATTACAAAAAAAAAAAAAAAAAGAATGTATTTTCCTGCCATCTTTGATTCCCCAGACGTCACAACATGCCCATCAAGCAGAGACTTTGTAAGCACTTAAGGTGTGGTGTGCACTGCACAGCGCAACTACCTTCATGTAAAATTGCATAGAATAATGTAAACAGTCCTCTACACATCTCAGTTTATGACTAAATGAAATCATTACACTGACATCTTCACTCAACAACAGGGTCATATCGTGTTGTCGTGGTGGTCGTGACTTGACTGAGAAAGTATTCTTACATCTGTATTTTATATTGCGGAACTTTGAATAAAATTGAATGCAATTCGGCACTTATCCAACTCTAAGTCCACTTCGATGCAGAAACCTACGAATGCAGAAACAGCGGTTGCAGACTTGGAAGTAATGCGTTGCACTTCTTTACGCTATTCGTATAATTAAAGTGAAGTAATCAGAGCCACACCAAACTGTGGCCACTGCAAAAACTTTTTCAATTAATAAAACCAAAGTTCAGAACTTCCAAAACTATCTTTATAACAGTTCAGCAGTTTTGCGTTTCATTCGCTAACTTGAAAAACAGTCGGTGCGGCATGTATGCGTACACACTGTTCGAGAGAAGATTAATAGACGATTGCTAGTGATAGATGATGATTAGTGACAGAAGATGGCAATTGACAGAAGGGGAGTGTTGACACGAGGTGACAGTTGGAAGAAGTTGACATTTGAGACACATGACAGTTAACAGAAAATGACAATTGACGGAAGGAGATTTGATAGCAGATAGGAGATGACAGAATGCGACAACAATCTTCGAAAGAAAGTTAATAGAAGTTGATCGGTGGTAGATGATTACTGGCAGCAGAAGATCACTACAGTTGACAGGAGACGACGCGACTGTTGGAAGAAATTGACATAAAATCACTATTGACAGAAGTTGAGAACTGACTGATGATGGCAGTTGACAGGTGGCAGAATTTGACAGTTGACAGAAAATGTCAATTGAGGAAGATAACAGTTGGTAGATGACGAAAAACTAAAATTGTACTGTCATTATTTTTTAAGAGACAGTGTATACCAGTTACTTGACCTCAGTCGAGTACTTGCAACAGCACCGGTAACGAATACGACCCTAAAGTTAGACGCAGTTTTTGAGAATTACAGATGACAATTGAAAGACGGTACCTAAGAGTTGATGACAGTTGAAAGAAGTTGACAGTTGACAAAAATTACATTTGACAGAAGTTGAGAGCAGACTGTCGATGACAGTTGACAGAAGATGAAAGTTGTTGGAAAATAACAGTTGACATACGACAACACTTGACAAAAGAAGAAGGCTTAACATTTACAGATAGAGAGCAAGAGTATAAGAAACATTGAAGAATATAGAAGAAGGAGGAACAAGTGTTAAGGGGTGGTCACTGGTAGTTTCTAAACCAGGACAGTTAATTATACCTAAGGGGCCTAAGGGCGATTCATTTATAGTGTTCGTTTCTACAGATTGTTAATGTCAATCTTTAGAAATGTTGATTTGCAGTTAATAAGTTTTGCCATTTTACGGTGACGTAATAACACGTCAAATTGTGCAACCTTATTTTGAAATGCGGAACACTACTCACCTGTGCTTGCACACCTTTAGATTACTTTCGTGTTTGTATCATTAGTCTAGCCGATAAAACAGAGACGTTGGGTGACTTGGAAGTCAACATTCGCCGTGGTATTGCTGATAGAGCCGTATATCAGCAATACCACGGCGAATGTTGTGTGGCTCGATAAAGTTGGCGAAAATTGGAATTCAACTTCACTCGAGCTAGCCGTTGCTTTCGAACACTTATGACATAAAATAGGCATAGACATTCACAGGCATAAGTGGTCAATTGATATGAATAAATGAGCTTCACTGCGGCACCATATTCTCACACAGTATTCTAGATTTATTTTTATTTGCGTCACATTTTATAATTACACATTTTGACTTCAAATACATACAAACTTTTCACAACCACTGTACATGCGACGTAAAATATTTGTGTGTTAAGTAGACATATCCTTTTAAGACCGTGCTGATTATCTTACGAAGAACTCCATGATGTGTATCCTCAGGACATAACCGAAACCGATGGGAGGAGGACACCAACGTCCTTCAAAGCGCTATATGTGATGTTATTCATATTTCCATTATACTTCCCAGTAACAAAGAGGAGCGGAGCGATTGGGGAATACGTTGCATTTGCATAATGCATCGACTAATTGACTGATTGGTATGCATGTTCAATTCGCATACCATCGATTGTCAATTTGTGGCTAAGGTACTCATGAACGGAATGCAACAGACTCGAAATCCCAGTCAATCCCTCGCCTTAGTCAATCCCATTGCAAATAAATCATATTTTCTTTCATATCTTGTCGGATTTTCCATCTAGGTTGAATATTGCTTCTAATTCCACTTGATATATGAGTTCAAATTCGTTACTCCTTGAACTGCTGTGAAGGCAACCATCTCTCGACAATAAATTGGTTATTCGGTCTGTTTCCTCCCCCTCTTGCCAATGCAAACAGAGAGAATTTACTTTTTCTACAACCGCTTCAAGAGTTCCCTCCCATGGTTGAAAATAATTCTGCAACGAAGGTCGTCGAGTTATGCTAAGCAGACGGACTTCGTTGTATTCTCCCTTTTTCGCATTAAGTCCTGACAGCTTTGATGCAACTAGGAAAATAACCTTCACGTGCTTGTGATGGGAGAAGCAGCTTTTTCTGTAGGGAATCCTTGTGCGAGTTCCTGCGCATGTCGCACAGCCAAGAAGAATCCCCTTGTCAGGGAGATTTTAAAGCTATAATCTGTAAACAAATTAAGTGACATGTATATGCCTTGGGGTGTTTCAACCTGTCGCAAGAACGTGTGTCATTAGCTACATTGGATATATTTCGCGCCAAAACTCAATTTTAGGGTAACCACGACAGCAATAGGTATTCTCTGGGGCGTATGTGGAATGTTTTTGTTCTTCGACAGAATTACTGCAGGCCACGGATGAAAATAATCCATCGGTGTATAGATTTTTAGACGTGTTGTACAATTGAAACCGTAAGAAATGTGAACAACAAACAGCCAGGCCGAACAATCTTCGCCCTCCGAACTTGCGGAAATGCAATGGAAAATGGCAACACTGATTATAATAAACACAAGTTTAGTAGAGCAGGGAGTCTTTGCTGGTTAAGAATCAAGTTGTTATAGTGTTTTACTCGTTGCCAGTCATAAACATAACATTTAGATGTGGTTCTTCTTTGGTTGAAGCTACAGTTCGCGGTGGATTTGGCCCTCAGCCAGCGTGCCGCAATATCCTGCACAGTCTTGTACCCGATGCTTCCAGATACGAAAGTTCAACTCAAAGTGGTGTCTCTCCAGTTGTGTACGTCACCGATGACATTGTCTTCCTTAACAGCGCTGTACAAGATTTTTGTCAAAGATTTTTTGGCCGGGATAACGAGAGCGACTCGAACACCTTTGATCAATATACAGCCCATATAGTTCACTCTCTTCCTCCAAACATCATCATCACATACGAGAGCAAAGATTATGCAAACGACCTTGCACTCGAAGCCAGCGAATATTTTCGAGCCACCCTAATTCGACTAGGGGAGAGAGAGAGGGAGAGAGATAATAGAAAGAGAGAGATGATAGAGAGAGAGAAAAAATGAGTGAGAGATTGAGAGATAATACAGAGTGAGAAAAAATGAAGAAGGAGAGAGAGCGAGGGAGGAAGAAAGAGAGAGTGTTTATTCACGGACACGGAATGACATGGGCATCGCCTCAACCTTCAAGCTTCTCCAGCTGGCGCGGCATCCAACTACCTGTCTCCAGTTTCGCACGTCAAGCTTGTGGAGTTCCTTTCCCACCTGGGTGCCCAACTTTAGGCGCGAGCGTCCTCTTGTGCATTGTTCCACAGGCGAGCATTCGAAGACATTTGGGCCTCATCTCAGCCACTTTAGGTGTTGTATCTTTAGACGCATGTATACGCAAATGTCGCCCTTCCGAGTAAGCCCATGTTGCTGTACAGTCCATAGTTAAATGTTCTCCACCAGAACCAATGATCGTACGCATACATTTTCTCCTGTAGAGACCAATGTCCATCCTTGAGCCCATAGCAACTGCGGTTGGCAAGAGTAACTCTGCATTTGATCTCAATACTGCTGTTGTTTGTACTGTTTATTGTGGAACCCAAGTAGACAAAATCCTTAACCAATAGCTGCCCATTGTGACGCTCGGTTCAAGACGTCGATGTTGCACGTCCTTTCTTGAGGACAGCACATACTTCGTCTTGCCCGCATTAGGGTTGCCATTGCTAGGTTTTAAAATCCCGGAATTTGGGGGACACATCTTCTAGGCACATAGTGTGCCTTTGCTGTTGGCATGTTAGTCTTGCATGACAGCACGTCCGCTTCTCTAAGCATCGAAAATTCTCCATCGTTATCCTGCAGAACCTAACGAGTCTGGGAGGAATGTCAAAACTAGATTGTCCCTATGCACGCTGTCATATGCGGCCTTGAAATCGAAAAATAGATGGTGAGTGTCGAATGTATCTTCTTGGGTACTTTCCAGGATCTGCCATAGTGTGAAGATCTGGTCGATAGAAGACTTCCTTGGTCTTTAAGCCACGCTCAGATGGACCATATGGCTTCAACCAAGCAAACGAAACGAGAGCGAAGATCATGTAAGCGATATTAAAGAGACATACCTCGACAGTTGGGGCAGTTGTTGCACACTATACGACGTTCCCACGAGTCATACTATGCTTTCCTCTTGTGTTTTACAGAGAAGTTGGTGCGATCACTGTGACGCAATCCTTCATCCAGAAGTGGGCAGAACGATTACGTCGACCGAAAATGGGCGGAGAACGCGGAACGTAAACCCTCCTAAATGGGGCACTCCAAGGGACTTAGAACATGTGATTATGAACATGTCCCGATTATAAATAGCTCTGAAATAAAATGTTCCTGAAGTGTTAACTGTCTATTAAACATATATTTGTGGCAACAACGGAACAAGAGAGAACAAATATTTTTCAGCTGTTTCCGGCATTCCGGTGAAATCGCCTATTTTTTGCATCATAGAATGTGCATACGTAGATGCACATATCCACACAATCTCGGAAATTTGTACGTTCTGCCTCTCTTGCCACAAGTTAGAAGTTGTTTTTATGCAACGAAAAGTTTTTCAAGCGAAATTGTTGCCCCATGATCCAATTCAGAGGTGCCCCATCTTCGGAGGTTCACTTATATGAAAAAGCGTGTATACATGACGTGCGATCGATTCCGGAGAGTGTCCCAACAAGGAGCTTTCACTGTGTATGGTCTTCGTTAATCCAATGCAATACACCCTATGCCTGTCTTGAGTTCGTTTAGTTCACCGAAAAGGGTGTTTTAAACGCACATAGAAATCCTAATTAGGCTAATTCGGCGAAGAAGGCTTGATTTTAGGTTTAAATAAAATGCGTCTGGGTTTTGGCAAGCACACTTAAACTGTCCACTGCTTCAATTGCTTGAGGTAAAATGGATAACAGTCCTCTTTTCCGTACGTAGTGGCCGAAGGGCTAACACCAATTTATTTCGGACAACACTGCCCATCACACATACAGACATAAAATTTGAAAAAGTAACGCTTTTGAATTTCTATATTTCCAGCAACGTTCAGAACAGTTCACTTGTTTCTCTTAATCTGAACATACTTTAAAAAAATTCAAACAATTTGATTTCCTGCCCTAAATTCATCATTATATTCGCCATGAAAAAATGGGCGCATGTGAAAAGTCCCAACACGCGTTGTGCAAATAAATTTTATTGAACGGTAATCCCCCCAACCCCATTCAAAATTATCATATTCAGCGTTCAACGGACTTGCATGAGAGCGGAAAGAGCACATTTCCCGAATCAAAATGCTAATCCAACATATCCTGACATACATAATGCATGTCACCATAGTGTGCCGCCGCTTGCTGATGTGCTCAGCGATTATTATGTGAAACATTTAAACACGCCTTCATGTGCCCCCTATATTTGCCCTCAATTTAAATCTGCCAACCCGACAAAATTCAGCTGTTCTTCACACACACACACACACAAACACACCCACCCTCAGAGAATGTGTGAAATATAATTTCTTTAAGAACTCATCGTTCCGAAAAATAAAAGGAGAAAAAAAAATGCCTGGCAAAACGAAAGAATAAGGGAAAAACTCTCGTTCGTTAAGTTCCTACTTTTATGGGGCCATGCACTTCAATCGTACAACACACTCGCACAGTTCATGCCGCATCCAACCAACCGTACATTATACAGACTACACGGAGGCAAACTGCACACAGCCGTTACAAAAAGGCAGACTATGACGTTCATGCATTTTGACTTCATGTCCGTAAACTCATCTGCAGAATGCAACGAGGTGTAATAATTAAAAACTACAAGTATTTCTATTTTCGATGCTTTCACAGTGTTACCACACCCTCACCCAGTCACTACACTGCCGGCGACGGAGTCATCCAGTATCGTCGTCGTTATCCTGCACATAGGCATTACGGAGGAGACGTCAAACAAAAGTCACGTTGCATTAAAACTCAAATTAAGCTCTTCTGTGTCGAGGGTGCGTCGTATACGTTCAAAATGGCACCGTTAAATTATTATTACAATCATCATCAGCGAATCCAAGCAAATCGTGCTCGCCACATCTTTGCTATAAAAACTGCCGACATTTTATCATTATTCCATAAAATTCATGAACAAAAAAAATTAAATTCACTTTCCCTTTTACTCTGTTTCTCTGGTTTATCCTCTAAATAGAAAGCAAAAAGATAAAAGGAGGGCACTTACCGAATGCTGTTTGAATGTGGAAATAAGAAAAACAAAATGAATTATTTTTTTTTATTGTCAGAGTCCAAGCGGAATGGGTTCTAAAAAAGATGTAATATAATTTTTTGTTTTGTTTTCCAAAATGTTGCTGTCTAAAGGAAGCGCTAAAAGATGAGAGTGGTATCATGAAGAGTTGTGATACTTTGAATGCCACTGTGGTGAGGATGCTTAGTTGAAAAGTTTTTAGCAAAAAGATACATAGAGTTAAGGCTTAAGATTGATTAGATTTTACTAGCGAGATTCCACTACCATAGAAAGAGAGATGTGCCTTGCTTAAGCCAGAAACGAAAAAAAAAAAATAAACACTAAATGAATTCCTATTTTCCATTAAGAGGTTGAATTTTTGTTCACAATTCACTTAATCGCCAATGTGGTCCTTGTTTAAAATGTGGGATGTGTAAGTCTAGAGGCTCCAAGCGGATTTTAGGAATTTTCAAAAAACTACTCCAAGTGCGATTTGCGACCTTATCGGAAAGTTTAATAGATTTTGCAAATGTCGAAGTGTCCACAATGTGTCAATGTCAAACACGTCCAGTGTGTCACAAATTGTTCGAGAACGACTTATGTCTGTACTTGTAGCCCCACAGATCGGCGACCAAGGAATTCTTCAAAAGTTATGTATCACTGATTTATTTTATTACTGAAAATATGTATCATAAGGGTGTTTTTGTTTTTTGTAAGCGGAGAACTTCAAATTTGTAACATTGTTCTCTGTGATAGCTGATTTGACAGTTTGCTGCTGTTTTTCCAAGTGAAGTATTTGTAAAGTGTAATGCTTAAAGTCTAAAGTCCGAACCGAAGCCTGTAAGGATGATCAAGGGAACATCGTAGTAGAGTCACAGTCGATGCTGAGGATATGGAGAAACCATTTCTGCAGACTGTATAACGGCGACGAAGAACCAAATTCCGCTGTCAGGCAGAACGAACCATTCAACCCCAATGAAAGGGACGATGAAGATCAACAATTCCGTCCACCCGACCCAGATGAAGTGAGGATTGCCATATCCAAACTAAAATCCAACAAGGCTGCGGGAGCTGACGGCCTACCCGCCGAGCTTTTTAAGGCCGCAGGCGATGATTTGGTAAGGAGCATGCACCAACTCATCTGTAAAATATGGTCGGAGGAAAACATGCCCGATGAATGGAACCTCAGCATAGTCTGCCCGATCCATAAAAAAGGAGACCCTCTGAACTGCGCCAACTACAGAGGCATCAGTCTCCTAAGTATTGCATATAAAATCTTATCTGCCGTACTGTGTGAACGCCTAAAGCCATTCGTCAACAACCTGGTCGGTCCATACCAGTGTGGCTTTAGGCCAGGAAAATCCACCATCGACCAAATATTCACACTGCGGCAGATTTTGGAGAAAACCCAGGAGCAACAAATCGATACCCACCACCTTTTTATCGATTTTAAGGCCGCGTATGATAGCATTTATAGAGACGAGCTATACAGAGCAATGTCTAGTTTTGGCATCCCTACCAAACTCGTCCGTTTGTGTAGGATGACGATGGAGAATGCACGCTGCTCCATCAAGGTCGGTAAAGACCTAACCGAGACCTTTGATGTCAAAAAAGGATTCAGACAAGGCGACGCGCTGTCATGCGACTTTTTCAACATCGTTCTTGAAAGAATTGTTCAAAACTCGAACGCCAACACCAGAGGAACAATCTTTCAGAAGTCCGTCCAACTACTCGCATATGCCGACGATATTGACATTATCGGAAGAACGCAGCGTGATGTCAATGGCGCTTTTGTGGGTATTGCAACGGAGGCCGCGAAGATGGGTTTAGCGGTAAACGAGGGTAAGACCAAGTATATGCTGTCAACGAGAAAGGACACCCAACACCGACGTCTCGGTCAGAACGTCACAGCAGACAGATATAACTTTGAGGTAGTCAAAAACTTTGTCTACCTAGGCACCGCTATCAATTCAGACAACGACACCAGCGCTGAAATCAAACGAAGAATAACTCTTGCCAATCGCTGCTTCTTTGGGCTAAGAAAGCAATTGGTAAACAAAGCCCTCTCTCGAACAACTAAACTAACGCTTTACAAGACCTTAATCGTCCCAGTCCTGCTATATGGCGCGGAGGCATGGACATTATCAAAAGCGGATGAAGCTGCTCTTGGTTGCTTCGAGAGGAAAATTCTTCGTGTGATTTTCGGTCCCGTCTGCATAGATGGTGAGTGGAGGAGGAGATTTAATGACGAACTATACGGGCTGTTTAGCGACATCGACTTAGCCAGAAGAGTGAAGATCCAACGATTGAGGTGGCTAGGTCATGTAGAGCGGATGGAAACCAATGCTCCGGCCCGAAAAGTCTTCGAATCCACCCCCGAGGGACGGCGCAGTAGAGGAAGACCGCGACTCAGGTGGCGCACGCAAGTGGAAAGGGACCTCAACCAACTATGCGTGCGAAACTGGAGACAGCTAGCTAAAGATCGAGCTGGCTGGAGACGCTTGTTGGTTGAGGCCCAGGTCCACCCCGGACTGTAGCGCCACCTTAAGTAAGTAAGTAAGTAAGTAAGTAATGCTTAAATACAACACTGCAGTCCGACTTGGACCTTGGCTTAGCTTCTACCAGTGTTATTACAGGGTTCGCGCACGAGTGAAACATAACTAGAGCGTTATGCCGACTCCGAACGACGAAGTTTGAGAAGCTTAATAGTTAGTTATTTTGACAGTCGACTGAAGAGTGGCTGTGAATTACGAACGTTTCTTATGTCATGTCATAACACAGCTGGATGGCGCAGTTGGTTGAGTACCTGCCCTTGGTGAGTGAGGTCCCCGGTTCGAATCCCAGTGAAAGCAAAGTTAATACGTTTTTATCTGGTTTTTAAATCTGGTCCAGTCACCGATTGCCGTTGGGATCAAATTAACGGCACTATCACTGAAGTGGTCGATGAGTGGTAGTACAACGGACCAAGTGTGCTGGTTTTCTCTAGCAGCCCCGTTCCCTACTCTACCCTATGTCATGTCATACTTCATGCATAGTAGTGGACGCACCTACCCTATGCCACAATGAACATTTTAATTTTCCACCAAAGAAAGTTAATATTTTTCAAAAGTGTCCCACAGAGGTCTCCGCGATAGCTAAGGAAACTATAAAGGAGGCGAAGCTTGAGCAAAGAAGATGGAGCTCGTTCTTCTGGATCCAGACTATTTGGGCAGAACTCGTTAAGGGAGTGTTGACGCCAATTCCAAGTCTTTAACGATTGCCCTTAAAAAAATGACAGTTGTTTTTGTGCACTCTCCACAACTTCACAAGATTGGAAAAAGAGGAATTATATTGTGACGTAAATAGTATAACGTGTATAAGATCAGATAATCAGGATATCAACCACCCCAAAAATACAAAAATAAACGCCATCTATACGCGAGGGGAAGAACGATCAACTCCCAAGAGTATTCCCGAAATTGTTGCACATACTGCAAGAATGAATTTGGCCACCTAAACACGCATAGATTAAAAAGAATCGTGTACATAAGCGTCAACGGGGAAATTCGACATCCTCGTGGCGACAGTAGAATCTAGAGCCAATACTGGGAGTCGGCACGGTGGTCGATGTGACTCAGTACAGTTTAAGATTTTATAGTGTTCAAATTGTTCAGCCTGAAAGGCAGCAAAGAGTTTTTTAGAAAGTAATAGTGATTTTTAAAGTTTTTTTTTTATTTCTTGCAGAAAAGTTTGCAGCACTGTTCTGCAGGACAGCTGATTTGATTGCCTTTTTTTGACAGTTCATTATGACCGCAAGCGGGGTTAAAAGTTTCCAAACAGTTAAAATTTAGTTTGAAGAACATAACATTTGAAGAACATTTTGGCCAATTCGGCCAAAAAACAACCGTTGCAGGCGGGAAAAACAATTTGCTGCGCTTTATTAATCAACATATCTTCAAAAATTATGACTTTTTCGTGCATGATAACTTTTTCGTGCTACACTTTGACCTGGAAGCAAGCATTCTGTTCGATGGTTTGGGGACAGAATGTGGAATTAAACCTTACAGACTACGCCATGTACGCCAGCCTAATCGGCCTCATGCCCGAAATCTGGTTCAAACATCAATACCATTAAATTATCTGCCAAATAAATTCAACTGGAGTACTATTATTGGCATATTGAAGTCGATTTTCTGTGTTCCATTTCAATTTAAAGTTCTCCGCTTCCAAAAAAATCAGAAAAGTTTAATTTTTGTTTATTTTTATCAAACGCTGACTGTTAACTCGCCCAGCATATGCGTTGTTTTTTCAAATTTAAAACAGTACCTCTTAATGGAAAACTCATTGGCCCCTGGAATATAATTCAATAGACCTTTTTCACTACAATAGAAAAATGTGTTGTGCTAAGTCGAAGAAAGACGACAAAAACGCAACTAATTGAGTCATAATTTCAAGTCTCACAAAACACTTCATTCATACACATCCACACAAACCTAATGTTTGCAGCTAGTCTAGCAGCTAATGATAGGGAAACGCAAAAACGAACAAAACAAAAACGAAGAAAAAATAAACTCTTAATATCATGCAATTTATTCAGGCATTCAGAATTTTAAAATTTTGCCATTTTATTCGGCCATTAATTCCAAACGAGTTTGTGTCTGCGCATTCTTCATTTTGGCATGTATTCCCTAAGAAGTGGCATCACTTGACTTGAGTCAACACTTTAACAGTTGATTGCATTTCATGTCAATGACTGCTTACGACATTGTTTCCTGAATTTGATGGGAACAAACTTTGTGAAATAAAAAATTATTATATTTGCAAATGACGAAACGAGTGCGAGAACGTAGCACACACATGTACATGCAGCTACGTCGTCCTTGTAGTCGATTCAGTTGAAATAATAAACTCAAATCGAGTATTAAGGCACCCTTATTTTTGAGGATCTGCTGGGAGAAAGTTAAAATGACGTTTGGCACTGAAGAAATTACGTTTCACCTTTACCAAAATACACTTATTTTTAAAGGGTTAAAAAGGGGGCCAACAAATGCGTTGGGTGTGTCCGTAGACTCGTCACCACAAAAATATCAATTTCATTTCAAACACATTGCAATTTGGATGGAATTCGAAAGTCTAGGTATTTTTCATGTTCCAGCTTGGCCATGCTTGTGCAGGATTTCGGTGTAAATGACTCGCATGGAGTGGTCGATGATTATTCGGTATGGAGCCGCTTACACTGCTCAGTGGAGATATGGACAGGCTTAACAGGTTAACAATAAATCCTTACTAGCGACGAAGCACTTTTTGTAGGGGCATTTTTTCTTGCTGTTTGCACAAGAAGGTGACGCATCATCGTTCAAGGATTCAAACAGATTTTCCAAGACCGATCAATGTATCGACTGGCTGCTTGGTACTCTTCCCATGCCACACCTTTAAGGAAAATGTGCAACTACTTAGAAGATTTAGGACAAAATTCAGAACAAAGTTCTTGAAATAACAAGAAAACTCTGTATTTGTCATATTCGATAACTTATACTAAATTGTCGGGGCATCCAATAACAACTTGACAAATAAAACACGAACAATTTAAGATATACTAGACGAAACACTGTGCGTCTGTTTGATTTCTTCCGATGATTTTGCATTTTATCGGCCAACATATCTAGAGCCCAATCGGTGGCTGCCCTTCTTAAGTTCATCATACACGGTGGCAGGCCAAGATCCTTACGCAAAATTTCATAGAGTGTGGTCTCAGGGATACCCAATTCTCGACAGCGAAGTGGAGATGTTTTGATTCAATTCCAGCGGGCCAGACTATGAATTGCGACCAAAATTTGCGTAAATGTCCTTAATGTCGACCTCACCCTTGAAAACGTTGTTTTTACTAAATTCTTTTAGATTGACAGCTTGGTTATTAGTTTAAAGATCGGTTCAGAGTGAAAGCCCTAAGGTGTCAAGCCCGAATTATAAAAGATCATTATTCGTTCGCAATTCATTTATGGAACGCATCGACCTGGAGTTGGTGCGTCGATCCCCAAGCACTTCAGCCTGCGCAGCCCAGGTTCGATTCTCGGTGTGAGCAAAATACTTTCACTGCCCCACCTCTTTCGAGTCACTGACAATGTGAAAAAAGCATGACAAAAAGGTTCTGGCCATTCGGAGTCAACATAAAATTACGGGTCCCTTCCGTGAGAGAACAGTAGTACGCACAACACGAGTGGTTCCTGCGAAGCAAAGTACTGGCACTCTACGGGCTGTACCGCCACCCACATTATTATACTACTCTTGTATATTATCGCTCTGGAAGATTTTAGTTAGGTTCAAGCTGACCTGTGGCTTAGTACTGTACGGAAAGACAACAGCCATACCTAGGCCAGGATAGGCCCTTCGCGACACACCGTGGTTCTATGAGTACCTATTCCGTAACCCAATCAGTGCTTTTAATAAAGCCAAGGAGATAGCTGACTCTTATATTTTGCAGTTCAGCAAGGATATCGAAGTACAATAGAATACCTCCAGATATCTGAATCTGCGGGAAGAGGGAGCACTGCAGCTACACAGCAGGTGTTCAATGGATTCTTCTTCATCCTCGTAAGAAAAGCCTAGTTTAAAGGCGTGATTTCCAATGGCGTAATGCCCTGTTTAACACCAATAAAGGTTCCAAGATCTGGCCTGCTTCGGCTAATCAGGTTGAGCGATCGCTTAAGGTCGATCGTAGGGCAGGGTTGTTTGGTAATGAGGCATCCTGTGCCTGTTGCCCATCTGCGATTCAGTTAAGCCAGCTCACAGATGTCTTCTGGTAGCGATAAGCATTTGGAACATTTAACACGCATCCTATTTTTCCTCTTTTAATTGCATGATCAGCGACAATTATGTGCAAATCCGTGTATAAATGCGAACAATGTCCTTAACCATTTGGATGAGGAATTAGCTATCAGCAACCCCACCACAGTACCACGCCCACTTTTTTTTCTTTTTCTTTTGGTTCGTCAAGGGGTCCTTTCACTCGCAGTTGGATTGAAACTAAGTAATTTGCAGAAGCACCATCTCACAGCATAATTTGAATATGAGTTACGTCAATAAATTAACGGACTTATTCAGACGTTTTTTCATTATGAAAAATTGATTACTCAATGTTCAGCTTTCACACAGAAAGCCATAATTTAACTGCAAACTACACTATTATCCGCACTCGTGCATTTTTCACCGATGTAAACTATCGGTTAACAATGCACGAGCAGTCGCACATAAAATTTTCAGCGAGTTGTGAGCTAAAAAATGCCTCCCATGGGGTGTACTCGCTCCGCAGCTACGAGCCGTATTCACCGGAAGTGTTCAAATAAAACAGCGTGCACGACAAACATGAAAGTTAATGTTCCGCGTTAAATGATTCAGTCATCATATTCCAGAGTGTAATTGGAAATGTATTGTTCACTTACGGAGGACGTGAAATTTACGTCAATGATCTTCCGAATCATGTGCAGAGGCAGATGTAGAGTCATAACCGAAAGGTAGGCAATAAAATCGGGGGCTATGAGACCCGAGACTGTGAAGAGAAGAATGCTTTTTGTGTTTGCTTTGAGCGATACATTTTAATTGCAAAATACTCACAACTGACACAAACTTGTATAAAATAATTTGTATCTTCTCCTACAGAACCCACAGAAATACAGCAAAGTAAGCAAACAAACAAAACCACTTGGGCATTTGTGACTGTGGGATGCGAAGCTGTGGCGGGAGGCACGTTGTCGCACGTAGTGGTAATATAAAATACACGACAAAAGAAACCACATGAGCATTGTCCGCAATCAAAAATCCGCCCGAGGGATAAGCCTCGACAACACAAGCGCCAGCACATATGAATGAACGAATGAAACAAGCTCTCTGTGATAGAAATTTATTTCGCTAGGCTTTGGATTCATTAAAGTTGCTCGTAAATCAAAACATTCATGCCTTTTCACTCCTCACTTCGTTGACTATTTGGAGAGGTATACCAGTATCCCGGCCCCAACTAGACCAGTGGTGGTCCGTATTATGCTTCACTAATAGAAGGCCACGAGCAACCACTAACAAGGAACGCCGCGCCGGTTTGCAGCTTTGCGCACGGGTGGAATTAGGCAAATTCATCACCCTCTATTCACTTAGTGGGTTCGGAGCGTAAAGCATTGCTGCGGTCAATTCGAAAATTTGAACTGCCTCTGAAATTGGATTCCTTGTGGAGACCCATGAGGCGAGATGCGAAGAAAGAGATTTCAGTTCTCCATTGAATCAGAGAATTAGGATTTTGTGATTTTCCGAAAAGCACCACCTGACCAGTACCGGAGATCATATCGGTGCAAGTAGGACATGGGGTTAAGGTTAGAGAAATCGATTAACCACAAAATCACATGTACGCAGTGCCAAGACAGAGACATGAAATACATGCCGACAAGCAATCGGAAGATACAGCTGACTTAACAATCAAGCCGCAAACAATAAATCATACTTAGCAGTCTGTCAATACCTAGGATGGTTTTGAGGTTCTTAATCAGAATAAATTGAATGAGAGCAACCCGAGACTGCGCTGGTTTGCGTTTGAGATGCCCATCACGTAGGTGTCCGTGAGTTCCGTTGTGTTCCCTTTGGAATCGATTTGGTGTTGGTTGCAGTACGGTGCCGGAATAACTTATGATGATGTCCATATAAACAGAAGTTTATTTTTGAGAGAAAAGATTTGTTAAAATATGATATCATCCTTTTTTTTCTCAGCTCATGCATGCTGGAGGGGACTGCGAAGGACTATGAAAATCGCATTAAATACTGCCTTCATAACCAAAGTTTAGATAGTTTTTGTGTGTTAACAGATGGGTTATACTGCGCATGCATAACATGTGCTTTTTCAACTTTTCCCAAGAAATTTTTGAGTTTGAGCACGTTTTTGTAAGTTATCCTGTCGTTACTTACGGTATTTAATCCTGATCGCCATGGACTGACAGTTAATAGTTGAAATAATAGATGTCAGCTGTTATGACAGTTAATTCTTAAAATCGATAAATTCGAGGTAGTTAAGGACATCGTCTATCTGGGGTACGGTGATATTTTCGGTCAAGGTGCTGCGCTTCGCCCATTTTTTGGTCGCCATATTCGTCCTGCGATGAGACCCACTTCTGGATGAATATCGAATTTGAGACGATACCAATCCACATGAGATCCAAGATAGTCCATTGCATCCCGGAGTCATGATTTGGTGTGGATTTTGGGCTGGCGTCGCGGCGTCATCGGTCCATATTTCTTTGAGAACGACGTTGGTTAGGTCATCATCGTCACGGCGAGTGCTTTAGGTCGATGATTACCAACTTCTGTTGATCTAAATTGGATGATATGGACATCAACGAAATGTGGTTTCAACGGGACGCGGCGCTCCGTGCCACACAACTCACGCTACATTAGAAATTCTTCAAGACCGATTCGAGGGAATGGCCATTTCATGTGGAGCTGATCTTTCAAATAAGTAAAAAGCGTCGATGATACCTGACAGACACTTTATTGTATTTAAATTAGAAGATAGGAAGCTCTTAGTGATATAAACATTGTATAAGACATTGGCACGAAGAAGATTTAAGGACAGATTAAATGACTATTTGGCAATGTAGCTGAGACGAGTGTATGACGCAGTTGGTGAAGTGTCTGCCATTGGTTCGTGGGTTCCCCAGTAAGGTAAGTTTAGACACTTTTATCTGCTTTTCAAATCTGGTCGGCACTATCACTGGAGTGGTCGATCAGTGGTAGTACAATGGACCAACCTGGTCTAAGTGTACTGGTGAATTCACCAGCAATTCCCTTCCCTACAAGACCCTACCTCAAAACTTCGCGGTCCTCGCCAACTTCAATATTGGACATATGGTTTTTGTTCAATTTTAGTTGTTTATTGGCTGTGATCCTCAAGTACGGCAAGTGCCGAAAAAATAGTGCTGCGTCTTTGGAACTACTACAATCCGGAAGTACTGCAAGTCGTCGAAGTATTGCAAACTTCCGATTTAGGATTTTACCAAGTGTGCCTCTTGTCCTCTATTTTGAGCAATTGATTTTGAGATGATTTGAGAGCGATTTCCGAATTTGTGGCAACTTGCAGCAATTATTTCAATAAACAAACTTAATAATGTCTACCAGAGCAGAACTCGCCTGTGTCTACTCAGCATTTTGGTCGATGATGATGTCGCCGTTACTGGTGAAAAAATCAACACCATCTTGAAAGCCGCCAATGTTGATGTCGAGCCATACTGGCCCGGTCTCTTCGCCAAGGCTTTGGAGGGAATCAACATTGAGGATTGGATCACCAACATTGGATCCAGATTTGGTGCCGTTCCAGCTGCTGGTTGAGCTGTTGCTGACACCAGTGCAACTGCCGCTCCAGCTGAGGCCAAGAAGGAAGAGGTGTCAGATCAATCCGATGACGATATGGTTTTCGATCTGTTCGACTAAAAACTCATTCCTTTGGAATCTGTGACGTCTGTATTTTGTATACGTTTTAATGTACAAATAGAGATGAAAAAGGTTTTTACAAGAAAAGTGTGACAAAACCCACATAAAAAAAAAAGTGACAACCTAAATAAAACGATGTAACTAGAACCTATCATAAATACGAATAAACAAAAAAAAAGACACAACCGAACAATAACCGATGAGGCATTTTTGGGTTCTTGCAACCTTGAAGAGGTGCATGTCTTTTGTTGATACAATCAATACTCCTGAACTTCTTCAAGAGCATAGTTGCCATTTTTAATTGTCAGCAAATTGTTCGTGGTCGCCTTTGAGACGTTCATTCTCTTAGAACTGGATGTCCCCATAAATTCTACGCAAAAATGTTTTCCTTACTTCACAATTCATTTAGAATTTCATTATACAGTCTTTTGTTTTCTTTGGTACAGATTAATGCACAGACATGACCTCGAGAACCGCTCCAGCTGCTGTGTAAATTGTTGCAAATTCTTGTTTACATTCCAAACTTGTTAGCTGAGTACATAAATTATAGTCACGACTCTAAGAAATTGTGCGTATTCGCTGAAAAATGGCTTTAAATTTGATACAGCACATCCGTATCCGTACACTTACTTACTGAAAGAAAGCCAGCCCGCTCTCTGATAGAGGAATCTTTGCATACACTACCGTGTTCTTAAGGTGAAGCCAAATTGTTTAGTTAAAAAAAGTTTTTTTTTTTTTGCTTGTCATGTTCCAGTTCTGTCGTGTATCCACAAAGTCTATGTCAACTCGTTAATTATGACATTAAAAGGAGATGAATTCTTTTATAATTAACTCAACGCTCAAGGGATTATGTTGTGGTGTGCTATCCTTACACGTTTAATGAGACTCTGAGCTCCCAGATAAACAGTAGGTATAGTTCTCAGGGCGTGCGTGTGTCATGTATGCTTGTGTGGAACGGAACTTAATGGGTTTTTGTGGCTTTGTACATAACTCCATTGATGTGCGCTACACTAGCGGAAAGGACAGAGATTTTTATTATATTTTTTTGTTTTTGGCTTTTAATGAGCTAACGGACAGAAGTTATATCCTGGGAACATTTCTTGGACGTGTTGAAACAATGCCCCCCGGAAGGTGAACATGACCCTAAAAGTACGTCAAGAATTTGTGACATTCATTAGTTCATTATGTTTTACGGATCATGTAGTGCTCATATGGACACGGTGAACATACGAAAATTCAATTCATTGTTCGATAAAGTTCGAGATGATGAATGCTAGTGAGGATGACAGATACATGCTTCACATTGTATCCGAGACGAGGAAGTTCGCAATCAATTTGGGGAAACTCTTAACGAACAGCCAAGCGAACTTATTTGCAGTTTGGGGAAAGTTTTACTCAGCGAAGAGTTTTGGTTTTAGGATTAATCTTACTTGTGCGGTGCATGATAATAATCACCTCAGTTCGAGAGAGTACATCTCGGTCTAAGGCATTTACTTATGAATTCCATGAGAATGTGTAAGTCGAACTTTTGTCATCATCTTTACCTTAATCAAAGTGTAACACGTACTTATGTGTGACATGTGACACTAACAGAGTGAGTGATAAATTCTGTTACAGTTTATTTTTTATGATGGCAAATAAGGGCGCCACAAAAGTTGAAAGATAAGGACGTCGTAAAATTTGGCAAAGACTACTGTGTGAGGTAAACATACCTATTTGGTGATGTGGTTAAGTAATTTCACAGGTTTACCTTGGGGCACTGTGAAACATTCACAATCGACGGACATGTTTAGTGGACGCGTGAATAATAAAGGCTAAGCTGTCATCTATACGAAAGTGCTGCGTTAAGTAGCTTGATATGGGCACTTAGTGAAAGACCTCTGAGTGGAAGTCTACCGTCCTTCATAAATGCCCGAGAGTAAAATTGCGTACAACGAAGTCCCTGAATCAACACAGCCAAACGATGGAGTTAAGAGGTCTAACTGCGTGTAGTTTGTAGAGCTTGAGTAAAAATAGAAGACCCGAACCAATGATTCACCGCCTTTGTGTACTATTGGGTATTTAACTTAATTCGTGCGGTTTGCTAAGAGATGGCGTAACTTGTATTATTCCTTTGGAACATGCGTTGGAAAGCTACTGTCATTGTACGTTATTTCAGAATATGTCATTCATTTGAAGAGTAAAGAAAAATAATTTTTTTTTACACTCAACTTTGTGCCTGAAAAAGTGTTTTTGCGGGAAGTTCTTCTTCATTACTTTTATATGAAGAAAACCGCTGCCGAAAGTCATCGTATTTTTGTGGAAGTTTATGGTGAACATGCGCTAGCTGAGCGAACGTGATAAAAGTGGTTTGCGCAATTTAAAAGTGGTGATTTTGGCTTGCCCAGCCAAATCAACGGCAAAGCCGAATATCTATGGAGTCAAGGTAATGATCTGTATTTGGTGGGATCAGAAGGGTGCGCTGTATTATGAGCTGCTATAACCGGGTGAAACCATCAATGGACAACGCCGAATACAATTTATCCGTTTGAAGAGAGCAGTACCCGAAAAAGGCCCGGAATATGTGACCAGACACGAGGCAATAATTTCCCATCATGACAACGCTCGGCCCCACGTTGCTATTCCGGTTAAGAACTATTTGGAAAACAGTGGATGGGAAGTTTTATCTCACCCTTTCCATCATGACAGCGCTACTTATTTCGTAAATAGCTGTCAAAAATGCGCGAATAACCAGAAATGAAGTATGATAGATATGCCCAACATCACAGCTGATATGCCCAACTTCACACTAATGTTTGCCAGTTATTCACGAAATAACGTAAATGCCGTTCTCTAATTCGTCACGATCTCTGATTGACAACTATATAGAAAATGGTTGTCAAAAACGCTACGGGGCTAGAGAGGTAGAAGTTGGGCATCTCTATCATACTTCATTTCTGGTGAATAACGAGACAATTTCATGATCCGTCTAATTCGTCGATGGATTAGGGGCCAATCTGCTGTGAGGTAATACTTCATTTCTGATTAGGGCTTATGAGTTGTCAATTTTTTCACAGAACGCAACGCACGCAATGGATACTATGCGCTGGGGCCTGAACGCTGGGGCAGTGAACTACTACTACGGTGTAGTTTCAAACATATTCCAGTAAAAATATTCAAAAGCTCTCGAAGTAGTAGTAGTGATTCACAAGGGAAGAATTCGACAAAAAGAGGACGACTTAGGTACTTATGCGATATGAATGAAAACGCTTGGTGAAGCAGCATGCTCCGAACCATCAATGTCAGACGGTGCACAGCTCTCTTTTCCACCAAAGTCCTCGTGTGTATTGGTAAAGCGATGTCAGTTTATTTATCCTTAACAAATCAAGGATTTCAAATAAAATCGATTGAACTCGTGCCCACGCAAAATGCTACAATGTGCACATAATTGACGCTAATCTCTCTTTTCAACTTATTTAGCTAATAGCAATCAATCATTCTCTTGTGTTTCTCCGATTCGAATCAGGTTCCTATGGGAACTGCTTTTGTAGTCGTAAACCAGCTTGGCGATGTCAGTAAATCACTTCAAAGCAGTCTACCATTTAATTATGTTTCAATGATTAATGTTTTCCTTTAAAAACTGATTAAGTTGATTTTCAATCATTTCCGTCACAGGCTGACATGGCCTTTGTTAACTCATTATTAAGCTTTCGATAAGATGTCATAAAATATGAACTTTACACCTTCTTTGGTTTTAATTAATACGCTTATTCCAGCTAAGTGAAAGCGGCTTTTGCAAAGAGAGGTAATCCTTTCGGAGGATTCTATTAAGGAAGGTAGAACAAACAGAGCTTGTATAATCGACTTGTTTCTTTTAAACCGTGGCCCAAGGGTGAGTGGGATGATATACTAAACTTCAGTTAAAACATGCATAAGGTGCGACATTATTATTTAACTGATTTTTAGTTTACAAGCGCACTGTGTTTTAGTTTGACTGGCACAGGCTGACCAGATACGAAAATAAAACTACGACCGCGACGGTGTGAGAAATCAAATTGAATTTGGCTCTACTTTGAAGCTATATTGATGCGCACCTACATTCGTGCCCAGATTAGAGAGATAGCCGACTTCACAGCTGATTGCGTATCGACCAATTTGACAGGATTTTTGACAGTTCATCATGAATTTTTGACGGTTATTCACGAAATTATGTTAATGGCATTGTCTCAATTTGAGAAACGATATAACGAGAGGACAAGAGGCCAAGAGAAGTAGAAGTTAGTCTCTATAATCCTTCAGTTCTGTTCATGTCGCTGTGTATGGAAAAGCACATCATTCAAATTTCCGCCTTCATCATCGCTGGCAGCATTTCATGCGGTCAACCCAATTTTCGATGACTCGGTCCAATGTGTACGGCGTTGTTCCAGCAATGGGGTTTGGAATGTTGGCTCCATGTTCGTTCAAAGTCGATGACTTGTTAGAGTAGACCAAGGACTTGAAGTAGCTCTAGAGAAAATAATCAAGTGCTTACGAAGACTCGCTGTGGAATGACCCTATCGTCAAATTCCTTGTATTGCATATATGTAGCTCCGTCTTGTTGGAACCACAACACCTATCAGTTCGGTTTTGTATCGATGTAGTCTAGCTCTAACAACAGAATGCCGGTATATACCATTGACAATTATGGTGTCTCTTCCCTCATTTTGAAAGAAATAAGGTCCGAGGAAGCCGCCATGTCGAAGCATGGTCGAGCACTTGTGAATTGTATTGGGTCTATAACTTATTCATGCGGTTTGCTAAGAGATGGCGTAACTTGTATTATTCCTTTGGAATATGCGTTGGAAAGCTATTATCATTGTACGCCATTTCATTATATGTCATTCATTTGAAGCGTAAACAACAATAATTTTTTTTCACTCAAATATGTCGAACATTATGGCTGAAAAGGTGCTTTTGCAAGGAGTTCTTCGTTATTACTTTAATATGAAGAAAACTGCTGCTGAAAGTCATCGTATTTTGGTGGAAGTTTATGGTGAACATGCGCTAGCTGAGCGAACGTGACAAAAGTGGTTTGTACAATTTAATAGTGGTGATTGTGGCTTGGCCAGCCAAATCAACGGCAAAGCCGAATATCCATGGCGCTAAGGTAATTTGGTGGGATCAGAAGCGTGTGCTGTATTATAAACTGCTAAAGCCAGGTGAACCCAACGATGGACAACGCTACCGAACACAATTAATCCGTTTGAAGAGAGCAGTAGCCGAAAAACGCCCGGAATATGCGACCAGACACGAAGCAATAATTTTCCATTATGACAACGCTCGGCCCCATGTTGCTATTCCAGTTAAGAACTATTTGGAAACCAGTGGATGGGAAGTTTTACCTCACCCGCCTTATAGCCCAGACCTTGCCCCTTCTGACTACAAATTGTTCCGGTCGATGCAGAGCGTCCTCACTGAAATACGGTTCACATCAGAGCAGTATATCAAAAATTGGCTTGATTCATTCTTGGTTGCCAAGCCGGCGCAGTTCTTTTAGAATGCGATCCACAAATTGCCAGAAAGATGTTAAAAAGTCATGGCTTGAGATGGGCAATACTTTGAATAATACTATTTATTGTACATCTTTTTCTTAAATAAACTTTCAAATGTTGATGTAACAAAATGTATGCATTCGTTACTGAGTAACGAATATTCAATAAAGTACCATGTAACGAAACGTTACTCCTCAATGTATATCGTTACTACATATACTATAGACAACCGACTTCGATATGTTCACTCTCGCATGGTTTGGTATATTCGCATGGACATACACACACATCACGGAAAGGGTACATATGTTATCAAACGAATGGCACGGAAAAAAATGTCCATTGGGCGCATACCATGCTCTTCTCTTCAAGCGTACTTTTTTTCTATACTGGAATTGATGTGTAAGCAGATTGCTGTTGAGCCACATCACGCATGTTTATGGCTTGATGGGTTACCCTTTCCATGCTGTGTGTGCGGTGTATCGGTTTATCTCTTTTAAATGCGATGCGGTATTGTAACGGTTCTATAATACTAACGTACACCAACGTAGCAATTGAAAATGCAAATCTTGTGTGGATGTTTGTTTTGATTTAGTTGACAATGCAATTATTGTGTTTTGTAAGGTTGGTTGGTTGTATGGATCATTTTTGTGAGCATTTTGTGATCGTTTATATGATAATATGCGTGTTTGTTTCTACTTTGTCACACATTGAATGCTGAGTGTTAGAGTGCTCACAAAATATACTTATGTTTTTGTTTTATTTCTGTGAGTGTAAAGTGACTTGTTCATAGCATGTAATTAACAAAAAAAGCAGCTATCACTCATGGCCACCAAAGTACTTTATTCAGTCTTTTCTAAAAACAGAAGTGTCAATTTTAACATAAGAATATAAATTTTGATGGAAGTAACGAAAGTAACTAGCAACGACATTAAAGTAACGAGATAAAAAGTAACGAATACGTATGGCTACTCAATTTGTCGTTACATTTACGGCACTAGTGAATTGTGTACACTCTAAATGGCCATTCATATGAGCTCACTGCGAATGGGGAATTGCGCAAAACTCTGACGCTTCATTTATGTGAACTTTTCTCATTCGTAGAGAGCAATGGACAGAAACAGGTACTTCATCGCGAATTTTTTGGTCAAGAATTTGTGAATCGCACTTCCCTTCTTGTGCATTGCGAAATGTGGTATAATTCAAGGGCAGTTAAACTAATTATTGTTAAGGTTTTAGTCGATATAAAAACTCCCTATCCTCTTGCATATCAAAAAGAATGACATTTTGGTTACATTTGCTGGAAATTGGTTGTTCCCGAAAGTTGGCGTTCGCAGTTCGGGGCTCATATGAATGGCCCTATTTGACAAATCCGCTGAGCCGAAAATATGCCTCGTCCGGGGATACCATTTTTGCTAAAAATCTGGATCCCCAGCCAACATTTCCAGCGCCCAATTAGCAAACGCATGTCGGCTTCAATTCTTTCGAATTTAGATTAAGAACGCGGATTGACTCTCAGCCAAAGCCCGGTGAATTCAGCTGATTTGTGCCGAATCGCTTAGGCGGCGGCTATATTTTCTTAATTTCGCACCCAGCTGGTTAGTGCCTGGTTAGTATCTTAAAAGCCAGAAAAATGTACTCAGACTAATACTTTCCCACGGCGCGACAAATTGCTTGCGCACTGAAGCTATCATGACGACAAAATTCACGTTTCTTAGGAAGGCATTTCGATAACTCACGTTCGCCAAGTGTGTATGCAAACCTTACTAAATATTTTGGCAGCCGCATGTCATTGTGAACTTTGACAGCAACCGACACATCACAACTGGAGAAACTGTCATTGCTTTCTGGTCGCCGTTTATAATTGGCACAATGGAAAGAGATTTAAAAACTGGAGCAGCTTCTAGGCACTTGTAAGCTTAATCAAACAATTGATTATATTTAAAAGCATTGAAAGTAGTGGTCAAGCCAACTCTAGAAACCAAGTGTGTTCCAGCACACCATGCCTAAGGAAACACTGGAATTCTTGCGATTATATGTTAAACAAAGTTTGACAGAAAATGAATTCCGCAATGACCACTGTGGGCCTTGAGCGCTAAACTCCTCTTGATCAATTGTCGATTATAATTCCATGTGCCCGCATGAGTATATGTGCGTGATAACATTCCGAATTCCATCTGAACGAGTGGACGTGTGACAATCCAAAACGCGAACTCAGCTCAAGTCAAAAAAATGTCCTTGACACACATATCCCCGTTGTACGTAGTGACAAATTCCTTTTATGTCGGTATTCAATGCCAAATAAAGAGAAACCATTTGTTGTCTACTGCAACCTGCACACCATCGCCCTTGACGATAAAAGGATTATCTGTCATGCCACTATTAAAATGCTGATGAATGAAGAACAAGTTGGGCGAACGGAAAACTAACGAGAATTCCGCACAAATCCATTCGAAGGAATCCGAAGCGCACTGAAGTAAAATCACAAAATCATACAAACCGCTTACGCTCGTGCTGAAGATGAAGTTCGTCGATTCACATTGTTCGCTCGAACGTGAATTCGATGTATTACCCAAAAGTGTGTATATGTGATATGTGTATAGACGAAGTAGAGACTCGGTGTAATTCTGGGCTACCAGCAGCCATTTGCTATTTCACATGAAACTCTCTCGGGACCGTTCAATTGAATACCAACATAGTAGGCAGATAGGGCTTTTGTCTTTTTGCACTGGCTACGTCCTTGTTCATCTGATATGATTGAATCCATGGACGGGGTTTATTTCTGTGCAATTGACATCAATCGGATTAATATTTAAAAATAGCTCGGAGATCTCTGTACAGACGGGTTATCATTAAAAATGAATGTATGCTAGTGGTACTAACCGCACTCGATTTAGGTACGTACGTTTAGTTCTCCCTTAGGGATGACAGTGCATTCACAGCTTGTGGGATTAATTATTCAATTAACGCGTCAAGGGCACGAGCCGAACGGATGCAAAGGGAGGCATGAGAGGTTGTGGGTGATCTGTGTCAAATTGGCATGAATATTTGTCGCATTGTCATAAATAATTACGACTAGTCAGTTTGTTGACTGTGTTCTGTGACTTCTTGTCGTGCGCATTGCACACTCTCACAAACGGGTTAAGCACTTGCCAAACTCAGTAAATATACACCAATCGTCTGGACTTCGGCTTGGAACTCCATGACGATGTGGGACATGGTATACTTGGGGGAATAGCAAATAGACTTTACTGGCGTTTAGTATTTGCTGTGTGACTGTGGATGTATTGATCCAGTCATTTTCACTGTCGGTATGTTATGTAAAAATAACCACGTTTCGAAAGAGAAACAGCCTGATAATAACCATCGAATGACGAAAACGCAAGTCTCTGCCAAGTACGTACCGCAGACAGTTTGATGTACGCAATGGTAATAAACTAGGGCTTAGGGGAATGGAATAACTCCTTCCTGTACGGTGACTTGTATAGTAAACCTTGAGAATGAAGAGTGTCCTTTCATATTTCACGAAACAAGCCGAATGACTATTTCTACGAATTCCGTCTGAAGGGTTTTTGTGAAGGGAGTTCATAGACATTTTTTTGTTTGAATTGAAACCCATTCAGCATTTCCTTTAGCTTCGGTATTAACAATGCCTTGGTCGTCCATTCACCTCTAAAACAATTCACATATTCCAGCCGCAGGTTGTACTTGCGTGGGTGTGGCTACAGTCCGCAGTGACTTAGCTCCTAGAGCAAAGTGGTGTAACCCCCTCCTTGCAAATGGATTGGGCCTAAAGGACCCATCAAGCTGGAACGTCCCACTCCAATTGGGTTAATGCGAACTCTGGACATTGTCCGCGGCATGAGAGCGATGGTGTAACGACAAGAAGGTTGATTTGTCCATAATACAGGGTGGGGCAAATAAGACCAATCCATGGCATGACTAACTTTTTTATTTTCAACTTTTTTTGTTTTTGTTCCTTTTGCAGGACATTATTGAGTTCTAGGAAATTTATAATTCAGACTCTTTCAACGTTTCTCCCGAAACCCGAGCCCTAGTCCAGCAAAATCACCCAATGAGCTACACAATCTTCTTAGCGTTAACCCTTCTGTCAATGAGTAGGTCCAGCCAGACCTTTTGCATTTTCGGCAGCATTTTTTCCTAATTGATTGTAGAGCTATCTTCACCAAATTTCCTGAATTTGTCAGCGTACACATGCTTAATGCTGTACCATTTATCATACATTGAAAATCCAAGAGGGTGAGGAGAAAAAAAATGTTTTTGTAAAACAACCCCAAAAACCAATTGAATAGGTCTGGCTGGACCTTCATACATATTGTGTGGAGAAACGCATACAGGCCATTGGGTCACTTGTACATTTCTTATCTGATTGTAAATCGTTTACCACCTACAACTTCCAGAAGCAAACTGGATACTTATACGGAAGTAAATTACGAAATAAACACATTCAACTGGAACCGTATGACCGAAGAAGAAAGGAAGCAATACGTTACCCGGCTTGCCGAAGTACGAGTGAGTGGATCTGAAGCAGAAGATTTTAATGGCGATGGCGATGAGGACTATGTTCCCGATGGAGATGATTCCGGTGCGGACTCAAACTTGCAAGGTGGGGAAATATCGGATGTAGACGACACTGATGATGAATGGAAGAGCTACAAGCTGAAAACGATCGAATTCGCCAAGTGCAAGAAGGACATTTCTCCGAGGAATACTATGTGGCCCGTGATGGAACAAAACGGGACAAACAACCCCTGCGAAATACGGAATAAAAATATGGTGGGCTTGTGATCAGAGTGCTCACAGAGAGCTGTAAACTTGGGTGAGAAAGTGGTGATTGAATTCAAAACCCAATACCAATCCAGTGGGAGAACTGTTGTTGCTCTCAATTTTTTAACTTTTGAATGCGTGGAGAAACTTCGAAAAACTGGATTGGCCTTTGTTGGAACTAGTCGACGGAATAAGAAGTGCATCCCTAACGAGATGCTTCCGGATCGTAGTAGCTCAACACAATTAACTATCTTTGAATTCACAGCTAATGTCGCAACAGTCTCTTGCGTGCCAGAAAAATCTAAGGCAGTCATTCTATTGCCAACAGTGCACTATGAAACCGAATTGTTTGGAACAGCCACAAGCAATTCTGTTTTATAACAAAAATAAAGTTGGCGTCGACGTCATGGTCAAATGTTGGGAGATTTTACATGGAAACGACAGACGAAGCGATGGCCATTAGCTTTTTCTACAACATGTGGGATGTCGCAGCGTTTCATAATTTACAAAAAAAAGTAAATGATGTGAGTGCTACGAACAAAACCATTGCACGTCGACAATTTTTACATTCTTTGATTGAGCAGTTGGTGACCCCTCAGATCGAAGCAAGGATAATATGGGTGTTTTCCGTTCGAAATGGCATCGGAGCAACTTTGCAAAATAGAACTCCACAGCCGAGCGGTTGCCAGACATCAACAGGCCAGAAAAAGTCGTGTAGAATCTGCAGAATAAACGATAATATACTAAGAGATACCTGATTTGCATGCAGGCATAGGCGAAGACCCCGCCTGTTTACAACACAGTATCCACTAACGCCACAAATGTGCAAATGAAGAGAATACTTCGTAGTATCACTGTTATGTAAAAAAATTAACTTTAAATTAAATAAAATGCATAACATGTCCAAAATAACAAAACAAAAAAAAACTTCAATTATTTTATTGAATTTCATCAATTTGAATACAAAATGTATGAAGGTCCAGCCAGACCTATTCCATTGACAGGAAGCTTTTAAATCATCCATTGACAGAAGGGTTAAGATAGGTTAGCTTCAGTTCGTCGTTATCATCTTCCGAACCGCATGCTCCACTATAGGGATCGAGGGGATAAACGACGCACGAGAGATCCCCGGGCAACTCGATCCTCCCCCATCGACTCTAACTCATCAGGAGTTATGCCCAAGCGTAACCAGGCGAGTTTTTGGACTTGGTCCAACCATTTGGTCCGGGGTCTGTCAAGCGGTCGCCTACGTGATGGAATTGCATTTAACGCCCGCCTCGGAAGCCACGATAGAGTGAACATTCTTGCCACGTGACCAAGCCAACGAAGCATAACCCTCTTCGTTCGAAGAAGCAGCTCCTAAATGTTGAGTTCCTCGAACACTGCCGTGTTTTTCACCTTATCCCGACGAGTGATTCCCACAACAGGACGGAGAAATCTCATCTCAGTAGCTTGTATTCGCGTCTTTCTGTCATTTCCCAAATTTCATGACCATAGGTGAGAGTTGAAATAAATACTGAGTTGAAAACCGCTAACTTGGCTTTGACACCTAGCTCGCCATTTCTGTTTGCAGGTCTACCAAGCTGTTTCAAAATTGACCCAGCTTGACTAATCCTTCAGGAAAGTTCAGCATTACTCCTTCCATCACTCGTGAAAAAGACCCCGAGATTGAAGTTTAAGTATCTCAGGGAAGGAGTCAGCCTCCCGGCAGCTGATCTCCTAGTGGTGGTGGTCTGGGGTGTAGGAGTTAATTTTCAGACATCCCAAGTCTGGCTCACGAAGCGCAACCCCTCCAAATGACAAGAAGAACACGATTGGCCTCGGATATTGCCTACCCCGGTGTGACAGGGCCACATTTGGAGCCAGCACTGAATGGTGGCAGTATGCGAGCATCAGGTGACCAAGCAGTGGCCTCGTGAACCGCTTTGGGGTTGGGGGGCAAGTCACACCATGCACAAACTAGTGCGTCCCCGTACGCACAAAGGCAACGGACAACGGTATCGAATTAGTTTAAGTTGAATTATAAAAATAATAGTCAGTCGATTGTAGACTGGAAAAGAAACTAATTCACTTACATGCAGTACACTGTTCAGTTTTGTAATTCAGTGAAAATATCGTCAATATTTTAATTGGACACCACCTATCCCAACCTGCATGGCTAGAAGTGTGATCAGGCGTTTTGTTGGACGCAGTTCAGTGGCCGACAAAGATGTGATCATTGAAATAGTCGTTAGTGGAATCTGCCCGGCGGTTTGCTGCAAACGATCTATCTCAACTCACAGTCATTCCAGGACTTTTAACAGAACGGTGATCGACAGCTTGCCTGCCATCAATGGGGGGAAGAATCCTAATTTGTAGTGACTGCGCACACTGCTAGGCAAACTGGCAAACGCAAGATAACGAGATTTGATTAACTTTCCATCGTTCACTGCAGTCAAAAGAAAACCTTAGCAAGACGTCAACCAGAATCGGAGCCTAGCTTCGCTGCTTTCAGAGACTGCGGACTTAGCGAATGCACATATATCGGATTGAGCACGTGATAAAGGTCTACAGAATGTGTACTCCACAAATGAAGGGATTGGTCCTATGGCCTCCGAGTGGAAGTGATGTTCAACCATAGAATCACCTTCCTTAACCTAGCCTTACCTAGCAAGTGCAGTCACCATTCGTAAGCGATTACTAGCGAATAACTTGGCCGTTAGAAGTCTACGAAGTCTACCACTCTTGACTCAAGAGTAAACAGCGGAGTGTCTGAATAGTAAGACTTTTTATTTTGTGCGGCAATGTGTTAGACTTCTAACTCCGTATACAAGTCCCTCCCCCGGTTGTTGGTGAAAACTTGGAAAAGCGAACTTAAACGCGACAATGAACAACTGCAACGAATATACAAAACACACCACTCAGGCGTTGCAATAACCAATGAGTTGATTTTAAAGTTAAGACAAACGAAATGCTCAGAGTCAGGTATCAACACCCGCAAACTGAATTTACACTCGTCACCGAAAATATTATTTCACACCCCTATCATCAAATTCTAAGTGTCCTTCAGCTTATGATTGAACATTCGTGATTATTGGCGCAATTTTAAAATCAATTGCATGCCTGCATGTACGTCCGCATATCCCATTAAAATGCAGTGTGCCACCACTTTCCTGGATGAGTCTTCTTTGACACTGACAGTGGAATATATGGCCACCTGAGCAGGTGAGTGCAGCAACCTCTCCCACAATGCATAGCTGTATTCATTCATTTTGAGTGCTGGCATTTCTATATACATCCACCAGCACTCGAAAACATAAACTTGGTCAAGCAGGAAATACCTTCGACACAAAAATCGTAAAAAACCAAAACGGCTATCCCTGGTGTAGATTCATTAAATTCTTGGTGAGCATCGTCCTTCGAGCAGGATGATGAGGTACATTATTCAAGCAGGTGCTGAAGAATTTATTATACAGCCCCATCAATATCGTATAATGAAATTTAAATTGAAAATTAACCATAACCCCGATTTTTTGGTGATGACTTCCAGTGGACTTCTTGTTCCTAGAGGAACTAGACAATCCTAGAATCGATTAATTTGAATAATGCCCACGAACAATACATTTTCCTCGAAATTTAATAAACCAACTCAGATCCGCGTAAACAATCTTTTTTTTTTGCCCTTTTTAAGTGGCTTCATATAAAGAATACATAAAAAGTATCCCGAAGTGCTGTGAATTGATCCATAAATGTCTTCCTTCATCACAATGCTCGGTTAAGTATTCAAAAGGTATTTTGTGGGATATCAAAAATTCAATAACTCATTATCAAAGGTTGAGGCGAAACCGCTCCACTCGATAAATATTCATTAATTGTCTTGCCACGTACCGAACGTTTTGTTCAGCAATTCAACATGCACTGGGATGTAGTCTCAGAGGAATGTATACATCGGGGTACAGATGCTTTAAAACGATGCTACTCAACGACGTGAACGAAAACTAGATTCCGTTTTTGTTGAGGGTTTCCAATGTGATTATATCGGCCATTGGCTTAGGGGTGCGTTCACAGTGAAAGTTGTCATTAACCTATGGGGAAACCCCTTACAATGGCCTGCACGCAAGTGACTGCTTTGGAAGTCAGTCAGTCAGGTCAGGTAGGGTCGCTTATTTGCCATACCTTCATAACTGAATACGTATCTTTAACAAGAGCATATGCTAAATACACAGAAAAGCGGCTTCTTATCGGTACTTTTCGTATGAAGAAAAAAGCAACCCCTGAAATCAAGAAAAATAGTTCTTAACAGGAATAGCAACGAAGGGCCGTGTCTGGTCGCATATTCCGGGCGATTTCGGCTACTGCTCTCTTCAAATGGATTAATTGTGTTTGGTAGCGTTGTCCATTCATGGTTTCACCTGGTTTTAGCACCTCATAACACAGCACACCCTTCTGATCCCTCCAAATACAGAGCAATACCTTCGCGCCATGGATATTCGGCTTTGTCGCCGATTTGGATGGTTTTAAATGCAAACCACTTTTGGCTCGTTCGCTCAGATAGCGCATGTTCACCATAAAATTCCACCAAAATACGATGACTTTCGGCAATAGTTTTCTTTATATTAAAGTAATGAAGAAGAACTCCCCGCAAAAACACTTTTTCAGGCACAAAGTTCGACTTATTTGAGTGAAAAAAATTATTGTCGTTTACGCTTCAAATGAATGACATATACTAAAATGACGTACAACGCATGTTCCAATGGAATAATATAAGTTACGCCATCTCTTAGCAAACCGCACGAATTCAGTTATAGACCCAATACTTGACTGGTACTTCTCAAATACTTGCAGGTACTTCCCTCCTACTTAAATGTACTGCTCAAGTGCTTCTCAAGTATTAAAATAAAAATACTGATACTGGCGTAAAATAAAGTACCAGTACCGAGGTACTGAAGTACAAGTTTCAGTACCGGTACCGATACTCGTACTTGTACTTGTACATGAACTTGTTTCTTCGCAGCCCTGATTGGGACAAACAAAGATTTTTGGCCGTTTTTTTTTTACAGCGGCAAATGCACACATGCAGTGGGGAATAAAATAACTAAAATCGGAAACTAATCGAGATATGAATTCTGGTTGTGCGTTAGATGGTCACAACTAACTAACTTGTGAGGTTTGACCAGTTTGGTGTTGTAGCAAAAAGCTCACAAGAAAACACACACCATGGTGTGGTAAATTTGTTTTCATGTGAAAAAATGGGTTTTTGCTCTCTTTCCACACTGTCCTCTCAATGTAGGAGAAGAAAAAAATGGAGTAAAATATATGATAATCGGAATTTCGAAGAATGTTTTCGAACATGTTTTGTCCAATGCGGAAGTATTTTTTTCGTAAGTTCCTTAGAATATTTCTACTCTACCCTGAATTCTTACCCCGAAATTATTATATTTCGCTTTATTTTCTCCTTTTTTCCATCTAAAGTCACAACTTTGACAGTTATTGTGATGCCCACAAGCTGTGTGGTTTTGCTCAGAATATCTCTCAATTTGTGACTCACCACCCTTTGTGAGGCAGTTGTGACTTATGGCACATCACAGAGGTTTGCCAGAATAGGGCCATAAAGCCAAGTTTGAAGAACTGCGTACTGCGTGGTAAGGGGCTAAAACTAAAACCATTCAATTAATGGCTTCCATTGTGAGACTATTATTTTGAAGTAAGTGTTAAAACGACTATGCGAAAAATTAAGGCGAATTGTGTTTTTTTCTATAAAATTGTGTACTTTTATAAGACTAAAAAAGAGGCCATATGGTTGGTTATTACATTATTATGAACTGTGAATCAGCCATTATCCATGAATGACACCTGTGTCAATGAAACCGGAAAGCTGTCCATCCTCGGTATGTGTACCAACACAACACTTAGTTGGAACGATCACATATTTGAGGTCGCCAAAAATGCTGCGAAATGTTTAGATTTCCTTAATCGATGCCAGAAATACTTCACCTCTTCTGATTCGGCTTTAATTTATAAGGCGTACATACGCCCCAACTTTGAGTACAGCGCTCATATCTGGTCTGGTGCCCCCAAAACCACCCAGCACCTACTAGATAGAATCCAAAAGCGAGCAATAAAACTTATAGGGGACAACAATAATGCAGAGTCATTAGACTCTCGCGAACATCGACGTACCGTCTCGTCTCTATCCGTAATATATATTGCCAACTGCATTCCTCCTCTCCATGAATTCACCCGCAATACCCGTCTCGCCAGGAACGCTCATCAGTTCACCCTTAAGCCTACAGATCAGATCACCCTCACGACAGCCTTATATTTCCCCCAGAATACAATCTGGAGATATTTAAAACCAATGTGCACAGGTACCTCCTCTCCTTTTCTCCCTCTACACCATCGGCCCGTACTGCGTATTGAACCAGGACACTTAAGGGTATTAACAATCCCTTGTGCGCAATCCCTTATGAACTGTGAATAGAGATGGCAGAACTGTCACTTCTTTGGAATAACTACATTTCTTACTCCTGCTACTCATGGTGGTTGTTAATGTAGTAGTCGTAGAAAAAAAAAACAACTCTTTTCTGATATTTCAAAGGCAAAAAATATAAATTCGAATGTAACGTATCAATGATACCGCCTATAGATGAATGTACTTTCTGAACACAAGCTGATCTGTTAAGCTCCTCCCCCTTTTTATGGTTAAACATAAAGCTTAACGCTCAATAATGCTCCACTTCACCTCATTATGTCGAAGGGGAAAGCTTTCAGTTGTTCGAAACCCCTCTCACGTCTTCACAGACACTGCAGAAACAACAAGTTGTAAATGTAGTTTCAGCAGCAAGAGACGAGGAAGTTGTACATCTCTATTAAGCGGCCTACACACTATCGATACCTCTAGTGATCTAGTCACAAATATTTCTCTTGAAGACCCCTTGTAAGCTCTAAATTGCTATTGAACGTTTATTGTGCATATGCCCCAATAGAACAATCCCAAGCTGAAGTCACGGTGTAGTACGAAAAGTGCGCGGGAAAGCAAGAGACGAGAGAAAACACAAAGGTGATTCGCCAACTCATTCACCAACTTCTGTGGTCCTGCCTGATTCGCAACATGTTTCTTTACGAAAAACACTCTCGATGTCATGAGTTAATACACAGTGGAACATTTGCAACACAGACGTCTGTAGAAAGCAAAGCATTTCTATGACTGTTGATAAAACGAAGAATTGCGGGCTAAACTACGGAAATATATTCCTTCAGCTCTCTTTAACCATCATCATCATCTTCTGACCCGCATGCTTAACTAAAGAGTCGCGGGAGTGAACCACGCACGAGAGATCTCCAGGCAACTCAATCCCCCGACATCGACTCTAACTCATCAGGAGATATGCCCAAGCGTAACCAGGCGAGTTTTTGAACTTGGTCCAACCATCTCGTCCTGGATCTACCAAGCGGTCGCCTACCTGATCGAATTGAATTCAACGTCAGCCTCGGAAGTCGTGATGATGGACATTCGTGCCACGTGACTAAACCAACAAACCATAGCCCTCTCCGTTCGAAGAAACATCAACTTAATGTTGAGGTCCCCGCACACTGCCGTGATTCTCATGCTATTCCCACAACAGCCCGGAGAAATATCATCACAACAGCTTGTATTCGCGATCTTAGTCTTTCGGTCATCACCCAAATTTCATGACCATAGGTGGTTGGAACAAATATTGGGTTGAACCAAGCTCGGCCTCCCTTATTACTGATCTACCAAGCTCTTTCAAAATTGACCCAGCTTGACCAATTCTACAGGAAAGCTCAGCATCACTCCTCCCATCACTCGATAAAAAGACCCCGAGATACTTAAATGTCTTTACCTGTTTCAATGCGACTTCACAGGGCATTGAACAGGCATTCTGGGGATAACCATAACCTCCGATTTGTCCACCTTCATTCCAGCATCAGCACCTACGGCCACAAACCTATCGAGTGCGCGCTGGAGTTCCATGTGGGGGACGATGCTAGGATAACTAAGTCGTATGCAAAAGAAGATGTTTTACAGAATTATGGGTATAGAAATATATCCCTTCAGCACTCCTTTTTAGAAAAAAATTTGCACCTCGTTAAAATTACACACGCACATGTGTACAAAATGTAAATAACTCTGTATTCAAACAAAAGAAGTGTAGGCCACAGTGTGAAGCACATTTCCGTAAAAGAGATGTACTTTCACTTTTCAGTGAGAAAAAAATCTCACACCGTAAATTGAATTGAAGTCTTTTCGAAAGACTAACACGTATCCCTGTTTATACATACATATCCCAACGCGTTGCGAAGTCTTCAACAACTGCATCCACAATTCTTCAAGAATCCCCACAAGGTTCGCTCCGCCGATGCTCCTTAAGGCACAGAATATTCCACCCTCTTCGCACAGGAAAGTAAGAAAAACAAAGCCCACTGCTTTCGGCGAGAAATCGAATTTCTATAAATAGATTACCGGATACAGTTCCGTTCCATTTGCCCCGGTTAGAGAACAATCAGTCTTGTTGACTTTAATGCCATCAACCACAATTACTACAATTTTTACGACCAATTGGTTTATACCGTCAAGAGCTACACCTCCTCCGTGTGTGGCTATAACTCAGGGCCAGGCACCAACGAGAACTAATACAACAGACACATATTCGAAATCACACTTGACAACTATTAATCCCCATGAAATATGAAGTCCCAGTCAACCCCTTGGTAAGAGTGAATGTACGCAACATATGTGCGTTTGTTTTCGCAACAGGAAGGAAAGATAACGAACCACTTTTGTATGGAAATGGGTTGAAGGGGGTTCGCTCAGAAATTCGCAAGCGGAAAACTCTATTATTCGCATGCACAACACATCTACAGCACACTACACACATACACGAACAGAAAATGTAATTTAATTAATTAAACATATTAGGTTGAAACTAATTAGAACATTAGCGATGAAATGAAAACAGAAAACAAAATAAAGATACAAGGGGAGGAATTAAAACAAAACAAAATGCGATAACTCACCCCGATGCGTCCCAGGAGCAAAGCATCCATCTCACCGCCATTTTGCGCTACAGTTGGAACTGTGGTAACTATGGAAATAGTTGGTTCGGGCTGACTGCTCAAATCCACTGACATTTTCTTATTTTAATGATCAACTTGACAGTTTAGGTAAAAACTTTTCTTTTTTTTTTTATTTATTTTTAATTAACTCGCATGCGAGTGTTGGTGGGTACAAAAATAGTTTGATTTAGTCAGAAACGTTTAAATGATGTGCAGTCAGATATGTGTACAAATAAGTTTAAAGCTTTTCTATTGACGTTCAGTTGCAGGATACTTTTGTTTTTTTGTTTTCGTTATTTTTTTTTTTTGTTTCCTTTGTTTTCATTTAATGAATTGGTCCTTCGCATTTAGTTGAGTTTATTTTTATATTTCCCAATTTTTTCCAATCATTTTTCACAGTCCTTGTAAACAAACATAAATACACGTTATTTCCACGCGCTCTTGAGCTATTTTTGAATGTTATTCAATATGCACCCACGAACCTTCAATGATTGATTTGTATTAAAGAAGAAAATGTACATAGGAACGGTTCTTCTTCTGTGTGGCAGGATATCCTCAAAGAAATAAATAAGCCTAACAGCCCGCATCTCTGCTTGTTTATATCCCACCCTAATTGGATGAATCAATTCCGATCAAAGCTTATAACGTTGTTAGAGTGTAGAAAGTTTTTAGCCCACATTTGTGAAGTGTGTTACTTTCAGTTGTTTGATTAAAACTTTGTTGACACGAAGATTGGGTTGTGAGGTAAACAGAGGACCGTAGACCTTGGGGAAATCTCTCAAAGATAGTGTGGCTGGTACAAAATTCATAAAAGACGAAGGATTCGGTTTAAACCATCAACAATAGGATGACGCTTTGCAAGGGAAAATGATTATGGTAATTACTTTTGCCATCCTGCATAAATTTGCTTCATGGAAGTTCGTCCTTTATTAGAAAATGGTAACTATTACCCAGCCTCTTGTTCGAAGTTTCTCCTTCGAGACAAAATTGACCGCAGTAGATGTTCGATTTCCTTTTGGTGGTTGCAGCATAAATTGTGTTAATTGGTAAGGTCAGATTTTGCATTGATAAATGATGCTATTGGAGTTTGGCAGTCCCCTGACTTAGACGTTTTTAATCAGCCTAAAAGTGTTTGTTTGACAATAATGATCAATATTGATTGGTTAAACTGCCCTGCCGTTTCCAATTCCGATTCGAAAATGTTCGTGAGAAACTACTAGTGCGACTAGCATGTGGAACAAGCACCTTTAAGCTGGAAAGAGAACAAGTCAGTGGGTCACAGATGTTCCACTGAAGGAAAGTACGTAGCACAGATCTCCAGGCAACTCGATCCTCCGCTATCGACTCTAACTCATCAGGAGTTATGACCAAGCGGAACCATGCGAGTTTTTTTGACTTAATCCGACCACCTCATCCTGGGTCGCCTTCCTGCTGGAGTCACATGGTGATGGGGACATTCGTGCCACGTAAACAAACCATCGAACGGATGTTCTTTTGTTTTTTTGACTGAAGTTCTTTAATTAACAAATGGTTAAAAAAAAAACAGTCCAAATCGCAGCTCAGATGCGTCCAATTCACATCGCCAATACGGATGAATACATGATTTGGGGATTTGATGCTCCAAAGATCGATTATGGCATAAGCTGTGAGGCATTGCGCGCCTTCCTGCATGAACCAGAGGTCGTCCAAGCACATGTCTTCAATTTCAGTAAAAAAAAGTCGGTTAACATGGCTCTGTAACACCCACCGTTGACCGAAACGTTGATCCCAGTCTCATTTGCACACTCAGCCACAGCAGCCACATTCTCATCGCACCGTGCCCATGAGCGTTGTCCACAAGCAAACCAGTCTCACGAACTTTTTGCACAAACTTGCGTACAGCCGTCGTGGTGGATGTATCATTTCGGCCAAACTTGATATGTTCAGGTTAGGCCGTCTAGTAGTTTTTTGAAATCACGCATTATTTTGACACTAACAGCTGATTCCAGCTCGAAACTTGACGAAATGTCGTCGATTTACGCTTGAACAACGTTGCGAAGTAATGAAAACTTATTTCCAATATGAGTGCTGTGTAGCCGAAACAGTGCGTTTTTTGAAAATAAGTTTTGGCCGAAATGATGCACCCACCACGACTGCTGTACGCAAGCAAAGAGTTCGTGAGACTGGTTTGCTTGTGGACAACAATCATGGGTACAGTGCAAACCGTTTAGAGTCCATAGAAAGTTGTAGCCGGAGGTATCTTTCGGCGCTATTGCAATAAGGGAGGAGTGGACCACAAATGAGCCCATCAACAATTCGGCCATCCGTGTATGGACAGATGGTTCGAAGATGCAAAAAGGCATAGGCGCTGGCGAATTCCCCTCGCTTGCACTACCACCAAACACGCAACACCCTACACTCTCTCCCTGGCCGTAGGGACATAACCGGCAGTGACAAACCGGATGAACTTGTCAGGAAAAGGGTCGAAATATTGTCATTTCAAAATCAATCCCACATCTCTCAGACCTGCATGGCTGTTGGTCATAATTTTGTCCACAACACGTAATAAATAAATTAACATATTTTTACTCGAAGATGCAGTCGGGATATGGAATTGACTGATTATTAGGTTAAATATTTAAATTATAATTAATACAAATTTTCTAAAAAAATTTTAATTAATATTAGTTTGAATATTTAATTTATTATTTTTTTAAAAAAAGGTATCAATCACCCTTGGTATTCAGTTCATTTAATCTGAATGAAAGAAGACTAAGGTTATGTTATAGAAAACCTGAACTGGATGTAGCCTTAACAGCAACCACTCGTGGTGTGCATGATATTGTTCTCTGACGGGTAAAGGGGAAATATTCTTAAAAGTTACATATTTGATCAATCGTTGCATTAGTTGAGTAATATTAGCGAATTTTATGCAGCGATTGGGATGTCTTTCGTCTGATGAAGAATGGGGAGATTGGACGAGGAAGTTGAGTGGAGAAGAATTTAAAACGCATTTTCGGAAGAGGTGAATTTATGGAGTTCGTTTCGGGAGTTGACAATGTCATTGCGGATGATAGGCACGGTATTGAAGAAACTTGCCTAAAAAAAATTCAGTGAAAACACTCAAAAAGAGGTCAAGACTATTTGATAGTAATTGTGTGGGTGCTTTGCACAAAAAACCGACCTCACGGCATCTAAGCTTATCTACGAGAAAATTGGCTCAACCATCATTGCCTCCAGAACATCAGACGCTGGACAGATGAATCGAAGATGGGCGTGGCGGCCGTGGCGTTGTGAGTTGTGAGGGGATTAACACCAAACACTTCCCGGTACGAGAAAAATACTTTCCACGGCCTCTTCTCTTTAGAGACACTGACAATTCTTAAGGAGTACAACTGCCTAGAAAAAACTTGTCAAATTGGCCATTTGGAGTCGGTGTAAAGCTGTAGGTCCCTCCTTCCACTCGTGAGAAAATAATAGCACGCACAACACGAGGGGTTGCTGAGAAGCTAAGCCTTGGCAGTCTACGCGTGTTGCACCGCCCATATTATTTTTATTGTGACGTGATTAGTATTACTGGTATAAGATGAGATAATCAGCCACCACAAAAACAAAAACGCCATCTATTCGCAACTGGAAGAACTATCAATCTCGAGCGTTTTCCCAAAGTTGTTGTAACTACTGCAAAAATGGATGTCGCCACCTATACACTGATATGTTACAAAGAATCATGTATATCAGCGAAGAAATTCCATAGACTCGTGGCGACAGTATGCTCTAGAAGAACCATTGGGAGGCATAAATATCGGGACGACGGTCGATGCGAGTCAGTTCAGTTCAGTTGAGTTCAGTTGAAGAATTAGTTCAGTTCAGTTTGGCTTTTATAGTGTTCAAAGTGTTAATCAGTTCAGCCTGAAAGGCAGCAGCATGTTTTTTTACTAAAGTAATGGTGATTTATAAAGTGTAATAAGGCATATGAGTAAATCAGTGCTTGCAAAATAAATTCGTGTATATCGTGAATAGTGAACTTTTGTGTTTCATCCGTCACAACTCAATCATCGAACGCGTATTTGTTGACAATTTAATTAGTCTTATGTCGACCCATTACCATTTATTATAAAGACAGTCTACCGGCACTGGTTGCCTCATCACAAAGCAGTTATGGCCTACCCTTGATCCTAAACACACACGCGGCCTGATCAGTGTGAGTAGGTCGACTCTCAAAACCGTCATTGTTTTCATAACCGGGCATTACGCCATCGGTTTTCACAACCCCAAGCCAGTTATCTCCCACAACGACTTCTGCAGAAGTTCAACTCGCTGTAAGGGAAGCTATAAGAGAAGACGAAACAATTGCACACTTTTTATGAAATTGCAGTGCTCTCTCCTCTCGCGGATTTAGTTACTTAGACGCCCTATACATAGAACTGATCTTCATCGCATCATTAAAAGCTCTAAATGGATTGCGGATTAGGATCAATTGGATCCTTATTGTAACATAACGGACCTGATCTGGCCTATCTAAGCTTGGCTACCATTCGAAGTAGTCAGTCACTCCAACCTAGCCTAACCTTGCAGGAAACATTTGAATTTGCTGCAACTAAAGAAGGTCTAATAACATTTCTGCGAATGCACTTTTGCAATCTACGTCTTCTGAAGTTTCGCTTCAAAAAGAAAAATAGGCCGACCGTCCAACTCAGAAAAGGATTACCCGATGTCTTGGATTGGCAGCTCTCCATCGAGCAGTGTGTCTTCACAGAAAATACCCGCCGACCCCTCCAGAAACAAAGCGGTTACGACAAAGTGGAACATTGGGTAGTATTTGATGAAAAGTGTCGTAGCAGGTCGTGCAAGACAGGACAACACAATCTTTTAAAACGTGTTGCTGATACAGTCTACGTTCGCGTGTTCAGATGGATCAGGTACGTATCCCAAATAGATTAAGGTGGAATAAGGATAGACAGGAGTTGCTCAACAAAAATGACTGAGATCAAGATTCCCATCTCTAACGGGAGACGTAAACACTTTAATCATTCTCCCAACTCGATCTATCGTCAGAAAAGAACTAATTACAATATTCCCCCCCCTTTTGGTCGGAAGTTTTCAAGAGATTTCACGAAGACGAAGGTGATGCGGAGACCCACGTGCCAGTCGAATATGGATGAAAAGACAACATCGACTGGCCATAAATAAACAGCCAAGCACATATGTGATGGCTGTCACCTCTTTTCCTGATGGCGATACTTGTTATTCAGTTCGAACAAAATTCTAATGTGCAACCACAACTCGTTCTGTCTTGTCAAACGAAGTCCTCAGTACCTTACCTTATTTCCACGACAGCACTGGGGAGTCCTCCTCGTGACCTATCCTTTAAAGCGAATGCAGTAACTTTGTTTGAAATTAATTCGAAAATACATCTCACGCGATGGTTGCTACAAGCAATTATTTAACAGTCGACAAGCAACAAAAACAATTTTTTGGAATGAGTGGAATCCTCATCCGATTAGCCTTATTATTACTCATTTGTGCACACGTATCCACTTAATTCGTGATTATTGGCAAAAATCCAAAGCAGAACCCCCAGCAAAAGATTAACCCACGCATTAGGCTAAGACCCAAGTGGAATGGCATCAGTGTCGTAATAATGGGCCCCCTCCTCGTACCCGAGCCCGCAATTGAATACCACCACTGCGGCGAGAGTGAGATGTGCAAAGAGGTGAGGCCAAAAATCGATATGAAGTATCCAGGTGCTGTGCAAAATAGGTACACAAATAAATAATGGCGAATGTGCTTCGGTGACAGATCATATGGCATTGGTCTGTGAAAAGGGTGTCACCTTACGCGACTACCAGCCAGGTAATAAAATTAACATATTAACACATTCGTGAGAGCACGTAGACATCATGAAGTCAGTCATGCCAGAGACGGAATTACACATGCTCAACGCAGGCTTGACTGGTGCAAGATTGAATACGAGTGCGAACGATTGCCCAAGGATATTATCAGAAGTTTCAGAAAAACGCAAACAAAGCCCGCTCGGTCATAAAACTACACATACACTCTTACCGGAAATCCAATTCAAACGCACGGATACCACAAGTCGTAAAACTGAATGCCGAGCTCAACGGCCATGTTATCGCCGGCAAAATCCTGACGAGACTTTCCCTTTTTTTTGGTATAATTTCGTTAACAAAACAGAAACGACAACCTTAACTGCTTTTTAAGGGACAGTGACACATTTTAAAAATCAAAAATACATATATGTGTTTCAGAGCACAGCACGGTTGAATGACTTTGATTACTCTTGGGTTCGGGATCAAAATGAGGAACAAGTTTTTTGTCCTTTCACTACCACGCTGCAGCATCCTGAATGGGAGAGTGAAATAAGTTTTTCATTTTGCAGAACACTTCGATAATCGCGTTTATTTTCTCTGTTTCTCTTTTTTGTTCAGTTAAGCCAAGCATGGATTATAAGCACAAAAAACATTGTGACCAGCTGACGCTTTTTCCATTGAAGGGATTCTTGTTCTTCCTCAACTCACTACCTATTGATGGGATCATATCCTTTCACATAGAAAATGGTCAACGGAATTGCGATTGATTGAGTGTAAGAGGGGGAGAGAGGGAGAAGGGCAAACAGGAAGGACGGAAATGGTTAGGGAACGGAAGTCATCACATCACTTAGAAAAATTATGCGTATGCGTTGCGTTAGAGACGAATGTCTGCGTAAATTGTTTCGCATTCATAAAGAATTGGGAATACTTTTCGTTTTCCCTTCTGGAAATGCCAGAAATAAATTAAACGGCAGCATAAATATTTATGAGCTTTACGGAGTTTAGTTCGTTTCGTAATTATATTCTGTTGGCAGTAGGCCTTGGGGGTTGTCAACCAGATGCGTTTGGTGCTGTATTTGGGACCCATCATTGGCTTGGATGCTCCTTTATATTCGTATTTACCTCCAGAAGATATTGATTCACGCTCAAGAGGAAACTGACAATTTCTTGTGTATCAGCGAGTACTGCATATTTATTCTCCAGGTCCACATTCTTTGGCGGCCATTTTGATCTGAGTGACAGCTGACAGTTGGCATTGACTGTCACTTAAAAAATGTAGTTAAATATAATTTGTTACAGGGTGAAGGCTAAGTTTTTTGTTTCTTAACATATTATTCTTTTCACCGAGATGTGTGAGAAGACTGAAGGGCATTTATGGAAGACCTTGTTGCGCCAAAATTGGAACAATCCTGTAGACGGAACATTTGGTTTTAACACGACAACAGTACCAGGGATGAGAAATGATGCGAGAAATTTGCCCCTACAGAAAATGTCAGAAAGTCACCCCACACTCCCCTGAATTGTCCCATTTGAAGCCATGGGACTGACAAGGAAAGACACATCAGACAAGCAAAGCAAAAGTATGCGGACATATGTTCCATCATCATCTTCTGACCCGCATGCTTCACAAAAGGGGTCGTGGGGGTAATCCACACACGAGAGATCTTCAGGCAACTCGATCCTCCGCCATCGACTCCGCCATAACTCATCAGAATTTATGCCCAGTTTTTGGACTTGGTCCAAACATCTCTACAAAGCGGTCGCCTACCTGATGGAATTGCATTCAATGCCCGCCTCGGAACTCCTGCAGTAGGGGACATTCGTGCCACGTGGCCAAACCAACAAAGCATAACCCTGTCCGTTCGAAGAAGCAGCTCCTCAGTGTTGAGTTCCTACCGCACTGCCGTGTTTCTCACCCTATCCCGGCGAGTATGTTCCATCAGCAAGCTATAAATTACAAATCTTCTCATTTGATTCGAACAAAAACATCTGGTCACGACATTAAAAAAAATCACTTCTTCAAAAACGCCGTTCTCACACACACGCAGCCAAGCATACGCAACCGAAATCCGAACTAACTACATAATTGTCATCATTGAAATCTGTTTTGCAGTTCTATAAACATTTATTTCTTCAAAATTACATGCCAATTTCAAAGACTGGAGGCGTTTGTGAATTTTTAACGTCCGGCAGAGTCGTTCCGCGGCAGGTGCCTATTTCGTGAAAACTTCATTATCCATGCTTCAGATCCCACAAAAGAAGCAATCACGAATAGCTCCACCGTACGTGGATTTATTTTATTTTGTTCCTCCCCTTAGCAGGAACTTCAACATAGGTTAAGAGAAGAAAGAAAAAACACACGCACTACCTTTGCCTCTGGAGTGATGTCTGTAATTTATAATATTTCCTCACTCCATCGCACATCACTCGGAGATGGGACCAGGGATATCTTCGTTTTCGGAGCAGTATTTTTATCGAAGGGAATTCTATTACGTCGTCGTTGTCGGAAAGCAATGAGGGGGCGTTCATCAAAAGCTTTCACAAGCACACACATGTGCCGTCTCAATGTCGGTGGAGGCATCTCCCTTTGTTCTTCATCATTTTCAATAAAAATTGCCCTTCCAACAGGCTTGTGAACATATTTATCGCATTTAATTAAATTTCACTAGAAATGTAATGACATGTCACGGAAGTTTTCTGAAAATGTCAATCCCACTCGTGTGGGTGCACTCTTCCAGTACTAATGTTACGTATACGCCCTACAAGCACCACCTCAGTGCAACGACCAACTTAATTCCTGACTTTTTCGCTTTAAATATTTTATATTGGATCATTTTTTGATAAGACGGGATGCCTTGGGTTCGCAATCAACTACAGTTTGATGCCCAATATAGCAAGCGACAACAGTTTGTTGACAGTTTAAAGAAATGTTTGTATTCTTCGCTTGGTGGAGGTGTGTCGGAGGGGGTTTAACGCTTTGCAGATGTCACATAGTGGATGCGACATCTGTGACTTCCTGAACCGATGTATGGACTGTGGGCTACTTTAAAAAGTTAACGAATTCTTCTTGGATAAGTTCATCAATTCCTTTGAAAGAAAAGTTGCTAACGGTTGCGTATGTTTATGGTCCCCAACACGTGCGGTGCACGCGAATCGAAACTTGTGAACGTGTTAATATTACTTTTTTTTTTCAATTAAGTGTACAAAGTGTTCAACGTTTCTAGCGTTGTCGAGTAGATTGCAAATTAAAAGCGTGTGCGCGCTTTTTCTTTATCGAACAAAGCTGGAATTCATTCGAGTTTATGCACATGTAGATACATCGATATGAACCACTCATGGTTTGACCACTCTGCCACGTACCTTCACCTTCATCACGCAGCATCTCATTTAATGTACATTCAAACCTCTGAGAGCGTAGAATAAAATTGTAATTTGAGTGGTTTGAAAAAGCGGTTGGAATCGCCCGACTAAACTAATGCCGTTTTAGTACTTACATCTCAAAATCCGGACGACCGACGGAGCTGGACGACATAACAAGTTCCTTACAGCCCAAGACATAAATCAATTCCTGTATGAGTCATTTCTTGCCTAGAGTAGAGTTTCGTCAAGTCTCGTTAACTTAAGTTACCCACCAGAATTCAATTGGCGTTAATACGATAAGTGTGGTTGACAGATTATCAAAAAACAACATCTTTTCATTTCTTGGTTTCTCTGGATGAAGCGCAATGATCGTTTTTTCAACTGTTATGGCAGCTGCCAAGATTACCAATGACATACAGCTGTCAAAATATTCAGTGATATTTGCCATTTCATCAAGCATCGTTTCACGGTTGACAATTAGTCGCACTGTGGAAAATTTTGAGCGTGAGTACGCTCTTCTGGACTTCAAGCCGCCAAACTGGCACAGGTTGCCGCGAAATGAAGATTTCTATAACCCGGTGGCTATCGGCCAGAATGGAGAAGCAATGTTATTCGGGACAGGTCTACATCCATATAAGATTGTGTCAATGCACGAATTTGGACAAAGTTTCCTAATTGATTGCTCAGACTGGGCCAAAAATAGGCCCAGCGACTTGCCAACAAGAAAAATTGTCTTTATTTGGGCGAAAACTACCCACAAGTGTTACGAGTAGTATCCACCAAAATCATTGTAGCCTGAGGTGGCCTATGAATATGCACATTGCGTCCGAGATCCAACAAGCCCCACTACGACGACATCCGAATAAAATGATTCAATGAGTATGGAACTGTTTCAAGTTTTAAAGTTGATCAACTTCATCCGTCGTGATGCATTTCACTGGTGGGTGGCATTTGTTAGCTCTCTCCCTGTCTTTACGGCTTATGAGTTGTCAATTTGTTGACATTACGCAACGAATTCTATGGGTATGGGCCTTGACTGTTTGCTGCGGCTTATGGTAGGGCGGCATTATTGGACCTCAGTGCTTTCGAAATGATGAAGGAGACACCGTTACCGTCTGTGGTCTCAGGTAGAAAAGCGACTGAACTGAGAATCAATGATTTGATTTTCGGAACGGAGCCTTAAACAGAATAAAAGCCAAACAAATATATTCACGCGACAACCGAATGTAAAATACTCTGCAAATAGACAAATATAAAAAGAATAATATTGGGTATATAACTTCGTGCGGTTTGCTAAGAGATGACGTAACTTGTATTTTGGAACATGCGTTGTCACTGTATGTCATTTCAGTAGTTTCAAAAATATATGGTGCACATGCACTAGCTGAGCGAACGTGCCAAAAGTGGTTTGCACGATTTAAAAGTGGTGATTTCGGCTTGGCCAACCAGCCAAATCAACGGCAAGCCCGAATATTCATGGCGCCAAAGTAATGCTCTGTATTTGCTGGGATCAGAAGGGTGTGCTGTATTATGACCATCAATGGACAACGCTACCGGACACAATTAATCCGTTTGAAGAGAGCAGTACCCGAAAAATGCCCGGAATATGCGACCAGACACGAGGCAATAATTTTCCATCATGCGCTCGGCCCCACGTTTCTATTCCTATTTACTTTAAGAACTACTTGGAAAAGAGTGGATTGGAAGTTTTACCCCACCCGACTTATAGTCCAGACCTTTCCCCTTCTGACTACCATTTGTTCCGGTCGATGCAGAGTGTCCTCACTGACATACGGTTCACATCAGAGCAGAATATCAAAAATGAATCATTCTTGGCTGCCAAGCCTTTGGGATGGGATCCACAAAGTGCCAGAAAGGTGGGAAAAAGTCATAGCTTCAGATAGCCAATACTTTAAATGATACATGTTTTTGTTAAAGAAACGTTCAAATATTGGAAAAAAAACCGCACGAATTAAATATATAAAGAATAAAAAAAATATTAAGTTCATTGTGACTAACTCGACCACTTCTAAAAGCTGCACATGTTCAACTTCGCAGTCGTAGTCGTAGCATGATTTCGCACGTTCGATTTACACAATTTCGATGTCAAACGGTTTGTTCTATTTCTTTCTCATTGGCAGATGCTTCCGATATCCAACGCTGAGAACACAGGGATAAAGCAGATAATCAAAATCTGGAAAGATTCCTGTACCCGGCAGACACGGGCTACCCAGTACACTTTCCACCGCCCTTACAAGCACCCCTCGTTGAGACAGAATTTTAACGTTTGAAAAGTTAAGTTCACATGGGCAAACATACCGGGCAGACATGCTCTGACAGTCTCAATTTCGTTCGTGTGAGCGCAAAGTCTGCAGGACGTGTCGGATGGTTATCAAATTCGTTTGATATTTCGGTATTGCAGAGTGTCCGTCCGACTTGAAGGAAACTTCATTTCCGTGAGATTTGCAAGCTGTGTGGTTGTTTTGCAAATGAAAGTAACATAAAAGTCGGGAAATATTTATGGGTGACTTGGAAGAAAGAAATGAGGAATATAACAACAGAAATAACAGAAATTTGAAAAACAACGCTTACGAACAATTAGCAATTCACAATAAATGTCTGCATCCATCCTGAAAATATTCTCTTGGTAGTCTGCTTGATAATTCAGTCTCGATTCTGTCAGCAAACGAACAGAGAAAACTTCGATTGATTTTGAAGCCATTCTTTAACCCAAGTTTGTTTACATTTTCATTCTTCTTCTAAAATGTTGCATATTACAAGCGCTACTAGTACGTCCGTAAATGTGAAGTCCAACCGCGTGTTTGATAATGTGAACGTAATCTGTCCAACATCCATGGGATCAAATCTGTCCGGTATTTTCGCCCATGTGAGCCTCCTATAAGCTTGGGTCCCCCTCAAAGCGACGTTCGCAGACAGCGATTTGTATGACAAACATGGATTCCATTTGTGAACACGTCAAACTACTGCCAATATATTGGAAGAATTGAAGAGAGAGAAATTCTACAACAGCACTTAGTTGAGATCTCCACCAGCTCTTTGTTATGAATAATTCCACAAGTTCAAGCCATTTCTCTGTGAGTCACTGTATATTTCATTTTGCTTAAGATTATTTGAGTTTTGTGGCTATTTAAGCCTATTTTCGAGACACTATATTAATTTATTTTTTTTTTTACAAATTAAATGACATGTTATAACAATTAAAAAGAGTGTCTTCTAGAAGGACAGTTTGGGGCTATGCAACTATCCAATCGCATTTCTCAGTCAAGCTCTACGTGGTTTTCCGATTTACATTTCCGACCGTTGTAACATTTTCATTCAACACACAAGCTAATGGAAAGACTACATATACGCACAGTCGTGTTATTCACGCTTAAACATACGTACACTGATAAAGTCAGGAAATGTGTTAGAGATGGCAACACAATCAAACAGGAAAAAATAGTTTCGAAAATGGAAAAGGTCCGGCCAGACCCACTTATTGACAGAAGGTAACACTTTTCTTTCGCAAGCAGAGCGATATAACCTGTACCGCGAACAAACTGATCAAAACTGATCCAAGAAACTTCAAGTACACACCGTCATTCTAAAAAAAAAAAAAAACCGATTAAAACCAAATCGAAAAGACAAACACAGACCATCGACTCGACTAAGATCTAAATTGCATCGAATGACCGTAACGAGAACCTTTTAAGAAAATTGCGCACCAAGCCACACACATCCCTTGACACAGGGACGACGGTCTGCTCCATCATAATAATGCAATTTCTCACACAACCAGAGAAGCAAAGTTTCCACTTTCTGCTTTTGGCCATTAAAACTCCCATTCACCAGGTACGAGGACATGCAACCGGACTGGAAACCAAGGCGACTTCAAAAGTGAGTGACCGAAAAGTGTTTCACACAACCGACGACTTTTATTAAGACATCATTTGGAAGTGCCCTCGAGGAGGGTGTGACGAGATGGGATAGTAATAAAACTAAATCGGTATTTCTGTTGTTTGAAAAACATAAAGTTAAGGACTATCTGCCAATCGACTGAGAGGTCCTCGATGGGATTACCTTTCGAAACTTGAAAACAACTTGGACACCATCTCATTTGCACGTGGCAGCGGATAATGGGAGCAAGGAAATCACCTTTCCCACATCAGATGTTTACCAACCAATTGTCTTCACATACATCCACCACGCTGTGTGTATGCCACACAGCGGCAATCCATAAAGATTAGGCATCACTTTTGGAGTGCGGGCGAAGTGTCAATCACAGAAATAGAGACCACTTAAGTGGAAACCCATGAGAGTTCAGTTTCAAATGGAGTGACAAATAAAAACAACCGCTCCACACACTTTTTCAAGCAGAGACTAATCGTTCGAACAAGTGCGACACACAAATAATGTCCCCTGCCCCAGCTGCTGCCATCAGCCTTTGCCGGCTGCTCCACTTTTATTGTCCTCGCATGTGGGGACGGCACACACAATGATGACCCCATCAAAAGCTGTCTCATTTCCGGTAGCACTTAGGACCGATTCAATTCAATTCCAGCATCAGCGATACAAATGTGATTACCGATTATCCTTGGGGAGTATCAAATCATTTCCGTCAGTGTTCGTGTGAAACGCGGGCGAAGGATATGTACATACACATGTGCAATCATCCTCTTTCTTTTCTTTTTAAATAATTTACACTTAAAACATTTCGAGGATTTATTGTCTCATTCGCAATGTGATTCGGTCGACGGGAACAGTACACACAACAAGGAAAAGGTTATACTTTGGGGAATTCACAAGGCTTCCCAGGCACAAGAGAAGGTTGCGAGAGAACGAGAGATTGTTGATTAATCGTGAGGTAGGATGTTAAAATTTAAATGAAAGCACAACCAAGATGAATGCAGGACGACCATGGATAATGGAGTTATAAAAATAGCTCAAGTGGAACCAATGTGCTTTGTGTGTGTATGCGTGTGTGTGTGTTTTGATTACTTTTGCATGACTTCGTTCACAAAACAAACAAAAATGATCCTTCTCTCCGTCTGTCGCGTGTATCAAACAAGCGCAAACAAAAAGTGTTAAAACATCGTTTAAATTAATCCACTCAATTTGACTTCGCTTATCACTTTGAATTTGATTGTTTACTTTGCGAAATAAAATCAAAAAACAGAACGATGTCCTTTTGTTTTGAACTCAGGCGACTTGCATCTGCTCGTAGTTAAACCAATGAACTCCACAACAACATAACGGAACGTAACGCAAAACACTGTTTGAACCGATAAGACCGATACATCAACAACAACAACAACAACAACAAAGAATTAAACTAACCGAAATGCAATAAACCGAAACAAACAGACAAAAAAGTAAACAAAAAAGGCCGTGTAAAGAAGCAAAGATAGAAGAAAATGAAAGGATTCGATTTAGAACAGCGTTAAAAAGCAAAATGGCGTGTCAACACGCTCGAGAATATAACTTTCGACTGAAAAGTCCTTTCAATCATCAGCAGGATACTGAACGTGAACTTTGCCGTTCGTATTGGCATTTGTGTGCTTCTTGTGCTCCTCGTTCATCACACTTGCACACACAGCTGTTGGGGCTGTTGTATTCACAATTCACTATACGTATAAACGCAAAACATAAACGCACAGTGAGTGGTATAAAAGTCCAAACATCAAAGCATCCACCCCAAGGTGACTTGGGTACACAAGTTAGTTTCGGTTTGTGGTGGTCGTGATAGAAGGGGAGCAAGCACAGGAAGATGGTTGCTCATGGATCAGCTGACTGTGAGCTTTTTTCCCAGCATGGTGAGAGGAAAGCTTTGCTCTGCAGACAAGTATAAGAGAGCGACAGAGCAGCAAACAGCAGAGCATCTGTGCAGCCATAACCGTCTGTTGTTTGAAAAACATTCTCGTTCTAACCGCAAATATTTGAGCCCCAGAACCGCCTCCGGAAGTCTTATAATTTCATTCAATTCGATCTAGATGCTGCCTTTGTAATGAGCTCCTGGCGCCAGGAACCCTCATCCCACCGGCAAACAAGGTTAAATAAATCCAATTTCAAATATGAACATGTGTGCGTGTAAGTCAGCCTTTGTGCAATGAATTCAGAAAATAAAGTTATGTGATGAATTTGCTGACGTGCAACCACCTCTAAACCAACTCGAGTCAATCTAGGAACGACCAACTTTTGCCGCTGAAACTTTGTAAAACATTTCCGAATTATTTGCTATAGACACCTTCAGACGGTTTGTGTTGGGGTTTCGGGGGTGGATTGGCATCGGCGTCAATTTTTAGATGACGATGCAACTTCTTGAGTTGTTGGTTGTTAAACTTTTATACATATTTCCCAAGAAGAAATTTGAGGGTAAAAGTACTCGCGTCACGTCACGTCTCAATTGTCAATGCTCAAGTAATCAAACCATGAGTTTCCAGAGAGGTTGCTAAATAGAATATTTGCCTCTTTATGTTGAAGTTGTAAAATTGACAGAGACATGTTTCATGGTCTGGAGGGAACCGATGAATTTTGATTGAAAAATTATTTGCAACGAAAATTGATGACTGACAAATAAAAACAAACTGAGTTGGGCGTAGGACAGCGTCTTATTTCTTGTTGACGATGGCATCCACGTCATCATCAATGCATATGTAATTTTAACAAAAGAAGGACGTTTTTTCTTGACATCGCCTGTTGTCCTGCTCCCTATTCTTTAAAATCCAAAACAATGAACAGCGCAGTAAGCAACATAATATATCCTATTTTCATACAAAGGGCGAAGGCCAAGGACAACTTCTTCTCGTTACGCTGTAAGGGAAAATAACTCAGCAGTTACCACAACAAGCGGCATCGTCGTAGAGTCAAACACTGTCTTTGTGGGGTCAAGAGCCAATTTGATTGTGAAACCATCCTTCTTGGTGTGCCTTTGTGTAATTCATTTCAGAAATGCGGTAGAAGGGAAGCCAAGTAGAATTGAATGAAGATCCTTTCAAAGGAAGAGTATTTTGTGCAAACGTTAGGTCAGTTAATCCGATGTAGCTATAGGCGAAGGGAGTTCAGCGACAATGGGGCACACAAGTTGAATACGACGCTAGGAAAAGCAGCAACAAATTGTAAGTGGTTTGGAGGGCTTATTCGCCAAAGCAGTATGGACACAATAAAATTCAGGAAACTTTTTTCTTAAACTGGACAAGTTATTTACTTAAAAAGGGTTGATGACCCAGGAGATGTACCTAAATAGATAAGATTTTTTCCACTGCAGGATATCCCTCACAACCTACCAAGTTTCCTCTCTAAGAGTGGTTCTCAAGAAGCCTTGGGAGTATGCCAAACCGAAGTTTTGTAGATCTGGAGCATCTGGAGGCGTACGACTGAGTTCTTCGAGGTAAACTCTGGCGTGTTCTGCAGGAGCATCTGGAGGCATACGACTGAGTTCTTCGAAGTAAACTCTGGCGTGTTCTGCAGGAGTATGGCCATTCAATCTCTGTACACACATTCAAAAACTGTACACACTGTGTTCGGGTAAAATGTGCTAAGCCAACACCTTTCATTGTAAGTGTTGGGCTTTTCCAAGGGTGTGTCTTGTCACCTATCCTATATATATATTGAATGCTACAGCACTGCCAATGTAAGGAATGTTTCGCATTTTGAGGGTGAGTCACCTTCTTTTTACTGATGAATCAGTTATCCTTCCTCCTAGACGGAACTCCAGAGCTCACGCGATAGGTATATAGCCATCTGTGCTGATGGTGGGTAAGGTTAACTCGGACAAAAAGCCTGTTCAATGTACTCTACATTCGAGATGTTGCAAATATTCGCATCCGCATACGCAAATACAGACCTTCTGTATGGATTTTGACATCTGCATCCACGGATGTTAAAAAATATCCGGATTCTACTCTAAATGCTCAATATTGAAGCAGGTTTAGAAGTTGTCGCACCTCTGGGTCTAGTAAGAGTAATGCTGAACTTTTCATTTTCTTGATTCGACAAGCTGGCTCAAGTTTAAAACAGCGAACAATCATCATCATCATCATCTTCAGACCCGCATGCTCCACTAAACGACTCGCAAGGGTAAGCCACGCATGAGAGATCTCCGGGCAACTCGATCCTCCGCCATCGACTCTAACTCATCAGGAGTTATGCCCAAGCGTGACCAGGCACGTTTTTGCACAACATTCGTTCAGTCAACAAATGTCTCGCCAGCATCCTGCGACAAGTTTCTTGAGCTATAACCTCCACCACCACATAATGCAAGAGTTCCGTCCGTGAAACCCCAACCGCTGCCATAGGCGGGGGTTCAGGGAATTTTCACCTCTCCCTGGAAGGTCCATCGCCTGTATATCCTTGGACAAGACGCCGGCTATGTTGAGATGGATGATTCCAAAGTCGTGGTCCTTGGTGCAACCGTCGTAGTTGTGATGACGAATCGCACCATCAAGCGAAATAGTTTGGGCACCCAACTCGAATAGAAAGGTCTGCAGCGTCAATTAGATAGACGCAATGGCCTGCTGTTAGAATTGTACATCGATCTGTCGCAGATATGTAAGCAGCCCCTCCTCCATAACTCTTTCCAATGATGTTCCCTGTCCTTGCCTCAAAAGTGATCCACTGGCAAACACATCTTATTGAATATGGCTTGTATCTTCGGAGAGAGAGATGGCATAAGACATCCGCGCAACAGTGGCGGCCAAATCATCAAAACAAACACCAAATTGAATTCTTCACACATTTTATTATAACGTTTCACCGAAATCCTCGATACCCGCAACTATCCAGTTGACGAATTCTGAGACCTTTGCGTAGGATCCTGCTTCATGAGGTATTCCACAACCGTTGCCCGAGCCAAATGATACGACGCCGACCACCTTGTCATTAGCCACCAACGGACTACCTGAGTCACCCCCACAGACGTCCATGCTTGAGTCCAACACGCCAGCACAGAACATGCGATCGCTGTAGAAATAGCCATAGTACAGTCTTAGGCAAGTATCCTGATCAATGATCCAGACAGACACATAACGTAAGTATTGTGTTTCGCCCGCCTCCGTTCCGCCCCAACCGCTGACAGTGGCCAGAACACCTGCGGGGGGTACTTCGTCTTGATCGGGAAGGGCTATCGGTTGGACGTTGCTCGAGAAAGCGATGTCCTGCATTACACGAAGCAGTGCTATGTCGTAATCCAGAGAGACTGAGTTAAAGCCTGCGTGGTATATACCGTCCTCAACCAAATACGACTGGCCTCCGCGTGTACTGTACTTTGATCCAACTCGAACCGTAAGCTCTACCGTGGTCGTTGTGTAGATGCAGTGGGCCGCTGTCAGGATGAACCGTGGATTCAGAATTGCTCCTCCGCACGAGTGGTAGCCATTCCGGTTGATTGATATCATCCAGGGAAAGTTTCTATCGACGGCGTATTTGCCTCCGAAAATCCTCCCGACGGCTCGTGCTCTCCCCTCAACTACAGGAGGCTGGGTGAGGCCGCACAGAAATGTCACGAGAAGCACTACTTTTAAACACATTTTCCAAAGAGTGGGGCAATTTGCCGCCAAGTCTGAGCTTTATAAGGGAAGCGTGTTTGCACGACACATCAAAGTGTTCAAATTTGATTTGATATGGAACAAGCTTCGTTTAAGACATTTGCTGACTGAAAACTAATTAAGCGAAATCATGAGTCGTGTACACCCCTGAGACGAGTGGAAGTGGAAGTTGGTTTTATTCGGCTCGCATGTTGTATTCGAGTATGAGTCAGAAGCGAAACAATTTCTTCGATTGAAGAGAGAGAAAGCAGGTTTAATTTTTAGATTGGAGGCTGGAGAGCGAAATACAAACCATGCTCAAGAGTTTTCCGTTTCACACTCCGTTTCACTCAATTTTAAAAGATGAAGAAAATATCGCCTTTTAAGGAGAAAAAATACCATAAAAAAATAAAGAGTTCATTGAAAAGTCTTTGCTAGTTTGGTTTAAGACAGAGAGAAGTTCGTTACAGCGACAAATCGCTTATAACGACCAAATTCGTCAGTCCCTTGAATGTCGTTACAACCGGTTTTGACTGTATAAACTATATTCCTTCAGAACTTGTCTTGGCATTCCTGCCCTCCTGCCAAACATGGTTTTTGTGTGGGCTACTCTTTTGGGACTGCATTAATAATTAAATCTTTTACAGCTCTGACGAATCCAAGAAGTCTGGACTGTGTGGAAGGCATGGCCAACCTGTCTCCGGCCCAAAGAGTAAGAGGATCAGGGCAATAGAGGATCGTGTCTCAGGTGGAACTATATTCGTGCTCAACTGTAGGCAACTAACCAGTGAAAGCGATGGCTGGACAAGCAGAAGGGCCCACATTTTTGGGGCGACTACGAAGAAGCGTTGGAGTCGACGCACTAACGATTGCTCTAACATCAATTCTTTCCAAACATGAATTAAATACTACTACTTATGCGAATGGCGGCCGTGGCGTTGTGGGTTGGTGCTACGACCCTTATGCACTTGACCCTACGCAGCACAGGTTCGAGCAAAATTCTTTTCAGGGTCCTACCTCTTTCGTGTCACTGACAATGCTTAAAGACTACTCACTGTCTACAGAAAGTTAGTCAAATTGGTAGTTCGGAGATGGCATAAAACTGTTGGTCCCTGTCACTAGTGGGAGAACAAAAGCGGTCACAACACGAGTGTTTGCTCAGAAGCGAGGACCTGCTCCTCTACCGTCTGTAACGCCATCCATAGTATATTCTTATACTTATGCGGGCGTGCCACAGGGTTCAGTTTTGTGCCCAATCCTCTTCCCCACCCATTCCTCGCCCCCAACCCCTCGCTGTTGTTGTGCACACAAGCAGGGGTTGAAATATCCAAGAATGTACAAATATCCAGACTCCACAAGCACCCTCTCTGTCATCTAAACAAATGGCTTATCATTGTTGTACAGATTCCGATATGAACGTAGGACTCTCTGCCAGAGGATACCTCGGTAGTCATAAACATATCAACGCCACCAATCATGGATATGATACGGCCAGGGGTTACTCATTTATCAGCCCCAATAAATAGGGATATCAAAGCTCCAGATGACGATGCGGTCATACGATCGCTAAATGAATCGAACACAAACGAAACCACCTGAGCTCGAATAGGACAGATGCAAATAATGAAAGAGACTAATCACTTAAGATCAGGGTGCGATTGCCGATGACGATCGATAACGAATGGGACGAGATCATTTTAATTTCAAAAGGAAAGTTTGCCAGTTTTCTTTTGCAAATTGGTAAAGAGAGCATGGCTATCTGTCATAAAGCCCAGAAATGGGTTTATGTTTTGCCATGCAATGCAGACCAATGCTACACCAGGATGCACATCAGACTTGGGAAAAAAATGTGATCCAGGGAAAGAAATGCATGGCGTAGAAGTCGTTAATTTAATTCTATTTAATCCAGTCTAATCTATCGTACAACAAGGGGTACGCTGTCCGTGCAGGGGGCTAGCACGGACAATCTACTTCTGCACTTTATCTAGAAACGTTCTTTCTACAGAGGAGATATGTCCATCATTGAAAGAATTCCACCTCTCCAACAGCTGATGTAACCAGTAGTGTCTAGTGTCGACTCACCATTACGACCGCACTTGCCGCTGGTCAGATCATAACTGCCTGAGACTGACACATGCACACATGCAACGAAGATAAGAGCTAAGATACATGTGATGAGTGTTATGGCTTATCGAAGAGAACTGCAGTTTCCCTCAAATAATCCAAACGGAAAACACATGATTCCAGGAATGTCGATCAGTTGACTCTAGAGCCCAATTTTGGTTATATAATTAAGGGAGTACCAACGTTTGGTAGTTCAGTGGCGTTTTTGCTAGAGTGTGGTAATGACTCTATGGCCTTTCACCCTGGCACAGGCGAATGTGAAACTGTTCGGATATCTCGTCAAGGCATGCGCGACAGTTCATGGCTACCTTAGAGTTTATTGAGAACGATCCCCGTGGTTGATGTTGCACTCCACCTCAACCAGGACAGGCTAATTGCTATTGTTTCCGCTTGCAGGGCCCTGCAGTGACTAGGATAACGAATTGGTTTATTTAAATAAAGATGTTCAGAGGATACACCACTTCCTACTCCATCTTCAGGTTTAGGTCCATCTGTGTAGAAGAGTAAGGCGTTTCCGAAGAAGGCGACATACAAATATCAACGCCGCCCCCCGTAGACTTTAACAATTTCATTCAGCATTCATACAATCCCCGGACGACTATAAAATCACACTTTCTAGCGCCTGATCTGCAATGCCATCTCCCGAGAATACTCGTTTCTTTCTACTGTCTACTGCCTAGTAAATATAAATGACAACTTTTATTATTTTCCTTTTTTCCTAAGAACTTCGGACATTAGCATACTGATTGTCTCAAGGAGGAGAGGACCACATGGGAAGCAAAGTCCACTGTCTCATGTGGTTCACATTCCCTTCTCAACATGACGCTCATTTCTGCTTTGCTGCTGGCCCATAACTGACACCCCGACACTGCGAAATGAAGGACTATTGTCCTTCGGAAATTGTGAAAAAACCAAATTGGATTTCTGAATGGCTTAACTTGTTTTCTGCCACATTTTCCTCGACCCGGCACAGCTTCGAGATAATTGAATTCAAACATTTATCAAATCCTTATGTGATTACCACCAAGCGCTTGCCATTCGAAGGACGACTCAACGCCGGACGGGGGATTTCTCTGATTTAAGACATCTATCTCGAACCGCATCGTATTTTAATGGCATCATCCTCCCCACACGTTGCAGAACTGTATGCGGTCACCTCGCTTATAAATTGTTAATACGACGCCAGCATTCAATTCATTTGGCTTGCAGTAGCTGTGTGTGTGTGTTTGCGATTGTGGATATAGTTCACAAATTTATTCTCCACCCAAAGTCTTGTCACCCAACCCATTTCGAAAGTTCAGCTGCAGACAACCTACCGTTCACTCGTAAGCACCTGTTGTGCTTGTGTCAGCTTGCGGTAATTGCGATGTGGTGGCTCAGCCTGGGTCCGAGCAGAAGGGTGGTAACCGCTCGTTGTTGCAGCACAGTTTCAAGTTCCATCATGTGGTTTATTCACCACCTAAGCGCTAAAGGAAATATTCTAACCATTCATCTATGATGTGACCCACCCTAGCATGTAGTGCAGCCTGCAGTGTTGCAGAATAATGCCTGCAGCCACGCGCAGACTGGGGGACAATTGAAAGGGCTTGCCTATGAGAAATTGTGTGAAAAGTTTGGTTTCCTTATTACACAATTGCAGGTAAATGAAGGTTTTTTATTACGACCAGGGAATGCTTTAGAAGCATGCATTGAACCAGAGTTACCAAGGTTGCTGCATTTCTATTCATACTGCGCGCAACGAATAGGCTGTTTGTCCTTGAGAAATGCCTACATTCGGCATAGCTTCTCTAGCACGAGACATAGGGTGTTGATTATGATGAAACACAAATGTGTTTTGTAACAGTTGTTGTTGGAGTGCATTCTGATTTATCGAACAAAACTATCCTCTCCGATGAGTCTCGTTTTCAGGTTGTGTTCATCAAATTTGTCAATTTGGGGTTTGGAAAATCAACAAAAGACTGATTGAAAACCAACAAACAAGTACATTCATAACAAGTCCCTTTTGATGTCGATTTTATGCCGGGCGTACAATTTGATGTCTATTCTGAGAAAATTCGATTGGGAAAGTAGTTCTGAGTTCATTCATTGTGTCCAAATTGCACAGTATGGATGTGAACAAGCACATGACGGTCAAGAACAAAAGATTATCGGTTATTGTTTATGTCCGCCATGACCTTGAATGCAGCATTTATCGCTGGAAGTCTATTTATTTCCTAATGTTGTACACATAACGAACACACCCAAAGTACTTGCTGAAACGTATAGTTTAGGTAGGTGTAGGTGAGATACTTGGGTAAACGGGTGCTAAGCCGTATAACTTTGTTGGCTAGTCCTATTTTCATTTCATGTTAATTGAGTACTCCAACTATCATCGCTAGCAACTTTTTGTCACATTCATGGAGTTTGTCGGTTTTTGCACTGTTCAGAGTAGTCAGACTAATGCGAGTTGCCTCGCATGTGGTTAGGGACTTTCAGCTTTTATTGGCGTCCTCTCATCTTGCCATCCACTCTCTACATGACATCCAGAAGAGGTGCATTGATACATAGGATTGCCTGGGGTGGATCGGTTTCTCAAGCTTCATCCGGTTATGTGGCCTGTGACCTGGGACGCATCATAGATTTATCGAGTGTTGTATGGCGGGAACCTTGAGCTCTTCTCCAGCCAACTACCAGCCTAAACTTGACTTTTCTGTTGCCGAATAGATATTTATTGCATACCAACGACATCAGTCACAGCATCTGTGAGACATCTGAACTAGTGTTGAGTAGGACACGTATATTTGAATTTGTTTGAGGTTCTCATTTCAGAAAGTGAGGCGGTACAATCCACCCCACATCATCTGAGGTGTAAAATTTGTCACATAAGAATGATTTCCATGCGCCATTATTTGCATGACGTTGCATGTGTTGTCACAAATTTGAATGAATGATGATAATTCGCCAGTTAAATGTAAATTTTCCTTGCTTCTAAAGGGTGATTTTTTAAAGGCTATAGGAAAGTTTTTCAAAAAAAAAAAAAAAAACACATGATTCAGAAAAATTCATGAAATCTTTATTTGAACCGATAGTGCTGTCCATATAATTTAATGTTTGAAGATTATTTCATGCAAATGTTGACCTTGACTGCGCCTCTAATGGTCCCTCCGCTTAGTCCAATTGTGGCATACTCTTTCCAACATTTCGGCAGGTATCTCACGAATAAATGCTTCAATGTTGTCTCCCAATGCGTCAATTGAAGCGGGCTTGTCGGTATAGACATGAGCTTTAACATAGCCCCACAAAAAATAGTCCCCCACAAAAAGGCTGCCAACGTGATAAATCCATTGTTGCGCATGGTGTGTGGCATGTGGCACCGTCTTGTTTAAACCAGTGTTGCCAAAAAGATAATAGCTAAAAAATTACCCTTTATTACACACTTATATTATCCGCCAAATATCCCATAAATGACAACAGAAACGAAAATGTCCCAAGATGACATTGGGAGTCAATGATTTTTGTCGATACTTCGTCTACTCAGAGCAGAAATGAAGTATGATAGAGATGTCCAACTTCTACCTCTATTGCCCCTTACAATTTTTTACTAAAGCCAAAGTGACTAATCACAGAACAGCATTTACGTTATCGTGAATAGCCGCCAAAAATTCATGAATAACTGTAAAAAAGTATATGGAATTCGTCGATGGACTAGGGGTCAATCAGCTCATCATACTTCATTTCTGACTCAGAGGAAGAAATTATCCCTGAGAATCACAAAAATGGACGCGTGACAAATATTTTGTTTGAGGTGTTGGGACATTTCTGTAGAGATGTATGGGACATTTGTAGTGCATCTTGTATGAGTAACACAACACTAATCTGAACACAATCATAAACAAATGCCTAAGTAAGTGTTGATATCGTCCACAGATTCCCTTTAATTTTCTGAAGTAACGCAGTATTTACATTCTTAAAAACGGACGATGTTCTAGTTGCTGCAATGTTTCATCCGAAAATACGGTCGGAATATGTTTCAGGGAGTACGCCAACGATATCCGTCTTTTTTGCAAGCGTTTATACGCTTAAACTGTGAGTGCACAAAAAACGATCATCACCGCTTAATAATTCATCATGAAAACTTGGCAGCACAAGTGACATTTGTGGCATTTGCAAACAGCCAGCTGTCAAAAAAAAAAACTTAAATCAGCGTCTGCTCTCGTGCTCACGTAATTTTTTGTTCTCACTACTCACGATTTATCTCACTCGGCCATTTTAATGTCTGTATTTTTTTTTTCTGTGTCAAATATATAAATGAATTCAGAGATGCATTTTATGACGTTTCATAGTTGATTGTGGATAACACATAAAAAATAACGATTGGAAGCATTGTTTTTATCGACGCATATCTCACAAGCGGCGCTAATTATCCCGGTTAACTTAAGCGGTTATAGGATTCGTTGACATACGCTTGACATACGCTTTCTTCAAAAAGTTGGATGAAATCATGCTCGTGAAACTGAAGAGGAGGCCCCCAAAAAACGATCTGTTCCAAGGACATAAACGCACTTTGAAATTTTACATATAATTTTACAACAATAATCTGGGTGGCTCACATCCTATTGAGCGCCAGGGTTAGCCAGGTTCTCTGACAAGTGCATAGGACTTCCAATGCAACTGCGGAATCTTAGACAACAGGAATTCTCTTTGAACGGGGTCAGAGAATTGGTAAAAAATGGAAAGTGGCGCCATGCAAATTGTTTGTCATAACTGTAATAGAACCTGGAAACAATAGGCTCAAGTGCGTAGGGCTCGACGCACATATCACAACAACACTACTTCACGGCGCGACGGCGACCACATTTCGAAAGCATTGGCATTTAGATATAATTTCGATGGTGCGTTCGTTCTGGCAGAGACTGCGCAAAGCTACAACCATGACGTCTGGTCTGGTCTTACCTCTCGTCGCATATTGTCTCAATACCGTAGACGTCCATTGCCGTTACAAATTTACTGTGAAAGTAGCAGCACAGTCTACCGAGTAGTATTTGAGTTATTGACAGACAGACATTCGTTTTCATATATTGTATGTAAATGTCTAAGTGCGTGAGTATATATTACAACGCAAATATGTACGGCTTACAATTGAAAAAGAACAATTTTTAATATTTTTGACACACTTGCGTTATTATGGCAATAAATATTAATTTATTTAAAAGCATTCCAAAGAAATGTAGGTGGCCCACAACTCTGAGCATCGATTTTATGAAAAATGCGATGTCCGGAAATTGAAATATATCAGAATCTCCTTTTTTTTTTGGATCCCTCACACACTGGTGTGCACTGTGGAGTTATTTCGATCGATAGTCATCCCACATTAAGTTCATCAAAAATGCGAAGATTCTTGAAAATCTGATACAGAAAGCCGTATGTCGTCATCAGAAAATTGATGTAAATAACGGAAATCGTTATTCAAAGTGAATATTAAATTTGGAGTGCGTGCATTAATGTGCCAAGTTGTTTGTGAAAATCAAATTTTGAACGGTGGGGGGAGCTGAAGATGTTCCATCATGAATTGCTCTTATCCTTTGTTGTATCATTCAGTGATCCATCAGTCAGCATTTAAATGCAAATCAAGTTATTCATCTTGTCAGATAATGGAATGGTTATCAAGTAGAATTTATAGTTTCATGACTTTTTCGGGGTGCATTGGACGCTCTTGGATCTCATTTGGATTGGTATCGTCCTAAATTCGGCAATGTTGTTTCTTGACGTACACATTCATTCAGAAGAGGGTCTCATCGCAGGACGAATATGGCGACCGAAAAATGGGCGAAGCGCAGCACCTTGACCGAAAAGATCACCAATTTTTATAAAAAGTGCACGTGTGTTGTACGCAATGCGCATCTATGGTGGTTTAGCAAAACAGACAGCTAATTTGACAGATGTAGCTTCAACAACATATGGCCCGTAATAAACTGTTACACTTCGGAAGTCCCTAAAGGAAGACATTTTATTTTGAGACCAAGGACACAAGGGTTGGCAAGAGCAATTCTGCGTTTGACCTCGCTATTATTGTTGTTTGTACTAGACGATGCCCTTAGCGCTTATATCTGGTCATCATGGAGAAGACAACAACATCGCTGACTCAATAAACTCGCTCGAAGACTGACGTTCGGGTTCACAGTTTAAACTTAAGATTCGTTTATTGAACAAATATTGAAACAGATTGCAATCCGCCGACATTTAACACCAATGAACACAGGTGCCTCCTCCGTATGTCTTGACCCCGGGCACTCCATTGAGCGGCGCAAACTATAAAAAACGTATCACTCAAAAAAGGAGCGAACAGAGGACGTACTCGAGGTCTATGTGTAAACATCTTATCAGCACAGTGTCCCCCCAATCGGATGATTTGCTTACAGCGCAGCAACCAATCTAAACCTAGTTGCGGAGATTAACCAAGATGTACATTTGCTCCGACTCGGATTTGCAATACATAAGCTAGTAGTGAGCAATAAAACGATGTTAATGTTCTTCAGACTATCAGTAAATGAATCACCAAATGTTGAAATCTGCTTTCATGCAACCACCTGCCGTGGACACAACTTAAATTGCGTTTGTACTGAACAAAACTCTGGTGTTCTATGTATTGATCAAATGAGATGTGATGCAAACTGTTTCAATACAGGGATTGTTAAACAATATAAAAACTTAGGTGTTATAATCGACCGGAATTTAAGTTGATACGACCACAGTTTAAGTTTAAAATCCTTTTGGTTGGTTTTGTTGTTAGATATTATTGTTCTACGAAAACATTAAAGACAATCTTGGGATTTTTCCAATCCAAATTGCGGTATGGTATGAGCTCATGGGGTGGTGCATATCGCTGTCAACTTCAGCGGGTGACTTTTATTCAAAAAAAGTAATTAGAAAAATATGTAAAACGACCCGTCTGGCTCATTTAATGGAATTATTCAGGAAATAAAATGTATTACCTGCAAGACACTTGTATTACTTTAAAGTACTCAAAATATTCTATGAGAGAGCTGGATATTTACAAAGCCCTATTTCAGATGTTTATGACCTACGGAGCAACTCTGAAGCCATCGTCTGTATTCCCCCTTTTCGCACTTCAAACATGAGAAAGTTTTATTCGACCACTTCTTGTAAACTATTTAATACTCCACCCCATAGACATACGAATCATTAGATCACTTTCCGAATTTAAAAAAAAATGAAATTGTGGATTTTTAATTACGACAACAATGAATCTGAAACCTTGTTGCGCTTTATAAATTGATGTATTTAGAGTTTTTGATTTAATTAATTTTTGTTATTATTTTAATTGTAATGCTGATTCTAAATTTCATGAATTAGATTTGAATTTAGGAATTTTTCAATTACTTACCTACATTTAATGCACATATGTACACTATGTCTATCCACCCCACTATATATATTTATTTTACTTGAAGTGACATTTCTCCTATTTTTTTGTTAAATATTAATCTCACTAACTATTCTGTTAATTTATATTTCATGGATTGTTATACCTACTTGTATAAGATTATATGAAAGAGAATACAGTAAAAAAAATCTATGATATCCGAAAGGACAATGAACCTTCACAGAATACAAAGTATTTTATTTAAAAAATGAGTCGTGAATGATTTGGGGACGAATGTTTAATCAGGTTCAATTTATGGTAACGTTGATACAATGGGCTTATGATAGCTGAAATAGGAAACGTATACTTGAGACAACAATGCATTGAGATGTCGTTGGAATACTACTTCGATGACTGTACCACTTTGAGTGGTGGACATTTCTGGCTAAGAGTTTATTTGAAGCTTTAGAGTATCTCTCAAAAACTCGACCAGGGGTACAGCCGCAGGCTTAGAATCATTGGCCACAGATGATAGTTCTTTCCCAGTAGAGCTGCACCACCTTCTGTGAATGGCAAAAGTACGAAGTGAATGAAGTCGATGATTTTATCCATGAACCAGTCCATGGAGAGATGTAGACAACAACAGAAATTACGCTCCGGTCATTTGGAAGAATACATTCAGCTGCACGTATATCCCCGATATCTCGAATTGCAGTACCCAATCCTTTGGTTTGGCGATATTTAATTTCCATATTATTGGAGAACTGACTGACATGAGAACTGAGTCCATTTTTTCAAAATAGCAACACCACCAGCGCGTCTTTCTGGTCGCTTGTATCAGAGTTTGGAATGTCAAAGAACTCTTTATCATTAACCCATGTCTCGGAGAGCATGAGTTTTTGAGTTACGTTGTCGTTGAAGTCGCTGCAATATGCTCGTAAGTTTTGACAGTTCAAGGCGAATAACGAGATTTTATCCTTGGTAAACTTTTACAGGTAATTCAACACTTCACTTAATTATAATCATGCAAATATTAAAATAATACTAGTTACTACTCAAACATAAAATAGACGTCGTTCTACTGCTTGCATTGGATATACTTATTAAATTGTTTTATTATAATCGTTAAAACGTCACGGTACACTTTCACCATCGGTAACAGGGCTATTCACACTCATGACGGTCGGCTGCGTGCGCAACTATATTTTGATGTCATTTCCGGTTACGACTTCCGTCCCGTTTAGTTTCGAATCCACGCGCATTCGTGTGTCAGGGGCGAGCGATAAGATGTTTACACATCAATAAACTGTTGCATTGCCGAGAAAATCAAAAATATATAAAATTGACAGCATTCATAATATCCTTCTCCTAATTGCCATCACAAAATACTCCTCCCAACAAGACGCCTTGTTTAAAGGGAAGTTTCCATCGTGCAATCATTCTAAACACTCACTTCATATTCACTGTTCAATCACTCACCTCTATGGTCACATGATGTCCTCTGCCGCGATAGTTCTCACTGTTACCAGATCGAAGGTTCTTCGAATCGATTTGAACGTTGGTCTGCATCGTGCTGCAGTACTCTGAAAATAGACAAAAATAGAGACTGCCGTCATGAACCGTCACACTATGTTTTGTTTGTAATTATTTTCTTGCCTTTCAAACTCTTCTTCGAGATTAATTTAAAATTAATTGCAAGACGTTTGACTCACATGGCAACAGATTTTAAATTGAAATTCAATTCACATTTTTCCTTAATCAAGGAGCAACATTGTTAGACCGCAAAAAGGATTCACCTTACACATCGGGTAGCAAAAAAGGGACTAACAAAGTTTCCACACACACGCAGCCTGTGGAGTTTCGCAAAGTTTTGGGTTTCCACACACCCACGACTCTGAAGCAATGCATTCCCTATCAAATCTAGTATTCACGCTGATTAATGACCACGCCCGACGGCCGTGGTTCTCTATCCCTTTGAACAGTTTGAGTGATTTATTTGACTCGTTCCGAAGGTAATCTCAGATCTTGTACACTTCCTTAACTGGCTTTGAATGCAGTCGCAAGCAATAAAGCAAACTTTTTGCTCGCCCTTAACCTCCCACATGGGCGGGATACATGTTTTTACGACGGATTTAGCTGGTAGTAAATGGAGGCTTTGGGTAAACCATGTAGGAAGCAATCAACAGTTAATGAGCCGACTTCATGTGTGGCTGCTGTTGATAGTTGGCTTTATTATTGCAAATTCTCACCTCTCTTGTGCTTGTTTTTTAAGAGGAAGCAACGTTGTCTTCTTGGGCATGAGAAATTAATCCTTGAATATGCACTTATGTGCAAATTCGTGAGACATGAAACCACATAATTCACGGGGGCCAGGCGGTAGCACGAAAATTCAGTATTTGTTCCCAGCCCTTGAATGGATGGGCAGTGGTGGTTCAATTGGTGATGAAGGTTGCCTTGAAAATAGGACCTCGGATTTGGTAGTTGGCCTAGTGTTGTACTTAGCTGAGACAGTGACAGAGTTTGTGAATGATTCCCACTTTTTCAGCTGCCTCACTAGATTTCTTTTCGTCAAAATAAGTTACCGTTGCCTTGCTGTCCATACCATACCCTACAACTTTTATTATTGTGCGTGTGTGTTTGGAGGCGGTTCGAATCAACTCAATTAGCACTAAGTGACATTGATGATGGCACACCTCTGAAAGAACTTAGAACCATCGTGCGGTGTTCAGGATCTTTAATAATTTGTCCATGCTCCTTTCAATAAAGAGTCCGATGCCTTGATCTAGCAAACCCTCGATATGCGCTCAGGAAGTGGGTCAAGATCTTGCTTCTGCCGTGCAATTCGGTGTACGGCAGTGTCAATTAAGAGGACTGTGGCAGTTAGATGACCATCTGTGCTTGATATCAAATACGTTGACCATGCCTTCCTATTGCCATTTACTACCACTGCTTGGGTACAAAAAATGCACAACTAGAGACCATCTAAGGCTAGCCATCTTGAAGAAACATCTTATTTATTTCTGCTTGGTCTACCAAATGGAATGTGCACTCCATACTTCCAAAGCTATAGACTAAAGAGCGTGGCTCCTTGTTTGGCCAGTTCGGTGACTTGGCATATATTAGGACAACTTTGTCCTCGTCCGCTACTGCACCAAGCACATTGCGACATTCCTGGACTTAGTTTGATTTTATGGTGGGAGCATATACACGATTTCCGTACCCGCGCCCGTCACAGATTAAGAATATACGCTTGCTTGCAATCCGCTCTTGTGCGTCGGCATATTTTTTTAAATCTATTTGGGATGAAATATAGTCTGTTCGATAGGGCGCGAATGGAGACTGGAGCCCTGCTTGGTGCCCAGTAGTCAGACCCATACTACTGCATAGAGTTGCGATTTGGTAGACTGCACTCGAAAAATAACCATCAACTGGAACCGTTTCTTGGGTGCAACGGATGGCATGCGTATGTATCAGCAAAGCGTTATGAACAAACTCCTTCGCAGCACTGTGGACACTCTCCAATCTCCCGCCAACATACTAGCAGACTGAAATCTCAGAATATGTAGAAATAACTCGTTATGGACACTCCACTATAGCAGGCATAAAATAAAGATCCACACCCGAAGACACCGCTCAACTCCTCTTCGAGAAGGATTTCTCAACCACCATCCCCCGCAGATAATACTGAGATTCTGAACACCAAACGCTGGATGATCCCCTGCGAATTTTTACAGATGGATCGAGGATGGATGAAGGTTGAGGCGGGGTCTTCTCTAAGGATATAAACATTCGTTAACCGAATCACTGCAGTGTCCTTCAAGCAGAAACTATAGCAAGGTAATTGTTCGGAACGGAAACTTTTCCGGAACGCATACTCTGTCCCACAATTCTCCGCGATAAATTCGAATTTGACGTTTGGCTGACACGCATGTTTGTAAAAAAACGAAATTGAATGCGTAGCAACGCAGCATTCTATGTTGCATTCGCGTTATTTCATGAATAACTGCCAAAAAGCCTCTTAAATCCATCTTCGATGGGATAGGGGTCAATGGCCATCTTATAGTACTTTATTTCTTTTCCGTACTAAACTTCCTGGCATATGCCAAGTATAGTCACCTCACTTCTCGCGTAGGTTTTTCGCTCTTGAGTTGAGTAACAACCACTTTGCATCCTAACTCTGAGCGTCTTAAATTATTATCTTATTCGCATTGAGTCCATCGAAAACCGCCGAAACACTGCTGATCTGCTGTACCTCCACCAACTAATTACTGGCAAGACAAGACAACAACTAAGACTGGTTAAAAACAATCTCAGGTTCTCAGCCCATTTCAGCGACGTCCATCGCAGCAAATATGTTCACCCGATTCAGAAAATAAAATAAAACTCGCCGTTCAGAAGAAAAGTACAATTTCCAGTCAATTCGATTCATATAGAAACAATCAACTACAGTCGAACCCGGATGATAGCACATCGCTTAACGGCACAACCCGTTTTATATCACACCAAAAATAAAGGGTGATTTGTTGGCTATTATCTTTTTGGCAACACTGGTTTAAACAGCTGACGCACGTTTCGTGTTTTGTTTCACTGTCAAACATCTTCAGTTTGGTCTATAATTTAACCATGAATCGTCTCACAAACGAACAACGCTTGCAAATTATTGAATTTTATTATCAAAATGCGTGCTCTGTGAAGATAGTGCATCGCGCGCTTCTTCCATTTTATTGTGACTAAATTTCGCACCAAATTTACATTAAACCACCAACTGGCTTACATAGAATGCGAACTGAAGAAAATATCGCAGCTGTATCGGCTATGATGTGTGTTAATGATGACCATCATTGGACCGTACTTCTTCAAAGATGATGCGAATCGTAACGTAATTGTGAATGGTGAGCACTACCGTGAGATGATATCCAACTTTTTTTTGCCCAAAATGCAAGAGCTTGACTTGCATGACATGTGGTTTCAACAAGACGGTGCCACATGCCACACAGCACGCGCAGAATGGACTTATTGAGAGGCGAGTTCGGTGAACATTTTATTTCACGTTCGGGACCGGTCAATTGGCCGCCTAGATCGTGCGATTTAACGCCTTTAGACTATTTTTTGTGGGGCTATGTTAAAGCTCATGTCTATACAGACAAGCCCGCTTCAATTGACGCATTGGGAGACAACATTGAAGCATTTATTCGTGAGATACCGGCCGAATTGTTGGAAAGAGTATGCCAAAATTTGGACTAAGCGTATGGACCATTTGACCATCGCAGTCAAGGCCAACATTTGCATGAAATAATCTTCAAACATTAAATTATATGGACAGCACTATCGGTTCAAATAAAGATTTCATTCATTTGTCTGAATTTTATGTGTTTCTTTTTTTTTATAAAAGCTTTCCTATAGCTTTTAAAAAATCACCCTATATGACAAAACAAACAGTCGACTTACAATCGTGCCCTCTTATTAGCACATCCAACACGGACCCATAATGCACTTGATTTCCAAGAGAAGATTTTTGTTTTGAAATTGACTTATAACATATGAGTTATACCTTACACTGCATTTGAATTCCTACCTATCCTGGAAGTTTTCCACTATTTTTATGTGTGTGCATGTATGCTAGACTTGACTTTCTGCCTGTCCTGGAAGTTCCCCACTATTTTGATTTGTGTGCATGTACGCTAGGTTGCTAGAATTTGTGAAGTCCACCCTTTTATTGCATCTTCGCATATTTAAACAGATCTTTCTTACAAAGATCGGATAAAACAACAACCCGCTTAATGTCACAATATTTCATTGCACGGTTGATGTGCTATTATCCAGGTTCCACTGTACTAACGGAGGTTTAAAAAAAAGAAACAAGTAGTTAGAGAAACAACAACATTCTCAACAACCTCTCTTCGCAACCACATTTAGTTCCGTTATTTCCTACTGCTCACTAGCATCTAGGTTATGCATTAGTTCTAGATTGTTGATGTTCATTGCATGTGTAGTGTATTGGCAATGCTACGGTAGAGCGTGGGAGCATAGAAGCTACTCTCCGATAAGACATAATGCTCATGACATGCATCTTAGCTCTTATCGTTGTTGTGTGTGCATGTCCAATCTTGTCTCAGGGCAGCTGTGATCTGATCACCGGCAAGTAAGGCCGTAGTGGTGGAGCAATACTACGGCATGTATTAAGCTTAATAAATTGGGAGCGTTGACCACACTATCCTAGGTGCTAATCGCGGATGGAGAGAACTTCAAAACAAAAGTGGTCTGGCCTGGAAATGAGTAAAGTTTTTGGCTTACTGTAACATTATTCACAGTAGCAAGTAAGAGAAATGGTAAGCGGGCAACTAAATTTACTCCGAGCGGACAGGTGACAATACTGGAATCCAAAAGGGCTGCGGAGTTGATGGCAGCTACTTATCTAACCTAACTTAATCATCTATAATATTAAGGTCTACGTTCTCGAGTCGAATCCATCCTGTTTCCGTTGCTGATGTCCTCTGCCTCGGTTATGTCCTTATGCCATGAAGTCCTTCAGAGAAATTACTTCGAATCCATCACCACCATGTTTCACAATACACTATCCAATCAATTTGAGTGTCAATAGCCTGTCAGTCAACATTAAGTACTCCTCGTATTCATTAGTATCCATAGAAGGCGATGCAATTAAGCTTTCACAACCTTCTCCCACGTTGAATGTCTACACAACGATATCAAATATTACACGGTCCAGTCATCAGTTCCACTACTTCGCCTTTAAATGACCTTCATTCGCCCGAAACACTGAATACTGCTTCTTTCAATTTGATTAAAGGCATTGCAACCATTTTCCACACTTCGTCGAGCCATTTTGTTGATGAGAAGAGGAGAGATGAAGAGGAACGAAGAATTTTTTTTTTCCTCCTTCTTCTTCATCTTTCAAATATAATACGCTCATGGTTAACCCTCTAAGACCATTACCCTAACCGAACGTGACTGAATGATGCGCCTTTCATATGAATGGCTTAGAAATTGATGATGCGATGAGAAGAGCAGAAATTCTCTACGACAGGCGAAAAATTGCCTCCTCTCTGTGACACCCTTAGCAACACGCAGCAAATTAGATGTTCAATGCCGCGCCGCACAGTGAACTGAGAGCGGAAAAAAAAATCTTTGGACTCAATTATTTACAAGCCCTCAAAGGTAACAAAATATTTATTCAAGATGCGAAGCATATTTTCAAGAAAAGCCTAAACGCCTTTTTTCAGCCTTCTTAAAATAAATTCGAATACCATTTTGTTGATCTATTCTTGACTATTTAAAATAAAACAAAAAACCACTACCGCGGCTCTGTTTTCTTCATTTCGCACCAATCTCTGCCGGGTTGGAGGCTTATGGTTCAAAAGTAAAGACGCTCAACCATTTCCACGATGCGACGAAATGCCTGCACACTGAAGCCAAGATGACGACCGACCTCACTCCGAACTCCACATTACGTTCGATAATATTTTTCAATAATTTGCGCACGTTCGGCAAGAGTGAAGCGATGCATGACTATTGCAAAACGTACTGAATATTTTTGCAGCAGTTGATAGTCACTCTTAACAAGGGCACGGCTTTCAAAACAACTTCTTTTGTTGAAGAGCCCCTCAACTTTATCACTGATTGCACAGGATCCACCTACTGCCCTTCAGTGACATTCCACCATTTTCATAAACATTTCAAAATATTGCAAAAATTCGCATTGAACCGCAAATTCCATTTTGTTTGGTTGCAAAAAAAGCGCCATAAGATAAAAAAACAAGACACTAGCCCGTGTCTGAGCCAAACCATTAAAGTCACAGCATTACAAAATTAGGTAACCAATAAATTCTTGTCCAAAGAACTGCACGATGCTGCTCTCTCTGGTGCACAATGACGTCGGTATTTAACAACAGAAAAAAATAAATAAACAACGACGAAGTGTGGGGTTATCCACGTGCTCGTACATCCTCGTGCATACGTACATCAACATGTTCTCTCCAGTAATGGATTTGCTTCCATAGCAAACAAAAAACGAAGACAACCAGCCACCACACCCAGTGGCATGCAGATTCTTGTCAAACAGTGTATTTTATGAATCTTGGCCCAAAACAGGAATCACCTGCGGGAAACATCGCTTTTCATTGCTTTGGATTACTCCAACAAGTAAGGATGTGCTTTTAAAAATCTTGACTGAATTATCTTCCAGCGAGTTATATGTTCAGGCTTTGGACGAGGGACACCATTAGAGGCCACTCAGTGGGACACCGGGCTCCGGGCGTTTTTGTGAACCCATACTAAGTGCTGTCGTAGATAGGGCCATGCCACGACGGCAGCAACAAGCCTTACGGCTCTCTGAAATGTAAGCGGTACAGCGAAGGATTTGCACTGGCATCCATAGGAGACCACTTTAACGTGTTGTCGACCCTAGTAGCTCTCGGTAAGCTGAACTTTTTTCGTGTATGCTGGTACACATGCTTAAAGTTGCTCGAGGCTATCCTAAATCTGGGCGACACCAATTCGTCCAGTGGGATGCATTCTCCCGTATTAAAGTTCATCCCACCGTGGCTAAGAGTTAGATTAAACGACATCCTTGTAAACTTGGCAGCTTGTTGAAAAATATGAAATTGTCTCTCATCCCAGGATTAATCTCAGACGTAAATCCCTCATCTGAGCAAGCAACCAGGAGGTCATAATTTCTCAAAATTTAACCCATTCGTTAATCATTTTTAGTTTCAAAGTGCACGCCCCTACAAGTTTGCTCACTCCTTCGAGCAGTCAATATTCGGATCATTGAAAGAGATTCTCGCACAGCTGAAGGCACCTTCATTCGGTGCCGGACACCGATACAGAGTTCGCAGACTCCGGGTCCTCTTGCAGTTCAATTATTCTGTTTGCTTGGACGAGCATAAATTTACATAGCTCTCCCGTCCGCACACAAGCGATAAGTCTGTGTGACAATATATTAGATTTCCTCTGTGCATAGACAGAGGTTTGTTTTCCTTTTCCTTAATCGCATGACCACGTCCTTGTGGTTCATGGACAAAAAAAGGACAACGTTTGTTTGGTCTGAACTGAACTCCGAATGTGCGATGACAGAGCTTACATTCTCACTTTCTCCTTAAATTAAAAGGGACAGCCAGTTGTGTATTATCAACAGACCAAGCGGCGCCTTGCTGCAAAATCCCTCCATTTGAGTCTGAAATGAGTTAATTAAAAACTCATCACGCTCGCAAGCGGGATTTAAAACCTCTTTAAGCTATCCAACGTCGAGTTAATGATTTTTACTTTAAGTTAATGTTGATTTTCCAAATTAGAACCGATCCGTTTTTTAATTAATTCACATTAGCGCAACACAGACTACTACACACCACGTCCTGCGAGAAGCGCCGCCAACGCAGTTGGTTCAAATGTACACACCACTCTTGTGCTTATTCCCATTGTGTGTATGTATTTTGTGGAATTTCTTGATTCCCTCCTTTACATGTTTAAGATTCAAATAAGTCCCCTTTTGTGGTCCTGGCTGGTTTGGATCTTTGCATCCGCATCTCGGGAGTTTGTTTCGACCCATTTGATACGTTTTATTACACAATTCGGATGCAAATGTATGTGCGAACCATTCATTTGCCATAGCTCGGTAGCAGTGCCTTTATGTCACGAAGATTAAACGCAAGGGAGTGGTGGCGTCTCTTTCATAGCCACTCTTGTGGTTCAGTTCAGGAATGGCGCGGCGCTTTCGATTGGGTTCACTCACTGTTCGCCTCAATGCCTCAACCGTAAGACGATTCAAGTGGATCATCCGAAAGGATTACGATGGTCGATGGAACGTCAAATCATGTTTGGCACATAGTTGAGAATGATTGAACCTTTTGATTTCGATTCACATTGAATGTATCAGCTTGAATTTTATGCGAATTGGAGAAAACGAATTCCTAGGAAGAATTATGGGTTCTTTTCCGTCTCTCTTCCTGGTACGGGGGGCAATTTCTTGAACAGTTTCTGGATTTAGTAGGAATACATATCTTAACACCCATCAGTGGCATATTTCATTCCGTTCTTCCCTTGAAATGTGTTCAGCGATTCATGTTGCTCGGGTGCATTAATAGAAGTCTGTCAGATAATGACTTCAAAACAAGAAGGTCCGTAGATGACGTCAAAGTTGACGCATGAAAAGGAGATAGAGTGGACAGTTTGTTGCCAGTTTGCGTAAATGAAGTCCATTTCATGGTTTCATGACAGCAAATTCTTCGCTTCCACATATTTCGCAGGGATACTTCAGTGAATGTGAAAAAGCCAGAGTCGCTGTCGGACTCCGATATTTTAAGTAGGACACACGTAAGCCCACTAACAAGCCACAATGCAGCGGTCGTGCTTTGATAGTTCACAATATTATCGTAGGCGCGAGCACAAATTTCTAGGTAGAGCTACTTCTACAAACTCGGGCCTTGACAGTTGTGAAACTGTCACAAATTTCTAGGTAGAGCTACTTCTACAAACTCGGGCTTTGACAGTTGTGAAACTGTCATCTTTTATTTACTCGCTATTTTTCACTTTTGGCAGGCTGAGGCAACTATTTGTGCACGTTATGAATTTTTTGTACAAATTTTATGTGAAATAATTCCATTTTTTTGGTAAAAGGCATTTTAGACCATTTTACTTGTGAAACGCGCGCCTTTTGGAAAAGTGAGTGAGCCGCGCTTTGACATAACATTCTCGTAAACTCCATAAAACGTGTTCCGATATCTATCAACGACAGACCGAGCGAACGTGCCATTGTGATTTGGCCTTTAAGAGTGAGTGGTCTTTTTTTGTTGAACAGTTGAAATCATGTATTCTTATAAGTCCAGGCTTTGGACGATGGAATAAAATTGTATGCATTAATATATTTAAACATCTCCTACGAAACATCTCCCTTACGAATTTACAAACTTTCATAATTCACGAGTCCACCCCCATTATGAAAAGGAAATTTGTTTTTGTGCGTGTAGAACGGGTAGATTAAGCTTCAACATAGCATGCTTTCATTATATTCAGATATGCTTATTTAGTCTTCGCAATGCCCCCTAGGCGCCTTGCGACTCGTGCCCCGTACCCGGTCCAGCCCTGCCGATATGAGAAATTTTCTTTCCGAGTGTTGCACAGTGTTTCAGCTACGAGCGATTACTCAAACATAAGTTGATGGAGGTTTTTGTGCTGTATAGTACCGGGATGTGTGCAATAGGTGGACCAATTATGGTCGGCGTTAGATATTAATCCTATCTGTGTGTACTGGTCTCTGCTCCTCAAACGGGTTGGTCTTTCCATATTGCCCGCCAAATTTGCACCTATTTCGCGATTCCAAATACCCCAACCCGTTTTCACTGTTCACAAGGAAATATTTTTAAATTTAGCATTTTTTATCGCAAAGTTGACTCTGATGGTTGCAAACTTTCAATGATAAAAATAAACCACAAACTTGAAACTTGATACTCATACTTATGTCGCACATAAGATTAATTGACATTTATTCATTCTATTTGTAAGGTTATTAGAAGTGGTAGAGTGCAACGGTACAAACCCTCACCCAACTCACTTGACATGTTTCGACCACCTCCACCAACTTTCTTTGGTGGCAGAGGATTGAGGTGTTTGAAGGGCACTCGAAAACACGTAATCACTGTGTGAAATTTCACTTGATCTCAGAAGGCAAAGCATGCACAAAATTTTCCTGAGATGAGGAGTAAAAAGGTAATAAAGTACCCACACGCTAATGTAATGGCAGTTCAAAACGTGCCTTCTCATAAAAATCAACAATTAAAAAATGGTTCTGCGTTCAAATCAAAAATTCCAGCTTTCAAGAGAGTATCAACAAAAAAGTGAAATTTAATTAGACTGCGGATGGTAGGGATGGTGGTCTATATTCATCTACCGTACTTAGACTTTGGTACATAAGCGCTTAAAATGCTTTTCACAGAAACGTAATTGTGTAAAACAATTAATAATTCATTAACTACACAGGTAGAATGTTGCTGGGCCGTCACCGTGGTGTTGTAGGAAAGGGTGGTCTTTTTGAGAGGGGGCGAATTTTAAATCGTTATTTTCTGCGACAGCTGAATTGACAGTTCTCGGATGTTTGGTTTGGTAGTTCATCACGTAAAGACTCAAGCCGGAGCTGATCGATTTTGAAAACTGAAACTAAAGTCATTGCTGAAACACCATTCCATGCAGAAGAAGTTAGCGTGTGGTGCGGTTTACTTTTATTTTTTTCTATAATTTGAGCGCACACAAGGGATTGTTAATACCCTTAAGTGTCCGGGTTCAAGACACAGCACGGGCCGAAGGTGTAGAGGGAGAAAGGGAGAGGAGGTACCTGTGCACATTGGTTTTAAATATCTGCGGATTGTATTCTGGGGGGAAGTAATGGGCTGAGAAGAGCATTCTATATTCGTGTCGTGCGGCTGATGAACGAGGCTCTAATGAGTCGATGGAATCATTGGTCCACATGCCTTCAAAAATGACGCTAGGCAAAATGTTATAGTCAACGGTGAGCGGTACGGAGACATTATTACTAAATTTTAGTGCAACGTGGGCTTATAAACAACATTAGACGCTTTATTTTGGAAACACTGCCTGGTGTAATACGAAGAGTATATTCAGAAAAACTAGACCTACAGACATCGCAACGTACGCGGTTTTATGCCCGAAATCATATTCATTAATGCGACAAAATTATGTGTCAAATAAACTCCATTTCGCGGATATTAAGGACATTTTTCTGTGTTGTATTACAATTAAGAGTTCAACGCCCCCTACCACCAAGCTTCATTTCTATCGCACCACCTTTCTTGAGTCACTGCTAACTGTGTATAACTGTCAAGAAAATCTTCTCGAATTCGAATACAAAAAATGTTACCTTGTGTCAAGTCTATATACAGTGAAAGCTCCTATTAAGGACAACTCTCTTAGGCGGATCCGCTTGAGCGGACAATTCCTCACGATCGTAGATCTGGAATTGAAGTTCCATTCTTTGCACATTCCCTTTAGCGGACACTCCTTAACCCGGACGCGAACAGGGACATCAGTCGCAAATTGTTAAATTTAATTCTCTCTCTTTCGTTCAGCTAAATATTCCAGTAGGTTTTTTTTGTTATGGTAGCTATGTGAACGATAAAGACAAACGAACTGATTTAACAAGGAAAACAACAAAATATCAACGGCACACTGGATGTGCTGCACGTGCCATCAAATCCAGTGTTGGGATCTCAATTGTCAAAGTGTTGTAGATCTCGTTTACCTTCTCAATTTCTAAGAAATTTCACATACGACGTAAACGCTTTCATAAGCAAATGAAGCGAAATAGCTCCATTCAGATGTTTGAAACACAGTTGTTACTAAAAACACTTCTTTGTAATTTTGCGCACATAATTTCCTTTGAAATTGATTTTTGAGAAGGGTTTAAGTAACAAAAAACAACAACATCAACAGTATCTGTACACAAACTGTAGCAGCTGTGTTCGGGTTATCGGTGCTAAATCAACACCGTGGGCGTTGGACTTCGCCAAGGGTGCGTCTTGTTACCTTTTCTTTTCATTGTATATATGGACTGGATGTTGCGGCACAGACGAGGAGAGAAATATTTCACATTGGGAGAGTTGAAGGTAAGTCATCTTCTTCTTGCAGATGACTTAGTTATACTCACATCTTTCCAGACGGAACTCCAAGGGTTTGTGGCTAGGTTTGTGGCCTGTAGTGATGCTGGAATAAAGGTCACCGTGAACAAATCGAAGGTTATGGTCATCTACAGAAGGCCTATTCAAAGCACTCTACACGTTAGCGGAGTCTCATTGAAGCAGGTGGATAAGTTGAAGTATCTCGGGGTCTATTTCACGAGTGATGGAAGGAGTAATGCTGAGCTTTCCTGTAGGATTGGTCAAGCTGGGTCAATTTTGAAACAAATTCGTAGATCTGTAATCAGGAAGGCCGTAGTAGTACTTGTTCCAACTCTCACCCATGGTCATGAAATTTGGGTAATGACTCAAAGACTAAGATCGCGAATACAAGCTGCTGAGATGAGATTTCTCCGTACTTTTGTGGGAATTTCTCGCCGGGATAGAGTGAGAAACACGGCAGTGCGCGAGGACCTCAACATTGAGAAGCTGCTTCTTTTAATGGAGAGGGCTATGCTTCATTGGTTTGGTCACGTGGAATGAATGTCCCCTTTATCACGACTTCCGAGACGGGCGTTGAATGCAATTCCATCAGGTAGGTGACCGCTTGGCAGACCCAGGACGGGATGGTTGGACCATGTCCAAAACTCCCCTGGTTACGCTTGGGCATAACTCTTGATGAGTTATAGTCGATGGCGGACGATTGAGTTGCCTGGAGATCTCTCGTGCGTGGTTTATCCCCGCGACCCCTTTAGAAGAGCATACGGGTCTGAGCTTGAGCAAAAGCTGCATTCTACTGACAGCCTTGGGCACGCTGTCTTGCATCGGCTATAACTTGGCCGGAGGTTCGATATTCCTCGCATTCTCGAACAGGAGACTCTGATTCGAAGAGCTTGCTAACTGGAGCCTTGGTGACCATGCCGTCAGTTTGGCCGAGCTGATGCAGTCGATGAATTTTTGCCTTCCGTTGTAAGCGCTTTCTGGATTCACCTTCCCCGAAGACGGAACCAGGTATCCGAAGAAGAATTTTTCTTCCAAAGGCACCAAGTATTCGCTCTGCTGTTTTGCTGTTCACCAGCTTCCGGCTCCTTGCAGTAGGGTTGGCCAAATAAGAATTTTTTTCAAGCAAGCCTTTGGTCCTTGGAGTTAGGAGTTTGGACAAAACAGTAAAATTGTAGTTGTCGATCGTGATGCAAGAGTCCAAGCTAAGCCATTCTGTCGCTAAGCACGCTCTTAGCCTAATAAGAAAGACTAAGAATTGATTCATTCTGTCTTTGGCGATGAAACAATAAAGTTTCAAAAAAAGATTCGAATCCCGGTATGAACAAAACAATTTGTACGGAGTAATAATTGTCTGTCTAGAAAAGCCTTCTCAAACTTGGCCGTTCGGCATCGGGATTAAACTGTAGGTCCCTTCCATTCGTAAAAGAACAATAGCGCGCCCGTGGACACTAGTGGTTGCTGTCGAAGCTGGGCCCTGACCGTCTACGGAATGTACCGCCATCCATATTATATTATGTCAAATGCTTGACTTTAGGCGTTTACAACCACTGGACTCGATCTTGTAGAGACGTTGAGCAGGGATACTCTCTGTAGTTGTTGCAAGAGATATGCAAGCTAATAATTCAATCATCGCATGCTTTCTTCTGCAGAAGGTCTGAAGACGATGGTCTTGAATAACTCTGATGGTGACCCATCTTTTTGTCTGGTCCACTCAGCGATAGTTAGATTGCACCTATATTATTATTTTTGACAGTCGTGTTAATAATGTATCTTGGGCTGTTGCTGCACAACATTCATCTCATGGTCGATGTTTGATATATGAAATAACGAATCTCCTTAGAACATTATCGCGAATGCAAGACAGCTTTGTGTGAACGACTGGAAACACCGTGTCCAGGGCCGTCATCGGTTGAAGGCAGCTTTTGCTCAAGCTCAGACCTTCGATCTGACTTTCCTTCCAGCACAAGAAGACCTCTTAAAAGACCTTCTTTGCTAGAACATTGGTGTTCGTGCGTTCAATGTCAAAATAACGGAGTCAGTACAGTCGGCGAATTTTTCACTCCCACACTTCTTCTTGCCAAATATTTGTTTGTTGAAATCTTTCAAAGGCACCACGAATGACTTGACCAAATCGAAATTTAATACTTTCCTCTTCCATTCCATTTAATTATTTTCGCCTTAAAATCGTAGTCAGTCTCTTCGAGGATGTCCCCATTCCGACCAACAAATCCATTCAACGAACGACCCTCCCCGCGACGAGACTTAATTAAATTAAAGGAAAATAATTTCCTTAAGAGTTTACATTCAATTTTTGGAAAAGTTTCCCCAAAATAAAGCGTTATTCCCGAAAAAGATGATGAAAGAGAAACAAAAACTGACCCACAAAAGTGGTCAACTAAGTTCTATCATCCACTAATGTTGCCGCAAAATGTGGGAGGTAGCCTAGTGGGAGGTAGCCTAGCCATCGATGGATCCATTCCACTCCCATGGTCACATTATCGTCGCCTCTCGAAAAGTGCCAAAACAGCAGCGCGTTGCCTTTCGGGTGTCCCGCCCCCAAATAGTCTCTTGTAAAATATGTACATCGATACTTCCGGGTCAAATGAGATTTCCTCATGGCTGTTGAATTCACGAAGCACTTCATTATTGTTTCGAGGCCAGTCGACCCAAGTGAGCATAGCTGCCAATGTACAGCCCACTCCTCAAGTAGTACTGGAGCCAGCCTCAAGTATCGACCCACCCAGTTTCTTATATCCCACGATGGAACCGAGGCAATGTGAAAGGATATTTGGTCATCTGAGCATAATTTAATGACACCCCTCGAATATCTAGCACTTCAAACCGCAAGGCAACGAAGGAGCAGGAATTCCTCTTAAGCGGATTATGTTGTCCTTTGACTGAAAAATGCTGCGGCCTTTGACACAGCATTTCGCAAATTCGCATAGTTTCAGATTGCCGCCCTGAAGAAGCGCGTCAAAAAAGTCACAAGTCAGGAATACTCATCGTTCGGCGTTCATCATCCTGGAGTCAGTCCACTGGATGAAAAGTGGGTGCAGAGTGTGGTTAAAGTCGACTGAACAGGGGTAGTCATCTTGGGTTTCCCCCCAAATTGCTGCAAGCGACTTTCTCGGCAAGGGTAAGATTCTGTCCTTTGTTAAGTGCCCACCCGTCGTCATGTAAACGTGTAATAAAGGAGGCAAGTCAGCAGGTCTGTGGAACAAAAAAAAAACTGCAAGGAAGCGTGCCCAACAATAACACATTTAAGGACGATGGGTCGGCGAGTAAAACCGGATGAGGCGGGTATACTTGGAGAGGCCTGTTTCGTTCAGCATATCGCATTAAATCGACAATATACATATTTAATCCTGCCATTTGAGACAAATTCCTGTCACAACGATGCCTGTAATCCGAGTGTGGTATCTTTATATCCACACTGTAGGACTCGCACTTTTTTAAGGCTGGTAAAACACATTTCATGGTCTCTTTGTAGTCGGAGCCTGGAACAGTATCCATTTCAGGGCATGTGTGCGGTTCGTCTCGCAGAGACAAGCTGAGAGCGTGAATGTAATTTTCGAACGAGGATTATGCATGGCTTAACGCAAAGCAGGTTGTAGGTCTGTTGAATAAATTAAGGGATTATTTTATTTGCATCGTTACTGGGACGCTCTTGTTTACTTGTTTAAGCGTATAAGTAAACGGAACTGCAGACGTTTTTAATTTGTCTTGCAAATATTTCCAGTAATTAATTCTTGCCGTCATGCTCAAATAATCCAATCTTCCAGAGATTGGGTGACCCTCTTAAGTTACATGTGATGTAATTTATTCAAATGAACGGTATTATGAATTCAATCTGCCGGTAGGTTAGGTTTTGCTAGATTAGGAGCTAGAGGCTATGGATCTATGATTCTATTTCTGCTCTGCTGTTTCAGCTTGTAGCCCCGGAGGACAGTAAAACAATATGATGTCTGTATGTTTTGCCTTCTCCAAATTTATAATGTCAAAAATGACATCCTGAAATGGCGGAAACCATGCCAATCGCTGCCGCAAATCATCCACTAAAGCTTGAAACGCTTGCTCATGTAAATCATAGCTAGTCTACTGGCACAGGATTCCTCATTACTAAACTATTTTGACCTACTCTCGACCCAAACCGCTCACTCAACCTGATCAGAATGTCAGAATGAGTAGACCGAATGTCAGAACCCTCATCGGCTTTAAATCCGGGGGCTGCGCCGTTGAAAATTACTTTAGCATAAACTGCAGAGGCTACTCTTACAATGGAGAACTGACCTTGAAGCCTCTTATTTTAACAACCGGGCTGAACTAAGTATCATCAGAGTCAGTCATCTTCAATGCTTGATCAAAAGTACTTACTGGTTTGCGGAATGGTATCCGCATGGCAACAAAGGCGTATGCTCTCCTAAGAGAGAATGGCTGACTGCTGTCTAGCCACCCAACCTAACCTCACCTACTTATCAGGTTTGCGACCCATGGAGGTCTGAGCGTGAGCGATATCCGCTTTTCATCCTTCCCGACACTGCCGACAGTCAATAAGCTCATAAAGCTGTCTTACGCCCCCAAAGACTCGTACCGGATATTCGGTCTTTCTCGACCCCATGAGGCTCCGATTCAAAAACCGCCTTAGCTGGAGCATTGCAGTCAATGCGCGCGATGTGGCCGACCCAATGCAATCCACGGATTTTTGTCTTCCAGACTACGTTTACATCTAAGTACAGTGATTTTGCTTCTCCCAAATTCCTCGTAGATGGGACCATATTTCCAACGAAAACTATGCTCTCTAATATAACCAAGGTTCTGGATATATAAATTGACAATTATAAATCTAGAATTATTAAGGTATTATCTGGTGTTCCTGAAGGTAGCCATATAGGTCCACTACTGTTCATTATATATCATGTTTGATGTATACAGGCGACCTTAAAATGTTCCTTCGTGTGAAAAATCGTCAAGATTGTATGAAAGTTCAAAAGGACTTAAATATGTTATCAAATTGGTGTGGTCTCAAGCTTAAAAATTAGCAAATGTCACTAGTTTTCTGTTTACCATGTACTGTTACCCGTAATATTTGACTATTCGATATGTGGGACTTGTCTTTATAGGAAAATGGAAATAAAAGACCTTTTGACACGAAACTTTCTTTCTCGCTTCATATTGACTACATAGTTGCAAAAGCTAATTCAATGCTAGGATTTCTGAAAAGGACATGTGCTGAATTTTCAAATCCACATGCCCTAAAATCTGTCTAAATGCCCATCGTACGTCCGTATCTTGAATATTGTTCAGTAATATGCTGTCCGTTATATATGAAATCTGTAGTATGTCTAGAAAGAGTTCAGAACTCATTTAAAAGACTCCTTATAAAAAGAATGGATTGGAATCTTAACACCATGCCTCCATATCTAACAAGATATGCATTAATAGGTTTAGATAAGACGAAGTGTTCATTGCATAATCTATATTCATGACATTTTCTCGTATCGAGTAAATTGCCCTGAGATGCTCAAAAATGTTATGATTTATGCACAGGAGAAAAATAGTATTTTGGTGGAAGTTTATGGTGAACATGCGCTAACTGAACGAACGTGCCAAAAGTGGTGTGAAGGTGTGAAGGTAATACTCTGTATTTGGTGGGATCAGAACGGTGTGCTGTATTATGAGCTGCTAAAACCGGGTGAAAGCACAAACGGACAACGCAATAGATAGCAGTTGCCGAAAAACGACCGGAATATGCGACCAGGCACTAGGCAATACTTTTTCCAACATGAAAACGCTCGGCCCCACGTTGCTATGGGAAGTTTTACCGCACCCGACTTATAGCCCAGACCTTGCCGCTTCTGACCACCATTTGTTTCGGTCGATGCAGAACGCCCTCACTGAAATACGGTTCACATCAGAGCAGATTATGAAAAATTGGCTTGATTCATTCTTGCTGCCAAGCCGGCGCAGTTCTTTTGGGATGGGATCCACAAACTGCCAGAAAGATGGGAAAAAGTAGCTTCAGATGGGCAATACTAATAATACTATTGTACACGTAGGTTTTCTGAAGAGAAGTAGTAAAGATCTTAGGAATATAACTTGTCTTAAGCCCTTCCATTGTTTGGGATTCCCCATATGATGCACAAGAACTTAGAAAGAGTACAACAAAATTGCACGAGATATACTGTCCGTTAATTATATTCCTTCGAAGAACTCCCTGAATATGACGATAGATGTAAATTAATAGGCTTGCAAACCTTAAGTTTCAGGCGTAAGGCAGCGTCAGCCATGTTCATCCGCGACATTATTAATTGCCGTGTAAATTCACCAGTGTAGACGAAATTAAATTAAGATCATTTTACTTTACTGCTGTTGGTACACATAAATGCTACGTTCTTATGTTGTATAAGTTCATGTGAATAACATAGTCTATGGATTGCGCTATCTGATCGTCTGATTCTACAGATAACTCTCCACTAGCAGTTCTATCATAATCCTTAAAAGAATGTAAATTATAGCAAATAGAGAGTCTGTCACAGATCCCCGACCTGAGCCCTATCACCGTGTCTTTTATTTTTCTACTCCCCTCTTACATCAGATTTACTTTTTCTCGTGAATATATATGCTCCCCCAAAGAAGTCTCGGGAGAAACTATGGTTGTAATGAACTTATTACAAGGTGAATGAACACTTTTAATGAACTTTGCAACGTAATTGATTTTAGCTTGTGTCGATTGGAGTTTAAAAACGTGTCCATACACTATTATTTAATGAATACTGTTTATTTGATGCAATCTATAAGATCGGTAGATGATCCTCAGTCGCACAGCAAAAATCTGCTGTGGAAAGCGATACTCAGAGTTAACACTTAGAGAACGTAGTGTTTTGTGTGCTTTATGATGGAAACAAAAAAAAAAAAACATTCTCTTTCAAAGGCACCAAGAATTGGAGTTTTGCTTATTGTCCAGCTATTGCTATTGTCCAGCCACATATTCATAGCAGAACTGACAAAATTCGCGTTTTGTAAAGCGTTTAAACAATTTCGAAGAAGTGAATAGCGATTCTGCGTCGTATCCCCGCTAGGATGGCCTTCGTAAAGGTCACGTTTGCCCCGAAGAAGACAAGAAATGAATTCACGGCTCCACCTCGTTCGAGGCACTGACAATACTCCAAGAGTGTTCCTGTGTGGAAAAGGCTTCTCAAATCTCGTTCGTCGGAGTTGAAATAAAACTTTAGGTCCCATGGTCCTACGCTCAACACACGATGTTGCCGTAGAGGCAAGGCCCAACCACCTCCGACTGTTGAAATAAAGTCATTTTTTTTTTAACTAAATCAAGCTTTACAATAAAAGGCCTCACACTATTGATCATAAATCACATCTTAATTTAATTGTGGAACCACAAACATTGCGTCGACAAACCACCCAATCTGAAGTTAATTAAGTATTCAATTTATTTGCACCGAGGCATTATTCACCAGTGGAAGGGGGGACATCATCTAATTTCATCTCATTTGAAGATCTAATTAAATTGCTCACATTTAGGAATCAACAGCCGGAAACGGCACAATTCTTGGGCCGTAAAAATTTGCCCAGTAACGGACATCAAGTCTATAAACTACGAAATTACTAAAGACCTCATGGCAATCTTCGCTGCAATCATTCTTATAGCCCCTTAAATTCACAGCCCTCGCACATTCACTCTGAAGTCTGAACTGAATGCGGACAGAAGACCGGCCCGTAAAAAGAAAAAAAAAGCAAAAAGAAATGGCCCCACTTCTTGTTATGATTATTTGAAGACAATACACTTTATTATCACATTTCTCTCTTGCCCTGGTTTTGTGTACTTTTATCGTTAGCATTCGACTATTGAATTATCCCTTTCTGGCAGATGCCAAAACAACTGAAACGAATAGTCCTCACATCTGGTCGGATCTTGACGGAGCGGCAAAAAGGAAGCACGATAAGAATGTCGTAAAAGCAAAAAAGGAACAATTGCTCCTTATTGAGTGGAAATCAAGTGACATCGAATAGTAGTACCATACTTTATTGCATCCACAACTTGGCAAGGAACACAACATGAAGCAATTTACCGACACCCACTTACGCCTCTAGTTCACTGCGTATATGAGCATCAATGTCAATTGCCTTCAATCATCAGCCAATGTGCTAATTATCGACCCGGACGTCATGGGCGACGTCATATGTAAATCATATGCCAAATGCACAGCTATTGCCAGAAAGTTGTCGCAAAAGGGTGTCAAAACAATCGAATCTTAGACAGAAACCATTCACGTGGTCCTTCACGTGTCTGAGACGCATGTAAGCCGTCAGCTACTCTTTTCGAGTTCAAAAACAGCAGTCAGATTTGCCGCATTAAGCTACATTCGAAGTAAAAAACTTTTACTTTGGTGCCTCCAGCTGGCGTTTCGAATCGCCGCACCGGTGTGCTTTCCATTCGGTTGTTTTTAACGCTTCATTACCAATGGGGAAATTCAAATTCACCGTTCGGTGACCATTTTCGAAGATCAATAGACCTTGTGTGTGCTTGTGCGTTTATTCTGTCGGATATAATGTCGAGGTACGCGAGCGTGGGTAACAAGTACGACTTGTGTACGCACATATGACGCCAAAGGGACTGTAAACAATGGACGCGCAAGATTATGTGGAAATAATCGTCCTTCGTTCTCAGGCCCCAGCACTTACACACAAATGACCAAATAAATCAAGCTGTTTGTTCGCTCACATAATAAAAACGAGCTATTAAGCAAAATTGGCATCCTCTGCCGATGGGCTCTTGTTGAATTTAAATATTAACTGAAAATACATACATGACCACATGGAGATATTTGTGAATATGTAAGAATATGAATGCAGGGTTAACTTCACAACAAAAAAGGAATTGTCATAACGATTTGAATGAGTTGTTTATTTCTGTACTTAAATAATGTTCTGCACAGTAAATTCCACTCGGCGGCGCTAAAGTGTGATTGCCGCTAATAAAATCGCATGAAATTCTGTCTGTTCTGTCTGTCTGGCTGTAAATTGAGAGCTTCCATCGGAGAATATATGATTTCAAATGTTCTCTCTACATGTGGTAAGAGTGAAAAGGTTGAACGCCGGCAAACACAAGATAAAATATTTAATTCCACGCAAGAGCGCAGAATATGCCCGTAATGAAAACCGTTTACATTCTGCTACTGATTAGATTTTGAAGAAAACGAAAGAGTTTGCAGCAAAAAGGTCAAGCATGTTTGTGTTTTAATTTAAGGGCTTCATCTGAGTACATCTTGAAAATCTTGATATTTCGGGGAATAACCAATAGACCGGGATTAATTTCAATCAGATTCATAGACATTTTGTATACGGGGTTCTAGAAGGCGGTGGCTGTACATAATTGGCACGAGTTACACACTCAACAAGTCATCCGACCAATCACGCAAGTTTTTCGTGATTGATATTCGCGAACACATGACAAGGGCAAGCCAAGCCAAAATAACATAAGTTTTTGGGAGACACAAAGAACGTCTCTCGCTACGTACCAAACAGATCACGTGAGGAGCTACCAGTGAGACATAAACAACATCTCTCTCTTTCGAAAGCAAGCTGATCACATGAGGAGCTGCCACAGACATTAACGACGCCGCTCTCTCATTGGAAAGCATGTAAAGCACATGACGAGCAACCAATTAGACGTAAACAATGTCTCTCTCTCTGGAAAGGATGCAGATCACGCGATGGCCGACAAGAAGAGAAATCAAGGTGTTGAGGACAGCAGAAGACAAAGGTGGAAGGGATTCAATAAGAAGGTTCCGAACTAAAAAAACTAAAAATATAAATTGTGAAAAGTAAATGTTCAAACAAAACTAAGATTGTGAATTAAGCCGAGCTTCTAATTTAAAAAAATAAATAAACGAAAAAACTTAAAAATAAAATAAACAAAAAATCGCATTATGACAGATAAGGCAAAATGTGGTGCCACGTGTGTCTAAAATGGAGTTCACATGGTCCAACATCCAGACACCGGACAGAATTGATCGGAGGGATGTCGAGCTCTTGTGTTAGTTGTTAGTAATCAGTTCGCAGTCATTCGAATGATTGATTGAGAATCGCGATGTTATCGAGACGTTGCACTAATCGATTACCACTCGAATGAGCCCATCACTATACAATTATAATATGTGTGGCGCTACAGCCTGTAGAGGGCCAGGTCCTTCTCAGGAACCACTCGTGTTGTGCGTTCTATCACAAGTGGAAGGGACCTACTGTTTTATGGCGACTGCAAACGCCCAAGATTGTGTAGATTTTTTCAGTTATTAGTCTTTGAGCATTGTCAGTGGCTCGAAAGAGGTGTAGCGGTGAAAATTATTTTGTTTGTCGTATCCAGAAAGCGAGAGTCAGTTGCCACGCTCATGACTATATGAGGTACAATTTTTCTTCAATTAATTTTGTCAACAGAGACAAAGCTGAATTTTTTCTTAACGGTATAACTGTCGCGTTTGTCTCAATTTTCTTTAATTCGACTGCTAATTGTCCATAAGTCCTGATCGTTAGACTTCTATTTTTGTATTCCTCTTCGTTACACTATTGATTATTTCAAAAAAATCTTTCCAAACATGTTCATTTTGTACATTTTCGCTCCGCGACCAACCCCAAAGCTGGAAACAGATCGTTCCCAACAGATTCAACATATTAAATATTTTTGAAATCCATCCAACAAGTCCCATAAATCGTCATTTCTTGCATTCGATCAGATTTGAGACTGTCAGACCAAGCACCTCCCCATAACACATTCCTATATGAAATGAAAGCTTACGTCTCTTAGTGTGTCTGTGGGACCGGGAGTGACTAGCTTACTGTGACTTGACCTTACTCCACTTAGTCTGAGATTGGGTTCATTGTGCTCTTTCCAGCTTTATATCCTGGCTCCTCATTAATGCTTCTGCAGTTCTCCCTGCCTTGAAATTGCTTCTTCTTCCTCTACTCCTACTGTTTCTCCAGGTATTGCGCCTACCAGTTTGCTAATATGCTTCCTGTCTTGCTCTAGGAGAGCTTCAGTATTTTGGTCACATATTGTACGGGCCACATCGTTTCGATCACCTACAGGTGTCTATTCAGCGCATCCACGGTTGATGTCGATTTTGACAATCGTCAGTAGCAATCGTGCATTCACGCCAGTATCAAAAAGGTTACTTAATAAAATCGCCTTTTCCAGCTGCAATCCCTCACCATGCATTCGAGTACGTAGTTCCTTATTTCCTCGTCTAATTTGCGATCCGAAAGTCTATTTGAATGTCATTATTTCCAAGATACCAGAGGGCATTCCAGTCTAATATCAACGACAGATTAATGAAGACTACCCTCGTTGGTCTCTTGTATTGTAAGTTAAATTTATATGCGTGGATTTGGTTTCATTGAGAACAAGGCGTCAACATTTTTCTACTAGTTCAAGTCTTGAATCTCGTAGTTGTTTCTCATTCGCGGACACAATTAAGCTTCTCTTTGCCAGGAATCCGTATTATACACTAAGGTTGCCAATAATGCACATTTAATTGGAGATCCCATACAGTGGTTCGGAACCGAACTATTGGTCAGCTATAAGGGTTATTTCCCCAATGACCGAATATCAGTCAATATCAGTTCTTCGAATACCCTTGGAATTCTTGGTAGTGTCGGTCGATACGACTTTGTGTCATTTCGCGATTTTTCGGCTTTTGGGACTTCGTATTACCACTTCCACTTGTGATACAACAACAGCACGCACAATGCGAGTGGTTGCTGAGAAGCTAGGCCCTGGCCTTCTAATATCTAGTCTTAACGAAGAATGCTGTTATTTTGTTTTTTGTTGTAGATTCCTTGTGATTTTTTCGGAACAAAGTTATTTTCAGCGACTTCTCTTTGTGTCTTATTCCCAGTTCGCCATTATTTTTTTTCAGTTAGAATTTAGGTATTCTTAGCATTTTCCACGGTTTTCCCTAGTGAGTAAAAATGTTCTATGCGGAGAATGAACAATTTGAGTCTTATGCATAATTCTTCTTCCGAACTAGTGAACAATTCACGGGCTGGGAATATTGATGCTACTTTCCTGCTCTTCTTTCGTTTCCTGCTAGTTTTCTTCTTCGTGGTGTGGTGGTGTGGTGGTGTTGTGTTCAAGTGCAACAGCTCTCCCATTGCAAAAATATGCTTATAAAGTAGATTGAGCATTTAGGATTAATACTATCCCAGATTTGCTTAGCTGTGGGGATTAAATTAAGTCAGGTTAGGTAGGTGTGATGTCAATGTTTGGTACAGTGAGTTTTGCTGTAGACTGTAGGCGTGTAATAGGAATGCAACGAGGAAATGTTATCTCGCCTGGTGCCAGTGCGACAGTTTCATAATTTCCCGAATAGTCACTCTCACTGTACCTTGATAAATAGATGTGGTGAATTTTGACTTAATCATTAACAGAAATGAAGTATGACAGAGATACCCAACTTCGCAGCTGATTGACCCCTAGTCCATCGACGAATTTCAGAGGCTTTTTGACAGTTATTCACGAAATAACGTAAATGCCGTTCTCTGTTGGTTAATTTGGCTTTAGAAAACGATATAAAAAATGGTTGCCAAAAACTTTAAGGGCCTAGAGAAGCAGAAGATGGATACTTCATTTCTGATCATTTATGCCGAAAAGTCAAAGCAAGCTTTTGCTAAAATTGCTTGATCAAATTCGACTACAACCTAGATGTTGGTAAAAATCATAACACCCATTTTAGATACCTATGGCCTTTTAGTCATGCCAGGGTCTCAACAAACACCATTATATCCATGAGAAGAGGCCATCATGTTCAGATAGACGTTTCGAAATATATGTATTTAGACAACTTAGTGTATAACGAGAGTGCATACACTCTCAATCTATATTCCTTTAGATGACCATCCAACACATGCGAACGTTTTCTATGACCAGCCCGAGGACAATCAATCTTACCGATGCCCTGTAAGCCAAATGTCTGCTGTGTATGTCCGCAGAAAGAAGTTAGCGAGCATTTTAAATTTTAAGTGAGCGAAATGATACCTAGGGCCTATGATCATGATTAATTTCATTTGTTCCTCCTCTTTAATTGGCGCTATAGTCCCTTATGGACAACCAAACTGATCACTCCCAATGTCTACATTGGAGAAGTCGTTTATAACAGCTTTACTTGAACAATGTCACTGACTCGGGAAAGAGAGAAAGAAAGAGATGCTGGGTTCTCACGGTGGTTCACGGGTATTCTGTAAATCGATGTGCTTGCGAATAACACTAAGATGGGCGGAGTTTTTTTTTATTGTACAATTCGAATTGGCTTTCTGAAGCTGTTTATGTAAAGGGATGTGCGTCGACTTATAGAAAGAGAAACAAATTCGGGATGCATACATATTGCTTATGCAGGACGAACGACTGGATGGCGCAGTTGGTCAAGTGCCTGCCCTTGGTTAGTGGGGTCCCCGGTTCGAATCCCTGCGAAAGCAAAGTTAATACGCTTTTATCTGATTTTCAAACCTGGTCACCATTTGCCGTTCGGATCAAATTAACGACACTATCAGTAGAGTGGTCGATCAGTGGCAGTAGTCTGACTGAGGGTATCACAATGGGCCAACATGGTCTAAGTCTAAGTGGTGAATTCACTAGCAGCCCCCTTCCCTTGCTTACCTACCTACATATGCAGGATTGGAACTAGGAGTTGATTCGATTAAGGCCCGATGCACACATGCGTCATGTTAACGCTCCTTGAGTCTTACGGTACTCACAAATAAATGGAGTGGCGCACGCACACGTTCGGTAACGCTGCGGCATCGCGCGTCGTTCATGCGGGTAAAAACACTCGCAGGTTTCCGCGAGACCGCTGCGTCCCTTCAGACGCAGTTAAGTCTTTCAGTACATAGTTTGATATTGAGCAGTGTACGTACACAAGCGTCGTTTTACCGCTTACTTAAATTCAAAAGAAAGACTTTGACATATGTATGACATATATGACATGTATTTATTAATGAGATAAAAAAGGTTTCCAGAAATATGGAGCGGTACTGCCAAGGCATACCAAGTCATATTTGCACTTGATGTATAAAGCAGTCGTTTTGTTAGCCCATGATCAACACTCAATAACATCGTTCCTTTTAAGAACACAGATTTTATGCACTAGGTCCGCGAAAATTACTTGTTTCTTTTTATAAATGCCCATTACTGCAAGCCAAACTCGAACTGCAGATTGAGTCCAGCGAAAAAAAGCCACATGTGTGCATTGAACTCATTGCTGCGGGACCGCGCTTCAAAATGTATGCACCGGGCCCAAACGTGGTTAAAAACATACATTTTTTTGTTTGCTTTTTTATTGACACCCAGTGAAGTAAATGAATTCGTTGCCAGAGAAAAGTGTGTGTATGATCTAAACCAGAAATGAAGTTTAGACACACAGCTGATTGACCCCCAGTCCATCGACGAATTTGACGGATAATCATCCAAATTTTGCCGGTTATTCATGCATTTTTGACAATTAATCACGAAATAACGTAAATGCCGTTTTCGTATTGGTCAATTTGGCTTTAGAAAACAATATAAAAAATGGTTGTCAAACATTTTAAGGGGCAAGTTGGGCATCTCTGTCATACGTCATTTCTGCTCTTAACTAAACTTTAGCTTGTTGTTTCAATTACAGACGAGAAATTGTTGAGTAGCATTTTGTTGATGACGTACATACAAATATTCATTTCTTCTATTATATTTTTATTGTTATTTCAAAAAGACGTTCGAAGGAATATGTAATAAAAGGATGATGTAATGATGATGAAGTGCAGGCAAATAATCACATGCTAGAACTATTAATAAACTACACATTTAATCACTTCATTGATTACAAGAGAATTAATGTAGTATCGAGATGGCCGACCTGATTGCCTAGTCCATCGACGATTTTGACGGATAATCATGAAATTTTTGACAGTTATTGACGAAATAATGTGAATGACGTCCTCTGATTGGTCAATTTGTTTTCAGAAAACGATATTAAAAATGGTTGTCAAAAATTTGAAGGTAGAAGTCGGCCATCTCGGTAATCCTTCATTTCTAGGTTTCAAAGTTTTCCCTTTTCAACAGAAATGTTCTCTTGCCTCTTAAAATATTTGACAACCATTTGTATATCGTTTTCTGAAAACAAATTTACGTTATGTCGTGAATAACTGTCAAAAATGCATGATTAACTGTCAAAAAGCCTCTGACATTCGTCGATGGACTAGGGCTCAACCAGCTGTGAAGTTGGGTAACTCTACCATACTTCATTTCTGCCGTTCAATGTACACCTGTCAAGTACATTGACTCGAATGTCACGTAAAACATTGCGATGTGACAAGAGCAACAACAAAACTATAATTACAGTACATTTTCTCAACTAATTAACTTTCTCAGCATTTCTACATCATCACGGCTTTGTTTTAATTTCGCCAAAGGAAAGCGTTATAAAGTTTGTGATGGCCAAAGTTTAAACACCAACATCAACGTGACGACTAATTATATGGTTGCGTCTTCATTATACCAATTAACCCACAGCCAGTTATAGCTACACTGCCGCTAGATCCTTAATCCGAGTACTTAACTTTATGTAGGTTCGCAACTAAGAATACTCCAAGGAGCTTACTGCAATTGCGTTATTTTATGTCACAGCATACTTCAGTCTATAACATAATTATGTGATAAGCTAGCCAAGCAATGAACACATCCCAATTAAGGTTTTTGTATTTTTTTTTCTTTGATGGCCAACATTTTTTTGTTTGTCTCGTTTGAGAACGATTTCATCGCCTCAACAATCACACGATGAATACTAAGTGCAAGGAGGAAAAGTAATCACAGAATTTATATACAGCACAATTTGCCGTTACGGTCCTTAATCTATTAACTATTCATGATTCATGCTTTCACGTATACACTCGATGTAAGCCTCTGCAGAGGCACTTCTGAGACAAAGGCAGACAGTTGAGGACAAAAGTGTGATTCTGAAAGGGTACCCGGAATCAATAAAAGAACGACAACGCTGAACATTTTTATGACAAGACTCACATGTGTACAATGTACACGTCATGGGGGGGGATATGGGGATATGTCCCCTGTACATCTAGGATAGGTCATCCTTTTTCACTGGATGACTTGCACCTTTCACCGCATTTGCTTACTGTCACTGAACTAAGTAAGATATAGAAATCTTACCACTTGTCAAATGTGTTCCACGAAACAGCTGCTATTTAAGTTCACTGAAATTTGTAAAGAATCACAGGCTTGCGATGCTTTTCACACAAATCACTGATCCAGAAACTAAGCACTGTACGTGGGAGCCTTTGCTTATAAGACTCTCATAACCACTTTTTATTTTCACTGCACTGAGCATCAAGAGCACACGCACAGAAAGATGCAAACGGAGAAGACAATTTTGAACCTCTCGATACACAAGTACTTGTACGGATACGCATTCGAATCAACAACAAAAAACGAAATAACTCTACTGAGTCAAAGCTGCCTACGGACCGTGTACACTAGTAACGATGGTAAGGACCAAATCATACTACCATGCTACAACTTGTTGGCATGATGACATTTCCAATGTTTTGTTTTCATCTTCGCGTTAGCAGCCGCAGCGTCTGGCTGCGTAAGTTTCGACGAAAAACCATGAAAATCTGCTCGAAGTCAGTACCAATACTACGAAACGGAAAAGCTCTCCTGAAAGCATTCCCTTTCATCTCAGCGTTCAGCATCCATTGCGGTTCAGCTTCAGATGTGCAGTAGATACGTGGTATAAGAGAGAGAGCCTGTTTTGAAGAGCCTAAAACAAATATGGAGACACCGCAGACCACGAGTAATGAATTTCGTGTCGAGTGTACACATCATTATTTTCTGCTTTCCTTCCTCTGTAAAGCTCTTGGGATGCTCTTCGGAATCAGATTTCCTCCAAGAAAACATATCCTTTTGTCAAAACGTAGTGGTAGAGTGGCAGAGTGTGGGTGCAAGAGGGAGAGTCATACCATAGTCAAGGATCGAATGGGATTCAACAAGTTTTTTTACACATACAACAACACAAGATGGATAAAGTGCAAAATAAGTAAATAAAATCGTGCCGACACAAACTTTTCCTGGTGGTGTCGGTATATAGCATAGATGCTGCTTATCAGTGAATCTGCAGGACAGAGTATGACTTGCTTACATATTCATTTACATCGTTCGTGCTCGGTCGTATTAAAGAGCAATAAAGCAGTGAAATGTCTTTAAAGCACCCTCGAGTGTATGCTCTTTACATCTTCTCGGTTTGATGATTGATTAATCAAGTCGAAAGAGAATGCTCGGTGGGGTCAAACACGGAGCATCTTGTCCGGATGATTGAAGTCATTTTGGGCAGTGAATTGGGTGATTAAACCTTTTTAAATCAACCGGGCTGCACCAGAATCGGAGTGGGGCGGTAATTGGGCATGTAAATTTCGAAATTTATTACGACTGTCATTGGGAATATTTGATTAGGGTTAAAGCATGGTTGATGTTGGGTGACCTTTGCGTTTCCAATTTATTAAAGTAGGAACCACCGTATTTTCACACGGAACTAGTCATGTGGGGAAGAGCAGCAGGCCTTATAATTAAAGACAGGAATTTAATAGTGCCATGATCCCTGTTATAAGACGAAATGAAAGTGAGAAATTAAACATTGAACTAGGGGTCCGTTCAGTAAGACTGCATAAAAAAGCCGACGAGGAATTCTCTGTTTAACTAAACAGCATCAGGGGAGAAAAAGGGATAACATATTTTTAATTGTGTTTACAGACTGCGTACAGGCGAAAACAGCTTTTCTATGTTAACACATTCATTCATTCATTATCTTCCGAGTTTCCCTTGTACAGCCTTCGCCTAGTTCCCATCGCATTCGATTCTTGACCGCGCCGTAAATTCTTCCGACCACTGGGCTAGTCGCTGTCATATGTTAAAGAGCTTCACGACTGTTTTTGCAGCTGTCATCCTTCTGTTATATTTGGATTCAACATTGGTGCAGAACCGGGAACCGAGCCGGCTAAGACCAAAATAAAATAACAACGGTAGAGATATGATATTGAATCAGAGCTTTTGAATTGAAGATTCATTGAATTCATTATGGTTGGAATTGCCCAAATTGATGATATAGCATTCAACGCAATATAAAGTATAATAAGGAAAATGTCTTGGGCAAATAGAAAATACCCCATTTCTATCTATTCACCCTTTCATCTTCTTTCTCTGGCGCTACAGTCCGGGGGGACCTGAGCTGAAGCCAATAAGCACCTCTAGCTGGCACGATCTTTAGCCAGCTGCCTCCAAGCTCGCACGCGAAGTTGGTTAAGGTACTTCTCCACTTGTAAAATCGGATTAGTGGGCGTTCTCTATTCCGTTATTCCACTGGTGCTGAGTCGGAGACTCTTCGGGCCAGCTGAGTTGTCCATACGCTCTGCATGGCCCAGCCACCTTAGGTGGACAAGCAACTAAGGAGCTTGCATTAACTTTACTGTCGTCCGCGTATGCTAGCAAATGTACGCTGGCATGTGCAGCGTTGAAAATGACGAACAGGTGGTGTGTGTCGACCTGCATCTCTGGGGTTTTTTTCAGGATCTCCCGCATTGTGAACATTTGGTCGATGGTGGACTTCCCCGATGCTTACAAGCGATGCTAAGAAGACTACTACTCAACTCTACTGAGATTCCACTCGCCGGGCATACTTTCATCCGACCATACCTCACAAATGAGCTGGTGTATGTAGACTACCATTGTGTGGAGTGGAACATCCTGCGTGACAGCGGTATCAGCGGTGTCTAGGAGTGATCATTCCAGATTCTCAGTACCGACTGTGACTCAAATACGAGTTATCCCTCTTCGTCCTGACAGACTTCTATCCGAAGTTTATATCCATTAGATAATTGTTCTACCCGTTGCTAGAACATTCAGATATCGTAACGCATCTGCTCGATAGCTCGAATTACGTACCGCAACACTTCCCACACCTCTGCAACACACCAAGCACAATTAACATGTCGGTGATCAGTAGCGTCCTTTCCTAATTTCTTCCCGGGATAGCGTCATCTTATATTCCCTTTTGCCTCGCTATTTGTTTACATCTCGTGGTCGTTTCGATAATTATGCAATATGCACGTGGCAGTACGAAAGTAAAGTAGTCGACGTTGGACCACCATCAAACCAACATGAAATGTTTCTTTATTTTGTTAGTATGTAATATTGCTTTATTTCGAATAACCAAATAAAATGTAAAATTTTGTTAAGTAGTGTCTTGGGTATTTTGTTTCTTATCTCGTCGTCGTTGTCCCGGAATATAAATCACGCTTCTCAAGCTCTTTCTTTTTCCCTTTGAGAAGACGGTGCTCTTCCCTTCTTTTAAGTTCGTAGAGCTCACAAACCGCTCTCATCCTTCTCCCCAGCAACGCCTTATATGTTGCTTGCTTCGCTGAATGCGACTGTCTGCTCTCGTTGGCAAACCACGGATTTTTTGGGAGTTTTTCTGGGTGGCGCTCTGACGCCAGTTCCATCGTTCGTCAATTATTTCGCCTGGCAGGACTCTCTGAGACCTTTAGGGAGACTCGTTTGGCAAAATTCCTAGCGTCAGACTGTTGCGGTACTGCTCTACCCTGTTGTCCTATCGATATCCGTGTTTGTGTCTTAGCTACAACAAGGAAATTATCAGAGTCGATTCTGGCTCCCCGGAATGCTCGGACATCGAGAATACTGGAAGAGTGTCTGGCGTCGATCGCAATGTGATCAATCTAGTTGACAGTTGATTGATAAGGGGCGCCCCAGTTCCCTTTAAGAATGTGAGGAAAGGTGAGGGAACCACTTACCGGGTGCAGAGAGGTGCCACGAACTCCAACAGCCTGAGTCCGTTGTCAGACGTATTGCCATGTCGGCTATGTGTTTCCGATGACCTTAACAAAGATGTCTTCCTTGCCCAGCTTGAAAATTCCTACAACGATATTGGTATCCTAGCTGGCGCATTGATCGTGTGTCTTTTCTAGAAGATCATAAAAGTCATCCTTTCTTTCGTCATCTTTATCCTGCAGATTGGGCTGAAGTTGCAAAATGTAGCGAATAGTTACGAGGCACTCGCTTATGTATTTAAAGCTTATGATTCTTGCATAAGTCTGCCTCGAACAACAAGCCTCCATCCGAACAAGCGCTGCCTTCACTCCTTGTAGCAATCGCCGTAATAGATGTCGCAGTTTTTCGTCCTCATTTGCCCGCCAATCCCATACACACCTCTTGGATGGCGGTTATGTTTGCCTTATAAGCTTCTTGGGCCTCCGCAAGTTCTGTTAAGGGACCTCACATTCCAAAAATTCACTGCCCATATTTTGTTTCAATGGTCTTCAGCAGTAGGGTCATTCGTATCCGAGGCTTGTTGTCGTCTCTGAACTATGTATATTTTACACGGCGGGGAAGTTACCCACGCGCAAGCCCCGAACCTGGAGAACAGGGTCCTGGTTTAAACCCCTAGACAAGGGGCTCTTGCATTGGGTCACCTCCAAGCGAATGCTATAAAGGCTATCCAGAGGGAGGCACGAGGAGGCTGTATGTTAACTTGACCTGTGCATTTACAGAGATCGTTGCTGGCATCTCGTCAAGTTGAGAGCAATCAACAACTTCGCCTTCTATGCACAGGCCCATGCCCTCCAAACCAATATTTACATGACATAAATAAATCACTAGTCCCAAAAATGTAGGCATATTAGTGAAAAGACAGAAGGTTTCAAAAAAGGAATAATTTCTTCGATAACTCAAGACATTCACCCAATAAGTTTGGATAAAAACTTTAATTTCATAAAATTCATAAACTACGTTTAATGAGACAACAAATTGCACCCGAATCCCTTTATCTTTCACTGTGTTGACATTGCTGGAGAATTTACGTTGGCCTTTCACCCGAAAAAGGTGTTTCCATTACCATTCCTATTGTTTTACAAGATGTTATTATTTTCCATTCGTTCTTCACGTTGGTTCGCCTGAAAGGGATCCCTTCATACCGCAATTTATTGCGTCAGAATATCTTTTCTTTCCATTTCCCCATGGAATTATTGTAATGAATGTTCGACTCTAGGACGTTCCCTTGAGATGATGGCCTTTGTGTTGCCTGCAAATCTACTGGGATGTGTTCCATATTTTAGCTTGAAACAACGTTTCGGTCTGTGGAAGGTAAATTACCTGAGGGGATGTGCAGATGACAGTTGGAGGCTTGACATGTGAAATTGAGAGCAAAATTAAACACTTTAAAACCATGAAATAGAATTTCTGGTAGCAATGTTCACACGTAGACTTTCCTTCATAAGGAATTATGATGCCCTTGGGCTAACTTATTTCAGTTTCGCATCTAAAAGCTCTCCTTGGCTTGTGTAGGTGTGTGTGCACTTGCACGAAGTGAATTTAATCGGACACGTTATTATTCTCAAGGCATCACTTAACCAACTTAATATTAGCTCAAGAAGTGGGTTAGGTATTATTGTCTTTGAACTGTGGTTCGTTGGGAGCTCTTGGTTGTTTGTTTATCATTATACGTCCCCGTGACGTGTGTTTGCCTACAATTCAGATCCCAAAATAGACATGATAGCCCACATGCCAAAATTGCATTAAAACATTCATTAAGACCTGTTTTTGTTTATATTTTAAATAAAGCCGATAAAATGAGAGTGGTGAGTATAATGATGTATAATGACCTGAAAGAACAGTGTCTCGTATTTACTTTTTGAGTATAATTTCTTGTAAATATTCGAAAGAATGACGATCACCGCCATCCATCATGGATAAATGCAAAATTCAAAGATGGTGCAATGCAATTCACCGGTACTCATGAGGACGCTCACGCCGGGAATGACATCCATGACTGAGCGTAGGTGCCCAGCTTCATACACGCCTTTCAAGACACCGTTGTATAATTGGAAGGAATAAGTAAAATGGCGTACTATGCTTCGCATTGTTTAATTTATTTACACACAGTTTTATCTAAGGACACAAAAAGTATTCTCATGCCTAAAACATAGCGCTGCTTCGTCTCTACCGTCGTCTTTCTTGTGTTGTAAAGTCAAGGCAGATCCAGCAATGTTGAAAAGAAGGTTCCATCCATTCTGTGAGATTGCATTTTTACTTATACATTGTTCACCAGAAATGAAGTATTATAGAGATGTCCAACTTCACAGCTGATTGACCCCTAGTCAATCGACGGATTTCAGTGGATTTTTGACAGTTATTCACGAAATAACGTAAATGCCATCCCCTGGTCGGCATCTCTCAAAAAGTGGTAGTCAACAATTTTAAGGGTCAATAATTTCTGTTACGTCATATTCGGACGGGTTCAAAGTATTGGAAACAACAGATGGACAAAGAACAGAATATCGAATTACTGAGAGGAAACCAGCTAGTGATTTCGAATTACAGTGCATGACATAAATAATTGCTTCGAATTAACAAGCGTACCAAAGCAAATAGGATCTGTTCGATTTATCAAACTTTTTCCAAGAGACCCAACAGTCAGTTCGAATTTTCGAGTATTTCGAATTATCTAGTTTGAAATTATCGATAGTCGACTGTATGTGCAAAGTAATAGTAGTACTTTATTGAGATTTTCTCCACAAATACAAAATACAAAGATTATAGATAAAACTATTTATTACCCTGAATTGACTACGTTACATTTCTCTTTATTTTCTCCTTTTTCCCATCTTATGTGAAAATGTAACAGAAATGAAGTATTATAGAGATGACCAAATTCACAGCTGATTGACCCCTAGTCCATCGACGAATTCCAAAGGACTTTTGGCAGTTATTCATGCATTTTTGACAGTTATTCACGAAATAACGTTAACACCGTTCTCTGATAGGTCAATTAAGGCTTTAGAAAACGATATAAAAAATGGTCGCCAAAATTTTTAAAGTTCAAGAGAGGTAGAAGTTTGGCGTCTCTATCATAATTCATTTCTGGTGCTTAATCACACAGTGAGGTTTTGCTCAGAATACGAAAGCTTCTCAATTTGTGACTCACTACCACATGTAAGGCAGTGGTGACTCAGGACACATCGCAGACGTTTGCCAGAATAGGGCCATTAGTTCAGAATTTCTCTTCAGTCAATAATTAATCTGTCTACTCAATATGACAGATGTATTTATGAGTACCGTATATGCAAATTTATATATATAGTTTTTACGTAACATGTTTACCACTTTTGGCGCATGTAACCTTCGCTTTAACATCACCATTCGGAGTAAACGCCTGAACTGAACCTCGATTAAGAAACGTCATTTGTCAAATGTCAAACATCTTCAGATAAATGTTTTTATTGAAATAGTTTTCTGACGTGATATTAAAGTCTGAATTTAAGCAGTGTATTCGTGGGAAAGGAAGTTATTTCAATAATTAAGAAACTACTCTACATGTATCTACATGAGTTTACACTAATTAAAATTATATTTTCATTCAAACTATTTGTGAACGAACTCCTTACAAATACGTGACCCAAGTTGGGAATAGATCGTTCTTTGTTTTTACTTCACAAGCATTCCTTAAATTTAACTCATCACAAATTGGTTGTTAGTATGAAAGAGAGTTGTTAAACGAAATAAAATGGATGATGGGATCGGAGCTGCACAGAGATCTAATAAATACCAAACTGAATCGCAAGAAGTTGTCCCCATCACAAAACGAAACACTGCACAAAATGAGAAAACTATTAAGTACTATGAAATATTGTCTACGGGCATTTCGATGTGTGTGCGAGCAATAACTATATTTATAAACATTCATCTGGCCTTAAGTTACTACCAGAAAGGTAGCATCGACTATTTTCTATGGACCACTGGTTGTATTTTAATTCCAATGATATTGACAATGCTCATTCATGCTAACATGTAAGTACAATAAAGGTGATGTTGAAGAATGTACTAAACGTGTACACAATATTTGCAACAGGTGTCTGCAGGATGGAAATCTTAAAGAGAGTTATTTAGGAACATTGACTACGTTTCTGGTATCTTACCTGTTCCGGTGAGCATATTAAAAGAGTATCATTAAATCAAATAATATAAATTATACTCTCTGATAGATATTGGAAATCCTTCCGTTATGCAATATTTTGCAAGCAAGCTGAAACAAGAGGAGACTTCGAAGCACAATCAAAGTACGTTTCTTAATGAATCATAACAATAACAACCATTTTTGTGAGAAAAACTATCCTTCCAAGAGTTAGGGGATCGTGTTTATTACCCAAACCGCGAACTGATCGTGTAAACAATACATTAGAACTCATTCAAATACATTAGAACTCATTCATATTGAAATGAATCAGCAAGTCGACAAAGATAAACTATTTTTGAGATCATGCTCATTTCAAGATTAAATTTTTATTATTATTATTTCACAATATGTATTTACAGATTCTATTCCTTAACAATGCGCGAAGAGAGTGATGTTGCATTTCTGCGATTATTTGATTGTTTCCTAGAAGCAGCTCCTCAGAAAGTTTTACAAATATCCATTGTATTGATGCTGACCGAAGATATGTCAAGTAAATTAAAAAGCACTTTCTATGGTAAATTATCGGTAATAATATGGATATACTTTAGATAGTCAAGTCCTTGCAATTTGTTCATACTTCAGTAGCATGGCATGGTGCCTATCGGGATACCACCGTTATATTCGTTACTCACAAATTGATAAACATAACATGAACTACCAAGGGTTCGTACTTCAACTATGTTGGCACTTTTGTATTTCAGGTATGTCAATAATCTTCATGGACGTCTTATTTGTTTTTTATTCAGCACATTATTAGCTTCTGTTAATATTTACTTTTTTTATTTCTTCATAGTCTCACGATCACTTTGTATTGCATTTGTGGCTAGTCTATTCCCATTGTGGACTCTAGTCGGATGCGCGATTCATGCTGTCGTGTTTGGATCTTGGATATTATTAGTTGATCGGCCTCCATTTTGCACATTTCCAATTGGCAATTTCTTATTCTGCATGATAATGGGGATAGTATACATATTCACATATATCAGCGCGAGAGACGGACGAACCAGGAATAAATACATAATATATTATACCCTTAACTCGTTAGAGAATATAGCATGCGTTGCTGTATTCATTATGTACTCAGATAAAAGTATGCAGGATGCGACATATTTTTATCCTATGTGCGCATTGGCCATAGCATTTTATTACATAGGCATTTGCTTTATGATAATGTACCATATGTGCTTTCATCCAAAGATCACTGCGAGATCATCGAAAATGATTTCAAATAACAAGTAGTTTTACACATTATATGTATCGGCAATATATTTACAAATCCTTACCTCTATATATTTATACTATACACAAACAATTATATTTTTGAATTGTTTACAATTTACAAGATTAATATATTTATACTTGTTTTGTTATGCTTTGAGTTTTACTTTTCAATATTTTGGAAATTGTTTTTACAAATACTTTAAATTGGGTCCTAAGTTGCTTGCATTTCGTCACTGACTGACGGTAAATCGGGTAGTGATACTGGCCATCTCTGTATTCCTGGTCTTGCGACGACACTCATAATATCTGTATATCAAGGGCGTGGAAAGCCTGGAAAAACTTTGCGTTCGAAGTTGGCAGAAGCCTAAGTTCCTGTGAAACAAGATATATACCATGCTTCTTTGTTTTTTAGAATTAGTTTTTATCATTCCGAATAAGCGGAATTCTTCTTGTATTTTCTTCAGTTAACGTATCCCCTGGTGGGACATAGGGCATCTACTAAGCCTACGCGCCCTCGTGTTCCGTTTCTGACACTCTCTACACCATTCTGCATACATTTGAGGGGTTCCATGGCCTGTCCATAGCTCACCAATTGGTTCAGCTGCCATCTTAGTGGAGTGTGTAACTAATCCCCTGTCACTTCCGTCGTAGTCGTCGTTGTAATGCCTATTGATCCGTTCTCTTGTAAATATGTTCATTAGAGATACGGTTGGTGGTCAGCTAAGTGATTGTTCGAAAATTACTGATTCCCCAAAACTTGGTTTGAGCCAGAAGCGCAACAATCAAGAACATGTAGAAGAGCGGTAACAATTCTTATAAGCACAAACACGAGCAGGCTGTAGTTGGAAGTGCAGTTTTGTGTGGAACCTTAATACTAGAGTAGGCAATGTGGTGACTAATGTGGCGCTAGTGAACATACAAGCTACGAAAACTACCGAATTTTTTTGTTTTGTTAAACTCGTCGAATTTCCTTTTTACGTTCCTTGTTACGCTTTTTTTTTTAAAGAAAAACAATGAAACTTCTTTTTACGGAGAACCCTGTTTAATAAACACTTCTCTTTTTCTTCTCATGGTCTCGACATGAAAAAACCCATATATTTAAATTTTGTCACAGTGACATGGGACATAACCAAGAGAATAAAGGGGATTGTTCTATTACGAATGGATGGAACCCGACTCCGAAGGGTGAGGTTTAAGATGCCGTTTCTAAACAGGAGCCCACTAAGCATTGTCTTTTACTCAAATGAGGTGGAGCCTTGAATTATGAAAGTTGTTCAATTCGGGGAATCAATATAGAACCCCCATCGCAGGAGTTGACGCACCTACTCACAATGCCACCAGCACTCAAAGTTACTTATTGTATTACCTTATTATTTGTTATTCCTGCACTGAATCACGTTAATGTACCTACATAGATTTTTTTAACGTTTTTTCTTTGTTTTATAGAACAAATCTTATTTCCGTTTGTCTTTATTTCGTTAACAACTAACATCCCGGTGGCATGATTCTTGGACAAACTGCAGTTTACTCTACAAATTGGAAGTATCCCTTTCACGTTATCCGACATCCACCGACAGAATCTTTTTGAACTCCTTGTATTCCCATGTTTGTACCAGAATGAGCTATAAAATTTTTTATTTTTCTTCAGAATCGCTTTAATCTTTCAAAATGCATTACATTCTCAGAAATATTCCCTTAATTACGCAGCACATACAAAATTTGTAACTTTCCACATATCCACGCCAAAAAAGGGATTATGGACGAAATACATCTTTCTGTATTTTAACCAAATAATTTCTCCAAAAAAAAAACAATTAATTAAGAAACAACTTTTGAAAATAACCGCCAATTCTTGCAATATATCGACAATTTAACTTAATTTCGATAACACAACTCCAGTAGAGTGCATTTGACATTCCGCCCTTGTACATCTCCCACATTTTTTTTATTTGCGAACCGAAGAACGGAGAATGAGAGAAAACGCAAAAGTACACAAGCTCACGCACTTTCTGAAATAAACATATTTGACATTTTCTTTAGTCGTCGCTTCTGTACAGCGGAATCATGAACGGTTTGAAGCAAGTTCGCTCGAGTCGGAATCTGCGGAATGTTGTTTTGTAAAACATAAGCGTTACCTTCTGTCCATAAAAAATAAATAAATAAGTGAATAGTGGATCCTTTTCGCACAATCGAGTGTTCATAATCGTTTTCTAGGAATAAAGTGTAGTCACTGTTAAAAACACTCATTGTGGCTTCCATCTCTCATTTGTGTGGTCTGACTGTAAAAAGTAAGCAAAGTTTCAATTACTCTTGGTTTTCGTAGTATTTTTTTTTTATTTATTTTATTTTGTTAGACATATTTTTTCTCTCTGCGCTCAAGGTTGATTTAGTTAACTTCTTGATTGATATTATTACAAAAGGTTTCCTCAATTGAGAAAAAAAAATGTGTCTTGGGATTCGAGCCGAAGCGCTTGCTTTGTAAGCTCAGGGGGAAAAGTAAAAATTGTCACCACCAAACTGGTAAATCCAGCAAACCTGTGCGACTGAGCTGATAGTAATCTCTTTTTGGTGGTTGCCTTCCTACTTAATGTACATACATAGGCTGTTTGGTAGAAAATAAGAAAACCGTAAAAGTATTTATGTGCAAAAGGTAAAGCAAAGCATTGATGAGTATCTTTAAGTGAAATTTTCTCTGACTCAGTTTTTTAGAACTCGAACTGGATTTTATTTGTGACGTTCTTGTTTTCACAAATACTGGCGGTGAAAGATCAGTGGTAGCCACTGACTCATTTCATTACCATTGCAATGTTGTTCCATTGTTTTATGCAAAGATACGAATAGTGTTCTTGCACATAAGTACCACAAGCCAATTTATGTCTGATCGATAAGCGAATTTTTAATAAAAAAAAAATCAAACAAAGTCAAACTAAGCTGCTCACGTTACAGTTCGAATATGTAACTCACGATCATCGTATGCACTTACATCGCATACACATGAATTTCTGTGATGTACATATGATTTCCATGCAATACCATTTCACCTCCATCAAGCCACGTTCAACTTGACTATAAAATGTGCAAGCTTGACTAGGTATGTGCTGATGTAACCGTGAATATTCTAGGTACATAGATCGTTCAATGTTTGTGTTATCAGGCCAATTAAGTGATGACGTTGCTAACAGAAACATGTTCGTCACTGAAAGAAGCCTACTGAATTAAAATACTCTTTGAAGGAATTGACCTTAGTACTACACTGCAGTCATGCTATAAATCCAATTGATTACTTGAAGGCAAAACTATTTGTAACGCATGTGATGTGCATTCGTTGGTCAACTGCTGGATTGACCTGAAAAACACTGTCTATTATGCGAACTTTAAGGAAATGGGATTTTTAACAGCTTCCAGAAGGTAATCTCGAAGTTTACATTACAAAATACATTGTTTTCATTTCTAATCGGATTCATAGGACTTTCATCGGTTTCAATATCGGTGAAACTCGTGGTTTTTCTTGTTGAGGAAATCACCGTCTGGTTGTCGAATGGCGATATGAGAGATGGAAGATTATTGAATATTATAGTGAAAGATTTTCTGCAGGAATGATTGAAGCACTTGTGTCACTGGTTAAACTATGCATAACCCGGAGTAATGGCGCAGGAACTTATGCCTGTCGATTCATTTACTTTCTTCCCTTTAGAAGATATTGCTCAGCTACACATTAAATGCTTTTAGAGCCCAAATATTCAAGACTTAGTTTTCTTGTATTTAGTATAAGTATTTGAAAAATAAACATTGTAATCTTTGTATAAAATACGATGACAGGATGAATTACTTATTCTGCTCATTTTTGTTTATTTTTTCGAATAACCGCAAAATATTCTCGCTCATTTCCTCAAGACGAATGACAAATAAAAGATAAGCATCCAGATGAAACTACCGAACATTTTTAAAATTAATGCTCGACTGTGTCATCATAATTGAGCAATCTTACCTAACTTGTGAGTAATCAAGCGAGTAACAGTACCACTACGGCATTTGAATAATCCATAGCGTGTCTAATACCATATTTATAGACTGGCATTGTATGTAAGCCAATATGATTGATCAATTATTGTGTTTACCATCGATAAGTAACCCATTCATAGTATGGCCACAAAACATTTTAAATAACCGAAAGAAGTGATTGAGTTGTCGGTCAATTACCTCAGGATAACTTCAGAGATGTGCCCAATTTTGCACAATTTGTTTAGTATGTTGCTCTTACTTCAAATAGGAAAAAATGTAGGCCCTCTGTTTTCTCACAGAACTTTTTACATTACATTGAAAGCTCAAAGGTCACTAAAAGCGATAACGTCCAATTTCACAACCCATTAAATTAAATAGGTATATAGTTTTAAATAACGCGAAAAGGAGGAGAGGCTAGGCTAACAAGGAAGTCATCAAACTTGTGACTTTTTTTTTGAACAACCAAGGTGCCCCTTGCTTTACTATGTACCTAGTTACGTACGTTCATACATAAATGTGTCATGTCAAGATATTGTTCTTGCCGCTCGAGCTTATCTGATTTCAAAATAACTTGCGAAACGCGCTTTGAATAAAATCACATTAAATTTATTTCGTCAGCAAAATGTGACGCATTGCCAATTGCTAGGAATTTTATTCAGTCCTTTACTGGCGGGCACACTTTAAACAGGTTTTTGCTTTTTAACACTTGTTCTTTTTTCTTTGCAATTTCCGTCATCTTTACACTGGGTGACCATAGCATTGTAGATGGTGCAGATTTTACATACTAACAGGAATCTCAAATGAAAGCATGAAAACGTGTCAGACACTGTTCAACTGTTCTACAGTTCTTTAGTCATACATATAGGGAAATACGTTTCATAATTTGGATATATGTATGTACATACATGTGTGTTTTGATGATGCCAACGAATTCAAGTGCATATGGATGTATGTTATGTATATACGGCAAATGTATAAAGTAAACAACCGATATTGTTTCTCCTCTTCAATATTCAGTACTTAAGAATTTGATTTTCTTCTCAGAAACAAATTGTTTTATTTACGGCTCAGATTTCTTTAAGATTAATTACGAGGGTTTCTTATGACTTGCAGAGACATCGCAGTAACTGCATTTTGTTTAGAAAATTGAAACGTTCACTACTTGTAGATCCAGCACGTTCTGGAATAAATAAATGGACCGCGAAAAAAATTTGCCATGTGCGCAAGAAGACACTTTGGAGATCTAATCGTCCTATCCTAATCCATAGGAAATACGAGACCGGCACTTATGTATAGCGTAGTGCAAAGTAAGGTCGAATTTAAGGCCCATCATTCTTTAGAGGACCGCAAGTAAATACAAAATGACTTCACTGAACAATCTGTTCGATATGTACATATATGTATATTAGATCGGTCAATTATGGAGCTCAACGTGAGTCTTCCCTCACAAATATGTAGGTATTTTCAGATTTGCATGGCGGGTATATAAAGCATTCTCTCCAAGCCAGTTTCCTTTAGAAATCTGAGGATGAGAAATGGTGATAGTCACTTAATTTCTACATGATATCTTTGTCTGTTGTGGACTAGTGCCGCAAGAATTCACAGGACGTGTTTTGGATTTTGATTAGATTCTCCACAGAATCTGCAGATACCTTCTGATATCCCTGCTTTCCTGAGGTGCTCCCTGAGTCCGCGGTGCAAAGTTCGGAAGCATGTTATTATACGAGTGTTGTTCTTGATCGTCTTGACACATGCCTCAAACCTCTTTCCGCTATATTGACCTAATAGTTTCGTGGCCCACTTCATGTCATGAGTTTTGTTCCATGTTTCTGTCCGGTCTCTTCTTTCTCGTTCATTGAATGCTCCTCCGGGGCAGAATGGTTCAGGACATGTGAGTGTAGAATTTCATGAAGAATTTCTACAAGGCATTCATGGCACATGGTTATCCACTGTGGTTCAACGTTAATCCTTTCCAAATGAAAAAGATGGATGAGGTTGTTCAAGAGGCAGTGTCTTCGGATCTGTCTCCGTATCGTACTCCAGAGTCCTAGCAGAAGAATTTCTATACTTATGAAGTCCAGCACAACGAGGCAAACTTGAAGAGGATAGATAATTTTATTATTAAGCTTATCTTCAAGGGTTACTATCCCAGTTATATGTACCATAGAGGAAGCGGCTTCATTTCCCATAAAGGCGCACTCATTTCTCTTTCCCGACACATCAATCCGGAAGAATGTGCTGTTATTTTCCATGCCGTACGGCGAACAGTGGACAGAGAATTATCTTTTCCGGTTCAGTAGAGCGATCTCTGCTCGCGATAACAGGCAGTGTGCCTAAACAGCGGCTCTAATTTCAAAATAATGCGATAGATGACCATGGTGGCCAACATACAAAGATTTAAGAAAAAGAAAATAAAGCAAAGTAGTATTTTAAGTGATAAAAAGAAAAACACACGGCGGTCGACTTTTAGAATGTGCATCGAGTCCAAAGCAAAGCTTCTAGGTCCGATTCCAGACGAAACATCTCTCACATTGACGTGACGGTATTACCTCTTTCCAGTCAGTGATTGTACTCGGAGAAGATTTTAACTGTCATGAAAACTACGTGGTCGGTAAACTGTAGGTTTTTCCCCCACATTTCGTGAGGGCACAATAACACGCATACCAGAAGTTGAGGGAGTAAGAGACAGTAGCGCCACTCAAAACAGAAAATGAGTTTGACATTCTGATCAGGTTCTATCTTTCTTCCCTTTGTAAGAAATTTTTCTTCGTTTGAAATAAATCGCATGCTCATGCTCACAATGGAATGTAAATTAATGTAAAGCACAGCCATGAGTGTAGATTTAATTTCATAGGTGCTAAGTTGTGAATCTTATTTCGTAACATGTTATATGTATATGATTCCCGCCTACTTGCTAACTTGAATCAATTAAAAGATCTAATGTATTGTTATGCAGGCAACTAGGACCGGTGTTTACTTATTTTATATGAGGTTCAAATCAGGAAATAACACCGTAACATCGCACGTTTTTGTTTAATATATGAAACTCAAGAATCTACTATATATTATGTATTTGTTCAAAGGCAACAGCATATCCTGTACTGCAGTGAAACATTGTTTTCTAATTTTCGGTGCTGTCATTTCAGCAAAAATTAAAATGTTAATTCTATTTCCATATGAACGAACAGTATTTAATTAACATAATAACAAATGGCATCTTCACGCAATGGCAGCAAAACAAGTGGACTACGTTACCTATGGATGCCAGGAAGAAAGCGATCACATCCGAAAGGTCAACTCGTTTCTACAAATAAACGAATTGTTTACAATTCAGGGCAGAAAAAAAGTGAACCGTGGTCTCTTGGTGGCAGTAAAGGTCAAAAAGATTTGTTGAAGGCGTAAGTTTTGTTTCACTTTTGGCACAGCCGGGCGTCGCATTGTTCTCCCTTATGCCGTGTCACATGTCACTGTGACAAATTTGTGTCTTAGTCACTTTATCTTACATTTAAGTGGCTAATTGAATACAAATTTGAAAATCACAGTAACATGTGACAAGCCTAAGAAAATAACACAATATGCTATGTATATGCCTTCATCATGAAAACCGCGTCATTATTTAACTAACATGCACAATCCATAAACACAAATATTAGTGCACTTATAATATACTTTCCATGAAGAACGTATGATTTAACTTGGCAGCAGATTGGACATTTCCTTCCCTCTTGAGGCGGCCAACAGTGCGATTGAGATTGATCATGCCCAACTAAGAATCGAAAATGTCTCCAATCAAAATGATTGCATACTTCGAGGCTCGACAACACATTCACATTTAGTCCCGTATAGCAAAGCGTATTCAAGAACATCAAAAATTTGTGTTTAAAAATCGATCAGATATTCATACATAGAAGCAGGTTTCTTTCTATAACTGCCTTCAGCACTTTCTCATCATCTCACGACAGGTTCAATGCGCCTCCTATATTTTATAATCGCAACGTTTTGAATGCTAAACTGGTAATTGTTGTATGTATGTATTCACACTTTTTTAATGGCAAACAATACCAATATTTGAATATTGTACCCATATCAGTATTAATTAATGATTTCTAGTCATTACCGAGAAATTACGAGGAGGAATAAGTGCGAATTCGAATACCTACGTCGCTTACAACGAACTGCGACTTAGTAGTGGGTGTCTATACGTTGAAAATAACTGTCATACTAGTTTTGAATAACTTATTGAATATCTTGCCAAGTTCACGAAGACCACACAATATGAAGTCCGTTAACTCAAAGTACGTGTATTCAATTGAATTTATTGCATAACCTTCACCAAATTGGATTTTTGAAGATAAAATCGAGAGAGAAAGGAAAGAGAACATGTGAAAAAATCCAAGAAAATTATAACCATTTATAAATCATTCCCTGTCACTGGTGTCGGAATACCTACGAGTATAGGTACATCCACACATTTATTCTGAAAATGCAATCGCTCGTGACGCGTTTTTACAATTGGTTGTGCTACGGTATTGTTAAGTTTATCACGATTTTTCTCTCATTTCTTTCCACGCTTCGTAAATGCTGGCTTCTTTTTTTTGTTTGACTTCACGTTCATAAACTGGAGTGCATCAGACTCTCGGCCACTGCTGTACTAATTAGGTTAATTTATGATGGGTTTCGGTAAAACACCATTTTGAATACAGGTTGCATTCTTCACACATTTTAATCATGGTTCTATTGCACACATCCGCACTAAAAACTCATCTAAAGTCGTATCTCACATAAAAATAAGTTTAATTTTTCATTTTCGATTTTTCAGGGAAGCTGAAGGTGACACTGGTCCATCGATATCTGGGTTACTACCATTGACTTGTGCTGGAGTTCCAGCAATTGCTGCCAACACCAACATGCCAGCCGCGGTACATACAATCATGTTTTTTTTTTTCAACTAATATTGAGAGTAAATCATCTTTTCGTTTACCCATTCTATAGGAAAATAAATTCGCTACACTAGCTAAACCCGAAGAAAGTTATGAACTTCCGTCTCCACCAACAAATAGTGATCGATGTGAAGCAAGAATTAATTATATTTCTGCAAGCGAACTGATCAGTAATTCATCGTTGAATCACAACTTGAAGAAAATTGACGAAGATCTGGAAGATGACTTGCCTTCACCTCCGTGCTGTGATGAACACAGCAGTAGTGGTGTAAGTGAGGGCAGTCCGCACAAGAAATATGTGAATTCAAATAACAAAAAATCGAGCAGCACTAACCGTCCAGAGGTACGTAGTTTCTTATTTCGTCAATGATTTCATAATTCCGAGTTGATCGATCATTGATTTTGGTCTTGAATGACATTATGTCTTGCCATGAAATAGAATTAACTCATAAACCCATCAAAACGGAAATGACAACAATGTTTCATAGCAATTTATCATCAATTTTGAGAAAACGTGATAGCATTTCCCATGGCTCATGGCATTTCATTCATCGCTTTCATTTGATTATGTATACGACTTGTGTGTATTAATGATTTCTCATTATTATTTATGACGTCTTCAAAAACAATTTAAGCTATTTCGAATTTCTGAATTTCAGGTTGATATCAACTCAATCGAAAGTGTAAGCGAGTGCAAACTGAAATACTCTGAGCTCGACTTACCAGATGGAATTTACAATATTTCACAAATAAGTGACACCTACACGAAGAGAAACAAAAAGAAGAAGGGTAGAAACTCGACAAAAGACGATGAAGAAGACAAATGTGTAAAGTGCTTATATTACACTTTGATGTGTTGTGAATGTACAATATCGTAAACAAATGCGGATTCGAAACAAAACAAAAACGCACACAAAAAACATGCATACAATCATACAATATTTTTTATACAAATCTAGAGATAATTTAACTTCCATGGCAGTTAAGACACATAAACAATATTGAATTACAGAAATCTCCTAGAAATGCCAAAATAAGATTCTTAATCTATGTTTTACATACTTACATGTAAACTATCCAACTATTGAACGCGACTGAGCGTTTGAAATGTCTGCTTAGAAATTAATATTTAATGCAAAGAAGTAAATATTCTTTATTTAAATACAAAATGAATAAAAAACTATTTTGCGTACAAATTATTCAACAACTTTTTTCCACCCTTATGAATTACGTAAACAATTTACTTACAAAATTTTCAGAGGCTGTAATAAAAATGGGCTTTATCGAGGTATACTGCAACTACAATCCAAAGGAATGTTGTCCATGAACTTTTCAAAAGCAACATGAAATGCGTGTTCATAGCTCCGATTGCCCAATGCCATGGTAACATTTTATGAAATACTGTGTGTCCAACATACAAGACAATTGCATTCATTCCGCACTCAGCAAATGGATAACCACTCCAAATTTGTTGAACGTCAATTACGTAATACATAACGCATAAAAGGATGAATGCGATTGAAGATGTAACCAATACAAATGAGAATGACCTGCAATTTGAACAAATGATTTGACATTACACAGCTTAAATTGGGGCAGTGGGTATTAGGAAATATTTTTACAAAAATAAGTGAGAAGAGATTAGTTTGAGTTTAAACCTAAGCAAATAGTAGGTGACGGTAGTGGGTAAGTACCACGACGATCACATGGCTCGTTTCCAGATACAATTGCCATGAATTGCACAGCGTGTCTAGAGGGTATAACTGTCAAGTCAAAGGTGCTTAAACTTATTAAACGACATAAAAGCGCAGTTCCCCATACCCAGGTGAGGGAACAATACATCGCACAACACTCAAGCTTTCTATGCATAGGAGGACCGAACTGCATCACGGACTGTAGCATCAACCAAAGACATTTGCACTCAAAAGAGTATATAAGGTACCACTAATTTAAATATATAACTCACCACATATTTTTGTTCAGTGGAACCCATCCGCTTTCGGTTGAAAATAGGCATAGTATTCCCCCCAAAAGTCCAAGCCCAACAGCCCATATTGACCAACGCTTAACTCTTGCCAGAACCTCAGTATGAGTTATGAGAATAGTTCCACAAATAACGCCGAAGAACACTTGAACCACGGTTAAAATGCATCCTAAAACACCAAACATGTATTTTACAATTTACACAAAACTAATTCAATTTTACCAAATAGCCCTTCGGGATCGAATGCTTTTGAGTCGTATATATACTTTGCAGTGGGATGTTGATAAATGTGAGATTCTCCAAGGACTATTCTATCAATATATCCAACTACGCCACCGATGCAATCAGGATGAGCTGCATATGAGTGCTTCCCACCAGGACCGAGATACCCCCTGAAAAGTACTTTAAATCAATGAGTCTAGAAGTAACACAAAAAAAAATGTGCTCACCTCGGACATCCTGGAGCATTAACCCCATAAGTGATTCCCAAGCTTATCGCAATCAAAGCTATTATGACGAGTAGTTGTTCTTTCAACAAAATCAAATCAAATATAGACCGCCTACAACCGGACTGAAATGGAAGCTCTTGCTGGATTTATTCGTTACTTTTTTATTATTTAAAGCTAACCTGAGGCATTACATATTCTTGTTTGGCAAAAGTTGTGTGAACGAGCCCTACGACCAAAAAGGCTATTCCAAATCTCTGTAGAACTCCCATAATTCTCAAATCTGCCATTTGAGGTCCGTTCATTGAGTTGAGGCAAACGCCAATGAGGAACATTTTAATCGACCTCTAAGAAGGGAACACTTTAAGTGATGCCTTTAGGAATGTCTGTCTAAACTTACCCAAATGATTTTCTTGCCTATTGACCTTTTTGTTGAACCTCGTGCAAGTTGAGATTTAATGGAAATAGGAATACACACACCCATGATCCATAAGAATGAGGGAAATACGATATCAGCTAAATGCAACCCATTCCATGGCGCATGCTCAATCCACCAGTAACCCCCACCACCGGTGTTCACAAATATCATCAATACTATGACAAGCCTAAAACAAAGTAAAGCATTCTTAGCATTCTTAAAATAGACGGCAGGTTGTTTGTGTTTCGACTCACCCTCTAAATGCATCTAAGCTTCTCAGTCGTCTTTTCTCAACCGGCTTGGCTGTATGTTCTGGCCCCGCCGTACTGATGACAATTTCAGTAGATGACCACGATTGGTACTTCTTGTGTGCGTACAATAATAACTGAGTTATTACATACACCAAAAGACTTATCAATATGACCGATAAAATCGCTACAAATCAATTGCAATAAGTAGGTAACATTGGTTGACTCCTACGAGACAGTATACTTACACAGATTTACGTTTACACCTGGTTTATCGGTAGTGATTTCGCATGATCCATTGGAATATATCGAAAAGTTGTAAACACCAAACTCTTGCATTGATGGCTGTAACGAGCACGCTGAAGTGCTGCTTGGAATATTTAATGAGGCGAACGTGTCACACCAATTGAAATGAACTTACAGGTTTTCTGGGGCGTATCTGCCAACATCATGGTCAAAAACTTTAAAACGTATTGAATGGTCTACGGTCAGCTTAAGGGGTTCCACTACCTCATCTGGGCTTATCACTTTCACTTTTGTATAGGGGCACTATTGGATTGAATGTCAGCACTTATGTGGGAAAACAAAACAAATTACTTGTGCACTTACTGTGTAACATTCTTCTGAAAGCGAATATATGTACGATTTGCGCTCAGATTTCGGAACTAGATATGCTTGGTCTACTTTCAGTTCTCTCATATGCAAATTTCGCCATACTGGTGGCGTGTACTCCACCCAATTCGACATTATTCGCTAAATATTGTGTGAAAAATATTAAAAACACCTAATGGCATTCAGTTCCACCACCTACAGACTGACACGCAAGGCAGACTGAATTGTATTCGAGCTTGCTTATCTTGTTGTTAGTAGGTCAAGTCTTTGGGTAGAAATGGTGGAGAAGGGATTTATTTCATTGTATTGATTAAATGCAACAAGATGTTATTTTATTTGTGTGGTTGATTTGTCTATTTGACTTACGCGATCAATTTTGGCGCGATTAAGGAAGCGGAATGAGTTTTGTTTATGATTTACAGCTGATGTTATGTTTGTCGACGAACGAACATTGTTTACCACTGAACTGACATGACAACTGCGGAATTTCAATTGACGTATAAAACTTATTCGATGCAATTCTTAGTCATGCGCATTTAAAACAAACCGATATGAATATGTGGTATAGCTTGCAACTACAGTGAGCCAAGTATAATCCCCAGATAAGATTTGTAAAATTTGAAATGTTAACAATGCCGTTTTTAATATGATCGTTGTTATATCCGGTAGCTGTGGCAATACGAAATATACCGGCTTTTTTTTAAGGAACGGCACACATCCATCGACGACTTGGCCACAACGTCACTATAGGCAGATATACTTTCGAGGTAAGTAAGGACTTCGTTTACATGGGCTCTAAAGTAAATAGTGCGAATACCACGCGTACCACGATCGCTCAATCACCGTTTTCTCTCGAAGGACATTATATAAGACCATGATAGTCCTTGTCCTGCTCTACGGAGCGGCGGCATGGACAATGTCAAAAGTAGCTGAAAAAGCCCTTGGTCGTTTCGAGAGAAAAGTCGTGCGTTCAATATTTGGTCATCTGTGATTTGAGGGTTTTTGTAGTCGAGTCGAGTCTTCTTCAATCACGAACTCTACAGGATGTACAGCGACTCGATTCAACGACGAAGATGACTAGACCATGTGGGACAACACTGCTCCGACCGTCAGCGATAGTGATGTTGGACCATTAACGTTCCTTCTTTCCATTCACAGATTCATATAATCTCGCTGCACTGAGACCGTTTTTATTTGCTTTTGTACTCACATGTGATGAAACAACTACTCATTTAACAGTCCGACAATACCGAATTTTATTACAACCAGGTATCGGATTTTTTCAGTAATGCATTGAAATAATGTACGGAATTTGCATTTTCATGTATAATAACAGTCAGTCAGGGCATTAGGTTAAAGACCTCAAAGTCTACACGAACTCACCTCTAACAGCGTCACACTTGACGCCGGTGTAGATGTGACACCATAGTAATCAGATAATAAAAACGCATTTATGACTGTTTAAAATAATAATATATTACAATACAATTACTAAACATTGAATAAATAATACAAATAATTAACACAGTTCATTTTTAAGTTGTTCATTCGAGTAGGAGTTAGTAAGAGTGAGAATCGCGCTCAAATACAACAGGTATACAATACTTTCTCATTTGAATTTGTCATGAATTAACCAACGAACATTATGTATCAAAAATTGGACAATCTAGACACCTACACACATGCATACATACACTTTTATAATACCTAATAATATTTGTGTGCGCGAAAACAACAGAAAGAGAGATATAGATAGAGGGGGGAGATCGTTATTCAAGTTAAAATATTGTTAGTTTTGCTGGAATGATTAAGTTTAAATTTAAATTATAGAACACTAACAAATTGTAGACATACGTTTAAAAATAAATTGAACTACCTTCATAAACCAGCACTAGACTATAACATTTATTCGTAAAATTCTATAATCAAAGCCCATTTTACTACAGTGTGCTGGTGTTGAGATTCTCTAAGGAAGTTAAGAGCTTTTGTTTTATTCGCTTATTGCCCGAGCACACACACGTTATTAATTGCGATAATTGTTTTTTGGAGTAAACTCCAAGGGATTTCTGCATTTCAAGCCACTCCTCGAACTGCTCCACGGGAAAATAATACGCTTTGAGATAAACATCAACATAAGAACGATGCTCAACGAACTTAAGGCCAGATATGAGCTCTATTATTGACATAAAGTTTGTAAAATCCAACTGCATAAGCGCTCGTCCACCAGCTGAGCATTTCTTTGCATTTGAGAAGCTGGAAATGGAGGGATTACACAAAATCGAGAAATTGAAATTAGTTTTACTGATTACCCCTCGACCAGTAAGTGTGTTGCAACTCGTGCCATTGTATTCCAGACTGCATCTGAAGGAATGGGAACTTCTTTCGCTATCTCCTCTAGTCGCATGGCAAATGTCTGCACATTCTAAACCAGCAAACCAGAAATATTGCAATCAAAGCCAGAATCGGAAAACAAGAGCCGCAAGTCTTACCCTATTCATAACATCGATGTAGCTGCTGTGCTGACAACTCACGTGGTTAATGTCCCACTTTACCTTGGACATGGATGCAAGAATACCCGGTAGATCGATTATTTTTGACGTAACACAAGTGTAGACCGGTTTTGCGATGTTGGTTATAAAATCTGCATTCTCGAAGTAAGTGGAAAGTATACTTCGTTCATTCATTGGAAGTAAATGGTTCAAGTAATTCCTCAACTGTTGGAACTGTTGGGTCATGGAGGAGCCACTCTCAATAGCGACTATGCGCAATGATAGCCCATAGAGAGTGTCTGGATTTGCTAGCTCATTGTTAATCTGTAAATTTAATTCAAGCATTATTTTCCGCTTGAAAAGGAAACAACTCTGAAGTCATACCAATGAAGAAAAGTTAAGTGGCCAAATTTTAATGCAAGGGACTATTTTTTCCTCAATTGACTTCAACTTGGACTCTGTCTTGTTATTATAAAAGTTATCCATCTGTACATTCTGAAACAATAGGAAAATAAGCAAACTTCCACTGAGTTCAAACCACGACTTACAGAATCCTTTGCGAAGATTTCATGAACGGCATAGCAATAGAAGTCAATCAACTCCAACATGCTTGAAACAATCTTGGGCGAAATACAATGGAGGAGTTTACACATCTGCAAGTATCGTCCAATGCATCGTAGCACATTCAACGATGTATTGTTAACAACCATATGCCTGCAAGACAAACAACTTTTAACAAGTTAAAATTTTTGAATTCATCACCGTCTTACTGGCTTCCACCACTATCGTATTCTTCGTCCTTGCTTTGTGTGCTTTTGTCATCGTCGCTCTCTTCCGAAAAATAACAAGAAGCTTCGTCAACTATCCCCGAAAGAATGTCTTCTTCAAGCATAGCTGCATCCAGCCCACCATCGAATGGTGAGCTTTTCTCCGAAAATCTTAGGAAATAACCACAAGATCCATATATCGAACTACCACCGTCATGGGAATGCGCTGATACTAGTTCATCACAGTTGTTATTGCTCGTAGGACTATTATTGGGGTCTGTAGGTAGAATCGCAATATTGGGAGACTTGTGTCGACGGAGGGTATTACGTACGGAACGGAACTCCTTAAAAGAAAGCACATTGCATTCGCACTTTTAAACGTTCTGAAAAATACAAAAAATCTCAAAGGGCTTACCTGTAATTGAAGTATGTTACTAAAAGAATCAATTATTGTCCAAGATTCATTATCCAAAAACAAGCATATTTCCTCCAAACAAGAAACATGATATCTGTTGAAGAATTCTTCACTCTGCGATTGCATTGTTGCAATCAGTTTTTCCGAGTGTTCTCCGCAGAATTCAAGGCCAACCTTTTGCAGTCTCTGAATCACCGATAGAACTTGTATGAATTGTTCGTGCTTGAGTGTCCTCAACTTAGTGCTTGATAAATAAACACACATCTTCGATTGTATGTCGTTCCATATGCGAGACTGACCCTTTTTCAGTTTCTCTTGAATATAGCTATCGGGTGAGTCGTTTGCTTCCTCTGGGCACAGTTTGTAGTTTTGATGCCACATTACGATTTGATAGTACGATGCTAAAATTGTCCAACACGTTTTACACAAACTGATTAGACATGGAATGTATTTGTCGGCTGCGACTTGTTCGCACAATTGTTCGAATAAATACTTGAGATTCTCATCAATATTTGGATCGTTATATGCACGTAATACGGAGTTTACCGATGAATGAATAGCAGAAATGAAATTGATATGGAGCTAAAAAAAATAGCTCAGGGACAAATTAATGGTTCTATAAGATGTAGGAATTTCTTTTTCTCACCTGATCCATAGCAAATAGTGACTTGTTCAAAAGCTTATACGATTCTTGAAGTTTGCCGTATTTTTTTATATCAAAATTAAGTATAATCTAGTAGGAAAATGCATATTGATTTTGAATGTTGAATCGGTGGCATATGATTGCGTTCTTACCTCATTTAATACAGTATCTAACTGAAACTCTGTTAGCAACAGGGTTTCTTGTAATTTCTTCGTAAGCGACTGTACACTGTCATATTGAGTGTACTCAGAGGCAGAGTCCTTGCATTTTAATAGTAAACCTATTGCCTCAGAATAGTTACCTTCAGCTAAAAAAGTTTGTACTTCGACGTCAGTGGATTTCTGAAAATATATATGTGACTAGTTCGTCGATCAGGAATCTTGACGATTGGTGTAGTTGGAAGTGTAAAACTTAAGGGTAGAACCCATGGTTTTGTGTGTAGGGGTCACACTTGAGCCTACGTTACCTATGTTTGATTCCCAGTACGAGCAAAATAAAGTTCACGGACCCACCTTTTTCGAGTCACTGACAATGTTCAAAGAGAGTAAAAAAGCTTCTCAAATTGGCCGGAGTCGGCATAAAAGAGGTTCCTTCAATAGCACACACAACATGAGTGGTTGCTGAGAAGCTAAGTCTGGCCTCTACGGGCTGTAGTGCCATCCACATTATTGTTATTATAAAATTTGACGTGATTTGAATGCAAGTGTTCCGTTCTGTGTAATTTTTTGTCTCTAATATTTTCGATTTCTGCGAGTTATGACTTAACTATTTCAGGTGCACGGGAAATATGGAAATTGAATGAATAACTTCATGGGCTACCACTAACTAAGGTCACTAGGCAATGTAAGCTAAAATAAAATACGATAGAGCTCTTTTATGGTGCAAACATGTGATTCCAATTAAAATTAATTCTTTTTTCTCTAATCAGAAACATCAAATTGAATTAGGGAACCTCTGAACATACATTCTAACCTGAAGTATATATTCTACTGCTTTCCCGCATTTATAGCTTCAAAAGCGAAGACTTAACCACATTCGCACCACATTTAATCCGCTAGCAGTGACTGATACTTACAAGTTTTTTAATTGCATTCAACGATTTGAGCAATTCATTTAAAACTTCGCGTTTACGGTAAGCTGCTAAAATTTCGAGACTTGTTGTTGTCAGATTTGTTTTTGCATAATTTAAGTACGAACGGGCCTTTCTACACGTCCATAGAGATTCTTCGAGTTCCTTTTGTACATCATTGATTGCTGCAAGTTCTACATTGCATGCACTTCGTTGTTCCAAGATGTTTTGAAGTACTTGTTTCGACAAGACCTTATGTTGCATCTTCAAAGTGTTCATGGTTTCGTCGATTTTTTCCAAACTGACACCATCATTGAGAACTTTCTAAAATAAGATGTATATAATTAGCATATATGAGCATATTTTGACAAACATTAATTTAAAGTTAAGGACCGCAAATTGATTACTCACTTCCAATTCATACAAACTTGGGTTGCTATCTGGATCAAAATATATACTTTCAGTACTTTCAAGAATTTCTTGATCCGATTTTTGTTGTTTATCTTCTTCTTCTTCTTTTGGTGATGCAGTCTGCTGCACTTTGGTTGCAACTGGATCTGTGGTAACATTCTGGATGAAATAATCAGAAAATCCCATTGCGGGAATTTTCATTTGTCTATTTTGCTGCAATGAAAAACAAATTAAAATCTTGTCTTTAAACAGATAATGAATTGAAATACCTGTTTGTGGAGTAAATCCAAAAACTTTGTTTTTATTTCATCCATCACTCTGTTATTTCCATTAGAAACCTTTTGTGCTAGACAGAAGACCAATTGACACTCTCTAATGACAATGACACTGACAACAAATATTTATACGTTTTCGCATGAATGGTATAAAGATTGGAAATTGGATGTGTTCAAAACTACGAAGACGCTTTTAAGTTTTGATTTAGTAAATTACTGATTACCCATAAAACTAACCAACTAACTGAATTACTTAAAATACAAGCAATTATGTTAGTGCATGTGTATAGATTGCGCACGAAATTAATAACTTATTCGGAAATGATTTCTTGATAAAGGAGTGAATATCTTCTTCATGTCCTTAATAAAAATAATATTCTATAAAAAAATAAAATATATTATGCTAAATTCAAAGTTCAACTTACTGTGGAGAAAAGAATTTAATAAGGAATAATTGCAAACTATTTGATGACCTAACTTAATGCGTACTGTGAACACAAACCATTAAGCATAACAAAATGGCGTCATAACTAGATAAGGTAGTTCCTCGATTTTGTTTGACATAAAAAACGTATTAGTGCAACCTGGAAATATTTCCTTAATTTTTTTATTGATTGTGCAAAATTTCATATATATTACATTGAAATAAACTTGTTTAAAACAATCATTGAAAAATACATTAATTGTGTACAGTATAATTACACATTTACGTGCGGTCCGTGTAACGTAATCGACGAAAAACTGAAAGTCTTCTTAATTTTTTTTGCATAGTGTTGAGAATACATTTAGAATTTTTTATTGTTGACTATAAAATATTAAACCGCGAAGGAAGAAATGGCCACATCGCAGCAATATTCATTACGATGGAATAACTACCTTCGACATATCACTTATGCCTTTGATTCGTTGAGGTTAAACGATGATTTCGTTGATGTTACGCTGTGTTGTGATGGGCAGAAAATCAAAGCGCATAAGGTGCTCCTTTCAGCGTGTAGTGGATATTTCAAAGAAATCTTTAAGGAAAATCCTCACCCGCATCCTGTTATCATATTCAAGTTCATTAAGTTTGATGATTTGAATTCTATAATAGAATTTATGTATCAGGTGAGTACATTTATATTGGACCTCATGTAGCACGCTTATGGACGCGGGAAAATATGACACCAGCATTGAAGCCATGCAAAGCTTTCCATATGCATTCATGCATTCGTAAACAAATTGCCTTTACTATTGTTCGGAATAATAGACTATATTAATAGACTATATTATTATTTAGCTGACATATGTATGAAAACATCTTATATCCCGCATTCTGAGTTTAGCCATAATTTTATACATACACATATAGTATTGGTTAAGACCAAATTATTACCCCCTTGAACAATTTCTTGCTAAGAGCGAGTGTCCTACTGAAGTGACGAAAATTGATTTTTTACAATGTACGAGGATGTGATGGGAAGTGGGTTTTAGTTTTGTCCAATACTAAATATTTCCTTACGTGTAGTTTAGACTTAAAATTCATTGAACATTTTGGTGTCTAGGGTGAAGTTAATGTTCATCAAGAAGCGTTGCAATCATTTTTGCAAACTGCCGAATTACTTGCTGTGCAAGGACTTACATCTGAAGAAAAAGAAAAACCAAAAACCCCTCGTACACAAACAGAAGAGCAAATTATCAAAACCATACCAAGTACAATACGTACAGTAACAGAAAATGTCACCCAATCATCTCAGACAATTGAGATTCCAGCAACGGCAATTGTAACTCAACAGCATACAATGCAACAAACACAACAGACACATCATATCTCACAACAGCAAACGCAACAACAGGTTGTACAACAAGCAAGCCCATCCGCATCGAAAAAGCGCAAAATAACCTTTTCCGATGATGACGACAACATGTACTCCACAGAAACTGTCGACTATATCAAAGAGGAAGGAACAACCGTCAAAAGTAAGTACATACAATCTGTATTTTGATGAGGCTTGCCTAAATGAGGTCTCTTCATTCTTTAGCATATATACCTACAGCGGTTAAAATGGATATACCTGAGTACATAGATGTCGCTGATGCAAATCAACTAAATGACGCAGTGACACAATCTCATCAAACCACTCAGGAAACTAGTGGGCAGAACGTTACACAGTATGCTTCAGAATATGAAATACTTACAGAGTCGGAAATTGAAGAAAAATTCCAAAATGAATCCGAGGACACCACGGAAATAACCACTATTACGATGGGTAAGTACATGTGACTTGTAGTTTTCAGTTCGAAAACTTTTCTATTCTCTTATATAGGTGGACTATTGCCTCAGCCAGCAAGCACAGACAGTGGCGGGAAGGATGATAAAGGAAATTCCCTACAAGGTGAGGAATTTATTGTATAATATTTATTCAAGCCATACACTCATCTAAGGAGTAGTATGTTTTCTTTTGTTTTGCATAATGAGTAGTGATAGGTAGGCATTGTTTTCTAGTTGGACTACGAAGTATAGCATTTGTGTGCAACATTTAGCATGACACTTTTATGTTTTTAGATTATGTAACATTTTGAGTCACGAACCAATACGAGAAAAGAGCGATATTTTGACATCGGTGTCGATTTGTTTTACAGGAGATATTTAAAGAAAAAAGCTACCATTGGTACCATTACCAACCTATTGACATTCTTTTAAAATCGGATCGGAACGCAGGTGGTAGACTAATTGATGCGTAATTCAATTTACTAGTCCGAGTGACTACAATGGAACAGGTTTACTAAACATTTGGATTTGGCATTGGCTCTTTTGGTCGACTAATACAATTTCTAATCCCATTTCACTAGGGCAACATTTTTTGCCTATCTGCATCTGGTGTCCCTAATTCTGAATGTCTTTATACCCGACGTCTACAAATCTAATAAGACAAAGCGCGTGCATTCAACCGTTCCAAAATGCAAATCATGTCCAAGGAATACATAACCTATTTAAAATAAGAGGTCGCTTGTTTGTGTGATATAGTTTAATCTAATATTTACTAAAAATTTACTCTTGCTTGTTTTCTTTCACACGCTAATAATTTGATATATTGTGAGCGCCAAAAGAGCGTAATGCGTTAAGACTCATAAAATGGGTTCTAGACGTCCGATTTTGGAAACGGTATTTCTATTTTGTAATAACCAGACAAAACAGCTTGAAAAATAACATAACAATAAAAAATCAATAGAAAAACAACAAAAAAATACTTAATACTTTCCGAATCAAAAATGTGTACAGTGCCGCAATGCACACACTTCGGTTAGATTAAGTGCGTTCAATTGATTTAGTCAAACCCCAGACTTTAATCCGAATTTGGATTATCCGAAAGCGGAGAGTCGTCGAAGTCAATTTAAAATGAAGATGGATAAAAATTCTCATCAAATAGACCAAGAAGTTGGATCAGTCAATGCCAAGACGACTAGAAGCTAAAACAGCTTCGAAAGCCGAATACCCTCAGTTCATATGACAAACGTATGAAGCATTCTTTATTAACTTTTCAAAAGACCAAACTTTCCAAAATCTGACGTCCAGACCCATTCCCCTGCACACGTTTCAAAATGCCATTGAGTTGCCAATTCCAGCTGACAACTACCACCCATTCATTGCACATTGTGTGCATAGATTCAGGGAAATTAGAGATAATTTTGCATACAATATTAGTGATTCAATTTGTTTTGTAGACAACTCAATTTGCTCTGGTTATGGGTGGGGGTACGTTTCTGTTTTTGAAAGATGGTTCGCATGGAATCTTCATAGCTTAAACCACTTTAATAACTACAATATAGGCGCAAAGATTTACGTACATTTTCCGAATATGTCTCCAAATGATTAAGTGTCTTGAATAATTGAATAATGTGTTCAATTGCAGTAATTTATAGGCAAACCAACGTTTAAAAGAGAAAAAAAAAAAAAAACATTGGTATTGTTTACCTCCATCCATTTGCTTACACAATTTCAAAATTAAAATAATAGAATAAAAATACCGATACTAACAAAATATATTTTGTTATACTTTTAGATTTGCCAAATAATAAATGGACTGAATGTCAGTTTTGCAAAATGGTTATAACAACCGTAAATCTTTGGAGACATATTCGAACTCAGCACACTCCGCAGCCACCCCGCAAGTGCGAAATGTGTCAAAAGAACTTCAAAAATAAGTACAGTTTACGTGAGCATATACGAATATCCCATGAGCAAAAGATCACAATCCGAAGTGATACGTCATAAGTAAGAAAATTCGAGCACTTGCAACCAGCCACCTGCGTCCAAACAAATAAAACATAAAAGTAATAAATAAATAAATGAAAACAGATATGTAAACATTTTCAGAGAAGAATATACAGATCCCATATAAAACTAAGATATTCACATCAGGCACGAGAGAAATTTAAAAGAAAACAAAACTAAAAAACTTTGTTTTACTTTTAGTAATAAGTCGGAAAAAGGAAAATCGCTGTAGCCTTGCTTGTAAGCAATATATAAAATTCATTTCGAACTTTGTTCATTGCTTGGGTTTCTTTTTATTATTAAACAAATTTTGTTTTTATCAAAGAAGAAATAAAATAAATAAAAATAACTCAAATTAGATCTAGGATGATTGCTAATTAAACGAATGGAAGTACTTCAAATGATTTGTAGAAAATAAACGGAAATTAGTTGTGAACAGCGAGAGATACAATTGAAATACATGCATAGCTATTAAGACACCATTTCCCGGTTTATTTATTTTCAAATTGTAGAAAGAAAAACAAAACAATCATAATAAAACCATACAATGAAGTATCGGTGGTTTTAATTGTTGAACAAAACCTATATGTCTCCACAGAGCAAACACTGCAATGTAAAATCTGTAATCGAAAGCTACAGTCGGTGTCGGCGCTAAGACGGCACAGTGCATCCAAGCATTCAATTACATCCAAGAAACATGACTGTACCATGTGCAACAAGAGCTTTAAAACGAAGTGGTCCCTATCAACGCATAACTCTCGATTTCACAGAATGGCCCGACCCGCCAAGGAATGTATAAAAATGGAGATACGGTAAAATAAGTATTTTTTTAATCAATTATAGAATTATAGCGATTTTAGTTTTAACACATTATGTATAAGAATTTTATTGATACGGATTCAGTGAGTAACAATTTAATATTGAATGTATAAAACCAAAATAGTAATAAATACTTTACGATGCGTACATCTTCATTTACTTTCCGCTTACAAGTCTCCAATGCCTGGCAGGGGGAATTTGCTGCTGAACTCCTCGACGTCTTTTCGTAGGGTTTGCATTTTTTGAGCAATGTCCACATTTTCGTGCACAACTTTACGGAAGTCTACAATCTTAGGTCCGGAAAAATTGGAAGCCTCTTTGGCAATAGTCAGTCCACGATGAATGAAGTCAACCACCTTATCCATGTCATTCTCAACAAGACCCCTTGTGGTGAGGGCGGGTGTTCCCAATCGGACACCTGATGGGAATAAGGCCGACTTGTCTCCAGGAACTGTATTCTTATTGCAGGCTATCGAGACCTCTTCGAGAACATACTCTGCACGGGCACCGTTAAGACCAACACTTCGAAGATCAACAAGAACCAAGTGAACATCTGTACCACCAGTGACGACGGTGTATCCCTTTTCTTGAATGCCACTTGCCAGACGTTTGGCATTCAACAAAACTTGTTTTTGATACTCAACGAATTCAGGAGTAGTGGCTTGCTTCATCGCTGTAGCGATAGCAGCGATAGTATTGTTGTGAGGACCACCTTGAAGACTTGGAAATACTGCTCCATTAATTCGATCTTCCAAGTCGTACATAATCTCTTCACCGTTTGGCTTCACCTTACGGACTCCCTTTCGGAAGAAAATCATACCCGCACGTGGTCCACGCAAAGTTTTATGCGTTGTTGTACTAACCACATCCGAATATTCGAATGGGCTTGGTATGAGTTTAGCTGCCACCAATCCTGCAACATGCGCCATATCAGAAAACAAGTAGGCTCCGTTTTCTTCAGTAATTTTCTTAAAACGCTCGTAGTCCAAACAACGGGAATAGCATGAAATGCCAGCGACAATGATTTTGGGCTTGAAAAGTTTAGCATTCGCTTCTAATAAGTCGTAGTCGATGAGTCCAGTCGACGGATTAACCCTGTAAGGCATGCTTTCGAAGAATATAGACGTTGCTGATATTCTTTTCGTTGGTGTCATAAAACCGTGCGTTAAATGACCACCATCAGGTAAGTCCAAGCCCATAATTCTGTCATGTGGTTGAAGCAAACCTGTGTAGACGGCCAAGTTGGCAGGCGATCCCGAATAAGGTTGTACATTTACACCCCATTTTTCTGGATCAAGACCGAATGCTTCCAAAGCCCGCTTCTGTGCGAGCAATTCAATTTTATCAATAAACTCATTACCGCCATAGTATCTACAACAAAGATATGTGAGTGCACTTTTTATCTTTAAATGAATAACGTTGTATCGTACCTTTTGCCAGGAAGGCCTTCGGAATACTTATTATGAGGACACGAGCTAAGACATTGCAGAACAGCCACAGATGTGAAATTTTCACTTGCAATCATTTCCAGTCCACATTTTTGGCGTTTTTTCTCTTCTTTAATCAATTCTGTTAACTCAGGATCCAGAACCTCGAGTTTTTCGTTAAGGATCTTAGCGTTTCCGGACATTTTCTATAAGTAAAATAAGAGATTTAGGTTCAATATAATAACCGATAAAAAAAAGAATCTTCAATTTACAGAGCGAATCATTTTGAGACGTATTTAACGGTCTGCGAACTACTTTGCAATAAACCAAATAGAAATAAGTTTATAGGTCGGCACCAACCCCCTGGGGTCGTTATCGACGTATTTGCAAGTAGGGGTTAAGACTTACTTGCGATAACGTTCTGTACGCAATCGTATTGATAAGGTTATTATTGCACAAATCAATAGATTTCCATAATTGAAAACAAAATATTGGCTGGTGTAAACATAGACTAGAATACGTAAGTAGCATTCACTGTTGCTAATAAAATAATACGAACTTATGTGTAATTTTTACTGACATAGAGCTTAATATGTCGAACTTATCAGCTAGGTATAGTTTTCTGCGTCGCCAACAGGTTGATGGGAGTTTTGATTAAAATTGTGCACGTAAATGATCCGAGTGCAATTGAAGTACACAAAAATCATGAGCTCCGTTTGAACGCCTATAGCATATGCTATAAGATTATGCTATACAACATTAGATTGATTACGACTTTCAACAAAAACCAACGTCTATACTCATGGGATTTTGCATCTGTCAAAGCTTGAAAAAGTGATTCGGGTTGAGCAATCTAGGAGGAAATCAACATTGAATATCACCAAAAGTCGTTTTTCTGATCGATTTAATATGCGCTGAGTTGGCAACAGACGTAACGTAATCTCACTTTGGCTTTAGGTTTATTTGGAAATAAAGTCAACCCGTTGAAGCACTATCTAAATAATCTAAAAATATTCAGAGCATGAGACCACATCACATTGTTTTGCTTTGTTGTCCTATGAGCCCACACAATTTTTTATTACAAAACCGGTTCTGTTTCACCTTAAGTGGAATATTCAAACATATACGAAAATGTGTGTTGAAACAGTGTACATAAATGCCTATGCACTTCAATTCTAATTAATAACTTTATCTCTTACCAATCGTTACTTGGTTCTCAAAACAATCCACAATATCCCGGTTGATTAGACTAACTGCAATAAGTATACTGATCAAGCAAATTCGAGCGAATAATACTTGCTGAAGTCAATTAGTATCATACTGATCATACCACAATGCTTGGCAAGCGGAAGCAGGGGTCAAAACTATGTGCCAAGTAGAAATAGCAGACTATTTACCAAGAGATAATAAAGCTTTAATAGTAATATGTAGAACCATTCAGTATTTTTTCTCCACGTAATAGTTGAAAACATATGTATGTGGGAAATATTCATATACTGTTACTTAACTTCTCCGAAACCACGTATTTTACGCCTAGGCAGAGATTAGTTCGTAACTTATCAGCATTGTATAAATTGATTGATTCCAAGAAGCACACAACAAACCATGTGGTGGCATGAATAAGATACATATGTATACACATTGCATATATTTACTTCCTGTATGACCGCGCTTATTTGTTTATCTGATATTTTATACGATCAACGTTTATTTTTACAGTTACTTACGATATATTATTATTGAATACAAAGATAAACAATTCATAAACACAGAGAATGACTACATATATAATTCACCCATGTGCGGCTAAATAACCTCAATGAAAGTGAAAACTAAAGTCGAGCTCACCTTTGAATACGATGAGAAGTTAATAAGTGTTTGTTTCCCGGCTCCACTGAATGAACTGAGAAAATGCCGATACCCTATCCACCACGAGTTGTGTACTGTAGATCGTATAATTCTTCTACAACTTGTTCCCATGGTGAATGTATAGATGGCACGATGAGCTGACATTTTCTGAACTTAATTAGCAATGAACTGGCTTAACACTTGTGCGAGTAGTCTTCAACTGAGATCTTTAAGAAAATAAAAAAAAACATATTTGAAATCTCTATTGGGGGTCCATGCGAACATTTGAAAATGCCGCCATTGAGTGATAACCTTTTCGAAGAATGTATGTAGTTGATAAGGGTGAACAGGCGTATAATCTATACACGATGTATGTTTGTTTATATATGCGAGGTACATAAAACTAAGAAAAGGCAAATGCAAAATGTTGGCTCTGATTGTGGTGTAAATGAAACACAATTGAAATCAATGAAGTAGGACCTGTTAAATTTTAAGTGACAATGACTTTGAGTAGAGAGCATAATACAATACTAGTTGCAGAAGAATAGCTGGTACTTACATCAATTATATACAGAGGCCATTGCAGAAATTCCCTTTACATTTTATTTAAATATTTGATTCTTTCTCCTCCATAATGAAGACGCAGGTATTACAAGAAATATATCGCAAATTGCAAACAAATTTGACAAGAAATCCAATTGACATTAGATTAGCAACAAGTATCTGCCAAGCCAATAGGGTGTGTATATGTTTTATCGTAGGTTTAGAGATGACATCCGAATTAATTAATTTTATATTAATACGTAATTTCAAACATATTTGTATTGCTCAACATCCCCATGACAAGTGAAATGTGTTCATATAGCATACATAATAACAAATTGAAATCCACGCTTTGAAATCAACCTGATCAGCAAACTATAAATCTCGCAATATATGTAGGTGTTTCAATTAATTTATAAAAAAATATGGATAACAAATAAAATAACAAATATATTAATTATTAGTAAATGCAGGTTTGTTGATCTGCATTTATTGAAATTAGACTAACTGAGGGATGCCTTGATTTCACCTGATAAGCACCTATCCATGTACATAAATGTGTTTGCTTTATATATCAATAGTAGGAAATTAATGCACTTTAAATAATCTTCAAGTTATTTCGCAGTGCAGACCATGGATGTGCCACAAATTCCAAATGTAAGTACCCCAATTAAAATTAAGCATTTGTCATATAAAAATTTATTCCGTCAATGAACACTTTTCAAGTTGCTTAGTTAAAATATAATTTGCATCTTTTAAGTCAGCTTTCTTCATCTGTTGGCTAAGTACATACTCCGCTGGTGTATATTTGCCAAGTAATTCCGGATGATCTCTCCAAAATCGTTCTTTGATCATATCGTCATGCAGTGGAACGATCAATTGCCTCCTCTTTGTTGTTTCTGGTATTTCGACATATTTTCGAAGCAATACCGTCCCTTTTCGGAATATCGCAGGCAACTCGTTATAGTTGATTCCGAATTTTGAAAAAAGTAATTCATTTTTGTCGGCTGAAAATGTACCGCGCAGTTGTTCCTCCGCCTGTTTATTGGTCAAGCCGCCCTTAAGAATAAGACTCCAGAACGCTGTGTTGTATAAATTATTAATGTGCACATCGGCTTGACGCCAGCTTAGGTAATCTTTCAAATTCTGATCGGAGGGGTAAAGTATAATTCTACCATCAAAGCAAGGGGGACACATTAATTGTTTGCTGGGAAACCATTCTTTCCAATTGAACACATATGCGGAACTAAAAAGACTGGTAACATAGGATAGCAGTTTTGCTGAACGACGATTATACACACTGGTTTCTTTGCGGAACACAAAAGAATACTCATCACTCTGACCATAACTTATAGTGATGTCTCGAAACTCCTCCATCACCGCAACTGCAGCACTGTTCATCACATTCAGGGCTATGAAAATATCCAAAACATTATATGTTATTGAAATCACTGTTTAGTTATATTTACCATTTACATCGTTGGGTTTTTCAAAGTCATGAGTTTTGGTAAATTTGTGAAAGCCCTTTCCATCGATTCGAATAACAATCCAGACGTTGGGCAATATCGTATCATCTAGTTCATAGTTTTTTACGTATTCATATCGACTGCAGGCCATCGGTTGTGTAAATAAATTTCGCCCGATTTGATACAGAGTTTGTTTGAAATTTTTGAAATTATTTTTGCTGAATTTCATGAATTTTACTAATTTATCACGAAAGTAAATGCAACTAGTAAACAAATCATGAGCACATTTGACGTTTCATCATGGTTTCCGAGCATTATTGCACGATACAAATTGTCATGAGAGTAGCATTTTGATACATGTTTATGTGTTGCCAATGGAAAACATTTAAATTGTTTACCGGAACTTAATAATACTATTAGTACTACCTGCGTCAATTAAAAATACCAATTCGTCTTGTTTATTATTGAAAAAACATAATCATATATGGCATAAAACATAAAACATATATGGCTTCTATATGACCCTTTTATAGAATGTTTAACGTACGGACATTTAAACGTGCTCTACTCGTAGCGTATTACAGATTGTCTAATATTTGACATGAGGAATTGAAGAATGTTCTTATTGTATTAATACAATTAAAACAAAATTGTTCGTACCTACTGTACTAAACAGAAATTGAGCGACTTTAAGCCCACTAAGTTCTACTCAAATTCCGAATACTGTTGGACTACGATTATAAGCCGCTCTGATCATTTCGTATAATTTTGCTTGGATAATAGCAGAGATAATCCATTATCTCTGGATAATAGTGTTAAGTTGGTCTAGGAATTTTTTGTATTTTTTGTCGGTCCCGTTGAATAAATCTCTGTCATCGCATAATTACAAGACTTTCGAATAATTGTCGTATTCTGATATTGACCATACTTCAGTACATATACAAACATAAACAGTTAGGACCAGGTATAGTTTAAAATAATAACAGTTTTGGTTTTCTATCAAAAAGTTCCTCTTATGTTATTAACAGCTTGTACCAGCTTAATTGCATAGCTCGCAAATCTGTCTCTATTGATAGACCGGGTTTGGATAAAAAGTTAAATTCAAATAAACTGAAAAATGGAAGACGACATATACTATCCACCTACTCCACCTGCTTATGATGAGTCGAATGAGTTCATGAACCCGCATGGATACGCTAATCCACGTACTCCACCCACTCCGCCTACACCGCGTAGATATAATAATATGGATCGGGATAGGGCCATTCATCCAGATGACTTATTTTGGCACATTATGAAAGTAAAAATTGAACGAGTCATAGAGCACATGCTAAAAACCATTGTAGAAATAAGAATTGAACCCAAATCAAGAAACCGATCTCGAGAATTCAAATCACAGGGTTCCTATGTGTTAAGAATTTGTGAAGACAGTACAGATTTGTTTACTGTTAATCACCTAGACCCATACGAGAAAGATATCTCTATACAGGAGCAAGTAAGTAGACTGTTCGACCGTAGTGATCTACTTCAAGACAAGTACAGAATCCTGCTTGAACGAGTTTCAACTAAAATAGAAACACTCCGTACAGTTTATAACGAAGAGGAATACGACTTATTCGTTACTAAAATAGCTCCTGGATTAGGACTTGAATATTTGGAAAGATATAATGAAGAAGAAAATTTGATTGAACCTTACGAAGAAAATGAATCTACAGACGGAGAAAGTGTATCCATAGACGAAAATACTCTTGATAATTCAGTAGATGAAGAACTGAGTTATTTATATCCGGAAACAAACATGGAAGAGATTACAAGCGATTATCCGAGGGCCGTAGATGAACATTCAGGTTTATTGATTATTGGACCGAATGGAACAACAATAAGACGAGAATTTTATGAAGGTTTGCAGCAAAAAAGTCCAACGGCAGCAACTCGTTTGTTATGCGATCTTATCTTCGGTGACGATATGTTAGCAACACATTCTTTGACTGGAAATCAATCACCAGCCTTTCTGGGACGCCAAATGCCTGTCAAAAAGCAATTGGATCCGCTCAAAACGGAGGATATAACACAATTGGTCTGCAGCAAGTTCAATGTTAATCAACAACTAGTACGTTCAACTATCACTACAAAGTGCGCAGATGCTGCCAAAAAAGTAAAACGTATTTTATCAAAAATTATGTAATAACTATGCTTTGTTACCTTTTTATCATAACGTTAAACAAACTTTATGTACATACATATGCATCTGTAGAAATAATAAACACCTTATCCGCTTAATTGGTTTCGCTATTCTGTTTGTGTTAATTAATTGTGGTACGTATGTATAAAACTTAACCGATCGAAAAGGACTGCCTGTGGGCTTCACTTCACAGATTCAATGTAATACAATTGAAATTGATTACCTGTAATAAAACAACGACGGCAGCTAACAAATCTAAGAATCTAAAAGGGTGTACTTTCGTCCTTTAAGTGTATTGAGTAATTAGCAAAATGTGACATAATTGCTTTTATAGTCTTACCATTTATGATCTCGGGATTATTCTTCCTACTGTTCATAGTTCTCTTTTTATTTAAATAGCAGAAATGTACAAAGACTTCATTAGTCAACCTTAACCGTCAAACCAAATTCAACTAAAATATGGAAAACGAAGTCCCTTCAGAATTATCTACTTCTGCTGCACAGCTGATGAGTCTAGCATCTACCGAGTTTTACGACAACGATGGAGATAGCAAGATGATATTGGAGAATATTGTTCGAAATTTGGAGGAACTTTGCTTGAAAATATCTGTGAAGCCAAAACCGGAAAGTAAACTGCCACCGAAATGTAACAAAACCATCACCATCGAATTCGAATTAAAAAAGGAATATCCGTACTACTTCCTTCTTAGACGCACCGAAGAGCCTTCAAATCCAGGCTCTAGGACGGAACAAATAAATAACCTCCTACATCGTCTTCAGATGCTTCAAGAATTTTACATTTTACTACTGGATACAGTAAAATTCACTTTTGAAAATCTCAAGAATATGTATGATCAAAAACTTTACGACATTCTTCTTACCAAAAGGGAACTTACACCGCTACCTCAGCAAGAGGAGACTGCAATGGAACAAGAGAGCACTGAGGTATTTCACAAATCGACACAAGCGAAACCAGCAGAAGATTATCCTGTGCTGCAAGAGACAACATACTATTTGGAACCAAGTGGATCCAAATCCACACAAGCGAATCCAACCAAAGAATGTTCTATACTACAAAAGTCGACGGGACAAGATGAATCAAATGGATTCAAACCCACACAAGTTATACCAACAAAAGAAGTCGCTATACTGGAAGATGCCTCCTCTTCGAAGAAAGGAGAACCGATCGATGAAGCTGGGGTACCAAAAAACAAGTTCGTACATCCGGGTCCAGTAAAGGAACGAACAGCAGTGCTTCCTTCAAATCACAAGGAAGAAGAAAAACCAAAAGCCACACCGAAAAAAAGAAAACTAAGTTACTTGGAAGCGAAAGCATGTAAGAGACAGAATACAACGGAATATCCGATATCTGTTGATAAACTCTCAAATTTGTTGATTATCGGACCGAATGGAACAACAATTAAGCAACAGGACTACGAAGGATTGCAATTGAAAGGTGCCACTGGAGCAACTCGTTCGTTGTGCGACCTTATTTTCGGTGACGACATATTGGCAACACATTCCTTAACTGGAAACCAATCACCCGCATTTCGCGGACGCGAAAGACCGCTTAAAAAACAATTGGATCCACTTAAAATTGCTGATATTCAACATTTGGTGTGCTCCAAATTTAATATTAGCCAACAACTAGTACGTTCAACAATCACCACGAAGTGCGCAGATTCCTCCAAGAAATTAAAACGTCTTTCGTCCAAAGCTATGTGAAATGTAAACAGATTTATGTAATTTCTTTTCCCAGTCGAGAATAAATGTCTACTGAAAGTAGAAAAATCCTAAACCGTGCTACTTGCTTTCACCTTATCGTTTGTACATTTATTGATACATTTTTATAAGATTATGGCATCACGTAATCGTTCGTGTTATCATCCAATTTTCGTAAGATATCACCCTGAAAGACTGTAAGAAACTTAAATCCTCAGGCGAATCACCCCGTTGACATTGGTCACAATTTCAGGTTTTGTCAATAGTCATGATAATGTCCTCGTGGAAATGTACTCATCTTCTAAATGTGTGGGGCCGGGGTCTTGTGACCTACGCACTTGAACCTCGCTGTCCAGGTTCGTTTCCCGGCGGATATGACACAAATAATTTCTACAGCCCCAACTCTTTCGAGTCACTGACAATGCTCAAAGAGTATTCCTGTCTAGAAATATCGACTTAACGTTGGCCGTTCGGAGTCGACATAAAACAGTAGGTCCCTTCCATTCATGGGAGAACAATAGCACGCACAACGAACGGTTGCTCTAGAAACTAGCTCCTGGCCCCTACGACGGGATATGAGTCGCCTTGAGTGAGTGACAGTTCTGAGTGAACCTGGTCCACAACAAACTTCTCCAGTCTGAGTGAGTACACGCTCTAATCACCCTAGGCGTAGTCAATTACTGTTTGTGTTGCATTTTTTCCTCCTAATGTACTTAACAAAATACCACAAGTAGAAGTTTTTGCTCGAAAAGGGCAGGTTTACCATGCCAGTGAGCAGAGTTAGGTTAGTTCGATCATTAGAGAAGGGGCTCTATTACTCAATTGATTATATTACTATTACTCAAGCACAGTCAAGGTAGACAATGTATCTGACTAAATGAAAGTAGACACCACAATGTTCCTTTTGACATTGTTCACCGACAGACCGACTTTAGCCACCTCCGATTCATTGACATCGGTGCGTTCAACCAATCACGTTACTGTCATTCGTTGGCAGGTAGTCCTTCTGGTGATTGCCATATTACTCTCGCCAGAAATCACCCATTGTTTAAATCAAGCTAAGTTTTAGACGAACACTCACCCATTGTTTAAATCGGGCTAAGTTTTAGGCGAACACTCACGTCGTTTTGACGTGACTTTAAACTCACTATGAACTGCTGTTATCTGTCGTCAACACATACCAATTTTGGTTTGGAGAGAAAGCAGAAAGGACTTAAATAAAATCAAGTGTAGAAATATACTCTGTTGGTTTGATAAAGCAGCGTGATGCATTTTTGTATTTTTTTTTTCGTTCAATTGTTATTGATTGTAAATACAAATATTCAAAAGAAAAGTGAACGTAAACATTTACACCATGTCGCTTTGAGAACCTCTAATCAATCTTTCAATAATCAAGAGAACTTGGTTACACTTTTTCCGTTACACTTCATTAATAAATTATAACCAAATAATAATTTTAAATAAAAACTTAAAATCATATCTTACTGAAATTTAATCTCGTTTCATTGGACATAAATATACAATAGAAAGTTATCGTAATTTGATTATTATAACAATTTTCTTGTTTATTATAATAAAAATTAATAAGTTAATTATTTTTAAGCTGAAACTATATCTGCGTGGGCGTTAAGAACTGCCTCATAGTAAAACAATTGGGATTACATCTTCAAGTTGGAGTTTTTGTGAATATTTCTACATTAACCGGGATGCTGTTCTAGCTGGTCTGGGTGTTTTATTTAACAATCTGTTTGGGTAAAGTCCATTTCCTTTTTCACACTTCTAGACAATCTATCTAACTCTGCAGCTGCATCGGTGCGTACTGAAAACTTGTCGGGAGTAATTGAGGCATCACTTCCGTTTGCTGTGCGAGGTGAACTAAGTGACCCAGGCGGAGTTGCTGGTGATCCTGATTTTTTGTGCAGTAATGAGTTGAAAAAGTTTGCCAGAACACCCTCACCGCCAGGTGTAGATGGATTAAGTTTAACATCCATCTATAATTAGGAAAAACATTATTGTAAAATAATGTAAAAGTTATTGCACATTTTCTATGAAAATACCTTCTTGGGCGAGCTTTGACTTGTAGAGCCGGGAGTTCTTGATACATTTTTACCACCACCTTGTGATCGCAATGGTGATTCGCCTCTGATTTGACCTTGTCCTTGCTGTAGAATCTGTTGCTGCCTTTGAAGGAAAGTTTGTTCATCCTCCGTTTGAACTTCTGCTTCACGATTAGAGACAGTCTGCAAATAATTGGAATTTGTAATCGTTTATTAGCTGGAAAATAATTTTTGAGCAGATGTTAATTAATCCTTTACTAAATACTGGTTTTTATTAAAAGCGGACCAGGTACCAATTGGACAGAATAATTGCAACAGGACTACGAAGCCTACCTTATTTTCGGCAAAACATTTCTTAACTGGAAACCTATCAACCGCATTTCGCGGACACCAAATACCGCTTAAAAAACAGTTGGATCCACTGAAAATTGCTGATATTCAATATTTGGTGTCGGAGCACACAGTCAACAACTAGTACGTTCAATCTTCCAAGAAGATAAAACGTCTTTCGGCCAAAGTGAAATTTACACAAATTTTAATTCTTTTCCCAATCGAAAATATATTTGTGCTGAAAGTATTTGTTCAGGCAGAAGAATCCAAAGATCAAACCACCTGTTTTAGAATTCATCCTTATTGTTTGTGTTATTTGCTCGTTTCGATATCATTTGTTTATGTGCATTTATAGGAATATGATTTCATATAATGAAAAACTTACCTTTCTTGATGGAGGAGGAGCAATAATATCTGTGTAGTAATCCTCTGCCTTGCATGAATGCATATTTTCATACAAAATACTAATTTTCTTAAGATTATCCCATCCTGCAGGACTGTAAGAAACCCAAGTTAAGTAACAGCCACATACTAATAAGCGTTCTACTCACATCAGTACGGCATCTTTTTCGACGACTAGAGCAGGTGTGCGGAATGGTAGATCGTAAATCCGATGTGTAAGATATTTATAGAGGAGATCACAGTTCTTGTCTTCCTTGACGCTGGTGTAGAAGAGAGATGTTCCATGCTGTAGGCAAAATCGACGTATCCACTGCTGTATAAAGTCGAAATGCTCATCCCTATAATCATACTCCTTCTCCAATGTCGTCATATAGTCGGTCTGTTAAAACCAAAAAAGCAGATCAAAATCAATCATTGAAAAAAATTTAATAAATTTGTTTGTTAAATAACATACTTTTGTGACAACCACAACCATATCTAGACCGAGATTTGTGGTAAGCGCACCCTCTGTTAAAGGCAGAAGATCATCGTCATCCACTGAGTTATTTCGAACACTACGCTTTATAGGAGATCCTGGATCCATATCGTCACCGACTTCACAATAACTCTGCCAAGAAGTAATTAAACGCTGGCGCGCATCCCTACTCTCTTCTGGATCCAGTTTCAAACTTGCAATATGTTCGGCTAGCACTTTGATCCAATGATTCAATTGCTCTAGCCATGCCCACGGTGCAGTCATTGACACTGTGAGTATCACCAAGGTGTGTGCATAATTTGTTTCATTTAAGGCATACTTCAGTAGATTCACATGGCCTGGATCGCCATCAAGAACCCAAACACCCAATCGTGTCATATCTGTTGTAAATAAGGTTTTTAGGTTATGCCTCTGCATTCAGAAGTTTTGACAGTCATCTCACACTCACCGTCTCTATATTCGTCCTTGACATCAATATAAGCGTATTCGAGACCGGAACCTTTTTTTGGATCCTCAACACCTTGCAACTTGGCAATGAGTGTCGTCTTACCTGTGGCATTGTCACCTAATACTAAAACGGATTTGTTCGATGGAAGTTTTGTGCTGCCCTGCTTTTGTACCTCGCTTAAAATAGCCGACCTGGATAAGTAAAGTAAAGAAATAAGGACTTTTTACACACACACACAATATATATCTAAATTTCAATCTATATGTTTGATTTACAGTCTGAAGACGAGAATTCACTCTTAATAGTCTACCAAGGCAAACGGAGTAAATGGGCATAAAATAAAACCCATATAAGTCCGATTCGCTTGAACTGTCGTTTGGTGAATTTTGATGGGCTTCAAATGACTTCAGTGGATTGCAATGCAGTATACGTATTGTCGAAATTCATTTTGAATGATTATCATTTATTATCATGTTACAGGATCTACAACTCGATGTGGGCCTAGACTTTGCTTCTACAGCAACCACTTGTTATGGAAGTGCTATCAATCTTTCACAAGTGGAAGAGACCTACATTTGTATGCCGACTCCGAACAGTCAATTCAGAAGAGTTTTAACTATGATCCAAATTTGGAAGAAGCGAATTGATTCAGTTGTTCCATTGGCACTGCCACGTCTACATTTTCTCTTACTGGATAGAACAAAAAAAATAACGTACATATAACAACGCACGTACTTTTACATTAAAAGAGAATATCCCCGATTTATATGTACAAAGGTGTATTTTTTAGGAATCGCATAACTTGCAATATTTTTCGATTAGTTGATTAGTTGCTTGCATGTTTGTTGCATGCTAAAATCGACATACATCGTCGAATCTATCTGTGCTCAAAAAGATAAGCTTTCTTACATCCGTAGTGATAGCTAAAACTATAACAATTCAATTCATTCCTTGTGCAGTCAACGTTCTCGAAGTCTTGAGATACGTAGCAATAAAAATTCTTCACGTTCTATATGCAAATTCATATGCAAATGCCATTGTAAAACGCAATTCTATAAAGGCCAACCCAACAGTTACAGATAACTTAAAAATAAATTATCATAACAAGTAAACAAAACTCCTCCGTACGAAAAGAAGTTCTTCTGATTTCTGATTTCGCATAGATTGATGACTCATTATGAGCTGAAGTAGAAAACAGGTACGAATTCAAATAAGTAGGTTTCGAGGAGTTACACAATCGTTATAAATAAATGTAGGCAAAAGACTACGTTGTTATTTATCATTAGTAAATATTTACACGATCAATCAATGCTTTGAATATTAAATACATCCAAGTTAGACGAATGACGGTAGTGTCCCCTCTGTTCCGACAAACGTAGGAATTATGTCTTCAATCTCTGTATAACTCAAATTCCGGCTTGAAAAGAAAAAAAAATCACAGCTGTCATGCCAAAAAGTAAGTAAGATCTCTCAAATTCCAATGTCTTTATGCAATAAGCAAAATTTGAATCTTAGGCCAACCGGCTCAAGGGTTATTAATGACTCAAATATTTTTTCTTAAGCCTTTACACTAAATGGCAACACCTCTTCACCTTTTCGAGCTGAGGTGTGGTGTCATACTAAAATTGACAGTTAACCAACCTAACCCATCTCTTCCTCCTCCATTTAGGGAGAGTAAAATGAAGTCATGCAACACTATTCGAATGCAAATATGAAACGAAACAATGAACACACCGAATAATAAATTTTCAAGGGCGTTTTCAATCAAATTTGTTTTGCTCTTCATTTGAGTCGTGTCTTCATCTGGAAAACTCACCATAGATTTTCCTTTTCGGCAGCATCCTTTTTCTTCGAACCCAAAGTAAGACCATTCATTTGAGTGCCAATTTCCACCGCCATCTTCTCACCGAGATGTGGGAATATAACTCACTTTTCTGTTTAAAAAGGAACTTTCTTATGATATTTACAGAATGTGTATCGTTCTTGATTGTACTCAATAATGAAGAAATACACACAATTAATACTGAAGCACTTCTTGTTGCGAGAACAAAAAGAAATATGTATTTTTTTCTTTTTCGTTGATGACTAAGGAGGCAGAAAAATTTGAAGTTTACACGTTTTGCACTTGATGTAGAGCAGATTGTTGCAATAGTTTACGGGTTTCGTGCTGTCTGCAATTGGTCAAAGTATTTTATATTTGTTCCAACAGTGAGAAATTTCTTTTGATTTGCAAAAGAAAATCTGCTTGGATTTTCCTGTGGACTTTTACCACAAAAATAAAGAAAAGCAGTGTATATTTGCTGTCAACTCTTTCGCACACTTGTTTCTTATAAGAATCACCTCCCACTTTGTCTTTTGTCTCATGTGTATTTGCATCGACATTTTATGTATGAAGTTGCCAACAATGCAAAACTATTAAACTTTGACGTGCAGTCAGGTGTACCAATCATGCAGAAATAATCAGATGGGCATGTTCCATTGGTATACGAGACGATAATATAAAATAAATCGAGCTGAAAATTGCGTTACAAAAATACTTGTTGGGATGTATTGGTTATAAATACTAAGTATTCAGTAATTTTAACTAATGTGGGCATAATATCTGTTGATAACCTACAATTCTTCTTTTTCGGTATTTTTCATGCTCCTTAATATTGCTCGTTACTGATTTTTACTTTTTGGTCCAGTTTCTGCAGACAAAACTACAAATACCGTTAGGCTTAGAGGCTATCCGAAACCGTTTGAACGCTTAGAAAGATTGAACCGGAATTGAACTCGAATAAACTCTTAATCGCCGGCGAGTCGAACAGTCCCCAAGGGTAAAGTGTTGAGAAAGGAATTCGTCGAGTTTCTTACATTTGCAGAGAACTTCATCCGCCGGATTCGCAGTCGGTCAAACCGCTCGTGCACATTCATTCACTAGGGGATGGGAAGCCGACTGAATTATGAAAGTTAGTAATTAGTAAATTCGGGCATTAAACCAGGCTTCCCAGACTTCAACTGGGAGTTTTTTGGATATTTATCACGCAAGTCTAATTTTACCAAGTGCGAAAAGATTACGTCACACGAACTTATCGTGGCACAGACGCTAGTATATACAATCTAGTCCAGCAAATCATGAACAACATAGTAAACACTGCCGTACAATTTAAATATAATATACTGATTTATTGAATATTTCGTAGTTAAATTTTATACATTAACATTTTACATATGAGACAATGTAACTTTTATACACGATGATACTTCTTTTATTATTCGCAGTTAGAACAACAAAAGAATACCTTTAACGCAAACTAGTTCAAAAAGAAATTGATGTTGAAAGAACTTAAGGAATAATAAAATACTTTCGATTGGTTTAAGGTGTAACGTATAACATGTTATTAGGTCTTCACAATTACATGGTTGCAGATGCGAACATTCTAAATTATGTATTTACAAATAGGGGAAACAAAACAGAGAATTTGGGAAAACAAAACATAACACTGCATTCCATATTTCACCTGCGAATGCTGATATAATGATCTCTTGAATAATACTATTATAATTATTTGTTATAAAGGATAAGTAATTTCATCAACTTTTCTGATTGCATCTGGTTCCGGTTGGTGAAGGAATGTTGGAATACAGAAAATAAGCATTTAAAAACTTTTTTTTGTTTGTTTGTAAATATTCACTCGATAAAAGACAACAAATCCCAATAATTATGTGTATATTTGTTTGCGTTTAAGACTTAGTTGAGTCACTTAGAAGATCGGAATGTAATTATCAATCTTCGCGCGATGTTTCTGTGCAACACACTCAGAAATCCAAACGATGTTTCGGCACTCTTGTTCCTTAAGTTTCAAATAGGCGTAGAAGACACCAAAGTGGAATTGCTGTAAGAAAGCGAAGACATTCAATTTGACTTCGTGCTCAAAGAATTTATCCTCCAGAGTCTTGTCACCGGGATTGGTGCCTGAACCATCGAAGAGTGCAGCGTATTCGGCATAGTATTCAGCCACTCCTTTGACCTGTTCGTAGTCATCGGCTCTGGCCAGAGCAGCTAGGCCGTCTGGGTTCATTTTGCCACAACGTGGGTACAACTTGGCACGGTCGTCTTTGGAGAGTTCAGTTCCAAAGGAATTGATGGTGATAATAATAGCACGACGATCAGCTTCAAACTGCATTACAACATTGCATTAGATAAAGCACAGATTGAGAGATTTTTTCAAAACTTACAGCTAAAATTTCGCACATGACATCAGCAGTGGAACCTCCAATATTTTTGCAGAACTCATAGAATGCCTCCAGATAGGCCTTGTACAAGGTATTACGGATGATTTCAATGTTCATCTCATCCAAATCCTGCTCCGAAATGCAGTCAACAAAGAATGGAGCCAGTGGAGTATCCACAAGGACAGCGTTATACAGTTCAGCTGGAGTTGCTGCGACATGGATAGCCTCCATCTGCTCAAAACTGCCCAATGGATGACATTTTGGGATCAGCTCAGAAATTGGCCTCTGGTGCAAGGTGCCAGTGATTAGCAAAATTATGTTGTCGATCATATAGCCATATGTGATGAAATCCAGGAAACTTGCCAATGGCTCGACTGCGTGGTTGCGCAAGTGCTGGAACTCAATTACCAGCTTCTCACGGAGTTTGTCATCGATTACAGACACCGAAAGAGGGGACGGTTCGTTAGCAAGGAATGAACCGTAATCAGTTCCCTGAAGGTGAAGTTTTAAGTCTGAAAGAAAGAATTATGTCGTTAAACAATGTAATTAACTTCCCTATTCGTAAGTGTTAAAATTGACTCTATAATTCAATACCTACATACATATTTACATGTCTACATATATAATTTTATCTTTGAAAAGTTTTCAATTCCGTTATCACATGTGTAAAATGTGTGCTCATATTTATTTATCATAGAATAAATGAAAAAAATAACTTAAAAACTTTTCACTTTGTTTTAAAACAATTCAACAGTCACAAGATAGGTTCGCATGACAATTTTTATCAGATTTCAATTGGTGTTAGTGCATTTTCACAGTACTCGCCCTGTCACATGACTACTTTAATGTTGTTGCTGTTTTGTTGGATTTCTCTTCTCTATTCAAAATTCACACTTTCAAAATACCACATTTTAAATTCTAACATATTTAGTATGTCATTATTACCTTCCAATGTTTCGCATTGTACCAAATTTAGATAATCTGCTTGTTTCAAAATTCCACACTTGAAACCACGGCAAAGACCCTCAAGGTAGCCACCATCGATATTGAACATAAAACCAGTCATGTTTACTTTTGAAAGGTTTTTTTAAAAGTGGGTGGATTAGATGTTCTGTTCTTTTGAGTTTATTAAGAAGGAAACTGCGTAGCAAATTCCACAAGAAAACTTGTTAAAGAAAATTTTTTCACTTCTTATCGACCAACCACCACACAAATGTCATATGACTACAATTAATTTTTCACTAGATGCTTTGACGTTTACAAAACTCTTCATGTACAGGTCACAATAGGTAACTCTGTCGGCCAATAGAAGAAACTACACCAAAATGTACAGTCAGATAAGAAATTATGTGCGGATGAAATGCAAAAAGGTTTGACTTTTAATCAATCTGTTTGAACATTTTTAACGCTTATTTGATGAGCACAATTTAATAATAACAATTGAAAGTAAAACTGCAGTATCAGTAGGTTAAGGTTGCCTGAGAACGTGGTGAGACACCTGGCGTTTGGCAAACTGGGGTGATTGTCAATCTTTTTGAAAATGGATATAACAGATATTGCTCCAGCTAGAGCTCTCGCCGTTAAAGACTACGCTAAGGTGTTGGATGCGCGTTCTATAGCTATAAATATACTAGTTCAGGATGGGGAATGAACATTGCGCCTTTGTCCTTGTAGAAGAACAACCGAAAAGCTTTCTAAGAATGGTACTCGAGAAGGCTTGGGAGTGTGCTAAACTGATCTGCAAATGTTTTTTAGTTTTTGAAAAGGCATACTATCGTATGGATCGAGGTAAGCGCATGGATTTTTCCATTTTATGGTCAGTTTAATCGACCCACTGAAGCGGCTATTCGGGCTATTGTGACTAAATTTCGCACCAAATTTACATTGTTGGACATTAAACCAACACGCTTAAGTAGAGTGCGAACTGAAGATAATATCGCAGCTGTATCGGCCAGTGTTAATGATGACTATCAATTATCGATTCGTCGACGTTCGCAGCAATTGGGCCTCTGTTACTCAACAACGTGGAAAATTTTGAGGAAGGATTTAGGTGTGATGCCTTTCAAAATACAGCTGGTGCAAGAATTGAAGCCGAACGACCTACCGCAAAGTAAAATTTTTGGTGAATGGGCTCTTGGAAAGTTGGCCGAAGATCCACTTTTTTACCGAAAAATTGTGTTCAGCGACGAAGCTCATTTTTGGCTCAATGGGTACGTAGATAAGTAGAATTGTCGATTTTGGAGTGAACATCAGCCAGAAGCATTGCAAGAGCTACCAATGCATCCAGATAAAGTCACAGTTTGGTGTGGTTTATGAGCTGATGGCATCATTGGACCGTACTTCTTCAAAGATGATGCGAATCGTAACGTAACTGTGAATGGTGAGCGCTACCGTGAGATGATATCCAACTTTTTTTTGCCCAAAATGCAAGAGCTTGACTTGCATGACATGTGGTTTCAACAAGACGGTGCCACATGCCACACAGCACGCAATGGACTTATTGAGAGGCGAGTTCGGTGAACATTTTATTTCACGTTCGGGACCGGTCAATTTAACGCCTTTAAACTATTTTTTGTGGGGCTATGTTAAAGCTCATGTCTATACAGACAAGACCGCTTCAATTGACGTATTGGAAGACAACATTGAAGCATTTATTCGTGAGATACCGGCCGAAATGTTGGAAAGAGTATGCCAAAATTGGACTAATCGGATGGACCATTTGAGGCGTAGTCAAGGTCAACATTTGCATGACATAATCCTCAAACATCAAATTATATGGACCGTACTATCGATTCAAATAAAGATTTCATGCATTTTTCTGAATTTTATGTGTTTTTTTTTTTTGAAAAACTTTCCTATAGCTTTTAAAAAATCATCCTTTATATTGCACTTGGAATGGATGTTGGATCGCAGATGAGACGAGGAATGTCACACATTGGGAGATTCGAAAGTAAGTGATCTTAATTCGCAGATAACTTTGTTGTCCTCACACCCTCCCAGACGGAAGCAGAAACACAATGCCCACTCGAGTACGAGTAAGTTTGTCGCAGTATGTGCTGATGCTGGGCTGAAGGTTAATGTGGAGAAGTGCTATGTACAAAGGCTATGGTTATTTGCAGAAGGCTTGGTCAATGCACACTGCACGTTAGTGCAGTCCTATTGAAGCAGGTGAAGAAATTTAAGCAGCTCTGAATATTTTCCACGTGTGATAGCTCCTAATTAGTTGGAGTCGATGGCGGTGGATCGAGTAGACAGAAGATCTCTCGTGCGGGATTTGCCATCGCGAAGTATTTACTGCAACATAAGGGACAATGAAGACTATGATAAATCAGTGATTAGAAGATTAGTGAAGAAGAACATCTTGTCAATTGTTGCATCAAGTTATGCCCTTTCCCCGAGGGGTGAGAATCAGATAGTGCCCAATTACACGGGTTTAAGCTCACTAGTCTGCATTCGAGGGCAAGGAAAACTTTCGACTGCATCAAACACCGGACTTTAATGTTGAATTGAGTAATCAGAATCTGTAGCCCTAGTTGTTGCGTAGATGGTGACGGAAAAGAAGAGTTAATCGATACACGTGCTTACAAAGACATCTAATCGCCTTCGAACAAATCACACAACATAGCAAATTAGACCACAAGATGATCTCAATAGTCGTTTTCCTGCATCAATAATTAGGAATTAAGGTCACCGTTTTTTTTTTTTTTTTTTTCAAAAGTGTTCAGTTTAATTTATTTCATTCAACTTTTATATCATTCACAATTTGTAGTGTCTCTAACACTTACTCATCTAAATGCCTTTCATTTTCTTGTCTACAACTTTGTCCAAAATTTCACACTTATCTCTGGCTATCCATCCTGTCCTTCGACTATAAGAAAACATATTTACTTCGTTTATCTTCTAATCCTAGTTGTAAAATGAAATAGACATTGTACAGTAAACGTGTATAAACATTGTGTATAATTTATAATTTAAGCAGAAAGTGTAAATTGTTTACATATACTTGTATTTTTGTATTGTTTAATCAGTTATACAGGACATCCTTTTTTGTTCAAGTATTCTATGTTTTTTTTTTTGTATATGAAAACCAATATTTAGTTTTAATTAAGAAAATATCTACTTAAATATTGAACTCTTATTGTTTTACTTACGTTTTAGAAAATTCAATTTTTTATGTGATTTCAATGGAATAGAGTTTTCTTTGTTCTTAGATTTGGCTTACATACATACATAAGTGGTTAGGAAATTTAACACTGTTTTGATTGCACGAACGTGTTGTTCAAACTTATGAGCTGTGAAAGGTGGATGGTGTGGTGTGTCCCTTATGATTAGCATTTTCGTTATTTTCCTCAGTTTTTTTGCTTCTTAATTTTCCAAAGAGCGTATACGGCAGTGAAAGTTTTTTTTTTTTTTTTTAAATTACTTTTCAATCATTCAAATTCGAATATCGATTTTATTCCTAGAAGAGCCATTGTCAGTTTCAGAAATTTATAATTGAAGTTAAAAAGTTTCGCACGCAAAGCAAATGTTTATGCCCATCCCTTTGTCATTTAGGTGATGGAATAAAATGAGTGCTGTGAGTGAGCAAGAACTCCTAGAAGTCTGTCTGTTCGGTTCCATGACTAAATGATGGAGTGGACAAATTGGATATCGTGCGTTGGAATAAAGAAATGTTCCAGCGTGATATCTGACGTTTCATAAAATGTATTATCAAAAACTACGACACACAAGGGTTTTAACCTGTATGTAGTTATGAACCAAGTGAGTTACAAAATCGTTTACCCTATCGATTGACACAAATTTCGTATCGTTTTACTTGAGCTTAAAAGAAAGACACTACTAAGCACTTCGTATGTTAATCGAATTGAAAGTAATCAAAACATTGTTTCAATTGTGTAGCAACCCCACTCTAAGGACATACATGTGTATGTCGTAAGCCATGAAAACTGTACATGTTGAATGTATTTCTATCATCGATTTTCATAGACCTCCATAACATAATTGATCTACAGTATTGTAAGCACTCGAACGTACACATTACAAATTAAAGCAATTTAACATAGAAATAGGCATAGGCAGTTATTACATAAAGTACAGATCCTCAAAATAATTTAAACAAATATAATATTTAAACAAGATTTCACTTAAAGCGTATGTTCACATTTCCTTCACCCCATCTTATACAAAATACCACCACAATTGTTGTTTCCATTATCAACGGCATCGTTTCGTACTAAATGTATAAGCAAGCACTTTTCTCATTTTACATTTCATTTTTACATGTACATTATGTTATATTATCATAGTTAGGTGAGAGATTTCTTGTATAGACTACTACATATAGATTCATAAATATATAATATAATTTTTAGTTTGTTTTAGTTTATATTTAAATAAATTTTACTAAACGACCCTGTAATCTGCGTGAGAAATATGGAAATGTATTAATAGTTAGCAAATAATTATCCGTTTATGAACACAAAGCGCTTTTTTTCTTTAAATTTAAATTCTTAGCAATAGGTTTACAAGCAAACTGTGTGGACTTTATTAAATAAATACTTTTGCAAGCACATCGTGGAGTGTGAATGCTACATAAGTAAACTTATGCTATCCTCTATTTTATCTTGTGCTTAAAATTTCAATAAGATTACAATCAAGTATGGATAACTTCCTATTGTAAATTGTATGTATTTTGTTACTTTTTTTTTTTGTAAATACTAGAGAAAGCTTTACCATTTGCCTTCATATTTAGCTTATATGTGAGTTAATCTCCTCTTATTTTCTTATTCAATTGATCATGATTAGTTGTGGAATATTTATTGTTTTGTACAACACCTATGTTATTCACAATCACATGGAATTCGCTGTGAAATTGTTTAAACGTCTTATAAGGTAAATTAAAAGACAACTATAACTCTAATATAAACTCAAAATTTGAAGGGAATTTAACTCAATAAATGTGTGGCCTGTATAGTAAATAGTATTGGAAAATTAGTATGTACTGAAATAATAATAAAAAAAAAACATCGAATTTCACGAATCAAGAATTTAAATCAAGATATAACCTAACACATAACGAAAATCTCAAGCCAATGTTATGCCAAAATTGTTTACACGTGGTCAAATCCCTTCGCTGCATTAAGTTAAATGTAAAAAACTTTGTGTGAGTCCTATTTGATATTGGATGAAATTCACTTCAATTGCTTAGTTGAACATTGATCGATGTTTAATGCTTTCAAACGCGAAGTGAGAAAGAAATTCCATGTCAAGAAATAAAATAAACCAAATGAATGTATTGTAGCATTAAGTGACATTCAAATGGGCCACGAACTGCGAACGCGAACTTCCAGTAAAAACAATTTCCCACCGGAGATAAACAAAAAGTTTACTACTCCATAGTATGCGAAAATATGCAGATTAAATTATCGATAAAAATCTCAAACAATATCCCGACTAACGATTTTAAATTGTTTCTCCGCGAATCAATAGCCCAATTTGCGATTTTCCGAATTGTCACGCTGAGAACGCAATACACAAATCCGCGATAGAAAATTCGCTATGAAGTATCAATTTGCTCCAATTCTACTCATAGTCTACTAGTGTCAGAGTTTGCGAAGTTCGCAATTCGTAGGCAGCGCATATGAATGGGCCTTTAGTCTTACTTTGTGGAATAGACCAATCCATAAAAGGTTCGAAACTGATCCATTCTATTTACCCCAAATCTACCAGCAGATGAATACTAAATAAAACAAAAATGACAAATAAAGATTATAAAGAGAAAATAAAAACAACCAAAAAACATGTGATGTATGATTTTTTTCTTTTATTCAAACTTATCAACATTTCATTTAGAAAATCATATTCGAAGTAGTTCTTTCTACGTAAAAGTTAAAAGGCCAATCGACACAAAAAGAAATTTGTTTTAAATTAAATCTAAAAAAAACAATTAAAAGGTAAAATAAAAATAAGCAAACGCTACACTTACGCTCAATCTGTACGGTTTCTTTTCATGTTCGTTTGCTAATAATTGAAAAGAAAATCGTTTCATTCTTACAATAATTTAAATAAACTATGAAAACTGGATTTATTTTAACAAAAATACTTTTTATGGACGTTTTTTTTTTCTTTCATCTTGATGTTCTTCTTTGACCTGTAAATTTATGCAGTAAAAAAAGATTCAAGTTCAAGTTAGTAAAAGGGCAAATCTCATATAAGTGATTTTTAAAACTTAAATTGTATCATAAAATATTCGTTTGTTTAAATTGAATGGTGGTGAGAAGTGGAAAAAAATATTACATTGGTTTTATGCTCTTTGAACACATATTTTCTGCGTTTTCCCATCGACTGGAAATCGTTTATTTTGTATTGAAAATTTGTTCTTAAATCAAAAAGTAAAACGTTTATTACACTTACATATGTATATATCTATGGTCATATATATATAAAAGTAAATTGCATATATTACTATGTACCGTTTGAAATTGTTTTGTAAAATTAATTTCAATGTATTTCATACATTTTCTTTACACAAAATTAAATTAAAAAATAACAAATAATAGTACGTTACTTTTACACCTTCTCATGCATATGTATCAATTTAACTTGCAAATTATCTTGGAATTCAAAACTAACAAAAGTGTAGTTACTGCTGTCATTTGACTCATTTCAACGCGCTGACGATTTAAAAAATAAAGAAACAGAAAATGATGAGACTCAAGTGCGATCGTGTAAATAAATCGAAGTATAAACTATATTCAACTTACAAAAAAGGCTTTTTCACATTTATGCTACATATATGTATATATATATATATATTAATATTAGTTGCTTATTTTTGTTTGCTTTTGTTTAAATAATTATAGAAAAAAGATTTATCGAAATATTTTTAGAAAATATCTCTGCTCCATTTAATTGGTTTTTGTTTGTTTTGGAGGGGAAACTTAAACATAAGTAGCTACAGCGTTGGAACCTTGTGTGGATGGCGCTTGCTGATGAGGGGTGGGCTGAGGACTAACTGGAGGTTGAAGCTTTCCTGGAACGTACTGACCTATAAACGAGCCGTCTTCGGTAAATTGTCCTATTAAAAACGAAATGATATGCTTTAGTCATCTTGAATTTGAAAAATTAGTTTATTTTTTTTTATTAGGTCTTAGTAGGGTTAGTATGGCTTATATATATATATGGATATGTATATTTTAATGTTTATGATAAAAGGAAAACAAAAACGAGTGATGTATATAATTATGATAAGCAGATGAAGTATGTGAAAATGTAAATCCCAAGCGGAACCCTGACGATGGGTAACGTACAAATGAAGTACACATTAATTTATGCGTGTAGTTGTAGTTTGTAGATCTATTCATTGTTTTTCCTCAAGCGTCCGAGGTTCTCAGTTTAGTGGCTTTGATTATTAATTGAAATCAATTTCCTGATGCAAAAAGCGGCAAATGGAATCATGTCCTGGACAACGCGTAACTCAAAAGCGGACTTGAATTAAATTGAAGACAAGATCTAACTCAGACGACACTTAATCAAAATATTAGGTCAGCAAAAAACACCATTCAATATTGGATAGATTAGTTCATGCAAAATATATTGTATCACCAATGCGATGTGTATTTTCAAAATAGTGTTCTGAAGTGTAAATCACAATATACAGTATCTCACAAAATTGAGCAACATACAGTATCTCACCCGCAAAGCTTTTAGAAAGACGTAATAGTTTACATGGAGTTACAGATTTTAAAACAAAAAATATGGTTGACTTGACTTTGTATGACATCAAGTCGCTGCGGAAAGTTCGAATTCATAGAAAATACTACGAACAAAATTGGATCGGTTCTGATCGGTTTACTACTTCGTACAAGACAGTGCTCCGAATCACACATTTTACTTAGTACGCGAATAGTAGCTACATATGTCCCAAGGCAACATGAAACTCCGCCACAATTACCCAATCTCAACGCAATCGAACACAAGAAAGAGGCTTGGAACAGGAGTTGAAGTCTCAAATTGAAGCAGCTTGGCCTAGCATTCCCGTCATCACTCATGAAAAAGCTAGTGAAATCCAGTTACGTTTTTTGTTAATAGTTCATTATACTAGGCGAGGAATCCAAAAATACATCGTCATTGCGTATGCATGCCCAATTGTGTGTCCAATTGTATGTATGTGAAAAACTTTTGTGTTAAAACAGTCGATATGATTATTTATGTTTATTGCCAAATTAACGATATGCAGCGATGTTGTAAAATGCAATGGCACGAATTTATGGATGTATGCCGTATGACTCGTTTGCTTGCATTTTTTTTTCAATATCATTGAAGGCAGAATGCGGAATGTAGTGTCCGCAATATTCAAGTTCTGATATATTCTTGCGAAACAAAACTATTCCCACATTATGTTCGTATGTGTTCTTGTGTATTTTTAAATAGAAAAAACATGTAAGAAAAATGAAAAAAAAAGTTAGTTTTAGGAGAAAAAAAAACTGTATAATCAGTTAGAAGACCCATAACCATAGTAATTAAACACCAAAACCAAGTCAGATTATACTGAAGATTAAAACATTTAAACATTTATGTATGTACGTATATATAGTAGAATATTTTTGATGAAGTTTATAACAAAGACTCTACCTCTAAGATGATACGGAAAAATTGCCGATAGCAAAATAGACATCCAATGTCGGAATGTAGATTACAGAAGGCAATAATGTATGTAGAAGCACTTGGTACAAAAATACGTTTTTTTCTGTTTTTTTTTTTTTTCTGTTCTTATTTCTACTGTTCAATATTTCTGTTTGAAATCTAGTTTTTTGTTTTGTGTTTAGAGTAAAGAGACAAATGAAGTACAGGTATAACAGAGGAATCATAGTCCTTTCCGTCCGTATTGGCCAATAAATGAGCCATCTTCGTTCATGCCTTCTAGAAAAAGTGATGATTAATAAAAATGGACAAAGCAAAATAAAATAAAAGTACAAAATGTGCAAGAAATTCTATAATTTACATCGTAGATATTTATAAGAAAATTCTGAAAACAAAATTATATGTATGATTTTTAAGGGTTTTTTTTATTTCTTTATACGCTAAGCTTCGATAAGCATTGTAATACTTGCAAATCTTAGATATATATTTATTATTATTATGATTCGGTTTTGTTAATGGAAATGAGTGCGGTGAATGCAGTTTACACACATTATTAGTTTCTATGCCTTCCTGATGATGTGCTGTTTTGTGTTTTCCTGATCCTATATCAAAGTCTACAGAAAATAAGGAGCAACCAACTAACGACCTTCGTACCAGATTTCATGTTATACTTTCATCTACACGCCCTTCGTTTTCGGGTGACTCTACAGTCCGAGAATGACATGGTTCTAGCTTCTTCCAAACCAGTTGCTCCTATTGTATATGATATTGCTCTTTCACAATTTATCGAATCTGAATGGCTACTGTACAGATTCACAGTGAAGCTTTAAATTTAAGTTCTGCTGATTTTCTTCTTCTGGAATCACTGTGAAATCTGAACTTCGGGTCAGCTGAACATTGGTTAACTAAATTTTTGGAAAGCTATAAGATTTTTCCTCACTTCCCTTGCCAACATCATCGAAAATCTTGCGAACTTTAGGCGTGTAATATTGGACCATGTATTCTGAATATGATTGACGATTTCGATGTACAAATTCTCCCGCAGTAAAGTTTTCAATTGTTTGATTTCTGCAAAGCAATTAAGCCGAATTCTTGGATATTCGAACTCTCGGATACTCGAAGAATTCTAGATCGTCCCTATATTTGAATCGCTCAGTTCTGCATTAAATGCGATGTGGTACTAAAGTGAGTTGAGGTTTCAACGGATTCTAAACACTGTACTTTAACTATATAATTTAAGTCGAACGCAATCTATGGTTTAAACGAATCTGTGAAACCAAATAACCCAAAAGTGGAATTTAAACTTTCATTGTGAAACTTAGCATAAGTTTGGTAGGCTTTACATGACAACGATATTGCCCGAGTCTGGTTTTAGTGACAATACATTTATTCAGGATGCCACGGCAATCATTTCAATTTTATAAACCCAAATGAACATCACGGTGTTTTTAATAGAGAAGATAATAATCACATCGTTCTACGAGCAGGACTTATACCTGAAATTCCATTATCATCTTCGAACACTTAACTCATACGAGATTTCATTAGCAGGGTGCAGAGGAGTCTATTCTACTACGTTTGAAGAAACAATATCCCGTCACAAATGATAAACATCAAAAATTATGCATAAACAATTTTCCGCTTCATTGACCTGTAATAATTAGGAAAGACAATCATGTGCACTCAAGTTGATGATGTTCATGAATGAACTGTATGAACATTTCGACTGATACTAGAACCTGGATTTAAATACAGATGTGAAGCTTTTCTTGGTTGCTGTTAATCGGTGCACACACAAGGTTTTGTGCTATGTAGTGCAGGGGAAAACTTTGTTTCTGGTGTATTAAGTTAAAGTGTGGCAGATTTACTTAGATTGGTGTTAATTTCATGACCTGGGATTGTAGTTAACAACATATTGATTTTTTCCTGATGCTTAGCAACAAGGAATGTTTTCAAAGAATTTATATGCCATTAGCCTGTTGAAACGAATTTTCCCAAGAAATTAACTGCCACTTAAATGACATATAAAGACAGTTAAATGTGTCACAATCACACACGACTAAGGGAATAAGAGTGATTACCAGAAAAGTATGGTAGAGATGCCCAACTTCACAGCTGGTTGACCCCTAGTCCATCGACGAATTTGACGCCTAATCATGACGGTTATTCATGAATTTTTGACAGTTATTCACGAAATAACGTAAATGCCGTTCTCTGATTGGTCAATCTGGCTTTATAAAAAATAGTTGTCAAAAATTTTAAGGGGCAGGAGAGGTAGAAGTTGGGCATCTCTATCATACTTCATTTCTGGTGATTACCATCATTTTACGGTGTCCTAGAAAGGCCGTTAAAACCGCCATCTTTTTGTTTTGTAATGTCACTCAGGGTCCGTTTTTGACATTTGACAAATGTGTTATTTAAGCAGAAATGAAGTATGATAGAGACGCCCAACTTCTTGCTCTCTTACCCCTTAGCATTTTTGGCAACCATTTTTTATAATGTTTTCTATGTAAAGCCAAATTGACCAATCAGAGAACGGCATTCATGTTATTTCGTGAATAACTGGCAAAAATTCATGAATAACTGGCAAAAAACCTCTGAAATTCGTCGATGGACTAGGGGTCAATCAGCTGTGAAGTTGGGCATCTCTATCATACTTCATTTCTGGTTTAAACGCACATCATATTAAAAAAGTGACGTATGATAAACAAGAATTGAATTGCAAATTAATGAATTTAATTCATTCACTAATGGTATTATATAGAAAACACCATAATGTGCAATGAATTGCTACAGAAACTATGAGTAGGAAAACCTTGCACAGTAACCCGTTTTTGATTTTATGTGTGTGGACAATGTTTATCTGTTTCCGCCTATGCACATGTTTCTATTGACCCACGAATTTCCGCAACGACTTCACGCAGGGCCTCAATATAAATGTCCAGCACAATTTATTTTCCTTATAACATACGTGGCGAGATCAGGCCGGAATAAATTGTTCTCAAATCAAGTGTGTATTCTGAGAACAGCAGCAAGTGTAGCGGCGAAAAAGACGAGTTTCCAAATTGAAATACACAACAATTGAGAGATCTCAGCGATTTCACAGAGCACTCATGTCCCTAAAACCTTGAAATCCTCAACCCTCCTGAGGTAACCTAAATTTACCAAAACTTATTCAATTAAGCACAAAACAAACCTCACCAAGCAACACGAAATGTGTGTGTTCACACTTCCACAAATTACACACTTTTAAACGTTAGGTAATTGTTAGTCAATAACGCATTTATTAGAAACAAAAAACACAAAAAACAAAATAAGTTCAATTCTTTTGCAAATGCTTCCGCCAACAAGATTTTCGAAAAAATATGCTAACAATTTGTTTCGGTTCTTTTTTTAAGCGTTTATTAATTTCTTCCGACTGCGTAGCTGATAGCGTGTTCAACCTTCATCATTTACCTGTTCCGATTTTTTCTATTTTTTGACTGCTTTTTCAACTTCCCGACCTCATTTCCATAACATAACCAACAATTTATTTCATTATGTTTGTTTGTTTGTTTGATTTTGTTTTGTTTTGATTTGATTTGATTTTTTTTTCAAGATTACAATGAAAATAAGAGAAAAATAATACACAAATCAGTATCAATGTCACGTTATCCTTATCACTCACCTGTATCACCGTCACCGTACTCAGCCATTGAATCAGTATCACTTTCAACGCCCGGTTTATTCGCCGAACTAACTGATTGTCTACCCGCACTCTTGTTGTCCAAACTGCTTGAAATTTAAATAAAATTGTTTAAATTTACATTAAGACTCATGATATCGTTATGGCACATACGGTTGTGAGTACTCGTGGAAGCCACCTTCGTCGGGATAATCGCGACGTCCATTGGCCAGTTCACGATCATGGACATCATACTTTCCACCACGATTTCTTCTTATGATGCAAATGATTATGAACAGAATAATGATGATGGCTAGTGCCAGCATCATTCCTATGAACCATCCTGCATTTGCCACGTTCTCATTTGGCACCATAATTGGTCCGTCGATGCCATTTGTATCGATTTCTTGTGTTGCACTTTCCTTAAAGTATTGACCATCAACTGAAACCACGCGGAATTCGTAAACAGTCTCTGGATCCAGTCCACCGATGACCTGGAAGTCTTCATTCAATTCCTCGGACACGGGTTTCCACTCGGTTTCGCCCTTGACCCTGAAAAATGCATTCACAGGAGAGTTGTATAATCTCTTCACATGCGCGCATTTCTTCCGATTACTTACCTATATTTGGTGAAGAAATGTGTTCCTGGGTGACCACCATCCGTAGCTGGCTGCCAATTCACCTTGAATTTTGCGTAACCGTTGTCTGATCGCATTTGTTCCCAGGTGAAGTTTGGAACAGCTGGTTCCTGGAAGGCTCCCCCTATTGTCCTCTTTTCGATAAAGTTCCTAGAGATTCATCAAAAACAAAACAAAAAAGGATTACAGGAAATTCAATCGAAAAAACCCAATCACTACTCACTCTGTTCCTTCTCCCATTTTAGTGGTTGCACTTATAGAAATCCTATATTTCGTGTTTGGCTTAAGACCAGCCAACTTCGCTCTTGTAATTCGTGGATCTTCAATCACTGGAGTTCGTTCGCGTCGATCCCCCAAATTACTGCCCTTAACATCCTCATAGTAGATCCTGTATCCAGTGAGCTTACCATTTGGATTTAGTGGTTTTTTCCATGTCAACAGGAATGCCGACGAGCCCAATGGGTATGCTTCCAAACTCTCTACCGGCGATGGAACACCTTCGGGTGTGTCAAAATCAATGACTGCACTTGGTGGACCATTGAATCGTAAGTTATATGCCAGCACACGGGCAAAGTTTTTCGAATCTGGCTTGAATTGCGTTACCAAAGCCTGGTTGGCATCGCCCTTGACATGAATCTCTCGCAGTGATTCTTCGCCTTCGTCATCGGTCCACGTTTGGATTTTATAGCCCTTGAAGTGACCACGTACCGATTCGGGATTAACTGGATTCCATCCCAAAATCGCTGAAGTACTGCTTGTAACCTGAATCATCGATAAATTCGTGGGTGCCTCCAAGGGACGATCTTCTCCGGAATAGCCGATAACTTCACTTGCAGCCACGTTCGATTCACCCTTTTGATTAATTGAAATCACTTTGATCAGATATTTGACGAATGTTGGCTGATCCCTAACAACCAAACTGTTTTGTTTCCAATCGAATATGTCCTTGTTTTCCCAACTGGCGGCTGGAATATCCCTCTTCCATGATACACGGTATTGGAAGTTGGGTGCATTGTGTTCGATTTCAGGCATTGGGGTCCAAGTGATTACCAAATTGTCTGGTTCAGTTCCCTGACCTTCAACATTGTCGGGATTCTTGTACGGAACATCTGGTTGAGTAGAACAAACGTCACTGTGCTCTGAGGGAGTTGAAGGTCCGATTTTGTTGAAGGCAATAACACGGAAGGTGTAATTCGCCCATGGAGTCATGCCAATGGTGTAGCTGAAATCTGTTGAGGGTACCTTCTCGAAGGCGACGTCCCACGTTTGTGGTGTGAAGGAAGTGTTGTACTGAATAGTGTAATGCAGAATGGGTGACCTATTGTCTCCTTGAGGTTTCCAATTAATTTCAGCTTCACTAGCCTTACAAACGATGCCAACTAGACTTGGAGGATTTGGGACATCTTGGACGATTAAATGTGCTTTGGCAGTGGCTTCATCCAGCTCGGTACGGGCAACACAAGTGTATTCTCCGGAATCGAGTTCCATGGTCTTTGAGATAGTAAGTGAGTTGTCATTTGTCTTAACGAATCTAACTTGGTTGTCAAAGTCAATGGGCTCGCCTTCCTTCCACCACTCAATTTGAAGTGTGAGCGTATCATCGTGAGCTTCATTGCATCGGAATGTTGCTGACTGGCCTGCGGCGACTTCATAATTTTGCGGTTCCTCGGTAATTCGAGTGTGCTCCTTCACTGTGAGACTGCCATTGGCCGACTTGCTACCGAATTTATTCGCTGCCAGACACATGTACTGACCAGCATCGCCAAAACCAACTTGTGAGATTTCCAGATCGCCTGATGGAAGGATTGTGTAACGTCCACCGGTGAGTTCAAGACCATTGCGCATCCACTTCACTTTTGGTTTGGGCGCTCCAAATACACGACATCTCATTGTCACGTTCTTGCCATCGACGGTGAACTCTTTTCGTGGAGCTTCCTGGATCTCTGGTGGCAATGCAAGCACGTTCAGGTAAACATCCTTGTAGACATATCCAAGTGAGTTGGTTGCGTTACAACCGTAGTTTCCAGTATCACCCTTCACCAAGTCACGAATGATAATTCGGTTATTCTGCACGATGCGACGAGGATTCGAAACAGCCTCTGCAATTGGCTTACCATTGTGGATCCACTGGATCGTTGGTTCTGGATTACCAGCGGCTTCACAAAGGAATTCGACAGTCTCGTCCTCGGCGGCGTTTTGAATTTCTGGTTCCTTTGTAAAGTAAGGAGTGGCGTATACTTTCAGATTAATGGAGTACGACTGTGCATTTCCGACACCGTTCGAAGTGTCACAAGTGTATGAGCCGGCATCTTCGAATGTCGCATGCCGAATAATCAGCGATTTTCCATAATGACCCTGCGTTATTCGATCGCTCCAATGTATAGGCTGCCCGTTCTTCATCCAAACCGTTTGCGGCAACGGCGTCCCTCCAAATATACAATACATTTCCACTTTCTTCCCACGCAGCGCCACTTCATTCTTTCGGGTGGTGTACTGGCGGACTGGTTCGTGCTTGTTCTGAGCCGCACTGATTCCAGTTTGCCTCACGTCCAATAACACTCGATTGCCAATTTTGTATTCATTTCTAAAGACCGACGTTGCTGAGCACGCATAGAAGAAGTCATCGGAGGCATCGTCACGGGTTACATTTGAGAACCAAAGTGTTCCTTCAGGATCCAGTGTCATGCGGGAGTTGTTAATACTCTTGATTGCACCGTCGGATTGTTGGATCAACCAGTTTACAGTGGGTTTTGGCCAACCATCTGGGGGCTCACATTGCAATGAGAAGGGATCGCCCTCATTGGCCTCTATCGTTTTTGGGGTCTCATCTTTGAACGCATTCAACTCGGCCTTGCGTACGAACACCGAATTGGAAGTGGCTATACCGAATTCGTTCTCGGCAAAACATTGATATTGACCCAAATCCTCATCCTTGGGCGAGGTGATCACGAGTGTACCACGGCCAGGTTGCTGCAGCATGCGATTATCATACGCTTGCCAGTCGAACTTTTTTCCGTTCTTTACCCATCGGTATCTGGAAAGAAACAAAAAGAAAACCAACAATTAAAATCAAAGCACAAATTCGTCTAGACACCTTTAATTCCTTAAGTGTCTATAATTGATTCATCCCAAGTGGATGAGATTGATTTATGAACTAGATCATAAGCCAGGCACTGTGTGAGTCACTTTTATTTGAAGCGATTAGTTCATTTGGATAGATTATCACTAATTGCTTACTGGGAGGGAGTGGTTGCGAACTTTGAGGCCCGACAACCGAGGGAATTTGCATAAAAGAACAATGGTCCACGAATGGCCTGAATCACATTCCATTAGAGACGTGGGTTCATTTACGAATTAAGAATAATTATTTCGTTGTGTGCGGATACTTGTAATCAAGAGACCAATACGGCAAAAAAAACCAGACCACTCATTCCTTAATTATGCTGAAAGATCACATTTTCAGCACATGTACTGTTAAATGGCGTGAATTGAAGGCATGCTGAACTCAATTGTAAAAAATGTATACAAAGATGGACTTAATCGGCAGACAGATAGGGGCTAGAAAGCCAATTATAAGAAATCGCTGCAATTGAGGAAGGAACTGCGTTCTGGACAGTTTACTATCCTTGATAGATTTAGATCGATGTACCGGGGAAATCGACCACAATACAAGCTTGACATTTTCAAGGAATCAAGGAGAATAGTCGACTTTGATCGTTTCCTAGGAGGAGCAACATACAGAGCTCGACTATCCAAAGTCCGAAAGCTGCACCAGCCAACTAAGAGTAGTATTGGCATTTAACCTTCAGACACTACAAAGAGCAACTAAGCGAGACTTTCCGAAGGCATCCTGGGTCTTCCAAAGTCCCAACTCCAATGGATGAAGCAGTCCTCCAACTCTCTGAACTCTTCGGGTCGGCATAAAACTGTAGGTCCCTTCCACTCGTGAGACACTAGGCCCCTGTATATACTGGCCCGCCTATAAGACCCTGTCCAGTGTACTGAGTGGGTAATAATCTGCACAACCATTGCGCAGATACGCTGTAGTGTGATTTCTTCAATCTGGTGCTTGAGAGGATAGTGCGTCGGGCTGTTGTAAACACGGACAAACATTCTCCAGTTCAACTGACGACATGAGACGATCTTATGACAAGCTATCGAGAAGAACTTTCAATCAGCACTGGTCTGACCATCAGACGCTGGATGCTCATGTTCGTCTACTTTAAATAGCTGAATATCCAACTATAATTACGATTATCAAGCCATTCCAGTGTCTTCCAGGTCAGAACTATAGTGATCAAGGTAGCTTAGTCGTGGCAGACAGCCTGGGGACAACCAGGTCTCTGGATAGTCACTTTTGATTCGTAGACATGACTGAACAGGTGCCGCTCTCCTTTTACAGATGGTGTAGCATTCATCTCTTTGCAGCATCCATCTTATGTGGATGCCGGGACACTATAATACGGGACACTATGAACTCTCTAAAAGAGAACTATTTCAGCCCTCTTTCCGGGGAGATATGCCTCTCTCTACTGCAAAACATCTCTTGGTGCTTGAAACAATTAACCACGCTAATTACAGATGCTCTCATGGTACTGAAACAGTTACGACCTACTATACAATCCGAGACGAACCCATAGCCTGAGTAGACTAAGTAGACCGAATCTCAGATCACTTGTCGGCATCTTCTCTGGAATTACAGCGCACTCTCCTCCCGAAGGAGAAGTTACAACCTGGCCGAACTAATCAACGTTATTGTCAGTGGTTTGCGGAATAAGATCGACTAGACAACGGGTCTACACTATCCTGATTACTACATGGGCATGTAGTAGTCTATCCACCTGACTTATACAAATGTACACATTTAAATACAAAACCACATGTTATTTCGATTCAATCGGAAAAATCAAAAAAGGATGTTTCTGCAATACAACATCCGCCCCACAGAGTACACCAAGGGGAGCTTCTGAATTGTTCGCAACATCCGTTGCGACTGGCTCCAACATTATTCAATTGCAGGATTCACTCAGATTGTAGGTACTACATACTCCCTGCCGACGTTTATTGATTTTACGTGGCAGTCCAGACTTTCTTCTTTTACGACTCCCAGTCTGATGATTAAGTATCAAGGATGAGCCATTGCAGTATGTGCGCTGTACTGGACTGAAAAACTTTTCACTGCCAACCTCAGAAGGACTAAAGTCTACATCCTTTTTTTCTAAAGTGTACTTGTGCGTATATATGCAGTGCCAGACTCTCTGAGGTATTTTTTATGCAAATGTTGCTATTCCATACAATCATTCACAGATGGGTATGCCCTATACATACGGATGTACATGAAGCGAATTCATGCCACCCAACACAAATGTTTACAAAGACGAACGATTTGGAAGTTTCATTCTCCATACTTTTTTTTCCAGTTGATGACTCATACATGACCACGACAGCTGATGGGTGGGTGGGTGAATGGGAAGAAAATTGTTAATGTCGTTGGCGTGGTACACTCAAATGCCGGCAGTCCTTAGAAATAGGGAGAGAAAAAAAGCGTTCATATGAGACCAGTATGGATGCCTTCACTTCTATCGATTCGCTTTTAACGTTGCGCTGGAGTGTTGCTGTTGCTAAGCTATTAAATTCGGTGGTGTTCTAGGAGCAGTTCTAGTCTATAAATTCCTTTGTTAAAAATCCTACCCAAATGACAGATGGTTACAAATAAGCTTTATTGTGCGCATACCACAGTCACGTGGAAACTATTCATACACATGCCTGGCCAGCGAAACTGTGACTTGCTTCAATAGAGTCCGTTTTTAATTATGCTTTATGTAAAGCGTAATTTTTTCTTAGCACGGAAGGCGTGCTTGTGATGGTTGTTCAACTTTATACATAAATTGTGTCACACTGTTTATCGTGTGCCATTTAGTCGCCATTGTGACGAAGGTAAAAGTTGTTCATTCACAATTGTCTCGCTAGCCAAAATAAAATGTTTCAGAAACAAAAAGTCCTGACAGATAAATGTGTATTATCAATAAATGCAATAATGTAGACATTCAACTCCTTTTTAACCAAAAACTACGTCATCCTCCAACACACAAAAGCACTCAAACTAATGCAGCAAAAAACAAACAAAATGGGCTGCGACGGAGTTCAATTCGAAAGTATTCACGAACCGATATACTCCGCATACATCACTTGACTCTCCTCACATGCTTCCGACGTAGACACTTGAGTACACCCATGTTAATGTCATTAGTTCAATGCTCCCATCGTTCAACGATCCGTGAAATTTAAATCCTTGTGCCCTTTTTTTCCTCCCGCTCACACGCCGACAGTGTTGTCCTTTGGTGTGGTGAATAGGTAAATGAATTGAAATGGCGTTGAATCATCGTCATGCTTACCGTAACATCAGGTGGTGTAAATTTTAGAAGCATTTCAGCTTTTAGGTTTCGTTCAGAGAGAATCCTCAATGAATCATTTTCAGGATAACTTTTTGAGAATGTTGTTGCGCTTCGAACTGAAATTGGATACTTTGAATGATGGAAATCGATTTGTTCCAAATTGAGGGATGTTGAAGAGTTGCCACAGTTACCATAGATATTGGAAAGTTAGCTGGTGTGCACATTTGTTTGGTTTATAGACAAAATATAATTTCATACATTTTCACACGGACAGGCAACATTAGCAAAAATATGCACTCAACAGCTTAGCATCGATGTAAATAGTCTTTCCTATGTTGTGGGGATTAATAAGAAATATGTGGGGGCTTTGTGTATTGAAGCAATTCCACATACCGTATGTAACAATACAAATCAATGGTACCAGCGAGCTTGGTATCATTCGGATTTTTTCAATTTCAATCCCATTATCTCATCAATACATATGATCATTTGTACAGTGAAACTTCTCTAAAAGCAACGGGAGATTCACAATTGTCCGTTCGGGAGGTGTTAGAATACAAAAATATCTTCATGCCGGAACCATGACAAATTATTCATAAAGAGGGGTGTCCCTTATAGAGGGGTTTCCGTAAAAATAAGTTTCACTGTATGTCCTGTCGTTTTCAATTATCGCTGTCAGATGAATAGCAGAAATAAATGAGCAAGGAAAAATCCGACTTCGGCCAGATTTACCCCAAGTAGTGGATTTTTACGGAACAAGGCGGCCGATTCATCCATTCACTAGAAAGATGGCGGCCGATTTGTGAACTTGCCCACGATCACGTATTGTTGTACGGAGTGTCTTCAGAAGTTGACTCATATTTTTATGATTATATTGTAATAGGGCATTGCTCGAATAAAAATGTAGTGCTACGCTCAATCTGCAGGAACACTTGACATCAACTTAATTCTTCAAAGTAATATTATTCATCAATTTTTATTGAATCTACTTCATGAACATAGGCTTTGTTTGTGAACGTAAGTCGTACTTCAGATAACGAGCTAATTTTTAAATAAGAACTATAATGCTACGTTCCCGCCGCACAGAAACCGCGAGGTCCGGCTGAACATTTACTGAAACCTCAATAGACCACAGAGTTTGAAGTGGATTCGCTCTCCATTTTTGAATGCTGTCACTGACTCTCAATTTTAAATGCCCGCCAAAGCAAATGCCGCTAGCTCTCAATTTTTAAATGGCCGCCAAAACAGCTGTCTGTTGACAGCAAATAATGTTGTGAGAACCAGAAAATAGAAAAAGATAGATAGATTTATTTCCCATATAAATTTCATACATTTTAAATTGTTTATGCAGAGATTAGACGAGTATTTATGTTACTTATGAAATATATTTGAAAATGAGAAAATTAACACCAAAATGGCCAAAAAGATCACGCTGCAGGCTTTATTTCGATTAATTCAAAGGAGCTGGAACTAGGTCTGTCAGAAGCCACCAGGTTTCCAGACCCCGAAAATGTGTTGCGGAACCTGGTAGGTTCGGACAAATTTAATAAAACCTCGCGGTTTCGCTAGGTGGGAACTGCTACGATTGGGGAAGGGAATCTGCTGTTCAAAATTGAAAAAAAAAAAAATTCAAAATTCAAAAAACCCTAGCAGATGAAATATGATTTTCGTGTATTTCTGATGAATTGTCGGGTTCTCAATTCTAATCTCAATATTTGTCCTTTGTGGATGTTGACATCGACGCTTGTAAACGGGAGGACACAGAAATGCGTACGTAAATAAATTATCCTTTTTTATCCATCGATTTAATATATAACATTTTTTAAATGCCTGGAAATAAAGCGAAGTCATTATGAAGAACAGGGCGTTTTGTGCAAGTCCATGCGTCGAAAAGCCAACATAACAAGGGCTACCAACACATTATTTGCATTTTCCGGGCTGCATTCGTAACTGGTGGGTATTGTCAGTACTATTTCCCTCTTGTACACCGTAAAGGCAACGACATCGCGATGATTTCGTGATGAGATCTTTTAATTTTTTTAAATTGTAGACACCGGCTTATTTGCGCTCTAAAGAAGCCAAGCGACTAACTTCAGCTCTGAAAAATCTCCATGAACATTTCATTTCACTTTTCAGAAATATATTTCAACATCTTTTCTTACTGTTTTTTTCCTAAGTACATTCGACTACACTTTCATGCACTACGCTTAAACGAAACGTTCGGTTAAATGCAACCACAAATTGGTCATGGTGCAACGATATTGCTTCCATCCAAACATCGTTTATATGAAAACTCCGCTTAGTTGCAACAAATTTTGAGCATTTTTTTGTTCCGTAGTCGCCTACGTTTCTGCCTACGGCGGCTTCTGGAAATTGGAAGGTGCATCGAATCCCAAGCTGTGGACCTTGTGTCCAATCCCCGACAAGAACAACTACCAAAATCCACGGCTTCATCTCTTTCCAGTCTCTGACAGTGCTCAAAGAGCCAAAAAGCTTCTCTAATTTCGAGTTAATAGTCGCCATAAGATTTTAGGTACCATCCACTCTTGAGAGAACAGTAACACGCACACGACACGAGATTCAACTGTGGAAGCAGCATATGCATATTATTGTGAACCAGTCCTTAAGGCGACGTTCACTTAATATCCTTTTATAATAGTCAGACAACTGATTCCACAAAAAAGAAAAATCCACCCAACAAATGTTCATTCTCCAGTGCTCTTTCATTTCACCACCTCCCTCGAAAAACCGTCAAATGTTTAGTTTACGGAAATTGCTTGCCCTTTTAACTTCTGACTGCTTGACAAATTTTTGAGCTTAATTGAATCAATTATGCGAAAACACAATCTGTTCTCTTATTGCCGCTGTTTGCTCCTGAAATCGAAGGCGAAAGAGCCGTACGTTACAGCAACCCCTTTTATAATGGGGAAATAATTTATTTTTAATTCGAACTGTGACACATCACTAGGATGTCTGACTACCATCACTCAAGTGCGATTGACATTTCGATAAAGCCCGCCAGCAGACACCCCTTTGCTTGGACGGCATATGAATGAGAGTGGGTTACAGATGATTCTTCTAAGAGATTATGACCAATAACCCCTTTTTTTGTACTGTCCCCTAATTAAACTAAGTGGATTCGGTGGTGGGTGGTTGTGTGTATATTTATTTGCCCCTTTAATACATACTTCCAGTCCTTGATCAGCATATAACAAACCCAGTAGTCAGCAACCACAGCAATTTATTGTATAAATTGAATCACAAATTTTGCAGGCATTTTCCACTCCTCAAAACACATACCTTCCCACTGCCTTCGCAACATCTTACAAAAACAGTCGCTACATTCCAGAAAATGTTAGAAAAAGGACGCTACAGCTCCTGGAAAATTCATTGATTATCCCCAAACAATTTTGCAGCCGACGCATGATAAACTACAATACATACGAGCATTTTTCAAATACCGCACCATCAACTTTTTTTGGGGGCGACTCTGATGGAAGCGAACGAAATATGATACCGTTTTCCACTGTCGGCAGAGAAAAAAAAGCACAAGCGTTATGTGCTTTCAGGAATGGCTCCTGCATTCTGCAGACCATGGAATCTTATTTATTCAGGAGAATATCTTCCTTATGTTTTGTCGCCGATCGATAGATGAAGGAATAAGTTTCATGTACAAGGACTTCCTTTTTTGGGCGACGTATATTGCTTTCTTTCCTTTTGCTAACGAGTAAATGGGGAACACGATAGTGTACCTTAATGTTCTTAGGGCTGCCCAACCCTCTCCATTTTTGCCTCTATTTTTATAGCGTGTATTCGTAGTACTTTGAGTTGGGTCGATTGGGGGCGGGGAAATCATATGGGGAACATTTATCAATCTGAAGGCGATATGAAACAACTTCTGGTGGGTGCTTATTTAATTTTCCATGAGAAGTGCAATTTTATTAAATATCGCTCTTGGTGCGATATTGTAAGGAAGTTTTAAGGAATCGATTTTTCTTCACCCTTTTTTTTATCGTGCGTTAAGTCCTTTTCTTTTCCGTGAAATTATCTTGCCATCAAAATAAGGAAGACAGTTCTCAAGTAGAAGACATATATTGTGTGGACATGAATCGTAATTTCACTATTGACTCAGATTAATTAAGACTCGATTTTCCAATTTTTGTTTTTCTGGCAGATGACAGAGAAACTGGATTAACGAATCACCATGGACAGACTCACATCTTAAAGACGTCTCCAAATTATTCAGCTGCATAGTTAAGCAAATCAGTGTTCTGTAAAAATTATTTGAGCACTTCGATCAACATATGCTGTCGTTGTCTTTACCATCCGCAAATTCGAGTCTGAGTGTACTGTTGCATGATACACGTCCGAATAGATCACATCCAGTCCTTAGCGAGCGGAATGTTGCGGCTGTTGCGGACATCCGAGACAAAATCTGTAATTGGGCAATTATCAGACGTAACGCTGAAAGGGATGATTCAAAATTGGACGACATAAACGCGGATAGGGATAAGCGATGTTGGCAAAACATTGACGCTCACATCGATAATCGATAGTACTCGAACTCAAAACGTCATTTTCAAAGAATGCCGAATAGTAGAGCATAAAACAAGCAAACAATAAACTGAATTCTGAACTGTGACGTGAACAAAATAGAAAGACTGACGTTGGTCGCGTTCGTCAGTCACAGTCTGTACTGTATCCAAAACTGAAAGCCACCTATTGTCATATGTATTTTTTCAGGTTGACGCCGATCGATTGATGAGGCAATACAAGCTTATGGTACGTTAACACCGCACCCAAATTATGCATCTAGTTTCTTCATTCCAGCCCAAATGCATTTAGTCGCTGCATTTCTAAGTTCGTCAAATCGAGCAATCCTATTTACAGATTCTGCACGTCATTTAATGACTTTGCCTCTCTTGCCCCTAAAATTGTTTGACAATCATTTTTTTTACCGTTTTCTAAAGCCAAATTGACCAATCAAAGAACGGCATTTACGTTATTTCGTGAATAAATGTCAAAAATCCTCTGAAATTCGTCGATGAAGGGGGGTCAATCAGCTGTGAAGTTGGGCATCTCTATCATATTTCATTTCTGCTTTGCTGCCTGCTGACATAAACAAAAAACAGCTGTCAACAAAACAATTAATTATTTCAAGTGATAAATACAGTATATTAAGTCAGCAATATACTAAATATGTCTGAAGTTAAAATGGTTCAACCACTTGTAATTTCCAATCAGAAGAAAATATCCGTAATCAATTCTGACACTAGCTGTCATTTGAAATGCTGAATTTGCTGTGGGAACGCAAAATTGGATTTCGAAATTTTTCCCCGAAATGTTGGATTTGGGTGCGGTGTAAACGTACTATTAGTCTTCGAAAAAAATAATTCAAAATTCACAATTAATAGGAGGATCTTAGAGATTTTGCTTAAATCGAATGCCAATGTTTTTGTTCTTAACATCGCATACAGAATGTTTTACGTACTTCAACATGGATATTTAGTCTCTCAACTCGTTCATCCCTAGTCGCGGACATTTACACGAAATTATATTCAGAGAGTAAATGTGGGACACTCTTCTTGCAGACCATAAGGAAATTTCCACCATCCACATTAATTTTCTGTGTTTTATTTAAAGTTAAATAACATGTCTCAATGAATCGTAAATACATTTAATTTATGGATATCTGTACATTAAGGTTCATACAGTGTTGGTCAAATCTAAGGCAACTCAGATATTCTTTCTCATCTTCTTCTAGTGGCGCTACATCCTGGGCCTCAGCCAACAATCAGCTGGCACGATATTTAGCAGATGCCTCTAACTTCGCACTTCAAGTTGGTTGATGTCCTTTTCCCGTTGTGTGCGCCATCAGTTTCAAGGGCTCTATTGTATTGCCCCAATGGTTCGGAGTCGAAGACTCTTCGGGCTGTACAAAACTACATCTATGATCTATGACTATATACCCATGTTGCTATACAGCGCGAACAGTTCGTGGTTGAATCTTCTTCTCCACAAGCCATCTTCAAAAAAGGGACTTAAGATTGAATATAGAACTTTTCTCTCGAAGATACTAAGAGCTGCTTCATTTGTTCCTGACATCGTCCATGTTTCCCCGCCATAGAGCAGGAGAGGATAATTTGCGACATTCACAATTTTTTTTTTCATTTCTTTATAACTTATATTAAAAAATGCTGTTTTTTATTTCTATATTATACATTACAAAACAAATATTTAATTTAAAATTAAATTACTTCAATTCTAAACACAAAAATATATCGTTTGTACTAATTCATTGGTTGGGTAGAACTAAAGCAACTTTACTTCGAGATGGAAGGCCAAGAATAAGAACCAACCGAGATGATACATTGCTTCGAAGGACAATACAATGTAATCCCTTATGTCATCCACGGAGTTAAAGAACGAATTACGCCGAAGAGTTGGTGTTGATTGTCTGACATCTTTCAGTATAAAGAAGCCATTTATTTCAACAAAAAATAGGAAAGCTGAGGTACATAAAGTGCATGGGGAGCATATACTTGTTCACGCTGTCTTTGCACACAAATGGATCTATAATTCGCTATATTCGATGAATCGCATAAACTTGTTCACGCTGTCTTTGCACACAAATCGATCTATAATTCGCTATATTCGATAAATCGGACCATTTCCAAATACTGAGAATCATTCCCAAACCACGACATTTCCTCCTTCTATTTTTGTAGTGGAAGTCTGAGTTGCTTTAGTTGTGGCGAACACTGTATAGGTATTTGTAGCGTCCTCAACGTCACGAGTGCAACGCCATGTCAAAGATATTGCCTTTTCTCCACATTGAATAACTTAATTAATTTTGAAAGGACAAAGAACATTTTGTCGACTAAAATACGAATATAACATAATCCCTGCTTCAGACGATTTAAACGTAGAATATCCCTGAGTCTTCTCTTTTTTTTTTTTTTTTGCAAAAACTCTATGAAAGGCTGTCATTAATGGAATTGAATGGAGTAAAAGGTTCATTGGTTGCTTGACTGAAGGAGAAAAGAAAAATAATAAAAGTCCTTGTCCTTAAAGGTTACATCAAAAGGATATAGAATGCACAACGTCTTTTACGTTATTTTTATTGGTTTCGCATTACTTTCGTCGTTCGCTTCCTTTAGTTATATTTTCCGTCTCAAATTCATTGCTTGTAATAGGGGTGAAGTCACGAAGAAGAAATTTTATTCTCATTTTGCATATCTTGAGCCTGAGGGGAGGAAATTTCTATTCTGTGGGGGGCATACGACATAACCGATAACAAGAAATTTCACTCCGCATTCTCTCTTAAAGTATGATGTAGACAATTCTTGTTACAATGGTTTGATTTTATTGACTATTATCGAGGAAGCGTGAACTTGTGTAATTGTTCATGCTTGAAAAAGAATGCCCCTCAAAAGGGGATTGAAGATTTTCTGATAAGATGGTAGTTGCAACAGATTTATTAAAAAAAATGGCTGGAATCAATGATTCATCGAAACACTTATACAGGGTGACCAGATGAAGAAATGTGAATTAAACAAACCGGTGTGAGATATAAAATCGATTCTGGCATTACTTGAAGCAGATTTCATGTAGGAAGAGCACACCGTTCAAGAGGCTCGGCTTCACGGGGAATACTTCCAATGGTTGGTCAGATTGTTTGATTTCTTCGTCTAATGTGAATCGTTATTCCGGCGTCTTGAATGTTAGCCTGAATTTCGTCCAAAAAGTCAGAAATTCGGAGCTCCAGTCAATATTTCAAGCATGGAATTAACGAAATCACCGACTTTTGCGCCAGCACTGTTCTGTACGGGACCCAAATCCAACCGTAAAATAGTGTTGACTGTCAGTTTATGCCTATTTCAGCTATAACTGACCAGTACGGCGGCTATGGTTTTTAATTTTACCCAAATATCTCTCTAGTTGGTAGCTTTAGATCCTTATTAGTATATTCATGGCCCAAAATCCCCACGGTGTCTGCACACTGATGCCATGATAATGACCAACCTCGAGACTGAGCTGGAATTGCGATATTTTTTAATGTGTAATTTCCTCACGGTGAAACGGTGCGTAGAATAAGACAACCTGACGGCTGGATGTCATTCGTAGCTTTGACAGCTGTTTAACATGACGGTAGAAAAGAATATCGTTGTTGTCTAGTCACCCTTTTAATTCGAGAGGGCGTAGCAAAGTACTCGACGTTCATTCCATTAAAATTTTTGATTAACACCTATTTTCGGGCACACCTCTGTGATGTGTGACAAGTCACAACTACGTCACAAAATCATGGTGATGCAAAGTTGAGGTTTTTGTATTCTTAGGAAAACAACACAACTTGTGACCATCACATTAAATGTCAAAATTGTGATGTTCGTTTAACACATCACAGGGAAAAGCAAAAAAAGGCGAAAAATAAATATAAATAAATGGAGGAAATTGTTGTTGATTTACCTACTTGCTGTAGAATGAGTTTGGCTTTTCCTGTATATTTTCCTATTGTCCACTCATTTTAAAAAGAGCGCGAAATTTTCAAAATAATTTTGGACATGAGAATGAATTTATTACATCATGGTGTGGTTTTTCTGAACTCTCAATTTTCGCATCGGACATTTGAGATTAGTGACTGCATGTCGCCCATAATAAGAAATAAAGTATTATAGAGATGGCCAACTTCACAGCTGATTGACCCCTAGCCCATCGACGAATTTGAAAGGCTTTTTGACAGCTCTTTACGATATAACGTGACAGCCGTTCTCTGATTGGTCAATTTGTTTTGAGAAAACGATATAAAAAACAGTTGTCAAATATGTCAAGGGGCAAGAGAGGTAGAAGGTGGCTGTCTCTATAACACTTCATTTCTGACCAGATTGAGGTGTAAAAAGTCCAAGTTCCGCTTCGCAATTTGGAAATTGCGCAGTGTCCACACTATGATTGAAACAATTTGGTTTGACAGCACAATGCCAAAAGTAACAGAGCTGTAATGTTTACTCATTTTTATAATTCAATTTTAAGAATGAATGAAAACACAATCTGTCACAAATCTGCAAGTTAACTGACATAATGGTGGGAAATGTGCTAGTTAACTGGTATAATGGTTCAGAAACTTGCTAGTTTTGTTGGCAGGAATACACGGAAGCTGTCATAATTTGTTATAATACACAATTTCGTACGCAATTTTATTGAAATTGAATTAATTGAGCCGATTTTGTAATTGGTCTTTTGTGGGAACATACTATTAAATCCTTATGGGATACAAATCAAAACACCTTTTAATATCTGACTGAGGAGACATTGTTTCTTTGATAACTACGTAATCAATCATTCAGTCATTGGTGGAATGTTGGAACAATGTCCAGGAAATTTCAGCCGTGGTCGTGAAAGTTACGGTTTCTTAAGGAAATTCATAAAATAATTACGGTCAAATCTCTGTAAGTCGAATTTTCTATAAATCGAACAAATGTTTCAGGACTTCAGGACAGGGACCAAAGACTTAAAATTTCCCATATTTTACACTCCATAATTTTAACACGATATCTGTCCCCATGACTTTTCGGCTTATGGGCCGTAGGTACTTATACACCTAATTCTGTTTTGAATATGAATACATTTAGATGGAAATTATACTCCTTAGAGCATTATTTGTTCCCTTCAGCATGAAAAGAACAAGGGACTCTTAGTGAACCGCTAATTTTTGGATAAAATTGGGATTAGCATTCGAAATTTCGCCTGAGGTCCCTGTGGGAATTATATACTTCAGCATAGTTGATCATACATGCAAATTATATAAGCCGATTGTGGTTCTTCTGGAGGGAAATCGTTCATACATTTATGCATATTTGTAAAAAGCAGAAAAGGGATTGTTTTGTTGGCGTTGGAGTTAAACCATGTCAAAGATGATTTCAACAATTTTTTGTTCCTCTTAAATCACCCCAATGGTCTGTTACTGCTTATGAATCGCCCTTACAATTATACGTGCACTGCAAGAAACTTCGCATTTTACTCTCAGATCCTCTTGTTCGTGTTCGTTCTTTCCCCTTCTTTATTCGTCAAAAAGAAATGAATGAAAAATAAAACAAAAATTTGGAGAATTCGCGATGCGGTAAAAATGCTCAGAAGCTTGTAACTGCTAATGCGAAACCCAAAGACAAAGACAACGGCGGTACGGTAATGCATCGTTATTTTTGTTTCTCATTAAATGGGTTGTATTGCATTAAATAAGAACACACAAGGGTGGCACGACACAGCACAGCGCACTGCTGTCGTCACTGACCCTCGTTTGGTGTTACATTTCAATGAAAACAATAGACTGGACTTACATATAGAGTAAACGCCAGCTTAATGAAAAAAATTAAGGGGGATGCTGACACAATACTTTTGCAATGTACACTCCCATACACAGTAGGTTTGTATGTAAAGATGGATGTATTCCATATAAGGTCGGCGTGCAGTTAAAAGAACGCATAGACACAAACGGGGTGGATAGGAATTATTACACCGTACAGCAGTGACACGCGACAATGTTCTCCCTTCGCCATCATACAGTTCAGACTTTACATTGGAATCGTTTGTTTCAAACAATTGCTCAAGTCTCGTACGTGTAAGCGCTGGTACGAAGCGGGCATTCGAGCCTAATTTTGCCTTTTCAAGGGTAAGGGCGTTGCAATAACTCCTCGGTTCAGTTGAGACATGCGAATTCAACGATTTATTAGGAAGTTGGCTAAGCCTGGGCGTAGATAACACGTGCAGTCACTTTAGTTGTTTTTGTTCCGTCATGTGAGCACATTGAACGACTGTGCGTTATGCTGGGAGTTGAAGTAGGGAAACAAACTTGAAGTGAATGGGTTTTTTGTGTTCAAGAAATATTTTCGGCTTAGCACCTTTTTTGTTTGCTTCTTGAGAAAAGGGGGGTTTAAGGGATGATTAGAAACGATAAATTTCACAACTTTTCCCCCGTGAATTGTAAACAAGGCGAGAGTCCACGTCCACTGTGCCGCGAGCTATAGAATAAATCTATTCAAATGTCCCTCCTTTGAAGGTGAAACTTTGTCCGCAAAATAAAACGAAGACCAGAAAAATCAACTATGGAACAAAGAAATGTTTATACAATACTTACCCTGCGCACACTTCAGCCTCAGGACTTGACCTGCTTTAAATGTATCTTAACTGTCAAGCCGCTTTTGAAGTTGAAGTTCTACCAAAGTTGGCCCAAAGACAGCATATTTACCTGATAAACTGTATTCTATCCATTTTCTTTTAAAATATGCAAACATAATTCAGTTTGAGGAATAAGTGAAAAAGTTTTCAAAATAGCTTATGACAGGGTAACAACCAGCGGCGCCATAGGGTAACAACCTCGTCGACATTAATTTTGAAATCCGTTGCACCTTACAGAAACCCCTTATCCACAACAAGTGGAATGAGAGTACCAATAAACGAGCAAACCGGCGCTCGTTCGTATCAACATGCGCTTCGGAGCGGTTAAGACTTCAAGTGCAGGCCGGGCAGTTCCGCAAAACAAAATTTTCCCATCTGCATATATTTTTAAGTTGAATTACCTCAAATCCGTAGCACTTCATAGGCATACCACGGCTGAGTTGCATTGATTCAGAACAACGAGGCAAGAAACGGGTCCATTGAATAATGTAAGACAGTTCTTTGAACCCTCACTAGAGTACAGCCAAACAATTCTCTCCCGTCTGGATAATTAATTATGTATATCGCATCAGTTGGATAGCTGCTCTTGTGCAGTAGAATTGAGGACAATGATGTCCTGAAAATTTTATAAGCTTCACCTACAAACAAGGTAAGTAAAGGCAAAGAGAAAGCAACTCAAATATGCTTAACGCCCACCCTAGGAGACCGGAGATACAAAAGTGACTCATCCACAGTCGAAAACAGAACGCAGGGTACAAACAGAAAATCACACAAACTACAGACACACCTGTAAACTGTTATGGTCCCTCCATTAGGGCGTATACGTATACGGTATATGGTTGGGTGAAAATACTTTAAGGCGCATACTGAAAATTAAACAAAAAATAATACGAATTCTATGTTGCGGAAGCTTTGGTTAATGCCGTTAAAGTTTACATCTGCGCGGTGCAGGACATTCCGTTTGTGCAACCGAGTTGGAAAGAAACTGAGAAACATTCCCTCAAAAGTGAACGACTGCATCTTGCACCGTTGCATTTTCAGCGATGCATTTCTTTAGTGCTTTTTTTGCATTGCAAATCCCTTGTGGGGTTTGAGAGGCCCACGAGTGCAGTTCGAGGAATGACTATAAACTGAACAGGCCTCAACAGATCTACAGGCATGCATACGAAATACGAATACATATTTACATTTCAATTGAGAGTCTCTATTTGATTGCGAATGGCAGTGGGTACGCGCTGGTAAAACGAAAAGGGAAACAACTTAAAGCGAGAACTTTTGAAACACAATTTTGCTTTGGTTTAAAAATCGGGGAATAAAAAGTAAAAAAAAAAACATTCGGTGAATTTTCATAAATGGAAGGATACCAGATAAGGAAGTGTACATTTTTTTAGCATTTCTAAAATGTGGTGGATGAAAATCATAGAAACAATAGTTATAGCATTTTTGAGCTCAACTTTTTAGAATGCCACTTTTGTAAATAAATTCTACCAAACTGTATTTTGAGATTATGCAGCAGTTTGCTCTTAACATGTTTTAATGGCTGAAACACAATTCTGCAACTACCGTCGTCTTTTGAACACAAGCAGTACCCAAAAAACAACACAGCGTCGTGCTAAATTTTGTTAAAAAGTGAGAGAGCTGTGAGGACTAATAAAACGTACGTATTCTTTTTCCAAGAAGTCGCAGAATTTGCGCGATAACTGCGATCAACTGACACTTCGCTTGCAACTTAACAGCTGACTAAAATTAATTTGACGACATAAATCATTTGAAGTCGCCTACTGTCTTTCAGTCATGAAGATCCATAGAATCGAACAAATTGTCAAGCAAATGCGGCGCACAAATGGAATACATCACGACGGACTGAAGTTAAAAATGTCAACTGTAGAAATGACTCTCAATACACGTCTTGAAGAAATAAGACATTGAGAATGTTGCTCGTTTAGATGTATTATGACAATCAATTTCTTGTTGTTGCTGAGCTTTCAACAAAGTATAACTCCGAACATCACGTCTGGTACATATCAACACTCGTTTGCTAATCCAACAATAATGCGAGACAGTCATGAATGGTGAATTGATTATTATTACGGGCATCGATCAACGATAAAAAGATATTTAAACAATCAATCAAGCTCATTGAAAGTCTAAATAAAGGTGAACAGATGTAGAAAATTGTATGACTCAATGCTGGACGTCGCCTATGTGCACTCATATATATGTATATTTGCGCATTCACTTAACTGCATTTTTTCAAATATAACCTCACCACAACTCTCTCGATTACTTCTTGATAAATATGTATGCACTTCCTCTGCACCTGCTTGCACCCAATAAATCAGCTTAGACTATCCCATCGACCACGTGTTTTTCTAACAGTTAAGAAATTCGACGGCTTCTGGTGTTATTCTCCTGTACGAAACTAAATTTGAATCTTTTTATAGTTAACTGCTTGTAGTTCATCATGCATTTCAGTCACATAAGAATCAGAATATACTTTTGGATATGTGACGTGCTATTTGGCGGATCACTAATTAAACAATCGAAGCACGTTTAAGTAATTGTATTTTAAATGTCGGAACAACTGATGTTTAACCATCGACTACGATGAAAAAGTTTTTATTTCGTCCCGCTGACAGTGAAAGAATACATGTGAAACCATATCCGATGATTCTAGAAAAGGAAACATTCAACAATGTCATGGTCAGTCAATTATTTTCGAGTTTGTTAAATTCTTTTGTCATTCAATTCGTATTCAAATAACATACAGGAGAAAAGTGCGAAAGAGGTTTAGTACTTTACATAAATTTTGTAACACGGTGTTAAATAAGGAATAAGGTTTCTTCGTTTTACGTTTGATTTAGTTGGCAAAATTCTCGCAAACTTATGCACCTAACCTACTGCTTGCTGCGGTCAATGACAAGCTGTGTAAAAAATGGCATACGTCAATAATATTTAGCATGCATGCTCGTTAACTGGCGCCTGACTTTATTAAAAATAGATTTTCTAATTTTGACAATTACCATCTGACGTCATGGGTTCAACAATTTCGGCAATGGTTTATCTTCACTTATTTAGAGATACGTCTAGACGAATACAAGTAATGCTGTCTTTGAATTACAAAAAAGGTGTGCACATTTTTCATTCACCACAACCATTAACGTCAATTTGACGTACATATCAGCTACTACATTTATGGATTAAATTGTCTTCGTTGTTGACAGCTTGGCAGTTACGCCTTGGATCTAATCAATTAGGACTCATTTTCTATTCTTGGATTACATCTACCATTTACAGCGGAATCAAACTAAGCTAATCTACTTGTTGTGAGCTTTTTTTTTTCGCACATTCGATGAATAATTTTGTTGTCCTCATGGAATTTGATACAACTTCACCAAAAGTTGATGCAAATCAGCTCGGTCTTGGAATAGATATTGTAATCTGCAGAAACTCAGGATTAATAGCCGATATTTCTTCTCGAAGCTGCATGACACGGAAAACTTAGGGAGAGCACTTCGAAACTATGCCGTGTTAGTTATATTGTAAATACAGTGAATCTTCTCTTCAACAACCCTCATTCCGGACAATTGGTGTACTTCAACCCCGTTACAACAGGCCCCCCTCTATACCGGACACAAACTTGAGAGACTTTTTGGCAGTTTTTCACTAATTTTTGAAAATAATTTACGAGATCATTACTAGATGACATTATCATCCCGGACAATTGGTGTACTTCAACCCTCTTACAACAGACCCCCTCTATACCGGACACGAACTTGAGAGACTTTTTGGCAGTTTTTCAGCAATTTTTGAAAATAATTTACGAAATCATATATAGAATCATAACCAGATAGCATTAACTGATTGGTTAACTTGGATTGCGAAAGCGATATAGAGAACACTGCCTTTAGGAGGCAAGAGAAATAGAAGCCGGCTGTCTTTATAGTGCTTGATTGACTTTATGCTACATTTCAAAAGGACTGAGCGGACACCTCTACATAAAGGAAATACGAAGTCTGGAAGCAAAAACTTTACGTGGTCTGATTACGACAACAGTTACGTTACGTCTTTGACATAAGTAGTTATTCTTTGCGCCACCCTGTATATGCACCAAATTCCAGAGAGTGTTAACCCTGAAACCCTACCCTGGGAAACAAATATCTCGCAATATGGTTTAAACCTGGAACTGTAACTGTGTTTATCCAGGAATAGATAGAGTTTAGAGCTTAAATGTTTTTTTTTGCACAATGGTCTAACTATGTTCCAGAATGTGAAGTGAAAGCTACTCGTTCCTATCTACCTTGTAAACATTTCTTGAAAAAATAAAGTATAATTCTAGGGGAATTTAATTTCAAACCTAGTAAAAGTAGTGTAGTAGTGATTGAGCCCAGCTGTGTCAATTTAAGAAACAGTTCACATCGAAAGAGGGGAAGATTACATTTATGTATGACAGATTATAATCATTGGCCACAAGCCATCATCGCTAAAGTCGTCTTTTCTTACTTTTCAGGAGGCGTGTTTAAAGTCTTCAATCGGTTTAAAAATATATGAACATTTCGATTCAATTACGTTGAAAACTTAATTAAGCTCATGTGATAGGTGGTAGAACTTGTGTGTCCTTCAAAATCCCATTAAAAATCCGATGTCGCATACTTCTCTGGGCCAATCGGCATTCCCAAGGTTTCCCCTCAGAACCAAGGATAAATCGATAATGCCCCTTTCAACTTTCCTTTTCCCTTCCTTTTATAATTTCCCGTCCCAATGCGGACGTGTCTAACTTGACGATTGGGTGACTTGATAAACCTCTTTCTGAGTCACTTTCTGTCACAAGAGTTGTTGCATAGGGTTAAAAAAGAAACACCAGAATAACAAACAACTCCATGTTCACCTACCTTTCGCATGGCGACAGCAAAGAATGTAATCGATGATACGAAAAAAGAGAAGGAAGCTAAATTCGGAAATGACTGCAAAGATGAGGGTCTGAAAGATGACTCATCAAGCTCCCAGCAAATTGCATTTGCTGCTTGAATTGTTAGTCATTGGTTATAGAGATGAGCTTCTTATGGAGTATGTACATACATATGAAATGTCTGTGTACAAAATGTCCGCATGCATCGTGGTGCTGTTTATGAGTAGTTTGTGTTTTGACAAGGAATTTGTCGGTTCAAGGGAAAAGCCAGACGATGGATAGAAGGATGTTTTCTCAATTTGCATGCTGCATCAGGGGTATTTAGAAGTGAAAACCTGGTTTAAAATTAACTTTGAGTTAAAATTTAAAGACGGTGAGAACTAGAACTCTTATTCTTTAGAGATTGACGACTTTTACCTATATTGACCTTTCAAATGTTTTGACATCGTTTTCGGAAAGCAAACGTGAGGCGAGGATGACATTTACATGATTTCGTGAACAAACTGCCAAAAGTTTGGGAATAACTGTCAAAAATTAATGAGTAGCTGTAAAAAATGAGTGAATAATTGTAAGATATTCGTGAATAACTATCAAAGAGTCACTCAAATTCGTTGATGGACAACGGGGAAATCAGCTGTGAAGTAGGCTATAGTATACTTGATTCTGTTAGAACATGAAAATGAATGCCTATTCCATATTGTTGGCATCTAGTCTCAGCGTTACAAATTGAAGAGATACGAGTCTCTAGTTATAAATAAATTTTTTCTGATTCTGATGGTTGATTTTTTGTTTTGACAGCTGCTGACAGCTGGTTGATGTCCCAATCACCAACAGACGGGCTTACACACTTTACCAATCACATATGTGTGGAGCACAAATACGAGTGCGTATTTAATACATCATCGCCATCAGCATGACTTGTTTTCCTATGACACATATTTTAGAAACACCCTCAATTCAAAGTTGACAGCTAAGGCATTTGATCATACAACAGTCATAGTTCAGAAAAATAAACATAATTGAAGTTTTAGTATTTAAATAATTCTTTTTTTTTTTCAATCGAATGGACACAAAAACCAATGACAATAGTTGTGGTGCTTTGCGGTGGCGCGCACCGTTGCCGTTTTGAAATTCATTTCACTTGGATGTAAAATAGAAATGAAAACCACTACTGGTGTTCACAGTCCGTACACACTTTGTGTTCTGCGTTCGTGTCAAATGAGCAAAACCATAAAATGGATATTTAATCACCCCGATCTACCTTATCCGTGACACAATTCTTTGACACAGAGGTGGTGTGTATCCACCACTAGATGTGTCTATGTTGAACCAAAATGTTAAATCGATAGTAGAACAGGGGAGAGAGACGTGGTGGTGTATAAATGACCCTCTGTTGTATCAGTAGCCACAGCTGGTAAAGGCAGAATAAAAACCACAAGAACGCATTCCGATATCAGATTGATCGCGATCCCTCTGGGGCTCCCTAGTGTGTATGGTGAACGCCGACGACGCCGCGCCGGCTACTCCATCTCCTTTTTTTCTTTGTCATCTATTGAAATCCAGTCGGTAAGAGTACGTGGCTGGTTTGTGGTTTATTCATGAAGAGATTCATTACACATTCGAATGGCTTTCAAAATTGAGCGAGTTGAACTAATTAAAATGAGATTTACGAGCTACTTTGCTTTGTCTCGAAGACGCTTTGGGCTGGATAGGACTGAATTACTGCATTTCTATTGACTGATTCCAAGGTTAGAATTGGGATGGAAGCGAAGTGAACTGGATAGACCGATTATTTGCCAGTTATGAGCAAACTTTGATTGCGATCATTAAATCTGAAGCGAATGCCAAACAAGGGAACAAAGGGAATTCGATACGGGAGAGGAATCATGGCAAGCTGATGACCACGTGATATGGAGTAGACCTTTGAGGAAATTACATAGATTTGATCTGTTCATTGTGTGGAGCAATGAATGCGCAGTAAATGAAATTAGTGTCATTGCGGGAGAGAAAGAGGAAGGAAGGAAGGAAGGAACACTGACTTGTTACAATTGATCCAAGACTGAATGAATTCATTGCAATTCATCTGCTTCTCATGTTTGCAATAAAGTTGTTAAATAAAGAAACAATAAACCTTGGCTTAATTGGAACAAAGATTCGGACGACAGAGAGGGGACTATGAGTGAATGATCAACGAACACAGCTAACAAACCGTGCAAACTGCCTCGACCAGCTGAACTCGCTGAAACTAAACGCCCATCTTAAGCAAAGCACAATTAAACTAAGGTTAATGCCCCACATTCAATAAAAAGAATAACATATCTTTTCCACTAACACGCCTCCTCGGCATAATTCATTCATGTGTCATCTGATCAAACGATTTATGAAGCGCGAATGATGCCGACACTGTGATCAATTTAAACGGATGTAATTTCAACCTAGTTGACCGACAAAATCAAATTTATTTAAGCACGTCTTGTTAGAATTCCGCATGGGCTATGTGGGCCAGCACGTGTCATAATTGAAATGAAGCCATAACCTCACAAACCTATAATCATCATCAAATGTCTTGATTACTTTTTCCTGCGTGTACATTATGACACTTTGAATGAAGGACTTTTACGTACCACATGTTATGACCGTCGTGTCGAGCACGTTCGACTGGGGGCAAAGGGACATGGAATTGAGACCCTTTTTAAGCACACACAAACAGTGCTGACCTTTCAGAGGTGCCATTGCGAATTTGCACTCGATTACCGCACCAGCAAGTAAATGACATCATAGCGTAAGCATATATTGTCGGTTGAATATATTCATTCAATTCGTCGTATTCTGTATGAATTCCAGTTTTAAATTGAGTCGAGATACTCCCTCTCACTCTCAATATGTGTTCGCATAATTTATTAATTTCATTGACAAGCCGGCTTTTTGTCAGTGTGTGCGAAGTGAACTTGAATTTATAAACTGACGGTTTAGTTGATGACATAACCTGCTGAAATGTGACATCACTCATTGACAACATGATGGCGGGACAGGGTTTGGTTTGGTTTGGTGGTGTGTTCAAATCGAAATTGAACATTAATTTCCTGTGCACCCGCCTTATGCTCGATGGCAAGCTTCCTCAATCAATTAACGTTAAACTCAATATCCGCACTTACTCAAATTTCACAACCGGGCCGGACAGCAAAATAGGGTGCAACCCTGGCGAATGACATATGGATTGTCTCACCCACCTCAGTGACAGTAGGGTTTTATTAGAGAACTTAATTTAACCTAGCCAATTTTTATCAGTGCCAAATCAAAGGCAAAACGTTGGCAAGCAAATAAAAAGGATTACGTAATTGTAGAAGTTTAAGTCAGCATATGCTCGGTGCACAAACACACACGCACACAGCCGGTGTAAAGCTATGTCTCCGAACTTGACAATGCTACTCACTATTCAAAGCCACAACAGGTTTTGCTCCTCATCGTCGGCGTCGATCTTTCACTTAACACAACTTACACAACCACACAAATATCATTCACTCATGGACAAATGAAATGATTCAATAAAACACAAATAGATAAATGTCGTCATCAAAATATAAAGCAAACCGACCCCCATGAAGTTTCTGAACACAGTCGCTGACTTAAAGCGACATCTATTAGATTTGATGCAGATATTAATTGATCGACCATTGGAAGGCGTCTATTTTAGAGCATTATCTAATAGGGCGTGCCACAGATTTGCTAGCTAGCGGTCTTTTGTAAAAGCAAAACACTACGCACAGTGGGAACAGTAGGAAGTAGTAAACAACAATTTAGCAGCGCTAATTTAATTCAAGTGCTATTCATTTGAGTCACATCGTGTCGGGTCTGTTTAAGAAGACAATCATTTAATTCGCAAGACATTCTTAGATGCGATGACGAATGAATTGTTGCATGACGTTCGTTAGACTATTGAGAGGAACGATAAAAGGCTGGACGATGAATTATCCGTTCTTCCGGTACATAACTGCACAAACGTTTGTTTCTGGACATGTTCTGGAGCGGAAATATAACTTGTTCAGACGTGGTACTTGTAACGTCTGGGACGATTTGAATTGCAAGCTATTCTGCATGAAATAAAAACAAATCACGATGCATTCTCGTTTCTTTCACAATGAAGTGGAGCAGTGAATTAGTTGAGTGCATTCAGACTTGCTTATATTGAAAGCGTAATGATGACGACTCTTGCCTTTAGATCAACAAAATTAGGTCTTCGAGCGGGAAGGGGGGTCATGCCGGATAAGAAAGTGCATTTTCAGCATGTGTTGCTTATTTCCTTTGTCAAAAAAGGTGTTTAAGCGGCAGAAGTGCTGCGGGATATTTACAGCGTGTTGAAAATTCGGCTATAAGCGGCGACACTTATCACTTGCTGATGCTGATTGCTCTGGACTTCCATCCACCACACCAGACAACCAAATCTGAGTTGCAGTTAGGGTTGACAGGCATTCGAACACGCGGGGAATCAATCAGTGGTTGGCCGTTTTCGAGGAGACTGAAAATGGTGGATGTTCCTCACGAACTCAGTGAAAGCACTATATGAATGGTCTCTGAGTCTGTGTTGAGATGACAACTCGTTTGACACTTTCCTGAAAAGACTGGTTACGGGAGACGAAATATACTTGGTTTGCACCAACATTCGGCGTAAGAAGTCATGCGCTTCTTGTCAAACACCGCAATCCTTAAATAAGATTTGAGCTCCAGGAAGGTTATGTTGAGGATTTGGTGGTGTTGCGTTGGCTCGATCGAATCCGTTCCTGATCTACAACCCTCATAACTGAGGGGATGAGAGAGTGGGCAACGGTTGCATTTTGAATCTTCACTAACTTTTGGTAAGCACGCTGTTGCTATAAATACGAGCTTGCTATAGTCACAACAAAAAAACGTTGTCAAGCAAATAAAAAGGAAAAGAGGTTTAAGTCAGCATATACTCGGTGCACAAACAAAATGAGTGCTCCCTCCTTTCGCTCAAAGACCTAATTTTGTTGATCTAAAGGCAAAAGTCGTCATCATTACGCTTTCACTATGAACTTGAAAAAGCTACTCAACAAATTAATTCCAAGTCAGGTTCAATTGACGAGGTGTCCTTTACTTAGAATTGCTTTACCCAATTTGACAATATGCCATCAATATTATTGCTGACAGCCCGACATTGATGCAGACAGTGGAAGAAACGAAAACTGGAAGGACGTTGTTTGTTCTGACATACCAGATATTTCCCTATCACAAGGAGGTGTTCTACTTTCCATGCCCATCACTACAGATGGTGGGCTGTAGATACACACAATCCAAACTTATAGTCGCAAATAGCTAAAAGATCTCACCTGCATTAAAAGAAAGGAAATATGCTCACCACTAAAAGACTTAACAGACCTTCACCCGGGAAGCTCATCGGAGACTTAACCAAACACTGGGCTACTGGCGTATGGGTATCCCACACAATGACTTCTTCAAAAGCTGTATGGATAAAGAAGAGGTAGAAACCACAAATCGGCTCCTCTGCTCGTGTAGCCTGACGTCTGACAAGTCGTAGGGCACTTACACCAAGAGGCCTACTATATCAATAATCTCTTCGAGCTAAACAGCGCCAGTCATAACAACAACTGGTTCCAATGTTAGTCAAACCGCGTCGTATCACAGTGGCCTTCTCATGCTTAAGTGTGACCACCACTCCTACCTAGCCTAACGTGAGGTCGTTGTTTTCCAGCATGACAACACCAGACCAAACACATTTTTAGAAACCGAAGAAAAATTAGATTCATTTGGCTGGCAAGTTACTCAGCACCCACTATACTATCCAGAACCGTCTGTTCCGCTCTCCAAAAGAATTCTGACGATGACATCAAAACATTCCAAGAAAATGTTTAGCCATAAGACGACTGACCATTACAAAGGATGCTTCCCATAATAATAATATGGGTGGGCCTACAGCCCGGGCCTAGGCTTCTCAGCATCAGCTCGTGTTGTGCATGCTATTGCGGAAGAGACCTACAGTTTTATGCCGACTCCGAACGACCAATTCAAGAAGCTCTTTCTAGACAGCTATACTCCTTGAGCATGGCCAGTAACTCGAAAGAGGTGGGGGCGTGACAACTAGTTTGCTCTCACCGGAAATCGGACCTAGGTATAGTAGACTCAAGTGCGTAGTGGTCGACGCACCAACCCACAATGAACCATACGTCAGAAAATACCACATAACTTGTCGAACAACCCAATAGGCGATGTGACATTGTTGCGAAACTAATCTCGACGAGTTACTACCCACACTTCCCGAGCATTATTTTTCGATAAATTTTCAACTTCAGTTCTATTTTCAGCAATTTGTTCGACGTCAACGCCAACAATGCAGCCTCTGGACAGATATCATTTCTATGCTGAATATTCGGTTGTTTGTTTTGATTTTTTTTGTATGACGGTACGAGATTGAGGGAATTTCTAGGCTCTTGATGTCTTCTTTGACCCTGAAGTCACGAGGAACGTGGTCCGACATAAAACCGTTTACAGCGCATCAAAGGGCAGGGCAGCACTACACGAATCCCTATCAAAGCCAACATTTTGTGTGTTTTATGAGTGTTGCTTGTTCCACAGCTTTTTCAACACTAGCATTAGTTGCCGTTAAAATTTATTGAAGTCAGTGAGGTCATAAGTTAGGACAAGAATCCTCGAAATTCGGAATCGTCCCAAAGAGCATATTTGTCGCGACAGACGTCGACGCCCTTAACGACGACGTGATTTCTAACGTAATAACCATACATTCTAAGATTCGTCACCCTCAAATTGCCTCCCTTTGAATAACCCATTAAACATGATTGTTCACATATTCCCCGAATGGTATCCAAAAATATCCCACCAGTCCGATGTCGGGCGCCTACGCACGATTAATTGGGTTTTTATGAGAAAAAAAAATGTGAAGCTCTCTCGTGTCTGCACCGATCATGACCTGTAGCAATAAACTTTTGATTGACACAAGCCGCTCGCCAGTTCGGAGGGTACTCTATTAACCCTGGACTTCTGCACATATTATATGGGTTACGACGTTTGCTATATTTTTTGTGTATGACTCAAATCCACTTCGAAACCAATTAGACGATGTGTATATTCTAATGAACTCAAAACAAACTTTAACTGTATTCCCGAATCTAAACAAAGATGTTTATAATTAATCTCAGACACAAATCTCTGCGAAAGGAAGCAGTTCGACGCATCTGTAATTTCCCAGAACCGAATCGCGAGTGAATTCATTTGAAATTCCTAGAATTTGTTGTGCATAACAACGGCGGCCGGGGCATGAAATTCCGTCTTACTTAAAGCGAACGAGACGAGACCGCGACGACATCGACACAGTTCGAAAATAGCTGCTTAATTTTAGATCAACCAACAGACAGAGAGAGAGTGTGTTCTAAATAGACTTTTTTACAGGTTTTGAATTGTGTCACTTTGCACCTCTTCCGATCTCACGCACACACAGCTTTTTGTACAGCCAAAGGCGAACAGTTGGTTGCACCGAATGACTTGTGGTACAATAAAAAGAAAACACGAGCCGCACAGTGGCGGCGCGGACGAGGAGATAACTTTTAATTTGAAAACATCAATTTACTAAGTGGGAATTTCAGGTTATAATTAAAGTCTGTCTGAATAACGTAGAAAAGATATTTAATGCTCGTTTGGTTTTTATTACGTATCTTAAAGGGATTCACATGCGGTTTAGGGCACTTACACTGGGTCAGGTTGTCCTTCGGCTTCGCACTCAATGATGAATGGCTTGTCACTTTCTTTTGATTGTTGAGCAACTTTGAAGAGCAGTTCATCTGTGGGAGGTTGCTTAATAATACGTGGCGGTGAATTTACTAAAAGAAACAAAGAAAATAAGACAAAAAGTTGAGTTAGAAATTGTTTCCTAAAAAAAAAAAATACTCGCATAGGTAGGTCATTAGAAAAAAGTATAAACATGCTCTAGGTAAGAGAGACTTTGAATCCGAGCCTCCTGGGAATCGAGACCGAATCTCTCTCATCGCAAGAACTGAAAGCATCGTGTCCAGGATCAGGCACTATTCACCTTGTTCGGACATCTAGGGCAACTGCAGCAACTACAGTAGATCGTCGATTTACCGAAACGTCAGTTTCCGAACAAAACATCGGAAGCAAGCGGATTCGAACTCCAATCAGCCGCAAGGTCAATTATCCGAACTAAACCTTAAAAGGAGAAAAACTAACGAGTGTTCCTGAGTTTACGGAACCGAAACGTTTTATGAATCGGAACAGAGACAGAAATTATTTAAAGACTGGATGTTGTCGCCACCTTAAAGACAGCTGTGCTGCCATTCCTCGCTGGTCATTAAAGGCTAGCGGCTCTCGAGGAGCGGCAAACGTTTTTTGTTTGCAGCAAACGTCAAAAAGAAGAGGACTTAACCTTTTCTTTTTTTTTTTTTGCTTGGCATTGGCGTGGGCAACGTTATATATATATGTTGACTTGAATTTTTAAGGCACCTTAAAGCTATTAAACTTTGTACCACGCTCGGTTCCAATTATTGTGTTTTGTGTCTTCTTAATTTATACTCTGAAAATTGTCTTCGATGAATACCTACTTTAAGCTCATGCATATACAAGCAGCTACTTTCTATGTCTATGTTAAGGCCAATTGAGTGCCTCCCCAGTACCTATTTGAAGCTCTGAACCTCTTCGAAAGCATATTCTCAGGATGGTTGTTGAACCTTTTAGCCAATAGAGAATGATGATTAACGACAATGCCTTGCTTCGCTTGCGCTTTCATTTACAATTGATTCATGAGAATGCCTCTCTTCCTCATTTCGAGCTGACAAGTAGTCACGTAGGTCAACTGAGACCAATCACGCTTGATTGCATTGCATATTTAAAGTCAATTCCCTATCTATGCTGTGTTGTGTAACTAATTAAAGTGAAGGACAAATGTCTTCAAGACTAGAACATTACATATAAAAATAATCACATTATTTTAAGACGTTGCAAAAATTCTGAATGAGTCTTTGAAGTGACTCTGCGATCTTTGGCATTCAATCGATGAGCTCAGCACCCAAATCCTACATCATTCATCCATGCTGATTGGAATGCATAAGTATTTCTTCTAAGTATCAACAACTTTTTTCTGACTCATAATGCCGGCGTCGGTATTGTAATGACATTTAAATCATGTCCTTCATTTACGACGCGACGGTGACACAATACCGGTGCAAGCCGTCGTCAGATTTATTTTCATTTTCTCGAAAGCGAGAGGAGAATATTTATTTTCGATTTTTCGCCATCATCTTGTTTTGCTAATTTCTCTTTTTTTGACATATCGGAGGTGGTGACTGGTGATTATCAGATTTATCATTTCATGTTAAGGGGTTTGGCAGATCAATATTTTCTTGTCATATTTCCAAAAATGTTTCTTCAACAAAGTCGACTGTGGCTGATTAGCACGCATCTTTCTTCCTGTTGGACGGTTTATGTCAAAGTATTTTTAAGTAAATATTTATACTTGAGATAAAAACCAATTGAGCAGAAATAGAAAAATTGTCATCAAACGAGCACGAGTTGCCAGAGTTTGTTAATGTCGCCTGAAGCTTTTACGTATTATTTGGATGCTTTTAATACACGCACTTCTTGCTTTGTGTTCTGAAAACGTGAATATAACTCAATAGTAAAGCGCTTTGTTTTTTTATGAGTATATTCTTTTGGATTTTGAGATGGACATTTTTGTGGTGAAGAAAACAAACGCAGAAAAATCCATTGGGCGTCGATTAGTTGACAGCCGAGAACAAAGATGTGCACATCTGTGCCTGAGTTGTAGAGGATTTTATTCAAGGAAGTAACTGCGAACGGAAAAGTGCTGTTCAAAATAATAGGAGTATTTTGCAGAAAAGAGTTTAATTTTAATCTACACAAACAGCTTTTGTCATTAAAACATTATTTTAGATATATTTTAGATTTTTTATAAAATTTTTTGTTTGAAAATGTTTCGTAGTAGGCCGTGGAAAGCACACAAATTTGGAAAAGCGGGCGCTCATCTGCAATTGGCGCCAAGCTGTAAAATCTTACAGGGAGATTCAGAAATCACTTGGGTGTGGTGCCTCGGCAATTGCCAATGCTTTACGCTATGTCGAAAAGCCAGAATCTCGGGGAAAGAAACGCAAAATGTCCAAAGCTGAGGACAGGTTAATAGTACGCCTATAAAAAAAGAACACAGCGGCATCTTCAAAGGACATAGCAGACAAAATTCAGCTCCCTATAGTGATGTAACGATTCGCAGAAGGCTGTTAGAAAATAAACTTTTCGCCCGAAGCCCACGCAAGGTCCCACTCTTGACAAAAAAAAGCATCAAATTTGCCAAAAACCATGCCGATTGGCCTGCGACGAAATGGCGTAATATTCTTTGGACAGACGAAAGCAAAATTGGGAACTGGTTCCCGAAAATACGCCCGTCATCCGCCCAACACAGAATATTTACCCCAGTATACCCAGCAAAGACCGTTAAACACGGTGTTGTGAAGGTCATGGTTTGGGCATGTTTTTCGTATAACGGTGTGGAGCCGATACATTTGATAAATGGTATCATGGAAAGCCAAAATCACGTGAGACTTTATATCGCACACCGTTGTTGTTTTATGTAAATTTGTTTTGTACAGTTAGTACGAGTACGTGGTCACCCTTTAAAGAACGTGTTGAACTCAGACTTTAGTGCTAGCAGGGTTGTGCAAGATCATATTCAGCGTGATACGAATATCAATTGAATTAGATGCATCATGAACCATAAGAAGCCTTTCACATCAGAGACTGAAACTTTTAACATAATGTGGACGTCATTACACTTATAACATATCGCAGCTGAATGCGTAATCTGCCTTAAGGATATCTTCACATCACAAGCAAACATTTTCTGTCCCAACTCAAAGCTACACTTTAGAGTCTAATTCACATGTGAGTATACTCATTAATTTTAGATGGGAACTTTTATATTTATTCTGTTTATAAATAACTTTTTACTTACTCAGTGCTTGTGTGGTGCTTAAAAATGCTACCATAAGGACGGCAAACGTACAAGACGGCCGCCCCATCTTCGTTTAGTGGGCTGCTTCTTCCTTGATCCTAATTAAACGCCCCAGCCAGGAGCAAATTATATCACTGCTTCTTCAGAGAAATTGCACAGAGAAAAAGCTGTCCCCCTCCCTCAAAGTGTTTAGGGTTTATGCGTCCACAAAAATCTAGTGTCTAGTCGAAATCCTTATCCTGTAAATGAGAAAAGTGTTATAAGTATTTCATTCCACAAAATAAAACATAAAAATACACTTCAAGAAGCTAAAGATAATCCTTAAGAATGTATTAACAGGTGAGAAGGGCGCAAAGAGCGAAAGGAAATTGCGGAAGTGTCTGCTGGGTGAGTGACGACTTACCGGCTGTGAATTCCATTCATGATTTTTCGCGAGTGACATAAAGCGATCTTTAAAGAGCGGGTCGAATATGGAGTGAGTTGAAGTCTTTAAGTATTCAAAGAAGGATTAAAGGAATGTCTGTTTGTATCATATACGAGGATTTGAATCCAGCATGTTGAGCTCTCCCTTTCAAAACTGACAGTTAATAGCCGATGAAGAAGCTCAATGATTACACGCGTCAAATATTAAACGCAGCACAGCTACTCAGTTTTTAGAACACAAACAAAACCGTGCACTTAAAATAACAAGCTCGAAAAACTATTCAGAAGCATCTGCATAGATGTAAGCGCACGCATAAATTAAGTAAGTGCTAAGCACTTTTAAGGGAACAATTGACAGCTGTCAGTCTATGACTTATGTACTTGACACTAGGTGTATACATTTAAAAGTCATTTGCAATCATGAGTGAAAAGTAAGTAAAATCACCTGTCATTTGACTTAAAAACCCAAAATAAGTGCGTACCAGTTACGCCAAATAATTTGTTAGCTTCTGTGATTTCAACATACACTGTACAGTCACAACTCTCAACATTATTTCGTTTCTTTCAACAACCGCATTAGGTGTCGACTAGAATGTCAGTGCCCTCTGCCACTCACAAATGTCACCTAAAGTCACACTAAACACACTCAACTGGAAAATCACAAACAAAAAAATGTAGAAACGATGCAAAGCCGACAAGTCATTTATGGATATTTTAGGTCACATTCTATAAATGGCGTTAGTACGACAAATAAGAGAATAACAACAATCACTCAATCCTTTGCCGTGGCATACATTAAACACACCACCCCACCAGCGACAGTCACACTGAGTTCAGTTCGCCAGCTTGGGACAAAGTTGAAACGAGATTCTCTGCCTCACTCTTGTGGATTAGGCCAACACACAATGCAATTCATAAGCGTGAACATGTATCAGACACAAAAAAAAGACACACATTGTAAGTTCACCTGAAAGAGAAAACAATGCGCATGATTGTCATTCAGTTCGTTCAGCCGATGAGTTCAACCTGTAAACTTCCAAGAGAACTGCTGGCAATCCACACGAACCATGATCCAGAAGAAAATGTTGAATTCATTGCAGTGAAACTCAAATGGAAAAGTGTGTTTTCACTGCCACTACTACTGGCGGTGCACGTCATCGGAAAAATTCTGAGCTCCATTTGAAGAGGAAAACAAAGGAGGGAAATATGTGCCACATGAGTTGGTAACGTAGTTGGTAGCATATTTTCAACAAAAAATTGACAATGCAAAGTGCAGTTGCTGGTTGGTTTTACATCAACAAACAATTGATGCGTCAATCTGAGAAATGGAAATTAGACGCCACAAATGGAAAAGTGGAATAAAAACAAAATTGTCACGCAACGCAACGATGTAAGTATTTGTTTCTTTTTTCCAGGGACAGTGACTTTTTAACAAATGATCTCTGCTTCTACATTCAATGCAATTAATGGAATTGTGTATACAGCATGACAAGAACCACATTTCGAAGCGAATCTCACTGATTGACGATGATCTGACATGTTCACGATAATGATGCCTGTTAATGATAAAATAAAACCAAAAAATGGTAAACCCTGCAATTGTCTTAAAGCTTCAAGTTTCGAAGTGAGTCCACAAGAATGAAGACTGTTGCAAACCAACGATAGAGGAATCAATCTCCTCCAAATCTCCCCACGTACGAGAACTTTTCTCAATTGTCTGGCATCAACATCATTTTAAATGAAGCGATACATACTTGTACTAGGAAGGAGATATAGCGTAACACTGAGTCGTTCAAGACGCGATAACGAGGACACGCCCAGAATTGTAGAGGGTGACTAGGTAGCACTGATAGTTTTTCCAACTGTCCTGTTTCAGCAGGAGTTACTTGTCTAAATATTCGGATTGTTTCACGCTTGTGCTGACGCCATAATTGAAGCTGGACGACCATAGCCAGCGCCGTGAGTTCGATAATTGAGAGAAATTTGGGCTGGAGATCCGGGTGTTGACAGAAAAAAAAATCATCTTCTTGGACGGTTCCCATTTGGATCAGCGAGTGTGTCAACAATCAAAACCAGAAATGAAGTATGGTAGATATACCCACCTTCTACCTCTCTTGCCCCCTAAAATTTTTGACAACCATTTTTTATACCGTTTTCTAAAACCAAATTGACCAATCAGGAACGGCATTTACGTTATTTCGTGAATAACTGTCAAAATGCATGAATATCTGTCAAAAAGCCTCTCAAATTCGTCGATGGACTAGGGGTCAATCAGCTGTGAAGTTGGACATCTCTATAAATCTTCATTTCTGATCAAAACTGCCATCAGTTCAATCCGTCCACAAAGACCGACTGTTTGCTACATATATGGGATGGCGGCATCATCGGACATTAATTGGAAAAAGGCAGCGTTATCTTCAATGTTCTCAGGTATAGAGCTGTATTGAACGAGTTTTTATATGAGGAACACAATGCCATTGATATATACGAGGCGTAGTTCAAACAACTAGGTGCTACACGCCACGCGAGTGACGCAACGCTCGATGTTTTAGAGGATCAGTTTAATGACGGGCAATATAACTACATGAGTTTGTCTAATGGAACACCACTCGTTTATTTTCCCTGGGACTACGTCAAGCCCTTAGTCAAGGCCAACATTTCAGACTCCGAAATAACACCACACTTATGGGACCGAGGCATCAAAAATAGGACCAATCGCTGGAAGCACTGCCAGCGAAGACGAGGCGGCCATTTGAATGATGTGCTGTTGCAAACAAAATTATCATGTCATGTAGTTTCAAAATAAAGCATGACCCAATTTTATACCTTCCACCGTTGATCTATTATTTAATTTTCATTTCCAATAGTTCTTATCGTTCACCCTGTTGTTGCCGCGAAGGCCCTCACCACGCAGTGTGATGTGTCTCAGGTCACAGGGACATAGTCGGCAGCAAGGCAGTGTATGAACTTGCCAGGAGAGGAGCCGAACTCGACCAATACTTGGCAATCCTATGAACCAAACCATCTCCAGCGAAAGTCAAGGACGAAGTGACGATCATAGAGAAAGCAAATACAAGCCGGCACTCTCTAACCACCTGCGAGACCACTCGGGTGCTCTGGCCAAAGTTGAACCGTTCTAGGTTGCCACAACGAGGCGAAGAAAGAGGGGGAGAGTGTGCAATCAAAGAAGGGCTAGGGAAGTTTCTGCTGGCTGAAGAGCACATTTTGGTTGATTCCCAATTCCACCGCAAATCAAGAGAGAACCTCAAATTTTCTGGAAATCATTTGATTAAAAGGTAAAAAAACGGGTAAATATATCCAAATAGGAGAACACTCAAATCACGAAACCCTGACTGAACTAAAAAATGCTTCGTCATCCCCCTCGATGTTGCAATCAATTTTCTATCAGCATACCATTTTATTACCCCTTTCGCAAGTGCATTCAAGAAAAAACAGCAAAAGCGAACAACATAAAATAGAAACCACCCAACAGATAAAACCAAACACACATAAGAAATGCACGCTAATTCAATTAGCAAACACCAGCCAGGTATTGGGGTTCAACAAAACAGCCACCGTCTAGTTGCACCCGAGAGCAGTACGTATCTCAACGCATTATAGATGTAAACAAATTTGTTTCCAATTAAATTTTTTAATTTAAACTGCAAGCAACTTTTTCATCAAGACCTTGCGCATCGACACCGCGAGAGGCAGCTCGGGCAACCAGTTTTCATCCGCAAACCAGATGAAAATTCGATTAGCTGAGCCCTGAAGAGTCATGGATTTGAAGAGCTTCTACAAGAAAATCGATGTGGACAACATTAAAAGTAAGACGGCCATTTTGTGTGTGTGCGCTTTTTTTTCATTCTTGCTCGGGCGTTAATTAATTGCAGGTAGACTCCCACCCTTGCCGCAAATAAAAATTCCGAAAATAAAATCGCGGAAAATTTTCAAAAGTTCTCGTGAGGATATATCGCAACAGCAGCAGCCCTCGGGCGGTATGATGGCGGGTGCGCCGCCTTTGACCCCACAATTGCTGCCGCCACCATCCGCGTTTATCGATCGAACTCCAACCAGGATTTCCACAGTATCGTCTTTGATGAACATGACCGATGGGATGAGGGATATGAGGCATGAGAGTGAATGGTCGACCTACAGGACGGCGAGCACCTTCGAGGCTGAACACTGTGCGGACGATGGCGTGGACAAGGTGAGTGGAAGTGCAGCAAGTCGATTTGGGGACAGGTGCAAGAAGACCTACAGGGACTTAACGGAATTCAAGATTAAAAACATTTTCGCCAAGAAGACCGTGGTGAAGAAGACCGAAATTGAGGTGGACACATATGCGCGCCAGTACGAGCGAGAGCTGCGAGAGCAGCAGGAACTGGAACAGAGGCAGAGTGACGATAGAGACTACGAATTCGAGTTCAAAGAGGCACGGCGGCGTATGTCAAAGTCGTCCGACAGTTACAGCCCACCAGGCTCGGACCAGTCTGGTGTGCCAACTCCGCTGCGCTCCCAAATGGAGTACTTACAGAGGGGCGCCACACCTCCTCCGGTGGGCAGGAGGAGAAACGCCATCCATGATGGAGCCCCAGAAAAATTAAGGCTACGCCGGTCAATGTCTGAGGAAAGCAGCAACGAGCCACCAATGAAACCCGACCGAAGCAGCTTGTGGGGAATCAATGAGAGGGATTCAACGGATGATGGACCAGAGAGTCAAGTCATATCGCATCGGGCGGGCATATCCAAGCTGGGTGGGTTCAGGAGGTCCAGGAAGGAGAAGGCAAGCGAGGCTTCAGCACCTAGCGACAGTGTCTGGAGCTTAAAGAGCATCCGCACAAGGTTCACCCCTGAGGCTAGTGTGAACGAAAGAAGGTCTCGGAAGGATTTGCAAGCACAAGATTCGCTGGAAGATCAGCCAGAACCGGAAAAGAAAGGAGCCATCCCCAGGAGGCGGCCTCTAGAACGTAAAGAGAGCATGGATAAGAACAGCGATACACATGCGTCCAGTCCTGAGGGCAAGTTCAGCAACATCAAGCAGAGCATCAAGCGCTTGAAGCAGCGCAAGCGGTCCGAACCGGAAGAATCCGAAACAGAACAAGCTAGCCAGTCGACCAAGTCCAACATGTCCGAGCAGCTAAGGGCTGGCCTGCGAAGACTTAAGATGAAGGAACGATCAATTTCATTTGACGAGGAAGACAGCAAGCCGCCGCAGGCCTCAGCCACCACCAGGCTGCGGGATTGGAAGAAGAGTCTGAAGATCAAACGGCCAACGGAACCAGTGCCGGATGAAGAGGTCAAATCCCCTCCCGCCCGTTCACTCACCCTCATGCGGAAACTAAACTACATTCGAAGCAGAAAATCGGATTCCGATGACGGAGAGCAGCAGGCAGAAGCTACAGCAGGCGACGATCACCGCAAACCAAAGTTAAATAACCTCGAAAAACTCGAACAAGCCCGCGACAAAGCCCTGAAGAAGGTGAATGCGCAGGTGCAGAGGATGAAGAAGTTCCAGGGAAAATCGAGAGATTCTCCAACAGAGTCCAGCCCAGAAAAGCAGGAACGTCGAACACAGAGTCCAGAGAAAAGGCCCTGCAGACTGAGAAAGTTCAGCTCCGACGAACAACCGGAAGACGAGGTGGCTCAATATTCCAGGACGACTGCTGCGGTATGGACCACAAGCAAAATGATGTCTCAATCGCTTGAGTCTGACGGTGACGTCGAAGTGCCGAGAGTTCTCATCCACCAGGACAACACGGATCAGTATGAGTCCACTTTAATCATCGCTGTGACCCGACCAGCACCCCCGGCACCGACAGCAACCATAAAAGAGATACCCCCAAGGACCAAGCAACGGTCGGATTGGATACCCAACAAGAACGCAATTTCCAGCTTCCTGGAGATGACCCCATCGCCTCCCCCCGTCAAGCACTTGGACATAAGTCGCGGGCATTTTAGGAAGCGGTCAATGGACTCGAACGACTCCGACTCTTGGATACCAGACAACTACCGAAACAAGAGCTGCACCTCGTCCGCGTCGGCCGGCCTCAACAAAATCACTGAAAACTCTGAACCGTGGAAGGTGCATAGTGTCTTCAGCGAAGAAAAGCTCTACAAAACCAAGAGCATCGACATTTTTTCCAAACACGAGGACACTGCCTTCGAAGATTTCGACGACGAGATGAAAAACGTCCCAATCAAACGCATAGCGGCGACCAGTGCAGACAGCATAGACAAGAGCTGCACGGAGAGCACCGACGAAGACGATGATTATGACAACGCCTCCCGGATAACTCGTGTGAAACGTCCATCGCCACTGACAAGTACGACGGCGGCTATCGAGACCCAGCACAGCATGGATAGCAACAAACCATGTCATGGATCGCCATTCACCACCAGAAAGGGGCAGATCGGAAACAGCCGCGAAAGCTTAGATGCAAGCTTCGATGACGGTTCCACTGACGACGATGATGCTCCGCCATCAGTGGCGCCATCTCCTCCCCCGTCGTTCTCACCGCCACCGCCGCCTCTTCCACTTCGCAAGCCACCGAAGATGATTCCCGAACGAAACGAATCAATGGTTCGCCTCGCCAAGCCGCTGGTGAAACAGGCGTCCCTGCGACGTCACTTCTCCGAAGACATCGAGCCCAACGACTTGGGAAAAGTCAACAAACTCATATCGCGATTCGAGAAGAATCCTTCTGAGGAACATCTACCAACGATTGCTGACAATGACAAGCCGACAATTGCCAGCCAAGTCGAGGAGAAAAAGACCGTCACCGTCAAGCCGAAGGAAGACGGACACAGAAACGGAAGTAAAAAGCGACCAGCGCCCGTTCCAAAGCAGCCGGACATTCAAAAAGCTGACACTCTCAACAACAACGACGACGACCCGGTAAAGAAAGAAGACAAGCCAAGTCTCCAGTTACCTGTATCGCCTGAAACCCCTCGCCGCAAGAACCTGGACAACGCATCCATTCAAAGTCCCCGCTCAGAGTACGGCTCACCGATGGGCTCCATGTACTTTTCGGAGAGTGTGTCCATAAGCTCAGAGTACGGGTCACCAATTTCGACGCCATTCCCCCCCAAGACCATGGACCAGTTGCACTCATGCAGACGACTGTCGAATCGATCGTCGCTAAGGGACGATGACACTTTCTATTCCTTTGAAAGTGATGAAGGTAAGCCCCCCTCCCTGTTCTGAGACTGTTTACGTGAACTTGATCTTTGCAGAGAATAACTTCTACTCCTTTGGCGAATCGTCATCTTCAGCGCGACACACGATCGAAATCTAAAATGAAGTGCCTTCAAAGTTTCATCGATTGAATGGTTAATCATGTGAATATGTATCTGTTACTAGCTGTGTAAATTAAAAAGTTTTATCGGAAAGATTGCTTGTGTATAAATGTCTAGGCGAACGGAATGACTGCTTCTGAGCTCTCAGCTCCGGGATATGTAAATGAGCGGAGAAAGTATAGAATTCCATTAACACACCCACCGCGCCTCACAGAGCATAAATAATGACAGACGACATACGGTAAACTGACTTGTGACATTGGCTGTGTTCAGCGACCAATGAAAGTATTCTTATAAAAACGCGGCGTAGGCAGAAGGAAGGTTTTTTGAAGATTGTTATTGCTCCGAGGTGGTCCAGGGGACCGGGCTTTCACAAACAAGTGATGTCATTATGTTTTTAGAGTGAAAGGGTATTGCTTCGTGTATTCACTTGTCGAAAAAGGGAAACCAAAACAACATCACAGTCGGAAGAACATTTTGGGCGAGAGCCAATGTGTCACCATGAGCAGCCATGAAATTGAGAGAGAGAGAGAATGGACAACAGGATTTGGCAATGAAAATTCGAGATAAAAACTTCGAGTGTATAACCATTTCCATGGCATGGAGGGACAATAGGATCTTGCGTCCCAACACGAGATGAAAGGTTTCGTTCGGGACATCACGCTGATGTTGGTGTTTTAGACAGAGTTTGTGGTGCTTAATCATTTTGTTTTTCGAACGCTTACACAGTCATCAAAGAAGTGAGGATTTTCTTCTGGAGTTAACGAGTTATATACGACAACAGTGAGTACATGGCCGTGCTACTGAAGAAGACAAAATGCTGTAATTTTTGATGATGAAGCCAGCATTCAAAAAGAACATTACTTTTAACATTTTTCATACAAGGAAATGGTTAAAAAGTCGTCATGAAGTATGTGCATCCAGGAGAAAACACGCCCTTATTCTCTTCGTAGTGTCACCCCAAAATACGTGTCACTTTGACAAATTTGTATTCTCTTTTAGTCACTCTAAGTGACATTTGTCACTCGCACGACTACATTTCAGGAGAAAGTGACATAGAAGAAGAGAGATGTAGTAGAATAAATATGTAAGTTTTAACACAAATTTTGTATTTTTAGTTAAGTGTTAAAACGACAACAAAACAGCAATTTGAGAGAGAGGATAATTCCAATCTCACGCAGAATTCCAATTTTTTAAGAAAACGAATCGTTTGCATTTTCCTTTTTCTTGGGCTGTCATTGAATATAGTCAATCTGGAAAATATAGCAAAGACCGCAATCCTAAACGAACGAGTTCTGCCTGAAATAACAAGAATTAGCAAATGTAACCACCAAGTGCAAATTGATCCCACTTGAAGAAACAATCAGCAGCTTCTTTGAATTTATTTTTAGTAAGAATTGGAATGGTTTTTTGTCACCTCACTTGAGTTCAAGAATTCAGATTTTGGTGTGAGAGGACGAGGCGATAGTCTGTCACCTCGACTAAGTGCATAAGGGGATTACTTAACAAGAGTGTTCTGCTTAAAAAAAAGTGTATTCGGAAAATCATTATAATCTGGATGGCACTACTCGTGTTGTGCGTGATATTTTCTCTCACAAGTGGAAAAGATCCACAATTTTATACCGACTGTGAACGGTGAATTTGAGAAGCTTTATTTCGACAGTTATACTTTTTGGCCACTGTCAGTGGCACGTCGGTGAACATTATTTTTGCTCATAACGGGAATCGAACCCAGGCAGCGAAGGAGTCGGTGCACTAAACCACTGGGGACCTACATCTGATAAATGAATGCAGTAATGACGTTTAAAGCATAGGAAGTAATACAAAAATAACCCTGGACATTGGACACATCTAAAATAAACAAAAACTGTTCGAGTGGTTATGTGAAAGAAACGTAAAAAATAAACAAAATTTCTTGTATGAAAAAAATGATAAGATAAAAGAACTTAGCAGAAAATAACTGCAGTCGGCACTCGATAATTCGAAATTCTCTATAAATTGAACTGATCCTTGACACAACTTTGACAAATCAAAGAAAACCTATGTGTCTTGGTAGGCTCGCTAATCCGAAGTTATTGCTCAGTCGAGCCGCCAGCAAACATTATTTAATTCGAGCTCAGTAGCTATGTAGTTTCCCTCCAGTAATTTGATTTTGTTCTCTGTTCTTTGTTTATCTGTATAGGTACAATAATTTGTTCCCATTAGCCTGTGACCGTTAGAAAAATGCACTGATTTCTTTACAAAATATAAAAAATGTAAGTCAATTTGTGTGCACGCAATACAGTGTGTTTTGTAATAACGTCAAGTTATTGTTGGTGCTTGTTTCGTTTTCGTCTTCCGCTCCAACTCGACAATGTTTCGTTAATTCGAATTTTTTGTAAGGTCGCACAGTTTGGAGTTTTCGAGAGTCGACGTATATGAAAATAAGAAAATTATTTACTTTATAAGGATTCAATGAGAAAACACGTCTCTCACGTCACATTGTGTCACATTGTGAATGCTTAGATCAAAAGTAAAGAAGACACTGTTTGCACGGACATATGTACGTATGTTCATTTCCGAGCCGTTTGTCCGATTGTGGGGAAACTCGAATCGAGTTCAAAAGTAAAAAATGCGTGTTTCTCTTATGCGTTGGATTTTCCTTTTAATAGATATTGTGAATGAAAGTACGGTTCATATGTCAGACAAACCGAGAAAATAATCGGTGTTCCACATGCGTTTCTTATAAGCGCTTTCTTCTATCCGTGTTGGACTGTATTACGATACTCAACATTGTGTGAAAATGTCTCTCGTTCCACATCGTTCGGCGATATTATATTCAAAGAGTAAATGTCAGACACTGTTATTCCAGGCCATAATAAACTTTCCAACATCCAAATCCAAATTTACGTTTTATTTAAAATCAAAAAAATAACATCAGGTCTCACCCATTACACAATGAATGCCCTTGGAAGGCCTGAGTCTGAGCAAATGCTGCCTTTCATCTTTGACGGTCCTGGGCACGCTGCTTCCAGTCATCAAGACCAAGCTGTCTTGCTCCGATTCGAAGACACTCTTAGCTGGAGCATTGGTGTCCATTCTACCGCAGTCGACGAGCCAGTGCAGTCGACGGATTTTTTGCCTTCCGAACTACATACACATGCTGGTGCAGCTGGTGGTCTTGCCCTGGTTGTGTCTTTTCCTCCATTCACCTTCCTCGCAGACGGAACCATATATCCGAAGCAGAATTGTTCATTAGAAGGTACCAAACACATTTCAGAGAGTTTTGTAGATCATGATTTTGGTCCTTCGAGTCAGGAGTTATGAGCCCAGTTGTTTCGACAAACCGAAGTAGCACCGGTAGCCAAGGGCGATTCTACGCCTGAGTTCACGTTTACCCCGGGGTAGACAAACTCCTTTACTACCTCGAAATTGTAGCTGTCGATCGTGATGTGTTGTACAAGGTGGTGTGCGACGGAACGTTTTTTGGTCGACTGCACATATTTGGTTTTGTCCTCATTGACCTTGAGACTAGTTCGTTTCGCTTGTTCTTAAATAGCCGTAAAAGCCTGCACTACGGCACGATGAAAACGCTGTCATCTGCGTACCCCAAAAGTTGGACCGACTTGTAGAAGAATGTGCCTTCCGTGTTTACAGCTGCCCGCCGCACTGTCTTCTTCAGTACCAAATTGAAGAAATCACACGACAGCGTATCTCCTTGTCTAAATCCGGTGCGGGTTTGAAACGGCTAGGAAATCCTTGAGCCTAACTGGACGGGCATGGCGTGTGTGTTAGCGTGGTGCGACACAACCGGGATCCCTAATGCGACCATAGTTCCTTGCGATGAATGATGCGGCTTTAAAATCGGTGAAAAGATGGTGCGTATCGATTTGAATTTCGCTGGTCTTCTCCAGGATTTGCCTTAGTGTGAATATTTGGTCTATAGTCGAGAAGAGCTCCAACAACTTCAGTGCTCCGCAAATGTAGTTCTCTCAGAAGTTACCCTGAACTAATTTGTTTATCTCAACTGTCAAATGGTTGATTCATATTTAAGAAACATCAATTACACTTGTATAAAGAAGGCATTAACCCCCCCAGTCCTTGTGCAGTCAATTGACTGCCGTAACAACCTACTCGAACTGAAATATCCACATTCAATTGATCAATTTGAGAAAGAATTAAATAAATCAGGATCATTAACAGCGGCACAGGGCAGCCCATAAAATACTGGTACTTCACTGAAGCTCGAATTAGCAATCACCAGACCGTGCAGACGAAATCTCCCGTACGCAAGTGAATGTGGGCCCGACAGCCTTTCATTTCGTTCCGATTGCCGTTTACCATCGACTACCCCTATGATTTCGTTAAAAAATGATTTCGAATTAGTCATGCGACAAAAAAGGTTTCCAATTAGCTCTGGTCACCCCCCAGATGACAGTCCCCTTCGAATTGCTTTCGTATTCACTGCCACTGAGGAAGTACACTTATTGCAGTCTCGGTGCCACATGGCATCGGGGTGGTGTAACTTGGTTTTTCAATTGACGTATCCTCATGAAGACTTGTTTATAGTCAAACAAAGTCTAGCGAGTGCCGCTTTAATGCAGACTTCATGTATGAAGGTCCTAATTAAACACTTGGGCCTCTGATTGCATTTAGTTGACGGAAGAGATAAACCAAAGATGATCGATTCCGCTGTTAATTGCCGGCAAATATATTCAGCATCCATTAAATGCCTTTTATGGCCGCCATAGTTCGCAGCTGCTGCTGTGGTGTTTGCGCTCGGGTCAAATGCCGGTGGCAGGAAAATGGGGTTTAAAGCATTTTGTGAATTATGGAACGAGGGGAGATGTGGAAGAAATGGTGCAAGGGAGCGTGTGTCTAGGGGAACAGCTGTAATCGAAACAGCTGTGCATAACCATGGCACAACAATGCACGAGCAATGCAGGTACGCACCAATCATATCCTCGGCAAGTAAGAATTGTATTGATGCAGTCCTCTGCAATGACCTCACGTTTTGGTGAATTCAATAGAATTTTATTGATGTAGGTTTCTTGTTTGTGCTACATGACGACTGTGGGTCGACTGAGATTTCCGAGGGAGCTCTGCTCGCTGCGCTGTGAGCCCGCTTTGCTAAATTAAGAGCCCGCTTAACTAGTCCAACTTTGTAGAGCGGTTTAAATTGATTTAATTTATCTCTTAGTCATTCAAAGAGGTTGGGTAGCATAGACTTGAAGAGAGCACTACCGTTCTTGGAGTGTGTAGCATATACAACTCATAGGAGGCACTTGTCAATACAATTAAACATGTGACTTTAAAGTCACGTTGCTATTTGTTATTGATGCCTGTACTGAATTAACTTCAAAGACATCCCGACGGCATCCGCTGCAATAAAATGTAAGACAATCTGCGCGGAGAAAGTGATCAATTACGTCGTTTCCATTCGCAGACAGCTAAAGTCGCAACAACGTCGAATCATCACGCATGCAGGTGCTGCATAGGCGAGGTTACCTAAAAAGACATTAGCAATTTGTCCGCAGGCAAGCGGAAAGTCTCGATTCACAGACATCCCGTCATGCCATGACGGCATACACACACACACACAGGTGTGTATTCACACGGGGTACTGACTACATGTGGATTCAGTGGACGAACATAGAGACGATCGACTGAACTTTGTGATCTGATTTCATGGCAGTCTTGAGGAAAATATATGTGACATGGTTTTTTAAGTGAAAAACTGGATATCTCCAGTCGCATTTTATCAGAGAGGACATTTTGGCAATCAAACGAATTACTAAAGAGAGAAGACAACCAACTAACAGACAGGAAACAGGAGAAGTGTTACAAGAAAGTACAAATCCAGGAAACCGAACTCCAAACATGACAGCTGTCATCTTGGGATCAACCCAAATACACGAGCGCTTCTCTTTTTGTTTTCAACCACAAATCAAAAGACTATGGATTTCCTAAGGTACTTCCTGCAGGTGCGTGATATCGTGCAACCAGTTTCTGATTAGGTTTAAGGACCGTGGAATAGAATGGACACGTGATTACCCCCTTGAGACAAAACAAAAGTAAAATTCAAACCATGACAAGCACTTGAGCAGCCAAACACAAACGAAAATGGATAAGTTGAGAGACATCCACAAACTATGTCCCGACTTCAATCAAAGTCAAAGTCACTTATCACGTTTTCCCCGTCAAGTCCTTAAGGAAGTTTCCATCTCGATGGTGTCATTCAACTCCAGAAACCACTCTTACGGCATGGATGAAGAATTGTTCTAGAATTTCCAAGCTCCTTTACAAATGGATGAGGGACAAAGGGATTCCGAAACCAAAACGTCTACTACGTCAGAGAACCGCAAAGAATTCCCAGCCAAACCCGCCCACACAGTCGTGCATAAACAAGAACATGCACTAGGAAAATGAAAACGAATTCCGATGGCTCCACACAGACAACCACCACCACCCCAAAGAAGAATCTCTTACATCACTTCCTACGAATCGTTCGGTTCCGTCTCGGCGGGGAATCGGCCTCTAGTACTCGTATGCGCATACTTGAAGTTGCTGTCTGTCTCACCGCGTAGTTACAGCACATCCCTCGTTGATTGGTATAAACATTATTTTTCGATGCATTTAAACAAACAATAAATAGACGGGGCAACCAAAGAAGAAAATATTAATGACCATACATAAGCAGAACCCAGCCAGGCAGGAAGAGACAGCATAATTACAAATCATTATCCCAAGTCAGCCCGCTCCACCAAAAGGGCAACGTATTCAAGATCTTCTCGTCGACTATCAGTGGCGCAACGAAACCTGGCAAAACGGCAGGAAACAAGACGTGAGAATCAAAGGGGGAAGAAAGAAAAGAGAGTGGGACAAATGGAAAAACATTAAAATAATAAGGTTGCAATGAATTGCACCAGACGGATTAGTTTTTTCCGCTGCACTGGCGTCGCTAAAGGAGGCCCAGCAGCCGTCGACCCAGGATTCGTGACGAAAATACATTTGTTGCAATCCCGTACCGTACCGAACGACAGCGCATCCCTTAGGTAGGAGCAGCTGAGACGAGGGGCGGTTGGGTTATGAAGGGAAATGATTACACCTGGTGCTGCATTCGACGTTATATTTCGCACACAAACTACCTTTCCCTGCGGATGTGGTTGTGTGTATGTGTGTGAGTGTAATTGAATTCCTAACTGAATCCTAGGTACAGACGTCAGCCGTCGTATACCCGTTGCATACCTGCTCAGTTACCACCTCTTGAAGGGAAAACTAGTTTTTCCATCTCTCTAGCATTATTCCCAACTGTCGCCTGATGTGCAGATGACACAAACACACTCTCGCCAGAGACAGTCAAGATTGAAATATCCGCACGGAGTGGATGTACGTATATATGAAATTACTTTCGGTTGAATTCGCGTTGATTAGAGGCTTTGATAGTTTGCTGCCGCCTGCGCTTCGCGTTACATTAATTGTGGCATGGATCGATGGTATCTAAACAAAATGCGTTACATCGATACACGAGCCGAGTTCAGTGAACTTGCAAGTGCATTGTACCCCGACTGAAGGTACACCAGTCAGAGGTGAGAGGTTTCCATTTTTCGTCTGCCTTCGTTTTTCAGCTTCTTCTTCAGTTTAAGTGCAGTTATGTGGTGAAGACTTATCTGGTCACGATACTTCTTCATCATTTTGGTTCGTTTATAGCGTAAAATATATCCAAAGTTTCGCTTTTGGTCGCAACACGCCAGACAATCGGTTATAACCGGTTAAGCCATTATGGAATTTCCAATAAAACCGTTCCACACAGATGGCGGCTTGTCTTGTGGCACATGTAAATTTTTCGTTTTGTGTGCTGGGTAGTGTTATCGATTTGGAAAGGAGACCAGAACTGTGAGAATTTCCTGCAAAACTTGAAGTGAACTCCTTTAAAGTTTACATCAAGTTTGAGTGTTTCGTTTAATTACAGGTTGGGCGGTTATGTTGCTGAAACTCGTTAGGGATTTGAATCATTAAGGGAATTCCAATTAATCAAGCAGTCTCACTCTCACCTTAATTAGACCTAAGCCCCATCTGTTTTCTGGGGCACAGTTGGAGAGCCGGCATACTTTTCGTTGTGGTTTGTGTGTGGGCCTCTTAACCGTTTTATGGGTACCTATGCTCTTAACCGTTTTATGGAATGTACGTTGCGTCCTTTAAGTCGTAGCCTAAATGTAAGTTGAGCCTAGCATTTTTGTTTTGGAACCATGTCAAATTTTTGCATTTGGAGAAAAATAAATGAAATGTTCCGTAGCGTGCGTTTCGTTTTGTCAGAAAATTGACAACTCATAAGCCCTAATGAGAGCGAGAAGGAAAGAGAAAGAGAGAGTTAGATAGAGATGGGTAGTAGTTTAGTGGCATATTTTCTTCTATGTTTGTACACTTGCCACGTCGCAAACAAAATGTTACACTTTTGAGTTGGTTCAGATATATACTCACCATGCACCCTTTGTGGAGATAATTATAATCAAAATTAGCACGATACCGAATGTCAATTAAAAGTTGACCAACTTCACCTGTCGCCTCGTGATGCATACATTCCACTTGTGGCCCGAATTTACTGTCTCCCTCCCTCCCGTGCAAGCTTATTAACTGTCATTATTTTGACAGCACGCATCACACGAAACGGATTCTATTGGCTGGGACTTTAAGCAGGGTTGCCGCTATGCGATTTTAGTTGAAAATGTACCATATTTTTAAGCCGAGAGACCATGAGTCAACCTTTTTGAGACTTCTTATATTTCTTGTGACTTTTGGAGACTTTTATGTGAACCACATTTTATTCGCGAAACAGACTCGGAATCGTCATTGTATTCAAAATCCGTTTCAGAATCATTTGATGAAAAGCTGCATCTAAATACAAGAAGCTTTATAAGGAATTATTTAAAAGAATGGTCAATGAGATTCCCATGGATATGTCTAGATCCAGACACAATCGATCATTGTGCAATGCGTGCAAAGAATTACTCCCGATCCAAACGAAACCATTTAAAGTGGCATTTCAGCACAAAAAAAAAACGTTTGTAAAACATGCAATTTGCACAAGAAAATAAGAAAACGCAACTCAAAGACAGCACCACTCCTAAGCGTGATTAAACTGAATAATGGCTGCGACAGTTTATTTTGCTTTGTGACACTTTTTTTGCGACATTCTCAAATTGTTCAGCGGCAACGCTTGCTTTGGGGATGATGTTTGGGAATTATTTGAATCTATTTTATATATTTGATCACAGTGACAAATACGAAGTCTAGCCTTGATTTGAAGCACAGCTTGGTAACAATTAGGCTCCAGACACAACTACACGAATCGATTGTGTGACACAGTCTCAATTTCGTTGTCAAACAAAAAACTAGTTTTCCCGATGGGTTCCTCTTTTGCATTACAAGTTTCCAATGTAGATAAAATCAAAAGTCGTCTTTATGACACAGTCAACAACAATTTTGAAACTTTCCCGAATCTCCTCTGCCCTCCAATGGTGGACTGCCTTCAGATATAAACCGGGCGATGAACAAGCTACCTACACTCGAACACCGCATGCATTTCGTTTAATTTAAACTTGAAGTGACCATCGGTTGCCGACGAAGTCATTGACAGTCACGTTTTCAAAGTTTCGACAAGTTCTCGGTACTCTCTCAAGTACTTACCACTTTCTGAAGGAAACACACATAGAACACTGCAGAGTGTAGAAAATACATAAGATGGTGAGGAAAAAATTAACTCACTGAAAAGAAAGAAGAGGAAAAGTAGTTTTTTTTTAGAAAATAGAAAACAAATTTAACATGTGGTTTAAGACTGAGTAAAACTTTTCTCAAAGTTTCATGACAACAAGTCCGTACCCAGCTGATGGAACAGATCAGATTGGTGGGAGTGAGGAGGAAAAGTTTTTATTTATTATTCGAAATGGTAAATAGCTATTTTTCGTGTGTCAACTTATACTCTATTCGGCAGACTTACACCGTCAAGTGACAATAGCTGGGATTAAGTTGTGTCTTTTTTTTATTCTGTGCGTAGATTGTCCTCGTTAAGTTCTCATTCATAACCTTCAAGCGGATTAAATCTGTCACCCCACGAACGATCGTCACGTTAAATGTTTTTTTTTTTTTTTTTTTCATTAATCGTTTGTTACTACCGCAGGGCAACGACAAACCTTCATGGATGCCGACCAATATAAGCTTGGACTTACAGCCCAATTTCGACTCCCATTCCTTCTAGGTCGCAGCTATAATCACACGTCGACTTCATAATTTGTTCTCAGTCCACTCTCTTTTTCAGCAGTTCCATTTCAATTAATTTCGTTGCCATATCTTCACGTTATGTGCTCGTGTATCTGCTGCATGGATGATGTGACACCATCGCCTGGTTGAGGGCCTTTCGTGCTCCCTAGCCATTGCCCAAGGGGAGGGTCACATTCGTACACAGATACAAATGAAATTAGACGAAATTAAATTGTGCCCGCATGTATTGTCAGTTTCTTGCTTTCGTATCTATGTTTCTGGACACTGGCCTGTACTCTCCCCGCAGAGCAATGAAACACTTGATGTGGTGGTCTGTAGGCCTGCATGAGTCAACACAATTATGCGTGAGGCCCTCCATTCTAATGAATTAAACAAAAATGAAGAAACGAGACGAAAATGGTTTGGTGGGAAATTAATAACCGCAAGAACAAGCTCCAGATACATATGTCGTCGGGCGTATGCACATGCTTGACGTACATTAGCATGGTATGCAGTCCATGTAGGGAGAGTTTTATGGAATGAATGAGTAGTGGCACTCAGGAAATTAAAAACATCATAGAAGTTGTGTATCTATCTTTATGAGATAATGTTTATTAGTCGGACTGCAAGACTACTCACAGTGTCATCATCTTGACCAAAGGTTCAAAGGGTGACTCGTGAGGAACTTGTACAGATGTGAAAGTTATCCGTGTCGGCAATTGAGCCCAGAGACCCAGCGACGGAGTGACTACGCCACAATCCAAAGAACAGTCGAAGTTCTCCCCCATCGCTCACCTTCAGTGAATATACTCTATTCCGAATCACACACACTGTCCAGTTATTTCAAACACCATCTAATGAAACGGTGTTCATTGCAAACCTTACGCTCTGTGCCACTCAGATGAAAGACATAATCCACACACTGCTTGAATTTTAACTAAACAAAAAGAACATTCAAGGGGGACAAAATCCAAAGAACTCCCCTCTTGAAGCCTGTTTTCACGGCATGCAGTCAGCGAAACATACGTTGTAAGCCTTTTTTGAATAAATTCCTGCGTAATTCACAGCATTCGTTCCCGGAGTCTGTGCACGAGGCAAGCGTCGTGTATCATGTGGAGCTGTGTAAATATTTGAATGCCAGTTGAACCTGTCGTTGGTTTTAATTTTATGCAAGGGAACATGCGTTCATTTGAGTTACCCTTATTTTGGTAAATAGGCTTATCGTTTACGAAATGCATTCTTGAAGATTGACTTTGTTCGAAAAGTACATAGATTCGATACAATTGTGTATGGTCTTAAAGTCTTCAAGGCCAGTCTCGTGAACACGATAGACTTAATTTAAACATCACATTTAAAAATTCAAATCTTAATGAAATTAATGGAAATCAGATGTCTTAGCCTTGACCTCCTAAACACAACAAACCAAACACAGACTTTGTCTTAGGTCGAAGTGAGTGACTGCTGGTAAAGAATGGCCAGCATAGGCCCATTGTATTAGACTCAAGAAGCGATTGATTAATGGCCCCAAATAGGGTTTAAATGAAACATTTCCAATATATGATGGATAGTCTATGGCGTCGCTGCATGGACCTTGTCAAAATCGGATGAAGGTTCCTCTGATTGATTTGAGAAAAAATGCTATACATAATATGAAACCCACATAGTATTATTTTTTCGTGTTTGGCGATCAAGAATCTATTGAGATACAGACTACACAAAGGGACCACACCATAAGGTGCCAGGCTACATCACAACATGAGGTTTACTCTGTATATTTCAAGGTTTGTACGAGCCGATAGTCAACACAAGACCACGATCTCAAGATTTTTTGACTAATACATTTACGATACCCGTGGATAAATAAAAACTCATCCTTTCACTACCTCGTTGTAAAGGGTGCTTTTTTTTCAGAGTCGGAAAACTTGATACTTAAATAAAACAAAAATATGAACATCAGAGAAATTGAATTTATTTAACAAAAGGCTCAAACATGAATTTGAACATGATTTCAGCCATGTGACAGCTGCTGACGCTTACATGGTATAATCCGTACAGAAATGATGATGTATGATATGATCCCCAACTTCTACCTCTCTTGCCTTTTAACATTTTTGACAACTATTTTTTAAATCGTTTTCTAAAGCCAAATTGGCCAATCAGAGAACGGCATTTACGGTATTTCGTGAATAACTGTCAAAAATCCTCTCAAATTCGTCGATGGACACAATCAGCTGGTAAGTTGGGCATGTCTATAATACTTCATTGCTGAATCCGTAGGACCAACTTTCACATAATGAATCGAATTTTGCTTCCAAGTCCAAGTGCAGAGAGTTAGAAATCATGGTACTGACAGCTCACCATTGACTGCGGCGTTTTGTCTTTAGTTTGAGTGTGCTTAGCTTTCAGTGTACTTATTTTTTCGTCCACCACTGTATGTGGTTTTGGTGGCGTATGTGGAATATCTCGTATATGATACATATGAATACACATACATGCTTCAAATCATATTCAAATATTTAGTGTTAGTTGCACTACGTGGCGTTGTGGGTTGGGGCGACGACTCTTACTGCAAACTTGACGGTCTCAATTCACGAATTTACAAATTTTCATTATTAACAGCTCCATCTCTTTCGAGGCACTTACAACGCTCAGGGTATTTCCTGTCTAGAAAAAAGCTTCGCCGTTCGTAGTCGACATAAAGCTGGTCCATCCACTAGTGCATAATACGAGGGGTTGTACGAGACTGCATAAAAGCCTAAACACAGCTAGAAATGTAAGTTGTTTCAAAGTTTAATTGATTTAAACTTGAAATTCTTATTCTATCTTCACAATTAATTAAAACTATTAACATTCTATACAATCGCTCTGAGTTAATCTATTAAATCGACTCCAAGGTAGAGAATTCAAATCAAATAAAATGCGTTTATGTGTCGATGGCTCGGGACGCCCGAGGGTGTTTTATGATGAACAACTGTATATTCTTACGCCGAGAGATCATTCCATGTGATATAATTGCACATTACGTCAATCAGACATGCGTATACACATGCTAAACGATTCAAATCACTTATGTTCATGTCTAGAACGAATCACTTATCTGCAACATAAGTCACATAATAATTACGCAGAAGGGTGTTCCCACACAAGTCTCCCTCAATCTCTCTCTTTCTTGTTGAATCTATGTACATACACACTTATCTGAGTCAAATGACGTATCGTCGAGATTTTGTTTTCTGTGAGAAATCGGGAATGGGAAAACAAAAACAAAAACGTGCAATTTGATACCCCTCTTCTCTGTGCCTTGGGCTATTGGCCTATAGATCAGTTCAATGATCGGTTTATGTTCGTCGACACCCGCACCATCCGCGTGTTGCTTGAACACTACTCACGAATAAAGCAACGTCTGAATTTGACAGGCGAAAACATAAACTGAAAATGTCAGCAAATTCTTCAGATCGATGAGCTGAGTAAACAATTTCGGTGTACGATTGCGAAAAAGATTTGCTGTTGACTGTACATCCCGCTTGAGAATGGCTGTGACGACTGCTCGACCAGTGAGTCTCGTTCATTAGTGGGTGTTGCGCTATCCCATTTCATTTAATGTGCTGAAGTAGAGATTTTTTTTCTATACCATGCGGACGATCGAGAAGAGCAATTATTGTCGAATAATTGTTCTTACAAATCTGGTTCGTACCGAGAGCACAATAGAAGCCAATTTGTTGCCACTACCTGCCCCAGTCATTGCGGTTACTTGAAGAACTTGAAGAACTCAAATGTGAACAGAACCGAGTAACACACCAACTGTCGTTTTTTTCTGTTGGAGTTCAAAACAGGTTCAGTGCAGTGTACACAGTCGAGACGCAAGTCAACACGTAAACATCCAGTCATGGACATGTCGAAACACATACAATTAAACGAAGAGGAAAACAAAGTGATTAATAATTTATAGGAAATTATGTCACAGGACAACCCTCCCACATTCGTCTGAACATCTATTCCAAGTCCACTTCAAACGCAAATTAACAAATTTAAACAAAATGACAATGAATGAAATTTAGCGAAGAATTCAAACTACATGACATCCTTAAAGCATACAATTCGGTAAATTAATTAAGAGAGGCGTACGGCCCATAACACAAAACAATTTAAGTGCAGAGCACAGTCACGTCGACGACGCAGCCGTAAAGCAATGCCGAATCACATCATTTCAAAGAAGTATCTGTCATTATATCCGAATAAAATTTCAGCCTTCAATTCAGAAATGTTCATCGAATTGTTGGCTGCTGCTCAAGCAGTCATTTCAGAAAGAGAAGGCAAATACCAACAAACAAGAGCATGGCCGCAAGATGATGATGTCATTATACTTGCGCGGGGTTATGAACTGTCGCTTTTATTGCCGCGACACATGTGGCTGACATATTTCATTCGTGTACACCAGCAAGCGAGCGAGCATGTGTATGTGCGGGAGAAGCTTTCTCTGAAGCTTTCAAAAACAAAACAGGCAAGTGTTGGTATTATCCTGACAGTGCTGTCTGCGCCACAGGATATCTGTGTGTGGGGGGAGGGGGCTTTTTTGTGCTTTTCGCACAAAAATCGATATCCTTCTTCGCCTCTCACCCTCTGTTGGAGTCTCTTGTCTGCAAGGAATCGTAGATAATGAAACCGAAAAAAAGTATTGATTTCCTTCTTCCGTGACAGGATGGAAAACACGATTACCAACTTGCTGGTTGAGGCTTTAAGTTAATATTTTCGGTTAAGCCTCATCACCGCATTGCGTCATAATGATGTCATAAATTCGGAAGTATTTCAGTGGTCTACCTCTCATCGACCGGACGTCTTATTGGCACGCCAGAGAAGAACGCAAAAAGAAAGTGGAAGTGACTCAGTTAAAAGTGAATTTTCATTCTGTTTGCCTAGAAAATGATGTGCTGCAAGTTGTTGGTTTTTTCTCCTAACAAACGACCATGCTCCCCACATACACAAGTCCGTTGTGGCAAACCACTTGTGACCATTCCTTCCATTTTACAAAATGAAAACCTCTTGAAGCAAGCGCTAAGAAGAATCTCAAGAATAATGACTTCCTCTCTTGAACAAAAAATTACTATTCCTTTTATTTTTATTCTTCTTCAATAAATTATTCTGAGTTCTGCAGAAATTCTCATTTCAACTCAAACTAGTTTCGGTGACCGCAGATGGAAGGCCACAAAGCGGTTATAGCAGCAATCTATGACCCCATTCCGGAGCTTGGCACTGTGATGTCGTGTAGTTTCATTCAATTTAAGAGTAGACATGTACCCCAGGTATCGGTGTAAATACATAGAATCCGTTGTGGCTTTTCACCGATGCCCCCAATGAAACGCATCCATATGGACAGATGTACGTATATGCACGTAGCAATGTAGCAAATAGATTTGTTTCTGGACTAGTAGACATAATAGCCCATATACGGTTCCGGTGTCTGCGCAGCGACTGTTGCTTCACATATTACTTTTGACCTAGAAAGAGGTAGGGAAAAGAAAAAGAAGAAGACCTATGGACCTGAGCCCCTCAATTTTCGAGGACACTTTCGATTTGCTCATATCCCTTGCGATGACCCACATCCTTCGATGTCCTTGTGTTCCACATTCTGCACTCATCTTGAGCTAATCTAAAAGTGGTTATTGGAACATTGAGTGTGACAGTGATAAGGACATGTTGGGTTTACATTGAAAATTGCCCTTCGCTAGACAAAGGGAAGGCTTTTTTTTGTTTAGCCATAGAATGGCGCCGACTAGAATTAGTTTTGGTCACGAAAACATTAAGAGAGATTCAAAATTAAGACTTAATTGAGAATGTCATGTAACAGCTTTTCAAATTGGGAAGTGACAACTTTGAATTTCCACTGTGAACGCACCCTTAACCAATGAACAACTGTCAATGTCAAAATATTCAGTAAAAACAACATTTTCATCACAGTGGTGTTCACGAACGAAGATCGTTTAGAGATAATTCAAATGTATTACCATGATTCCGAGTGGGTGACGGTGAGAGCGTTCACGCCAGTTTTTGGTCGAGGGAAGTGACAAATATCATCAGAAAATCTATAAAAGAAGCGCAAACAAACGGAATATGAGTTATTGGTCAGGTGCCTCCTCATCACCACAAAAAATAACTTTATGACGTGGTTTTTATGCCAGAGAGTCATTCGGTCATTCTTTTCCTCGATGAAGATGACCGATTAATGGAGATCGCTACCGAGACAGAGTTATTTCTTTGGCCGATTACAGAGACAAATCGACCCCTCACTTTTTTAAGACCTACTAGCTTGTAACCGACTCCTACTGTGTTTGGCCGCACTCCTTCTTCGAATTGTGCTATGCTATATGAAGGAAGAACCAGAAGAGCAGGTACAACAGTCATGCACAACTTGCTACCAATCACTAAAGGCAGCGTGCCCCGATGTGCTATAAATGGACAAAGGAATGAAGTCAGACTTAAAACCTAAGTACCTGTAAAAAAAACCACAAATCGTACAAAAAGGCATGAGTCTATATGACTTGCAAGACTACGTGCATGTACGTCAACCACCCCAGGAATAAAGGGTGTTTTTTTCAGAAGCGAATAACTTTAAATTGATGTGTAGATCAAATTATCACATAATCCTTGCGGTACATCGGCAATAACGAGTCGAATATTGACTTTCAAGCCCTAGTGCTGCATCAACAAGTTAGTAACCATACCTTTGCTCCGATCACCATTGACTAACGTCTTGTCCATCATCATTACTGCGGGCATATGGGCCAACGATTTTACGGGCCAGACTTTTTTCTGGGTGCAATGATTTGTCGCCAGTGGCTTTTTTTGTTTATCTCAAATTGAATCATGTTATTCAAAATAAATTCATTAAAATTTGTACCTAAATGTTTCTCCGGCTTGAGTCTGTTAGTGATGAATTGAATAGCTGTCAAATCAGCTGTCACATAAAACAAGCTGCCAATTTAAAGTTCTCCTCCTCAAAACAAAAACACCCTTTAGGTCAGTATATCCAAGATCATATCGACCAATAGTCTGCTGAACCTAACGTACCGCATATAAACGCTGTCACTTCCGCAACTTAAACACAAGAATCTGCATGACAAAATACATTTATTTGCAGCACACCCGTTAAAGATTCCGAAGCACAACTTGTTGTTTGCGATGAAGCCCGATTAATAGATTCCTCACTCAAGATTACCCACCCTCATTCCTGACTTAATTCAATTCCAAGAACAAAAGAATGACCTAAGCTGCCCTTTAAAATTCAGCAACACAAATACTGACAATGATCACAATCGAAATGTCAGATTCCATAGCAATTGTCATTCAAGCCCACGGATGCCAATGGCGAATGTCATGCAAGAACACCAGTGAAACAATTTATCCGAAAGATGTTTTAAATGTATCTGTCGGCTCATTAACATTTTGTGGGCCTTCCTGCACACATGGAATATATTATTAACCAATTTAAAAGTTGAGAACGAACAAATAAAATGACAAAACCCAACTCATGACGTAAGCCTTTCGAAAAGCTTGTTATAGAATAGGGAGCACAATAAACACAAAAATACACAAGGGAAAAATAAGAAGCAAATCCGACAACTTCTATTGAAAAAAGTGTGAGTGTGATGGACATACATAAATTTTGTATATAAACGTTCTCGCTGATCGTTCGGCGCGGCAGTTGGCACCGATGTACAACAACAATACGCTGAGAAAAGCATAAATAACAACAACATTATACCAATCGTAAATTGGAGAGAAATAGACAATATGCGTGAGCGTACTGGTTGGTACACCGCCAGAGTGATGGTAGTGGTGGTTGTGTCTGCTGTGTGCTTCTGCTTCTTTCCTTGTGGATTTGGGATTGGAGCGCGGGACCTTGCCGTGCCGCGATGATATCATTCTCGTGAAGAATCTCGAAATGTGTTTATTTTTTGCAACTTTTTCCGTTCAAAAATACATTTGTATCCATCCGACTTAGAGAATATAAGAGAAAGTATATATTTTTTATAAACTTACGTTGCGTGTGAAACATGTTTTTTTTTGGTTCACCCATTCTATTATATTCTCAGAGCGGCGGACAGGCCAACATGAATGTTTTAATTAAGCCAATACCACGCCTTAATTTTTTGCTGGTTATGTGGCGATACTTTTGCGAGTGGACGACTTGTTAATTTAATCCCTTAACCCAGTGTTCAAGCACATAGATACGCAGCATGTCATCCGCTATCGTCTACGTGAGAGAGGGTGGCACAGGCGGGGCGAACACAAAATCGGTAGTGTTCAGACGGTTTGAAGAGTGATTTAATTTGCTGTAATAGTCATGGATTATAATTGCATTATTTGATTCACGGTTGGGTACATCGTAACTATTGCAGCAACAAAGCACTGGTCTCTGAGTCGTTCTGTAATTGACTGTGGCCACTCGAGAGAACGTTGCTTCTACAGCCATGCTAGCTCACATGGTCTACAACTACGGCAAGTGAGTGAGTGTGTTTCCATTGTGGCATTTCTTCCCAGTACTCTCAAATCGGGACAGCTTTTGCTTCTGCCTTTCTTTTAATTAATTAGATATAAACTTCTAAATTACAGAGATAAAAACAGGTTGTCATAAACACACCCAGTTAATGGTCATTTCATGAAATTAGCAACGAACTTACTCAATCGCACATATGTATGGATGTGTAAAGTTGTAAAGAAAGGGCAAGTAAAACTGTTCACACTGCAGACTGACTCATCACAAAACCACCCCCATGGCAGGCTTGTCGGCAAAAGAGGGTGAATTTGAGTCAGCAAGTGCATATCTCAGTGGTTGCGGCTTAAAATGTGACGACGATAGTTACAATGACCGACGAGTACTTAAGAGTATTTTAATATTTACGATGTAGCACTTGATGGCGATATGGTGTGTTGATGACCTCCTCTAGGGTGATATATTCTAAAGCGTGTTAAATTTAGCACAAAAATGGGTGGGAAATCGGTAGTTTAAAGTGCTTTAAAGTTCACTGGTGGATCGAAACATGAAAAGGAATCCACTAACTTAAACCGGCAAATAATAGGTTTGTGTAAGGCGCACTCTGTGAAGGGCAACTGAAGGAAATAAATTGTTTCTGGGAATGAGGACTTGGGGAGATCACGACATAACAATTGCTATCATTTTGTTTGTCAGGCGTTATTATTGAGTATTCTCGAGACCTGAATCTAGAATCAATAATAAGCAAACACGAACAGGAACTACATAATCATTCAAAAAAATGCTGGTAGCAGACTGGTAGAGCTGTTGAATATATGAAATGATGAGTCAGAGATGCAATGAAGAACTGATAGACCAGAGCTTTTTAAAGCCGTGTGATCCTTCACATCATGTCTTTACTAATGGTTTGCTTGAGAAGTTGATTTTTTTGGAGGACAGGAACTTGTACATTTGACAGTATTCAGAAGACAGCAAATGCCTACATTTTAAGGACGAATGGATTTAATGTCGCCTTGAAAGTTTCCACGACAACGAAATGATACATAGGGCAAATTGACAATAGTTGGCACACAACTTTCTTCTTCCAGCGACTCTCAGAAAATGGTCACGATCGCATGTCCCCACCAAACGAAATGGCGAGTTTTCATCAAATTTCTCCAAACCTCCACGGTTTCGCATACATTTGCGGGGTTTTGAAACCTCACGCTTTCAGCGCAATCTAGTTGAAACCCCCTTGGGTTCGTCAGCCCGTGCGAGGTTTTCAATCCAAAAAAAAGCCTACAGAGTGAGCTTCGGTTTATTTTGGTCATTTTCTCTTGTTCTATTTTCTATAAGACGTTCTCAACACTGTTATTTTTCTTTCAAATTGACAGCTAATGTCATTTGAAAAAACTTCAACTCGGTGGCAACGTCCTATTGAGGTTGCAGTTTAAGTTCATCCAAACCTCGCGATTTCGGTTCGATGCTTCATAATAGCTCATAGTTCTATGCTATGAATGTGAATGTCTAAAAACGGGTATTCTCGACGGTATCGCCTTCGTTGTCTTCGTCTTCTCGACATTCCCATTGACAATCTACTTTGAAATTGAAACCATAACCTCAGGGCACCACTTCAGGTCCATAAAATACTTCAACCTAAAGAAACACACGACATGGTACAATAGATCTAATCTTGGACGAGGTGCTTCCCTACCTTTCTGAACAGTAATAAATAACAATTCAAAGAGAATGCTGTCACGAAAGGCTTTTTCAAAAATGTCCTCTCTGAATCACCAACAGTGGGTCAAATTTGTTTAAGTAATTTAGCACGCACAGCTTGAATGGTTACTAGAGAGGCAGTCTTGTCAAAGGCACTGTATGTGTCATTAAAGCTACGAACAAATTTGCAAAGAGGTCTAACAAAAGTCATCATATGAAATTCAAACAACGGGAAACAATCAAGGCAGAATAATACTCACTCTTATTAGGGAATTCTAATGACAACATTACCCACACAACAATTAAGTTTAAACGTGAGAAAAACCATCACAATCTTATCAGTAACTTTGACTTAAGCCCGACGAATCATCATTCTGTTGCGCCATCGTCGACATCAACTAACATAATGCACAAATTTAGAACTGTCAACACTAGTGTCAACAGATGCCAACTAATTACATATGTTGTCTGTGGACAGACTCGATGACAGATTTGCTTGTGTGTAGGCATTTCTATTATTTTTTAAAGCTCCCGTGGATTATGTGGAACTGGTAAAGTTCACACGCATCGCATCGTCATCTAAATGGAAAATAAGAATGAAATTATGTTTCTCTTTTATGACATCCCGAGTATATACGCACTAAAAGGTGACATCAGGCATTGCATGCTCCAATTAACTTATTTTATTACACCGCTATTCGCGATGTTCTGATAACTGTTAGTCATCAAAAAGAAGAAACAAAAAATGAAAAAAAAAAATAATTACTTTTATCAAATGTACAAAATAGTGATTAGTATGATGCATTGAATGGAATTCAGAGTCTGAATGCGTATTGGGTTAATATGTCACGTTTTTCAATCGCTTTAGCCGCGCTTGGATGGCGGTTGGGAGTTCATTATCACCGATGAGTCTTTTGCATGAAAACGCGGAACGAGTGTGACTTTGTATGTTTCAATGTGTGGATGTGGTGTAGTTATGCACATACGGCCACACATCCATGCGGGGATATGTTCAAATTACGAAATACCATGCAGTGACATTCGTGAGACACCTATACAACAAATGACGTAAATCATCACTCATTTGAATTTTTGGGCGTTGCGGCGTTTCTTTTTCTAATTTTTCTTTTAGCGAGGGTGTTAGGTGTGGAAGTTGTGTCTTAAATGTGGTTTTTAGTTTTGAGTTAATTACTAGGTTTGGTCTTCAACGTATTTTAGTGAACCCTCGCTTATATGCAGATCATCGCCTCCTAGTTGTTCGTAGTTGATTCATATCTTACTCGTGTGGTAACATACTTTTGTTAGGAGTGTCAGTTATTAGTCATGTTAATTCAAATGCATGCAAGAGACGCTGACTGGTGTGTGGAATTCAAATTCCTTAAGCCCTTTCTATACGATGCAACAATGTCGCAGCCTAGGCACGGCCGACATGGCTCACCTACACAACTTCTCTTCGTACTGAATTTTGCCCAACACTGTACAGCATCCTGTTTGTGCAGAACATAAATTCGAGTTACAGAAAATACGCAAAATGTACGCAAGTAAAATTCTGTAATTTTGTCTTGGGTTTTCCACGACCATTTCTACTTTTCTGAAACCAATTGCCACTCCATGAGACGTATGAATACGGGTTTAAATAACCATAAGTACTTCCCCTTTTACGCTCCTGAGAAAACGTAGTTCAGGCAGCAAATTCCTAGAAAAATGTATGGTTCAAAAAGTTTGAAATTCGAGTTAAGGAGCATAAAACAGTTGAAAAATGTAACCAAAAAACCAGTGTTCACGTAAAAGTTCGACTTAGGAAAAAGTTCGAGTGACAGAAGTTCTCTAACTCGAAGTTCGACTGTACATGTCTATGGGCAAGATCGAAATTTGAGAAATGCAGACAAGTTTAGCAGAAAGAATTTTCTCACATATCTTTAATAATCCACCCTAGCTCCATATGTAAGCAAGATCGGCATCAGCATGCGTTCTTAACTAGTCTCTTCACTTGAACTCAATATTGATACATATTTAGATTTGAAAAGAAAAAAAAACGCCCAAACTTGTCTGCACAAACGAATTCTATCATCTCTCACTTCAAATTACTTCCCTTCATCTATTCTATTCCGTTCGGATCGTTCTACTTTTACAGCCTCACTCACTCGAGTCATTGAGAAGATCAAGTGTCAACCGCCGCTACAAAAGAATACCAACGAAAAAATTCTCAAAAATAATCTCATCCAAAGGCAGAAAGTTCGGTAAGTTTTCAAAGCGCGTTGCCTTCTTCACTTACGGATGAAAACATTCTTTTTTTCTTTTCGTGTGAGTGTGTGTTAAGAACGAGAAGAAAAACATAAAAGCCCAGAGATCAGTACACAATTAGCACATCTTAATCAAACGCTCTTCTCAATCTTCCCCACACGACGCAAATCCAAGCCAAGAAATTCAAGAATTCAGTGTGAGACACAGCTCTATTCGTTCGCATGTATTCGTTTAATGAGTTGTTTCCTTCGAGCTGAAAGCGAATTATGATTCTCGCCGACAGAAATTCCAATTGCTTCAATCAATTTTGGAAAGCATATTTTTCATGTTATTTTCAAAATAAACACTCCCATTGCCATTCGCTTGACTGACTAAATTTAATAATGACGTCAGCTCATTCCGGCCGCGTTCTCAGTTACATTCAGCCAGTCTCACACATATTGAACCAGCACCCAACACGAAACAACTTCTCAAGCTAAGAAGAAACGTTGAGGAAAAGTCTTACTTCACCTGTCAGATAGGTTTTTTTTTTCGGGGGGGAACGGATACACAAATGCAAGATTATGTCGTGTAAAATAGAAAATACCCACCTTGTAGGACTCTCAGCTCTTGTTATCCTTAACATCAACTTCATCCGCACTGAAGGAATGCGGCACAGTCTGCAAACTACGAGCTTTCCTCTGTATTAGAAGGTAATTTTCGAATAAAACAAAACCAAACGAATAAAAAAATTGCACTTAATTAACACAAACACACCCAAGAGGAACACGTTTCACTTTAGTTGTGCATGTATGGTGCACGACTCGTACACACACCACGGTGTGAAGCGAGAAGGAGAAGTAATTCGGAATTAATTATACAGAAAAACTCTCCTTGTTCCTGGATTGTCGTTTCTGGGAATGCGGGAGAAAAAACAGAAGAGAAAGAAAACAATAAGTTGAAATTTATTTGAACTGTGTAAAAAAAAAATATTTATTTTTTATAAACGATTTCAGCCGCGACAGAAAGTGTAATTATTCAAGAATATGGGCGCGGCGTTGCACACACACACTGTATGTTTATATGCTCGGCTATGCTGTTTTCCTTTTGGCCATAGTCGCAACGATTTGGAAATACAGCACAAAGCACACAGCACAGTGGCAGCAGAGTGAGAAACCAAAAACCAAAATCACACAAGAACAACAGTAGACACACACCGAGAAATGTTTCAAAACACTCCGACGCCGACGTCCGTTCACTTCACTCGCTCGCTTTCGTTTAACGTTTATTTCCTTGGCTCGGTTTCACAGCAATGAATAATGACTGCCCCATTTCGTTTGGGATTCGGATTCTGTTGTTTCTCTCTTTCTCTTTCTCTTCTGCTTGCTCGGGTTTGTTTTTGGTTTCGGAATTGACTTCTGTTTCTGTTTTAGCGGCTGTCGCTGGATTTAACCACCTGCAAGTGTTTCATTCAGCGGAATATTGTGATGTGTGTGTGCGATTTCGTCTGCAAACATTCAAATTAGCCAATGTTCAAACCTTTACAGAGTCTTATTGGATTGGAACTTACCTGACGAGTGCTGCCAAATCAATCAATGTCTGTGTGTGAAAAATGTAAAACATAAAAATCTTATAAATGCAAATGCCAATAAGGAAACTGATTTTAAATTCAGAGTTCCTCACTGCATTTGAAACTGCAAACGAAGTGAAATCCCTACTTATTGTAAATGCTTGCAATAAGTAAGGATTTCAGTCTACTTTACTTGTAAATTGTCATGCTTTTGATACTTTTTTTTACAAAATACGCTACATATTCCATTCTATTGAGAAAAATGTGTAAAACAACGTGTAACGTGTAAAACTGCACTGAAGAATTGAAGGCAAAGTTAGTGTACAAACAATTATTGCTTTGTTTTCCGTGCAACATATCACGGCAGCAGCTTTTGTAAATTTCCAAGTGTCACAATTGAACCAAGCAGAATGTCCTGTATGGAATGCCAAACATACCGCTCACCCTGTCACAGTAAAAATTAAGCTGTCAAGTACTATATTCAGTCTTAATGGTTTTACTTGGTTTAAAGGTATGTCAAAGCTATAGTCATTCCAACATGATATAATATACAGCCCACATCTACCTTCTAATAAACAATTTTCTCTGGCACGGTAGATAGCTGGAACTTCGCTTAGCTAGCTGTTTGTAATATCAGAAATCAAATATCATAGAGACAGCCAACTTCTACCCCTCTTGAAACTTTAAATATTTGACAACTATTTTTTATATTGTTTTCTCAAAACCAAATTGACCAGTCAGAGAACGGCATTCACCTTACTTCGAGAATTACCGTCAAAAAGTCACTCAGATTTGTCGATGGACAATGGAACTATCAGCTGTGAAGTTTGTCATCTGTATAGTATCTCATTTTTGGTGGTAGAACAGGTTAATCCACCCAAGAAATAACTCTGCTGACCTCAAATTAGTTTCCTCGGAGTCTCCCTTTTAAGTGTCCCATACACAACTCACTTCTGTGCACACTTCGGTGTCGCTTTACGCTACACACATCACACAAATTCGTTCACATTAGTTCTTCATTGGACTTTGACGACAACGGAACAGCGCTATGATCACTGAACTAGTTACAAACTTATTGTTTAGAACAATGGTAATCGCTTAGATAGCAAGACCAATTCAGGAAGGCGATGATAGCTTGTATGAAATTGCACGGACAAGCCCACACACATCACACTTTTAGGAATACCGACAAAATATGAGAATATTTTCATTTTGCTCCCACAGTGTGGCATACCGAGATATCATTGCGCAAACTTGCCAACACACAGGACACATGTTAGCAAACCGCCACAAGTGTGCTGTGCATGGGTAGCTTTAGAGTTCCGTTCTGCTGATGTAACAAATATGGATACACATACATATAACGGTAATATTAGTTTCTGCTTGCGGAAGGAATTGATTGTTGGAGCAAGGAATATTATTTAGATATTTTGTATAAAAGAGCACTGAAACATTTGGATGAGTTGTGGCTCAGAGTTCAAGCTAAACGCTAAAAGCAAACCCCCCCCCCTTCCTTGGTGGAAAGCATGCGAAAACGAATGAACGGTTTCACACAAAGTTTTATAAACCAAATACTAAGTCTCAAAGTCACTTGGTTTTTATTTCATTTCAGCTTCTACGATAAGAAAACAGTTCTGAAAATTTCAACCAAATCCGCCATAGGGAAACAATGTTATTAACGAAAATGAAACAGAATATTCACCACAAAAGCTGAAATTACATATCCAGTTTTACTCGCCGCACAAAAGCTCGCAGAATGAAGAGGAGGTAGAGAGTAGAGACTACCCATCACAACTTCTTTTGTTGCTGTCGACTTAGCGTTAAGCAGCCTACACACTATCACTTCTCTAATGACGTTCCAAAAATGACATATTGTTATCGTCTCAGCCCAGGCTACACACTATCATTCCAGGTATGGCATTTTTTCGAAAATGTTCTTAATTGTTCTTGTCAAATGTTTGGTGTATCTTCTTCGGATGCAGACTGATAAAATAAATAACTAAATAATTAATCTAAAGAAAAAATTAAAGACACTGAAATTACGTCTGCCTATATTATCATTGGCCTAACTAAAAGAAAACAACGAATAAAAAATATGGAGCGACAGTTCAATTCGGAGGCACAGGAAAAACGTAGAAATTCATTTCAGAAAATTAGTGCTTTGAAGGTACTGGAAAAACGTAGAACGACTCTGTATTTTGTAAATAGCCTATGAATTGCTTTTGGTACAGAAACAACGCAGTATTGTGTTTCAGCCAAATTGATTTTAGTCCTTAAGAAACTTTTCGTTCCTCATGCGGTCAAGTATGAAATTTACACCATGTATAACATCCCTGTGTTCTGGAACTCATTTGGTCGATAACATATTCGATGACATTTTTTCGATTCCATAGAACATGTTGAATTTGAATATCAATTCTGTTGACATATCCGAGCCGCCCGTACATAAATAAACGATTCCCGCTCGTTCCACAAAAATCACTTTGTGTTCCAGTCTCCTCGCATGCGGTCGGTTTCTGTTTTCATCCGGCTGTTAAGTTGAAATTCGCATATTGTTCTTAATTTGTTTTCTACTGCCTTACTAGTGTTAATTGACTCTCAGAGAAACAACATGCCAAAGCCACAATATAAAGTTGGTAAGTTCAAGACGAATATAAATTATTTTTAATTCCATGTGAATCCTTGTGCCATACCGATTTTAAGGTTATTTCAATTGATCCCTTATCATTGATTTTTATTTAATGTTTTAGCTGACATCAGCTTGGCCGAATGGGGACGTAAAGCGATCATCATTGCTGAAAATGAAATGCCTGGTCTTATGGCTTGCCGCAAGAAGTACGGACCAGCAAAGGTCCTGAAAGGAGCTCGCATTGCCGGGTGCCTTCATATGACCGTGCAGACAGCTGTTCTCATTGAAACCCTGGTGGAATTAGGCGCTGAGGTGAGATTGAATAGTTGATTGGTTGTTTTTTCGTAGTTTCAAGTTAAAACTTAAAATATGCGGCAAGATAATAGTGGTCATGAGGTCGCTACAGATAATCGTAAGAGAGGATGTTTTGAATAAGCAAGAAAGGCGTTGATCAAGATAGTGGCGAGCTTAGTGATATGTTTAGCCTTTTAGGGGGTCTACGTCTTGGGTTTCATTGTATGCTTTAATCTATATTTGTTTGACATGCTAATGATCCTTAAAAGTTATCAGTTACAAAAGAATTTATGAAGTGTTTGTTAGCAACAAGAGATTATGAATACATTTTCGTGAACACGTGTCGTGCTTTGATTTAAAGTTTTGGTTCGCTGTGTAAACGTTAATTCGATTATTGTTGTGAAATTAGAACGAAAGTAAAGACTTGTTTTTTTGTAATCGTGTGGGTCAGGGGGAATACATGTCATGTAGTAGCCTCAACTAAGAAATTGTAATTTTTAATCATTGCATCTGTAAGCAGTTAAAGTTGTTCTCTCAAGGAATGAATGCATAAAATGCTGACAATAGATTATTGATGATGTTCATAAATAATGCAAACTCGAACTTACACAAAAAAAAATGCATTAATTTCGCAGGTACAATGGTCAAGCTGTAACATTTTCAGCACACAAGACAATGCCGCTGCAGCTATTGCTGCCGCTGGTATTCCAGTCTATGCATGGAAGGGGGAAACTGACGAGGAGTATTCATGGTAGGTTCTGCGTTTAACTTCCCAATAAAATTTCACCAATTTAATCGATTATTTAGGTGCATTGAACAGACTTTGGTGTTCAAGGACGACAAACCGTTGAACATGATTCTTGATGACGGCGGTGATCTCACCAACTTAGTCCACGAGAAATATCCTCAATACCTTAAGGAAATCCGTGGACTTAGCGAAGAGACCACTACTGGTGTACATAATCTGTACAAAATGTTCAAGGATGGTCGCCTCGGTGTGCCAGCGATCAATGTGAATGACTCCGTAACTAAGGTAAGTTTTGAGCATGTCTCACAGTTTTGACAGAAATCTCAAATGAATTTCCTCTATTTTAGAGCAAATTCGATAATTTGTACGGTTGTCGCGAATCACTTATTGATGGCATTAAGCGTGCAACTGACGTCATGATCGCCGGAAAGGTCTGCTGTGTAGCTGGCTATGGTGATGTTGGCAAAGGTTGTGCTCAAGCACTTAAGGGATTCGGCGGACGAGTTATTGTGACTGAAATCGATCCCATCATTGCCCTTCAAGCCGCAATGGAGGGATACGAAGTAACGACCATGGAAGAGGCCAGCAAGGAAGCAACAATTTTCGTTACTACCACCGGCTGCGAGAGCATCATTCTCGGACAGCACTTCCTGAACATGAAAGATGACTCAATCGTGTGTAATATTGGTCACTTCGACTGCGAAATCGACGTCGACTGGTTGAACAAGAACGCTAAGGAAAAGGTCAATATTAAGCCACAGGTCGATCGTTACACGTTGGGAAATGGCAACCACATCATTTTGCTGGCTGAGGGTCGTTTGGTCAACTTGGGTTGTGCCCATGGACATCCCAGTTTTGTCATGTCAAATTCATTCACCAACCAAGTGCTTGCGCAGATTGAATTATGGACAAAGGCTGACAAATACAGCATCGGTGTGCATATGCTGCCGAAAATCTTGGATGAGGAAGTCGCTAGTTTGCATTTGGAGAAGTTGGGTGTCAAGCTAACCCAACTGACCGAGAAGCAATCGAAGTACTTGGGAGTGCCCAAGAGTGGTCCATTCAAGCCAGATCACTATAGATATTAGATTGACATTACTGAATGTACTTAGTCCTTAATTCTCAAGTGCTCTAATGAATATTTCTGAAAGAATACATTGTTGAAAATCTCAAAATTTGATTTTTTTATTTTCTAAAAAAATAAATGCGCACATAAAAAATTGGTATCACTTTAATTGATTCGATTACTTACAAACAAAAAAATTGTATATACAGTTATCATTCACATATTGACCTCGTCTCATTGTCGTCCAAGACTGACGACGAATTGCGGCGATTGAAAATTTTCTTGTACAAATATATTCCTAGCAACGGGAACGGCGTCATTATTGCAACACTCACTGGTATCACTGTCGTTAGATCGGCTTCTGGTTGAGGCAGACTAAAACGGAGCAGGAAGATTGCGATGCCGGTGTTTTGTATACCAGTCTCAATTGCAATGGTCAATGCGTCTTGAGGGTTTTGTCTCAATAGCTTTGCCACGATCCAACTCGCCCCATAACCCAGCCACGGGAGACCCAGTCCGGCAACAACAATCTATTAGACATTGAAAAGTTATTGAATGTTTAAGATTTGGGAAAATAACACACCTTCCATGAGAATAGTTTAAACAGGTACAGATTGGTCACAATTGCGAAGATGATGATGAAAAGTATCAACATCGTTGATACGGGCTTCAAAAGACGAACTAGAACGCGAGTTGTTCTTTGTGAACACTTTTGAATGAAGACCCCAATAGCTAAGGGTACAATCAGTGACACAGCAAACGTTGCGATTTTGCTGTAAGGGACACCCAAATCCGCCCGATCAAAGATTACAGTTCCCAAGGTGAATAGCCACAGCGGCATCATTCCAAACGCCGCAAAGTTGCTGATTGTTGTCATAAGGACCGAGAGATTGATGTTGCCCCCCAGGAGTACTGTCCAAATATTCGAAGCTCCTCCGCTCGGAGAGACTCCAGTGAAAAATAGACCCAATTGCATTTCGACTGAATCTGGAAAGAGTAAGCACCCGAGGCCATAACTGAACAATGGCATCAAAATGTATTGTGAGCAAAATCCAATAGTTGGTCCCACTGGTCGTCGCAGCAGACCACTGAGCACACTCAAATCCAAAGCAGCGCCAAAATTGATGTAGAGCAGAGAAACCAGAAGTGCCACCGATCCTGTGAAAATGTGATCAATCACTCGTACTTTGCGAATTATTATCACAGAAAGATCATCGGCGGAGACTTGTGTCTCATTTTCCTTGGTAACTACTTCGACAAACAGATTCGTCTTGCCAAGGAAGATAGCCGTTAGGCTTATGTTGCCAATCCAATGCCCATTGTTGATCTCACTAATTCCGATCACAGATTCAGTTGTCGCCAAGTTTGGATTTTCACTTTGAACTTTTATGCTAGCCGCTTTTTGTGGATCGATGTCTGAAAAAAAAAGAATGCAGAAATTAATAAGTCAGCATCAGACATCCAATGTCTTGATTTTCGATGCGTGTACTTGGGTTCTAGTTCTAGCCAGTTGTATCTGTAGACCTCACCAATATACAAACATTCCCTTTATCCGAAGAATCACTGAGTTGGATGAGTAGTTTTAAGAGATTGTTACTTTATTGACATCAGTGCACACATACAAATGTGACTTGCCCATCTTTAGGGTATAGTCTACGGATTACTCAACCAGTTGATCAAGTGTTTGTTTTTAGAAACGAGCTAGATTGTGTACACAACACCAACAAAAACGAGACATTTTACAAGTTCATGTAATTAATTACTTCAATCAGTTGATACATGAACTACGATCTAATGATCACAGACCTAGCACTTTTTCGCAATCCGAGATTTTGTTGCGTATCTTACCAAACAATTCCAATGTAACTTCCGCATCTGTAGTCATATGCACTTTTATGTTATCCGGTGTAAATTTTGCGCTCCATGTTGCAGCAGCAGTAGTAGTTTCGATAAAAATGAAACACTTTACCAGGCAAATGAGTAGACAAATACTTCTCCGGCAATCACCCATCATATGCAACTTTCACGAGTGGATTAAATTAAGTAAGCATGTACATGCTATGCTTCATGGATAATCACTTAGGTATGCCCGATAAGTGTCTATGTATGTACACTCACATCTGTGCATTGAAAGAGCGGCAGAATTGCGTATTTATCTTATCTTTTTGTATGGAATAGTAGAAAAGAAAGTTGAGAATATAAACAAACTTTGCTAGTGATTGAAACTTCCTTTACGTATATTTTAAATGATGGAAGCGGAAAGAACACACAATTTTGATACAAAAACAGTCAAGCGCGATCCGTAATATGTATAAAAATAAATGTTTATACTGAATAGGAGAAAAGCACTGTAGTTGCTAATTGGGCTCCAATTCTATGACTGTGACAGTGAATGCACTGATAGACAGGTGGTTGTGTAGAATCACAATAGCATCTTTTAGATTTTATTTATTGAGAACAATAATTTTAAGTAATAATGTGTCAAAAAATACTTGTGAGTAAAGAATGTTGTTATCCTTTCGGTGTTGAAGTGTTCTTCAATTACTTTGAATATAAATAAATAAATTTACCTCAGATATGCATTTCAAAAATGTGTTCATGCCTTTAATGTAGTGATCCATTCACAGTGGTTAAATCTCTTCAAACAGAGTTTCCCAAACTAAAACCGACTGACAGCTGTCAACACTTACGTTGTTGTTTTGCTTGTTTGCGGTTAAAGCAATACATTTCCACACATTTCACCAAAAGAATTTAAGAAAAATGATTGAAATAACTTGCAACGATAGATTGGGTAAAAAGGTAAATAATTATTTCATTCTTTTGATAAATAATCAATCAAAATATAACCGGTAGGTGAGAGTGAAATGTAATCCAGACGATACCATTGGTGATTTGAAGAAACTCATTGCAGCGCAAACCGGAACAAAATATGATAAAATTGTTCTAAAAAAGTGGTACACAATATATAAAGATCCAATCAGGCTATGCGATTGTAAGTAAACATTGTCATTGACATGATTCTAAAATTAAACTGTTTACTTGCGTTACAGATGAAATCCATGACGGCATGAACTTGGAGCTTTACTACCAATAAAATGTTTATAAATTCTAAACCTCAAACTTTCTTTGCTTTTATATCAAATAAAATAGAACTGTAACATAATTTGCAATAAGTTAATGGAAATTAAGTGAACATATACATTACCTGCTTCACAGATTTGTTTGTCTTGGAAAACGTTTATGAGATGCTTGCGATTATCAACGGTTGTTTATCTCAACTGAAGCTAGCATCATTTGGAGATTAGGAAATCAATTCTACACCCTAGGCGAAGTTTCGATATTTTGATTTGAATCCGTTGTCATACAACACATCCCTTGAAGTACATTTAGGTTTACGTTTGTCCTACTCTGCATTATTTAGGGCGATTATTAATTTTTACATGGGTGGCTTCTTGTAAAGTAAGAATAAACAAGTGTAAGGCTGCAGGGTTAAGTATATGACATCCTTAACTATACACTAGAAAGCAAGAGTGTTTAGTTAATCTATGATGTCATTGCTTTGAAAATGTTACTGGTATGTGGCCCTGATGTGATTCCGCTACACTACGGAGTTAATCCGAACTCCGTTCTACTCATTTATCAGACCTGCGACCCATGCAGTGTCTCAGCCTGAGCTATAGCTGCCTTTCTTCGTTGACGGTCCAGTTATCAAGACCAATACGATATCGCTTGGTCTTTAGATCGGCGAAAGAATCGAATGATTTTGTTAGATGGTGGGTGGAAGAGCCGCTAACTGAGAGAAATAATAAAGAACATGATATGAATTGCTTAAAAGCCGCCTAAAAGGGACATAGAAATTTAGTCCGAAGTGTCCAAAATAAATGGAATTCACTGTATTTGGTGTTCTCATCGCCTTAACGACCACTGCGTTCAATCTTCAATAGCCGCTCTTCCAAGACACATTCTTAACACATAGGTGTAACCCAACAGTTGACTGAATTACGAAAGGTAGTACTTTCCGCGATTACAGCTGCCCGCAGGCTGCAACACTAAATTGAAAAAAAGAATCACATGACGGTACACCTCCTTGCTGCAATCCGTTGCGTGTTTTAAATCGCTTCGAAGTCCTTAAAGAGTTAGCGTTGTGCAGCATACATTGTTCGCATCAAATAGTTTATGGCTTGTGGGGATTCAAAATCGATAAAATTGTGATTCGTATCGATCTGAAAATCATTAGTCTCTTTGGATTTGTCTTGGAGTGTATTTGATCTATAGTCGATTTTTTTAACATATAAGGCTGATATTTCAGTCGTCGCACAGACTCTCTCTCTCTCGTTCCAAATTCTACTGATGATGTAAGGCATGCTCCCTACTTGAACATCGCCACGGGTCTTGAAGAGATCTGATGGTAAACCATCTTGTACAAACCGTCTAGTAGATGGAAGGAAGCCTTCATCGATTAGAGATGGGATTTCTTCGTTCCATATCACTCTCCTGGTCACGTTCTTTATCTACTACAAGCAGTATTCCCTTCAGGCCTGGATGGCCTGAGTGAGCAGATTTTCTTTCTACTTTTTTTATAAACCCCCAAATTTGTTTCTTGTCCCTAGCCTCTTTCGATATCCTTGAGCTAGACGGTTTCGACAGACCATTTCTATAGAAAAGAAGCTTCTTTTCCTCACGTCTTCTTGCTCCTAAAGCGGTGCCCTTATTTTGGCTTTGGTATGCCTATTTTTTGTTGTTGCTTCTTGCGAGTGGGGCGGTACTAGGTTGCCTGGGATTGTTTTCGCCCTTTCTTTGATGAACGTAGGCATACCGGAGATTCTCTCATATTCTCACACCTCTTTCGAGTCACTGACAATGGTCAAGGAGTAAAACGTTCTAGAAAAGGTTTCTTAAAAGTGGCCTTTCAGAGACTATAGGTTCCGCCCGCTGGTGAGAGATATATAACCGCACGCACAACACGAGTGGTTGCTGTAGAAGCTAGGCCCTGGCTTTCTACGGGCTGTTGGCCATCATATATCACATTATAATCTAACTTCCTATGAAACATGTAGGTATACAGAAATATTGCACTTATTCTTTGAAATTTGTGTAACTTGACCGAGGTAACTCTCACGGGAAGAAAAGTTCGAGTTTGCATTCTACTCGAAAGGATAATGTACGGCCGGATGTCCGGTGTAGATTTTCTATTTTCAAATCCTAATCAGATGACCTGCAAATCAAAAGATATTAAAATGCTGATGAGAGTCGATGTTGGCCAACAAAAGAGCCATGGTCCATGCCGCCAAAGTGGGGAATACCAACCCAATGCCAAAAGCAATAAATTGGATTTTGCAAATTCGTTTTTTGCTTTCGAAACAACAAGAGGAAATTTTTGAAATTTATATGCCAACAATGTAACTGGAGTCTCCTTACAAACATCCATACACCCACTTACAGTCAGGCAGTCCTGTTGAAATTGCTTGTAAAGAGGGCGCAACTAAACAAATCGTACATTCATAGAAATCCCAGCCCATGAATAATGATTACCAATGGGAGAGTGCCGTGCTGCTTACATGTGCTCTAAAATTACATTTGGCCGGGGCTAAAGCCAGTGACAGCAATAGACGTCCTGACGTGGATGTCCTTATTTAGTTTTAAACAAATCACAAAATCAACTTACATCAGAGTGAGATCCTCCCATTTATGAAATTAGGTACGGAATCAGATGAGTCGCATCTTCATGTTTCTCCTTTGCCGCCGTTCACACGTACATGCATACTCTTATATGGAGGTGATATTTACGAGCCCGTTAAATAAGGATACAAGTGTCTATGCCTTACGTGCGTGTGTGTATGCGAGCGGAAGAAGAAAGGAGAGGCGGAAATTGGATTTGCATTGCACACGTAGCCATGGAATGTGACGTCTGATAGTGTATGAGATAATGTCATCTCGAGACCGTTAAAAATCCGCGAGAAAAGTTTCTCAGCATGGACCAAGAGGAAACTGCGAGTTGATTCAATATTCATACCGTTACTGTGCAGCAACGTCTTTTGATGTGTGAATTAAAATGTCCCTTTCTTTTTATTCAGCTCCCTCGGCAGAGTGTCTCGCAAATTACGTTCTCCATTTCTCTCGCGATAAAATGAGATTATTTCTATTTCGTTTTTACGAAGAAAATTCAACGTAATTTATGTGCTCCTGTGATATCAGAGAATCCAATTTACTGAATTTTTTCCCATAAACATGTGATGAGGCGAAGACGCATCTTCACATAGGTTTCGAATTGCTTATTCTTACTTCGCAGCTTAACGCGAGATGGTGCAAATTGGCTGCTTCAAAGGCTAATCTAAAGAGCGTGGTGTTGAAGAACCACTGAAGGACTAAGAAATGCAATTTCAAACATTCTTGGCCAGCAGCATTCACGACCGCAGCAAATGCTAAAATTGTCTGATCTCAACATGGGGTGGCAGCACTGGTCAAGCATAGCTGGGCGATGTGTTTGCGCATTCTTTTAAAGGTACGCACCTACATTTTAGCTATTTTTAAACTCTGAGCATCCGGTGAAGAACACGATGCTTAGATCGAACTTGGAGACTTCAAGCATCAGAGTTACAGGTAAACACTTCACGGCACGACATACGATAACACATTCCCCCCCATACTCTAGGTAGGCAGGTATACGCCCTGATGGCCTTGTGGCCGTGGTTCACTTAGACCATCGTGTTGTTTACTACATTGTGCCCTTGCTAGTGAGAGGTTTACTACCCCGAGACCTGCTATAATCCTAAACTCAGTCAGATACAGATCCAGAGGTTTACAGTCGAACACCGCTATGTTCCTATAAACTGGCTTCTTTTCCTTGCTAGGCCTGAACACTCGCACAGCAGTAGAGGACAGGTTCTGTTTCTTTCTCATCTCTGCAGCATCGTTGTGCGGTATGTTTAGTAAGGACTCCCATTAACGTGGGTACATCATTGCTACTAAAGATGGTCTTTAGTTCTGCTTGCCCATCATCGGCTGTAGAGCTCTTCCTCCAATACTCAGACCAAGCCAGCGAGTTCTGGCTCTATTCAATGCCTCGCCTTCTAGTTTTTCCCTAGCGAGTTGCGATTTCGATTTGCGCGATACCGTCTGCCTTTGTTTCCTTGTTCTCCAGTATGCCCCGTTAACAATGAGAGGGTCACTGAATTCGCCAAAGATATCTCACTGATGTATGTCTGCATAACCTAACCAGCTAAGATGTGAGAATGCCTGATGCTGTGGCCTTTATTGCATAACTATCAGAGATAGATAGCTTAGTTCGATTCGCCCGTTATGTTAAGGTCATTCAACGGGAGTGCCACCTCGTACACCTTCGACTTGAAAAACGCTGCAGTTAGCCTTAAGTGCCAGGGATTTTTCGAAGAGATTACACAACACTCCTTGCACCTGCACCCTTGCTCGTCTGTGATTCTTCAGTGTATAGGGCGATGCCCTCTGCAATCTTCTCCGGTACTAGGGTTGGTGGTGAGTAGTCAGTTTGTCTTATGTCCTGAGCTGCTTTTCAACTTTTAAGTATGGCAGCGTGTCCGTTGCGATTGCGCGTTGTGTTTATAATTAATTAGCACGAAACTTGCTGGCAAGATAATTCACACAGTGTATCTGGAGACTGACAGACAACTGAAGCCTTTTATTAGAAGGTCAAAAGTCTGACAGGAAAGGCACCCAGACACTTCAAAATTGTGAACACATTTAGCAGCTGCTTAAAGAGCACGATAAACAACCATAGCTGATCTGCAGCAGAATTTGGGAAGACGAAAACATCCCCGACGTCTAAAATATCAACTCGACATGCTCCGTTTACAAAAAAGGCAATCGTACGCCCTGCCAGAACTATAAAAGCACATTCCACTTCAACGCCGCCTTTAAGATTCTGTCCAGCGTTGTGTGTGAAAGACTAAACAAGACGTCTTGATAGATCACGATCGGCAGCAAAAAGTTTTAAGTTGTTAACCTCGGGTCCGGAAGACAGAGATATGACGACTTTTGTGATTCGGTCACATTGAGCCTTCAAATTCGAGTCGTCTAATTGGTGAAGAAAAGGAAGACCGAATCTCCTAGATAAATTTCAAGTAATCGATGATGGAGGACATCTTCATCGTATGTCGAGGAGATGTAGAGCGAAACCAAAGAATTGGATTCTTACGACCGAACTATGTCGACCGTACTACACCGCACTGATGGTACGAAGAAACTAGACTTCCACGAATCGAGTTCAATGTCGTATATGAGAGAGCATGTATGGAGGCGAGCTATAATGCGCCATGGCTGATTTTGACAGTTCTGCCAAACTCATCAGGTTGTGAAGGATGACGATGGAGAACTCACGCTACTCCATCGAGGTCTGTAATGAACACTGAGACCTTCAATGTCTAAAAAGGACTTAGACAAGGCGACGGATGACAGGTCATGTGACATTTTTGACATCATTCTTGAGACGGTCGTGCAGAACTCACTCGCCTACATAGAGCACGACCTTTAAAAGCGCTTACTGCTTGGATGCGCGAACACAGTGATTGGTCGAACACAACCATCTGTCAATGAGGTGTCTACTGGCAGTGGGATGGATGGAAGCAGCTAATGGGTGAATAACGCTTGCCAACGGCTGTATCTTCTGGGATAAAGAGAAAGTTGAGTAATAGAGCAGCCTGTCGAAGGACCAAGCCACGTTTTTATAAGAGTGATGGACAATTACAACAGATGCTGATGAAGAAACCCTTGCTTCTTGGAGAGAAAAGTTCTGTGTGCGACCTTTGATCCTGTTTGTGTTGATGGCAAAATTCAACAACGAGCTGTACAGCAAATGAGCCTAGCTAGTCCTCTACGGATCCAACGTCAACTTAGCTCCGTCCCGAAGGTACTTCGAGTCCGAACCTGTGAGACACGAGAGAGGACAACTGTGTCCATGGTGGCGCATACAAGTGCAGAGACTTCCTGACTGAGGTCCACGTCCACTTCTGCGCCAACATAAGCAGAAGAAGAAGACTTCCGCGAAATGGCATGTGAATATGGAGAGACATCTCATCTGGGTGGGAATGCGAGCGAAGAAGACTTGAAGATGAAAGGATATCTTCGAACCCTTTAATACAGATGGCAGAAGGTCCTTAAGTTCCAACAAAACACATCACAGAATGCCATAGAGTCAAGTTACCCGCTGTGAGGAAAAGAGCACGACGGTATATGCCCTACAAGGCACTACAATATTTGCATTACTCTTGTTCATATTTGCAACTCCAACATTGGCTTAATAAATTCCCCATTAAACGCCGGCCGAGCGATCGTCATCGAAAATGAAGTCAAAATGAAATAACTTCGGCGCTATGAACTTCTGAATGCCCAACGACTTCCTTAAAAGTTGCCCATAAAACCAAAGGAAAACAGTAAATTCCTTAAAGGCCATAAAGAGCAAACGGAAATACTCGCTCCAGTAATGACGCGATCATATGCGCATAAACAACCCTTTCGCACACCCCTACCGTGCAAGGCCAGCCACTCAGAGCGCTTCAAGGGTGGTTCTGTATGAAAAAGGCAATTTGTATCCATTAGGCGCTATCGGAGTAACGCTAAAAAGGCATTCATAAAATTTCTCCTGATTAACATTTCTCCACACGCAATAAGGATTAGAAGGGAATGTCCAAGCAGTGACCATGCCGCTGGCGCTGAGCTGACGAAGCCCTCAGCCGCAATGCTGAATTAATTTCCAACTTTCATTGTTGGCCATGCACACACAAGTGTTAGCGTTTTCAATGTGAAAACTTGTTCACTTCTGGTCAGGAACTGTGAATGGGTGGAGGGGCGGCCAACGGACAATTTGCATACCTGGAACTGAGTGGCAAGCTCTTGAAGTTGTTTTACTCCATTTATTTTAGTAATTTTTACGAGCATGGTAATTAGCGCTTGCATTTTGTTCTCCCGTGCTCTGGGGAGGTCCTTATCGTGATTGGCGTGGAAACCTTACGCATGTTTGAGTGCGAAAGTAAGGCACTTATCGCGCCAGATTTTGGGGAATGGTTTACGTAATTTATTCTGATCTGCCACGGTTGTATTTGGTGTCGTGGCGAGCCATTAGGGTGTGGAGGTCAAGAGCGATTAGATTGTGTCCCTTCTTTGTTGATACACGAACACGATCCAGCAGGCCGTCACTCATTTAGTAACGAGGAACCTCCTTCAAGTGATAATCAACGCGAATCTTAAAGGCGGAAGGTAATCCAGCGGTTCCTTTAGTCAGCACAGGAAATAAAGTTTCGTACGCTGGCTGTTGGAGGTGTGCAAATTCTTCGTTTGCGCTGTGGCTTGCGGGTGAAAAAAGAAAAGAAAAAAACAAACGATAAAACCAAAACTTAACAAGCTTTTAAATAAGAGCAACACACACGCATGATTGCGCGAGAGGGAACGTTCTTTCTTCGGATTGCCTTTTTATGCAAAATATAAACTTGACAGCTTTTATCAAGACCGGACTGATGTCGGACTTTTGATTGTTTTTTGCTTTATTTGGAATTATAGTACACAAGAAAGTACGAACAGCTGTTGACAGACAAAAGTAGATAACTCGTTCAAACTAAATCGTGCTTCGTGTTTTTTTTTACAAAATTTGAACGAATATTTAGGAAAAACATGTACAATAGTATTATTCAAAGTATTGCCCCTCTGAAGCTATGACTTTTTCCCATCTTTCTGGCAATTTGTGAATCCCATCTCAAAAGAACTATAAGACATATTTAGTTAAGTAAAGTAAAAAGTAGTAAAAAAGCAAAAAAATCATTGTTGTGTACGCTTCAAATGAATGACATATAATGAAATGACGTAGAATTACAGTAGCTTTCCAACGGATGTTCCAATGGAATAATACAAGTTACGCCATCTCTTAGCAAACCACACGAATTAAGTAGATAAAAAATATAAGTATGAGTAAAATATAAGTTTTGCTTTAATTTTTTTTACATTTAAGAATATAAGAAATATAGATCGCTGAGCGAATGTGCTCCCTTCGAAATATTGGCCCCTTGTCAAATAATTTAAATTTGGTCCAATACTATCAATTGTCTCAAATTTCTCTGTTCGGAAACTGGGCACATATTGTAGGTCATTATTCGTGTAAGACTCGCAAGTGTTCACGGATTGTCGCGTGTAAACTGTAACTTGATTATCTTCGCCTACAACTGAGAGTCCTTGAGTTATTTTGTTTAGCCTCTACGTACATTTTTAAACGTGATCCTTAAAGCGACAGTGACTCAACCATTTAAAAAAAATATTAAAATAGTGTTACACGCTACAAAGGTCATACAAACAAAATTAATTATGATGACAGTCATCGAAGGTAAACTTACCAATTACTATGAGTGTTTCATCTTGAGCACTTTTCCATTTGCCTTTTAGCTCGCATTCGATCGCCTCGGAGCTTATCTCAAAAACCGCTCGTACCTAATTAGCCATTACAACCACACAACACACACAATCTATTAGCAATTGATACACTCGCCCAGGCGTCCGTACCGGCAACGCACACATGCGCACATGCACCACATCTCCAGATCGAGCCAAATGATAAGGAACAAAACGCCAGGCGTTAATTGGTTCTCCTCTCAGCGCGCGATACCAGCCTACACATTCATATGAGAATTTATACATCCATTCCTATATTTATCAAATATCTTAAAACGAGCGATTTTCCATTATGTATCCCTCTCTCGCTGCATCCATCCGAATATACTTTGATTAACAAGATAAGCACCACATCCATATATCTCGGAACACATGCCTCACTGTGTATCGCCTTTTATCAAATTAGCCGACCGAGCGATCAGGACGAAAATTATTACCCCAATTCATATCAGCCTTACATGTAAAATGAATTTAAAATTTAAATATAAAACGGTGGGGCTCTCATCCTTGTGCCGGCCGGTTGACGTTTCTTGTGCCGGGCCAGTGCCAGAACACAACAGTCATCAGAGGAGACAACAGGCGCGCACGGGTCGTGCGCGGACATCGCCGCTCGGTCCAATCGTTCATCTTCCCACTCCCGGCTTATTTATGGACAGCATTTAACTAAATTCTCATTCTATTGCTCAATTATGTCAGATATGGCCCGGGACACTTCGGCTGGTTTATTGAATGCGTTGCGAAGTGATTAAACCTCGTGAATGGCCGTCGAGTGTGTTGAGGGCAATTAAATTTGTAACAAAAGCAACGAAGACAAGAAAGAGAGAGCAGGTCGATCCGAAGATCTGACGAGATCGGACATCAAACGCACACATGTACCGGTGTGTAGCTAGCTCTAAAGAGGGTCTCCTTAAGTGCTCTCAGGCCGAAGAGCATGTGGCATACGGTTTCGGTCCCAAAGGAAGCTGGCCATCGGTGTAAATCTTCTTCAAATGAGTGACTAAACGATCCGACAACAGGCTCTACTAAATAATTTCAGGTTACGAGTATATGCCACAAGAGGTTAGCGTTGGGGCCAACCGGTCTCGGTGGTGCTAGTGGTCGATGCCTGGTGTCGGTTTCGGTGACGCTGACGGTGCCGATGCCGATGCCGGTGCCGGTGCCGGTGTGTGCTGGAGATCCCCCACTTAATGATCGTTCTAAATGAACAAACCTTTTAATTTGCTTGTTTCTAAATTTGTTATCTGTGTCTTTTGGTGGTGTGATGATGTTGCGATGATGCTGTGCGAGCGGAGGACGACAAAGGAGCAGCAACAACGTGACGGTGGGTTTCAATAAGCCGGACGGGTATCATATGTGATTGCAATATATCACGTGCTGTTGAGCTAAAGGTCCGAACTAAATCTGTTCATAAGAATGCGTGAGATTCATTTCTCTTTTTCACTTGTTGGACGTGCTGGGTTGAAAATATGATGATTTTTCATGGGAAAACTAAAGGCACAACAATGTGATCGTAGAACTGAACGACAAAGAGCTAGATACTTCGTTAAGTTTTCAAAGTGTCCATAAATGAATCTGGGAACGATGGATTTCCCCCCACATTAAGTAAGAAAAATTCAACGAAACTTAACGAAACTGAGCATGGCTTGTGGTATATAATTCGATCAACTACTTCAGTTTCTTCTTCTTCTTTGAGTAATAATGTGTGACAAGCAAGTCGATCCAAAATATTTGAGCGAACCTTTCAGTTTCCACAAATCGAAGCTTCACGCGACAGTTCAGTGTTGTACCCTTATGTTTCGGGGTTAAGAGACAACACGGAGAAAAAATGGGAGAGGAAGTACCTGCGCAAATTGGTCTTAAATGTCTGTGAACTGTAGTCTGTGGGGAATATTGAGGGGGTAATCGTTAAATTTTACTGGCCGTCTCATATCAGACTTGATGATAAACTGCGCCAATAAAATGCTTGTAGACATATGAGGTTATACTGTCTATACATGGATAACCTTGTCAGTTGGTGCTTCGACCCCTACGCACTTGAGCATACGCACCTCAGGTTCGATTCCCGGCACGAGCAAAATACATTTCACGGCCCCACCTATTTGCATCTCAAAAATCAAAAGCATCTCAAAATTGGCCGTTCGGATTCGGCATAAAACTGTAGGTTCCGTTCACTCGTGAAAGAACAATAGCACGCACACCCTGGCCATCTACGCGCTGTAGCGCCACCCATATCATTATTATACATTGATGAATTGAATTGAAGGTAATGTGGAGTCACTTCAAGGATCACAAGCACTGCGACCACGATATATCTACTGTGCCCCATTTGTTTATCTAGGACTCCAGAATCAGCTTCAGAAATTTGATGATATCTGTAGGCTGGATGGTCTAGAGCATAATTATGGGCAGAAGTAACCTCCTCATCCTGACAGGCTTCCAGGCCATTGCACACTCAGAGAGCACCTGAGGAATCTAGGGATATCAGAGGAAGGTCTCTGCAGTTTCTGTGGAGAATCTAGTGAAATCCAAGAACATGTTCTGTGTTTCTGTGTGGCATTGGCACAAGAAGAAGATATCTGGGCAAGCATCTATTATGAGAGGAAGAGATGATATCACTAGAACCATCTTTCATTCCCAAATTCCTGCAGGCTAATAGAGAGTACTCTAGAATAAATCGCTTTCACCTATGCACAACAGGAGTCCAAAGCCCTCAATATAAATTTTGGAAAGACGTACATATGAAGGAACTCGAGTAAAATCAAGGTAGTAAGAGTTAAATCTTAAGATAGCGGTCCCACATACCGTCAACAATAATTACACGGGATGGTGGCTCTGTTTATTATTTTATATCTGTCTGATATTAGATCAGGAGACTGGATGAGAAGGTGTTTTAGTTTTCTGAGCTGCTGTCCCACATTTTGTGTAGGTGGTAGTTGCATGTAGTATCCTTAGATCAGACTTATTCAGATTTAGTACCTCATTGGCCCTTCTTCACTGGAATTTGTTGGAGTCCCTTCTGACTGTTCCAGCTTTGGATCCAGCATTTTTTGACCAATTGTTTATGTGTTCTTGTATGTCACTGTTGCTGAATTCATGAACCGAATTAAAGCCCATTCCTTGCTCGGCCTTCTGTCTAATCCTTGCCCTTATGGTATTCATGTCCTGGCACCCATATCAGTTTAAACCTGGTTTTCTTTGCCAGCGTGTTGAGTATTTTGTGACATTCTCAGACAGCCCTGAAGTTCAATGTGAAGCTATTTAAGGATTTAAGTGCTGCCTGGCTGTCTGGGTACCGATATTTATGAATTCATTAGATTTCTATTGCTGATGATGAAGTGCTGCATTTATGGACAAGAGCTCAGATTGAAAGATTGTGGAATCTCTGGGAGAGGCATGTGTAAGTCACTGCAATGCCTGGTCTTAGTCGAATTTTTGACTTCGTGTGTCGTGAGTGTCTTCATCATCATTCATCCAAGGAAAGGTGTTAACTCATCCTTTTTATGTCTAAGACTTTGGCCATGAGACCACACCCTGGTTTATGTAATAACGTCTTCTCTAGTTTACCTTCTTAAAGGTTGTAGGCTCTTTGCAAGCCAATGGGTACTCTTATACTTATATCACGATGTCGCATTCGTGCGGTCGTGCTCTGACATTTTAAGTAGAATACACGAAAATCCATTAAACAAGTCACAATGCAGCGGTCGCGCTTTGATAGTTCACAAATTCTAGGTACAGCTACTTCGGCTTTTTGACAGTTGTGAAACAATCTTCTTTTATTTACTCGTGATTTTTTACTGTTGATGGGCTGAGGCAACTATTTGTATTTTTCGTGAAACAATTGCTTCTTTTTTTCTGGTAAAATTTAATCTAAACCTAAGTTGACTTGCGAAACGCGCGACTTTCATTGTGATTTGAAAAACATGGGAAGCTGCGCTTCGACATAACATTTTCGCAAGCTCGATATAACGCGTACTGAAGCCTATCAACGGTCGACCGCACTAACGCGACATTGCGATTTGGCCAGGGAATGAAAAATATGAAATGCAAAATAGAACAAGATCGTATCGTAAAGACAGTCAAGTCAAACACTCGTTTTCTAAATGCAGTCCCAGGAATAAAAATATCCAAAAAACTGCCTTGTCTTTTTGCAAGTTCTCCCCATTTCCGACAACACAATCATAATGTCAAAAAAGGTGTCCAAGGATTAACATTCCCCATTAACTGCACTGCCACACTTAAATTTTGATAGCTTACCATGTAGTAAAGGAAAACTTTGAGAACTTGAGTCATTCATTATTTGTCTCATCGACTTATCTCCGATGGCTAAAATTCAAAAGCCAGTAATGTGCTTAGCTATTTCACTGTATCATAAAGCATAAGAAGAAAACACAACATAAACTTCCGCGAACTTCGTGAAGTTTTACGACATTGATGGATCTCAAATCCACATAACTTTATTCACTTTGTTTCATAATGCCGGAAAGTGAATAAAACATAATTTTTGACTGTAATTATGTAAACTGAGATCGCTTTCACTCGTTCGTTCAGCTTTTCCAGGTCATCGTCATCAATGGCAGTCGCCGCGCAACGAGCGCCATTTTTATGATGATTCCACCCGCATCGAGTGCACTATGAATATGCGACAAAGGTACAGGTTAACTGAACAGCCGCCTAATTAAAGTGTTCCTTTGTCCTGTAAATCGTAAAGCGTTTTCGTGTAATCAACCAGTTGACCATAATCGATAGTGCCCCGGAATTGAGTGACTCCCTTCTTTCTCAATTATCAAGGCAATTAAAGAGAAATTCCCGCGTAGCCAGCCGTGCTTTATCCACGTAACTCTGGACCAATCATCTACTGAAGTAGTAAATCACATTAAAATATCCTCGTGCATTCGATTAAAAACCCATTAAATGCCTAAGAAAGCGATAATAGTTTGATTCTCGAAAATGTAGTTTCCCTGCGATGCTATGACAACGATAAAACAGTCAAAGTCGTAAATCCTATTGGAAGAGCAGCACGACTACATCTATTAGGGTCTCTTCTCCACTCTCCGCCTATTCGAAGGAGAAACTCGGGATGGAAGGTATACCATTTTCATACGAGATGCACCACCAAGCGCCACATTTAACGATCGACCGATGATGCATTCTCTCACCTGTTCCCATCGTTAAGGTGCAACACCTTTTGTGACCGCTCTGTCGTCGTTTCGACACTTTACTTTATTTTTTGTTTTTGAGGAGCGGTCGTCGTGGTTCATTTTGGTCGTTCAACGGCTGGTCATAAATCTCTTCGCATTAAATGTGTTTCATTAGAGCTCGCAATCTTAGCTGGCCCGCTCGATAGCTGACACCTTGAGTTGTTCCATAATCTGCGAAAGTCAAACACAAAATGCCCGACATATTCGTAAACTCGTGTGTGATATCGCTGAATGCTAAGAGTGTCAAAGCGTTTTGTTTCGTTAATTTTAGGTTGAGGTTATGAATTGACTTATCGGAGGAACTCTACAGAGCCGCATACATATAAGTTGCTGTATCAGAATGTGCAGAGAGGAGAGCTATACAAATGATTATCCTTTGAAACAAGTTTAAAATAATTGACCACTGATAGAAATCGTTCCAGAAATAAATAGTTTAATAGACTTTTTGTTTGTTTTTTGCTGGTTAGTTAGCGTGACAAGATACAACGACAAAGGAAGTACAGGACCAGTATGGTCTAGATTGGGCACACGTTTGTGTGTTTGCAAGGGAACATCTGCACAGGAAGGACATTTCATCTGAGTTGTTCCATCAGATATGGAGTCTTTAAATTGCTTGTAACATTTAGACACGTGGTCAAGGGTCATTGTTGAAAGTGGCAACACAGCGAAACCATGTAACAGATGCGTTTACATACAGGAAGGATCGCGATGTAACCGTGCCCTTCTCAATCTCCTAGTCACTGCTGTGTTGTAGTATTAAGTGTTAATAATATTAAGTTATTTTTAATAAGTTTGGCTTAGACTTGGCAGCACTGGTGGCAGTCCTAGTTAAGGTGTGTGGTCACTTGAGAGTGCTTTTGCTAGTTAACTCTTCAGGGAACTCAGGAGAATAATATTTTAGAAATTTGTACTATAGCCATTTAATTCAAAGGATGTAATTTTCCTGGGAGCACTCTCATAATCATCTAAACAGTGTTCCGGCACCCACATGAGGTGGATGTTGAAATATACTTGGCCATCTCGTTAAGAGATAGATGAAGGTGACAGATGCAAAGTTGACAGAGTCCAGAGATTTGATCGCTGTATGGCTATCGGAACAGATAACAATGTCTGTGCTTGATATTACATTGTTTTTTGCCATGACAGAGCTTCCTTCATCGCTATGGTTTCAGCCTGAAAGACGCTACACTGATTTGGTAGACGTAGGGAAAGCTGCATATTTAGATCCTTGGAATAGACACCAGCCCCCACACCTGCATCCATATTAGACCCTCCTGTGAAGATTCGCAGTGGACGGTTCAGCGTCTGTTGATCAGATTCCCAGTAAGATCTGGGAGAAATTTCTCACGAAGAGGAGTTTAGTCCATACCGAAGTTCTTTCCAGTTATTCAGCGATCTTAATCTGATCGCCGTACCAGCTGCTATCTGTCTGCCAAATAGTTCCCTCGATGGAAGGTTAAGGAGTAAGTTTAGTGCTTCGGAGGAGGTGGTTCTTAACGCTCCGCTTAGACATACGCACGTCACCCTCTAATGAGTGGTGTGAGGTTGATTTTCTTTTCGAGTGCGGTCCACTAAGTTGTTACGCCATACAACAGTAGGGGTCTGACAACTGATAGAAGTAGCCAGTGAAACATTCGGGGCTGTAGTCCCCATTTCCAGTGGGTTACTCCCCACAGTCCTATTTTCAGGACATTATGTTCAATTTTTTTTTACAAATTAAAGGACTAAGTTATACAAAAATATTAAATCTAGTGTAAAATATGACGGTGGAGAGCAATGGGTTAAGGTACTGGTTCAATCTGGATTGTCGTGTTGTAGGAAAAGAAGAAAAATAAAATGTTGGCTGTGTCCAAGTAAAAGAGTAGTAAGGAAGTTAAACTCCACTTAAACTAAACTCCTTCTTGTTTCACTGTCTTCTCTTCCGAAGTTTTCATTCGTATACTACACGTTATTGGTCTTTTATGAGCGTAGGAGTCCAGCAGTTTTATGTCGAAACATAACCAGTAAATAAGTCATACTTCCAAACCTCAGTCTCAGTGTAATATTTATCGACCCATTTGCATGTCAAATGGCAACGTTTCTTCGTAGATTGGATACCTAATAATAATAGCCTCTTAAAATCATTATAGAAAATACGTTAACTGACTTCCAGCCTTCAAGTCTGTCAAGCCCCAACATCGACGTTCGAGATGAAAAACTCATTTCCTTCTTCCTCAATGTCATTTCATTTCTATCCGTCACGATAGAAGAAATTGCCCAAGAAAACAAACAGAAAGTTGGAATGTCCAACTTATGCTCACACATTCGCATGCTCGACATAATAACAATAAAACGCAAACAATTCACCGCTTTATGTGATATTAAGTAAACACATTAAATCGGAACACATACCCGTGTAACGCCTACATTCCCTCCCGAACTGACCGAACCATTTCAAACAGCACTTCCTCCTCCTCCTTCCACTCTCTTACAAATACCCGCATGCAAATGAGGACATGCCAAAATATCAGATTAACATTTCAAAGTCTTGACCAACAAAATTTCTGTTGTTGACATGAAAGGCCGTTTTAAGTCGTTAGGCCAGTCGCTTTCCAGTGCCGGCCTCGTCCACCCAATTGACTGGGCAAATCAACACCGTCATGACATGTAAAAAAATCATTTCGCGAATTGGCTTCGTGAAGGGGGTTGATTTTCTTTTGGGCGCAGGAAAAGCAAACCTTTCAAATGGATAATGGGGGCGTTGGGAGTTCAGGCTCTGTTTTGTTTTTTATTTCTGTGGTCTCTTAGACTCTGGGGCCAATTTACAGGTTTAACTGAAACACATATTAGCTAGCAAAGTGTTGAACAATTTTCAATTAGCACGCTCTTATTCCAGCTGGGCGATATGTTAATGTGCTCACTTTATGGCCGGCCAGCTTGTGTGGGCAGAGAGTAATTGGAAGGAATTAATTTGTAGTTACTTTTAAGGACATATTCTGTATCGTGTCCACTATCAGAGCTAGGTGAATAAGGTCTTTTGTTTTGTAGAACGCTTGGTGGTGTATGTTACTAAAGAAGTACAAGAATGTTGATCAATGCATCAATATAGTGACGTCCATTGTTGAACACGTGTTTTATCCGTTTACGGTTTTCTCTCGTGTTTCCGTTGTTAAGTTCCGAAGCCCAAATTATTGGATTGCAATCAAACAATTAGTATACGGAGCTGAAACAACAAATTAGAGCTTCCGTAAGGCTATTACAGCTATGGAGCAGATAACTTCTTCCACGGACAAATTGTACAGGATTGGGGCTGTACCAATAGAGGCACTGGAAACTTTTTGAAAAGAAGACTTAAGTTATCTGGAAATAGTCAACAAATGTAAGCCACTTAAACGTAGGCTCCACGAGCGAATTAAATAAACAACTAGGTTGGAGGTTCCGACCAATCCATCGAGAAAAAAGCAGATCTTATCCTGGATTCGTCAAGAGTCGGTTTTGGAGAGTGTAGTAATGATTTGGAGGTTAAACACTTATTATTACGCTATGAATCCATGCTGAGAAGACTGAAACGTATTTTATCCGCAACACATAAAACTTGAATACTGTATGAAATCTTTTAATGGATTCTTTTTGTTTTTTCTCAAAATATATGTACACTCACATTTTTCCCGATCAATCATAGAACTCCAACGATTTCTTTTATGTTTATTTCATGATGAATTCAATCTTATTTTATTAAACTTAAACCTTTAATTTGTTGTTCCTAAAAAGCAGCTTCTTCTGAGAACTATCCCCTTCTCCTTTATTGCAGATGGGATAGGAAAGCGGCCGAGCCCTCTGAAGTGTGATGAAGTTTAAGTTGTGTAGCCCCCATTCCTATATGGCTTCCTATATGGTTCGGATCTAGACTACTGACTATTGGGCGATGTAATGGCGAGTTCAAGATTGGAAAGGCCTATGCTAATGACTTCTTGATCCCGATATTTTGGGTTGGTTGAGGATCCCTACAGTGATTGACAGAGAGAAAAGAGGTGGCTCTGAAATCCCACTTTAATTCCACCAGCTTTGAAACGTTCGAATTATTCTCAGGCAGCTCAGGACTGCAAACCTGCATGCATTGCAAAAGGTTTTCCTCTCCTGCTGAATTGATATGATTTATAAAATGTACATATGATCAAGACTCGAGTATAAATCACACATCTGGGCAGGTGCTCCTCCAACTCGTTCACTCATTGAAACGTTCACATCTCTTGAGCACCGTCGCTATGTTTCTTGTGTCTCTTTATTTTCGTGCTGTATAAACAATTTTCTTCAGAAATGTCCAGGAGTATTGTTCCCCTTAAAAGCGAGTATTCCGGCTTCGAGAAATGGCCATCCTGCAATATTCGAGCTTCACTTTCGATGAACAGTCAATTGGGCACCTAATTCTGTTTTTACGCGGTACATGTGTTCCAAAAAAAAGCAGTGGAAAAAAAGATATGGAGTACACAGAAAAAAGGGGATTGGTTCCAGGTCCACATGCGTACATGCTTACTTAAGGTAAAAATAACTTAGACTACCTTATGGTAAACTTATGTATACCAAATTTTTGTTCCTTTTTTAATTTTTTTTATTTTTTATGTTTCTTATTTTTTTAGTTATTTTTTGTTTTTTTTTTCCTAAATACAGCTTACAACTACCTTAACACTAAAACTAACCGGATAGACCTACATCTAATCCACTGCATGACAGAGACCGACTACTCCCTCATTCGGGGATATGCACTACCCTTTTTACCCCGGGTCTAAAGGGTTCGACAAGTGAGTTCCCCACTCTCCCCAGCCACCAGAACTTTTAATGCAGGATTGCAACATCCCGAACATCGCGTCTTGAGACCGACGTGCTGAACGGTCGTAGTTGAGTCGTCCATCCACAGTTGATCTGGCGATGTGGTAGATGAGCGGCACCGCATTTATATTTTGTATCGGTCCGGTTTTGTGTAGGTGCAAAAAAGCTTCCTCCGACATCAAGTTATTGACCGAGTTCCTCGCTCTGGTAGTATGCCTTCGAATCGACTTCACTAGGAAATTGTCCACTCTTATTAGGTTCGACCTCTTGTATAAGATCTCATTGGAATAGAATTTTCTGTGCTGGGACTCTGGAGTTCTATAAAGGTGAAGGCAAGCCCTAAGACACTCTCGAACAACCGAATCATTTCCATCAAGCTTGCATTCACGTTGAACCACACGGGACAGCCATAGGTGAGTATTGGCCGGATGAGGGTCATGTCGCAGATTACCTTCAACCTCGCATCGAGTTGGCTGTTGCAAAGAACTCTCTTTGTAAGAGCGAATGTGCCTCGGGCCCTGGCCAGTGCAATGTTTATTGGCAGTCACATTTCACAGCCGATATTATATTCAGTGATAGGCAGTAGGTTGTTGTTTGTGTGTTACGTTTTACCAGAAATGAAGTGTGATAGCGATGCCCAACTTGACAGCTGATTGAGCCCTAGTCCAACGACGAATTTCAGATATTCATGAATTTTTGACAGTTATGCACTAACTGATGTAAATGCCGTTATCTGATTGGTCAATTTTGCTTTAGAAAACGATATAAAAAATGGTTGTCAAACATTTTAAGGGGCAAGAGATGTAGAAGTTGGTCGTCTCTATCATACTTCATTTCTGCGTTTTACGAGTACAAAGCAACTGTCAAAGTTGTCAATGACACGCGACTGTCAAACTATTCGTTCACCATGGAAAAGATTGAGTTCGAGAACACTATCTTAGACCTTAAGTCAGCAGAACGAGACAAAGAATGGTGCAAAATTAAAAATACAGCCGCCGTGACTGACGGAGATGTCCAGTCAGAAACAGTCAAACCGGGCTTATTTTTGGTTGGACTTGGACCTACTTCCCCATATTCTCATGCAAGAATTATGCCGAACGGACATGGAAACGCCAGAAATTCTAGCCGGGTCAATACAAATCTTCGGGTGAAGTTATTCCTTGCTTCGTATAACTGGCAAGTGCACCGTATTGACTATTAAGAACGGATCTCACTCAATCATCATCAGAGGACACAATAGCTTCTGACTTCATCCTTATTTTCAACATCCCACATTTTCCAAAACGATTTATGGCCCCCTAACTACAATATTGTGCTCTCAAGGAAATACGTCTAATACGCCTCGCCATCAACATGTGGCCTCTTATTAAGACCATTTAATTGTGTTGTGCTAAGCCAGGTTCATTGTAATTTTCTTCAAAAGAACAAAAAAAAAAAAATAAAAACGAAATAATAAATTATACGACAGCAACAAATATGAAATTACACCTGATACCTTCACCTGCGTTTCATAGCCGACCAAACGACATCGCATGACAGAAGGACATTTCAAGGCTGCAGCTCGGACTGCCGACTCACACAGTCGACTCGTATTCACCATGAAAGCGCTTAGCATTATTAACAAAAATTAACGTTTGCTTGTATAATTACGACAATTATATAACGAACGCAATTATTTTATAAAACAAACGTTCAACGAAAATGGCAAAATGAAATAAATTAAAAGCAAACGTAGTCGTCGTCGAATATGGGGTGGCATTATGTGGACAAGGACTTCTCTCACACGAACCCTACATCTAGTCGTTTGGTTGACGTTAGGCATTGGCAGTAGCAAACCATGAACTTAGGGGATATACGGTGATATGAAAAATAACGAACTGAGTTGGAACAACAACACGGATGTCATGTCGTTGATTCGAGTGGAAAGTTTAGCGAATACGATCGTTATCGGGACGTTTAAGTGTGAGATGGAGGGGTGACGAACACTTTGCCGGACTTTTGCGTTTGCATAAAAGTGTTGCTGTGTGCATTTGAATAGATGTGAAATGGTATTGGTGCAGCAATTGAAGATGATTTATTTGTAGGCTCTTAAGATCTGTTTTATACGTATTATCAGACTTCGAGTGGTTTCTGTTGAATATAAAGCAATTTTCTATTGAAGGCGTCTTTAGATCTTTAACACGAGTAGAATATTCTTCGCACGGTGTCTTCCAATTGAACCACCAAGGACTTCGCCATTAACAATGTCCATGCATTTGTGCCATGCCACATGACGGCTTCATCAAAGTCGTCATTTCCGCTGATGACATCTTCCTACCGTCACTATTGTATGATGACAGCAAATATGAAGCTTCATCTTGCCCTGATTTAGCGCTTTTCGAATTTCACTCGTCTCATTAACAGTTCGTTTACCTACTTTGGATTGTGTTTGTCATCATCATCTTCTTCTTTTTCTTCTTATTAGTCCGGGGTTGACATGGACCGCAATCAACATGCCTTCCACCGAGCACGTACTTAAGCCAGACGCCTCCAGTTTCGTATACCCAACTGACTGAGATCCCCTTCCAACTGGACACGTCATCGGAAGCGAGGTTATAATCTACCACGTTTCCCAAGGGGTTGGGCTCTAAGACTTTCTAAGACGGAGAGTTGGTGTGCATTCTTCTTTGGGAGTCGTCTGTCGTTGTACAGATCGTATAGTTCGTGGTTCCATCTTTTCCTCCAAACTGCTTCGCAAACTACTTCAAATAGAATTTGAAGGATTTTCCCCTCGAAGCCACCAAGAATCTCCTCGTCCGCAGTTGATATTGTCCATGCTTCTGCGCCATTCAGCAGACTTTACTACTTCGAAACTGTGTATGTCTATTGTGACTTTTCGCCCAAGAGGTATGTGTTGATGTAAATTGTTTGTAGATAGCGTGTACTTCGTCTTACCACCACCACAGTCGCCTCCTTGATGCGCACAAATGGCTCACTGACAGCCCATTGAGCTCTTCCGATGGTGTCAATATCATCGGCGTATGCGAGCTGTTCCACAGACTTGTGGAAGATCATGCTTCTGCTGTTGACGTCTGAGTTACGCACGATCTTCTCGAGGATTATGATAAAAAAAAGCCGCGTGACTGTGCATCGCCTTGTTTAAATCCATTTTATAGTTCTTAATACCCGCCCGGGTACCCCTGTACCAGTATTCCCGGGTATTACTCGAGTATAAAAATACTACGTAGCCATATGGTTCTGGGTACCCGCAATATTTCAGGCATTTGTAGTCGCGGGTACCCGTTACCCGATGATGCACTCGCATTACCCGGGTAGTTGTCAAAACTTGTATTATCCGGGTAAGATCAAGAGCACTAATCCGTTTTAAATAAATATATATATATATCGGTAAGATCCTGAGCACTGATCCTGACTGCACCCGCAAAGACTTCTGCGAATAATATTTTGTTATTGTATACTAACTGTAAAAGTAGTTGTTCAAAGACAAGCGGATCTGCTGCACCCATTTGTTGATACTTCTAAACAAAACTCCAAACACATTCCCTTACCAATCCGAAAACACGGCAACTTTGTCGATTTCAAATGAACTGCGTTACATGAATCCGCAATAAACCCTTTTAACCAAACTCGCACACAAATGACTTGTGTTAGACTCGATTGCCCGGCAGATCAATCTAGTCCTTTCCTCCTCCCCCCATTCCAGTTCCATTTACCTGTGTGTCATATTCACATGCGAATATGATTGAAACAGTGTTGGTGTTATGCAAGGACCCATTATACCATTTGCGGTGTGTTGAGCGCACGCAAAGTCAATTACTTGCATTGTATGTTTAAAAAACGCCCGCGCCCCAAGATTGCGACACGAAAGTATTTATTAGATGCAGTTTTTCCGTTTTGCAGTTATGAAATGCCCGTTAGTCGTTACGTTGTAGTCGTCATTGCATTGCCCTCAGTCTCCCCCAACCCCGTCAAATGGCGAGGCTATGAATTCGACTTGCAACCACCTTGCATGCAGACTCTCTTCCAAGCCCACACACGAACATGGGTTAGGTGGAAATAAGGAATCGTGGCCCTTCATGTGGGGGGAATATTAAGTGTTCTAGGTTGATTTTACGTTTTGTTATCGACGGTTTAAGAGCACTATTTTGTAATTGCACCTCTTAGAATCATAGCTGTATAACGGTATAATTGATTGCCCTATTTTGAACTGATTTCCACAGTTGACATGCCATTTAAGGGCTGCGAATGTCGCTGAATAAAAACGTGATGAATGATGTATGAAGGAAATTATATCTAGTGTAGGTGGATACTTGATGTCATGTTGCCTCGTGCTTATGGTGAGCTGAATGACTGACTCACTTAATGATGAAATTAAAACAATGGCTTAATGGAAGATTTGTGATGGAAAAAAAGCCGATAAATAGTTCACATCATTTTGTTCAAATAATAATGCATTAATATCTGGTCACAAAATGAGTGTTCTCTTTATAAAGGGTGTTTTTTTTACGAGTTAGGGGCAACTTTAGGTAAAAATGACATAAAATGGAAAAAAAAATATTAAAAAATAACGGCAACACTTACAATAAAGTACTATAACAAGGCGAAGAAACCTAAAAAATTTTACTTTAATATAAAATTGAAATCAAATTACTCGTGTGAATAGTTTTTGACGGATTCGCATTCAAACTCCAATTGTTAAGAAAAATTCTCAAATTTTTTTATTTCTTTATTTCATCTATTAGATATTTTCTTACAGACTGCAATAATATAAAATAGTGGCTATGTACGAATTCAATTGATCCTTTCTCGACTGCTATTATCGAAAAAATTTACGTTTAAACAAACTGCATTGGCTTCCTTGATGCAACGGGTGATGGATTCATTACAACTGTGATTAGTTTTGCTAAAGTTCTCATGAAAAGAGTAAAAAAAAGCAAATTTCTCGAGGGAGAATTCAGACTAAGTAACTCGAGAAGAGATGGGCATTTGAATCTCTGATAAGCATAAAAGCGATATTGCGACAATAGTGTTTGTAAACCAATTAATTGGCATCTGGTTTCATAAGCAGGCATCTGTATGTTCCAGTTAAGTTTGGATTTTACGTACCTCGTAAATTTTCTATGAATTCTTTCAATTCTTTCGGAAGAAATTTAATATGGGTTGCAAACTGAATTAGAATACTCCAAAATAGATCGTACTAGCGAGTTATACAAAGGCCTTAGAGTGGAAGATCTGAAAAGGCTTTACTGTTTCGTTTTATAAACCCACTCTTTGTTGCTAGTCAATATGGGATGCAAACGTAAGATGAGAATCAAATATGACACCCAGATCTTTTACACGACCTACTCTCTCCAGGGGAACGCTGTTGATATTGTAAGCAAAATTATAGTATATTCTGAATCGAACACAAAAAATCGCATGACTGTATGTCTTCTCCCATTGTAAAAAATGTTAGTTTTTAACTCTTCTAAAAAATACCGTTATCATTTCATGGCACCAAAGGTATCGTACTCTCCCCGAACATGATTTCAGACATATAACCAGGGATAGGATTTTGCTAACCTTCCCTATTTTCTTGCGTTATTCGGAAAATAGTATCGACTTTATACAAACACGTTTCATGCCCGCCTGATTCCAATTACAGTCGAACTTCGCTATAACGAATTCGTACGCGACCAGAGAAAAACTTTGTAATATAGAAATGCACTTAATTCTTTGAAATTAGTTTATTATACCGACAACTTCATCGTATATAAGTTCACTATAGGGAAGTTCGACTGTATGTATATATTATTTTCCCTTTTTATACAGTTATTGCCTTCCTCATCTTTTGTTGCCGTTGTTGCCGTTTTCGGCGCATTTTGATATTTTTTCTTCTGTTCGCTACAAAAATCTAGAAAAAATCTTGTTTGCATGAATATAATATAGTAATAGCATACCTAACGTAATAAGATTACCTAACGTCATGCATAAAAAAACAAAAATTCGCTGTTTGAACTTGGCACCGTCTGCGCAGGAATCGACGCACCAAACCGCTACTCTAGGTCGATCTACATTTAGGGTTTTAATCGTAAAAAAAAATGTTGTGAATACATAGAAAAAAAATATTTTTGAGACTCTGTTCTGTGCTTATTACTAGCATTATTCTCATCAAGAAACATCAATTGGCCGATTTTAAGGAACATTTAAAAAGCTTGATAAAAGCAAAATGGCCGATTGCAAAGAAATTCCCGATGAAGTTTACTGTCAAATCTATAGAGTAGATACATTCTGTAATGAAGGGTTCCACGACTCGAATTTCAAACATCCAGAAAATATTCATGTTCATATGTAATGTTGAAAGCATTAAATGGGCTCCACTCTTTCTTGGTAGTATGCTGCTATACGCTACTATAAGTAAATGTGTATTTACTTTCCGTTTTGTATTTTTTAGTAAATGCTTATTTTTGCCTCAAGCAAGTTTGCATTTTTTTACTTTATTAGGTCAACATAATCCTTTTCCGATCTTTGGTCCTGTTTGTATTGATGGCTGGAGAAGGAGATTCAACCACGAACTGTGCGGGCTGTACAACGGCATGCACCTAGTTAAGCGTCTTCGGATCCAACGCTTAAGATGGCTAGGTCACGTAGAGCGGATTGATACCACAGCTCCGGCCCGAAGAGTCTTCGATTCCGAGCCTTTGGGACAACGCATAAGAGGGCGTCCTAGAACGAGATGGCGGACACAAGTGGAGAAGGACCTCAACCAACTTGGTGTGCACAACTGCAGCTGGCGAAAGATCGTGCTGGCTGGAGAGGCTTGTTGGTTGAGGCCCAGGTCCACCTCGGACTGTAGCGCCAAACAAAGAAGAAGAAGAAGGTCTACATAATCCGGACCCTACATATAACAAATGCGGCTGACGCGTACTCTAGGTATCACGTTAATCACTAGGTCCAATTTTCACATATTCTATCTAATCATGCTACGTCTTTGAAAAACATGCACCAGTTCAGACACGGGTTATAAGGAGCGGATCATCTCCCTCGTATAGCAAATTGGCTTACGAGTCCAAGTGTTTCACAAAAATAGATGTGGTGAGGAGTATTTTGCTCGTACAGGGAATCGGCCTTGGGCTGCATGGGCTCCACACCAACCCACCACGCCAGTGCCGCCACTACTATTAAAAGCTGAAAGAGCATTTGAAGTTGGTTGGAACTTGCCGGTAAATTTCCATTCCATTTCCATTTAACACAGTTTATGAAGTTTAGTATGAAATTGTTCGTATGCGAATCTGGTTATGAAAAATAGGAACTCAATCGCAATCGCATACAGTCTCAGTCATTTCACGCACATACTACATGAATATATGCTTAATCTTGGCGAACTTGAACGCCCTATAATTGTGCTGGCCCGACGAGCAACACAAGTCGTTGGTTCCTGTGATATTTTTTGCGCGTAATATGTGGTTAATCCAGATGGCATGCTTCCAATAGCTGTCAATCGTATCGCTTGACAATCAGTAGAACACTGGTTGTACACTGGTCACACTGTACACTGGTCGAGATTTGGGTCTAATGAGGGATCATCCCAGTAACAAACGTCTATTTTGAGGGCCTTGAGAGAAAGTATATTTGGAGGTAAAACAAAAAAACTGGACTAAATCTATCGGGGTAAAGATTTTGTTTCAAATGTACAGTGGTTCAAAACCACTCAAATGTCCTTTATCCAATACATTGAACACCCTACTTACGGACACCCCTCTTAAGTGGACGATTATCCAAAATAGACAATGATTGGCTGGTATGATTTTGCCTGTGAATTCTGTCCCTCGTAGGTGGACGATTCTATTAAGTCAACTGTGACAGTAATAGTATGTTCTCACTTCACGAGAAATCGCACAATTTCGAAATTGCCCGAAGTGTTCACACTACAATTTGATTTGACAGCGAAATGCCAAAAATAACAGACCTGAATTTTTTTTACTTATTTCTTCCAAACAAAACGAAGAATGAATACACAAACTGTCAGAAATCTGCAAGTTAACTGTCATAATGGTTTAGAAATCTGCTAGTTTTGTTTGAATGACTACACCGAAACTGTCTTATTACGCGATTTCATTGAAATTGAAGGAATTTTAAAATTGGTTCGTTGTATGCGAAATTTTGAAGGAATTCACTTCACAAATTTCGATTACTCAATTTCGGCTAGTGCGAACATATTATAGCGTTCAATTTGGCCGACAATGATCAAAGGATTATTACTAGCCTGAGTGATAAAAATGGAAAGACGACGAGGACGTGAATGCTTCGGAAGCTGGTACTTGATACAGCTCAACGACAGCTGATTCTGTTCTCAGATCTTACTATGAGTCGGTGTCCATAAGAGCTTATGTAGTTTTATGTTTATGTGTGCAAAATCGCAGAAAGTTAATTTCTTGTGTTCCTCTTTTAAAGCGCTCCGTTCCTTCATTCATTCGTTTAAAAATTTTCTTTTTTACATATGTTTCTCTTACGTAAACATAAAACTCCAGTCCCTTGGCTGTCCAGAAAGTATGCCCAATGAGAACATCTTCAGATAAAAAATATATGAAATTCTTTCAGACGCCTTTCGGTATTCCCTTGTAAGAAAATGGCCTCATTCGATTGCATCTGCCAGTTTCTATATTTTATTGCTACGAGCTAATGTAGGCATTTTTTTCCTTTTATTTTACTTTACATACGACCTCTTTCATTGAAAATTTTCCTCTGAACGGGCAGTAAAAATGGGAAATGTAGATTAATTTGAGAGATCTTAAGCAGTTTCGCAGGTTTATCTCCTCATACATATGTTAGCAGATGGAGCCGTTAACTCACGGTAGTAAAAGGATTGTGATATCTGGCATCCGTGCGTGGTTGTGTGAATTGATTTAGAATTTCTAAATGTAGACAATGCCCGGCCCTAACTAATTTGCAACCTTAAAGATTATACACCACAAGCTCGACCGAACCGCAACCATCAACATTATCAGCGACATCATCATCAACACCGTCGTCTACACTAAATTTTCATTGATATTCCGGGTCATCAAATGAAAGATCTTTCACCAAAGGAATTCACTTATGTACGTAAAACTTAACAAATAACCTAATCTCCATCGCCCATTTGTGTGCAATAAAAAACAAAAACTTAATGAAGTCGATCCAGAGAGAGAACGAGAGGGCGAGAGAGAGAACACAGGGTTAACAGGGTGACTTCAAGGTCTTCCCTTGCTTGCGACTAGCGACTAGCACGAAGCGTTAAGTGAGAGCTGTCAAGCATTAAGCACTTCCTCCTCAGTCGGCGATCACCAATCAGCGATGGCAGTCATTCTGTCAAAACTGCTATGTGTGTGCAAATTAATGTTTATGGGATTGAAAGATTTAAATGTCTAATCGACACAGTAAATTTCTCAGCTCAGAGACGCCCAAAAGTGATAAATATTCCGATACCCGAGTGGATAACTGGTCAAAGTCTAGTAATATATTCCGATCGTGGTTAAATAACAATCAATTTCAACTCATCAACTTATTTACGCTACACAACACTCCCAGTTCCCAGTTTTCAGTTCCCACTTGCCAGTTCTCAGATTCTATATTCAAGTCACAAATTCCCGCAGTCTCAGTTTCAGTCGGTGTCAGCATTTGTTAACTAAAAATTAAAAAACAATAAAATATATATCGGATACGACAAAAATCCACAATCCGATATGTGTCCGATTGATGTTTGACAAGACGTCTTTTGTTGGGGCCTGGCCGCTGGTGCGGCCGTCTGGGCAACAGACCAACAGACTAACGCCAACGGGCTGACCGCGGCCGGTTAGGCTGCGGGAATTCAAATTAGGAAATCTGTGATCAGCCATTTGTTGGATGTCGCGCAAATTAATTGGGTGGTAAAATATGTATCGGGCCAAATTGGTGTTCGATTAACGCCAATAACCGTAAGTGGGTTTTTATAATCATTTTATTTTCCTCCGCCTTCCTCTTGGTTGGGGGCTTTATTTTCGGGCTGAATGTTTCAACTTAATTAGCAGCCTAACCGAAGAGTGGGGAGTGCTACGAATCAGTTAACTGTGTCTGTGTGAATTTTGGTTTTTTTTTCGCTTTTCTCGTTTTTTGTTGTCAACAGTGCTTTGGATGAAAACAAAATTCGATTCAGAAAATTTGCATTTAAATCTGCGAGGATGAGGTGGTGCTCTATGTGGAGCGGAGAGTGGTGGTGGTGGTGATGTGGAGTCGGAGATAGTTGGAGGGTTCGCGTGGGGATTTGTGAGCAATTTGTTTTTATCTAAATGGTTTTGGTCGTTATTTATCTAACGTTTAGGTTTCTAATCGGACACAAATATGCAATTAGCCTTTGAGATTTATTCTCTGCCGGAAAAGACCGGTTGAAATGGTATAAATTGGTATACACCTCCCACGGATCCATTAGGTGTTTCTTCGGAGAGATGTCACGGATAAACTAAGCACCGGATGTGGATTGGGGGGGGGGGGTTTTGTTGTAGTTGTAGTTTTTTGGTGTTGATTAAATATTGAAATTTGCTCATCGGTGTTGAGTGGTTTTGAAACATGGGTAGTTTGTCCAATCATGCAACCGTGGATGTGCTATTTTGAATGCCGAAATAACAACGGATCGTGTAAGGAAACTATGGATTTCTAGGTTCAACCTCCGACGCGGCGAACTATGTCCATAACTCACGAGTCCACTTCTGTCGAAAGCACTGACAATGCTTGGAGGGTATATTTGTCTGCGTAAGCTTCGCTGTTCGGAGTCAGCATTAAGATGAACAGTAGAACCCACAGCAAAAACCCGGCAACCAGCCAAATCAACGGCAAAGTCGAATATCCATGGAGCGAAGGTAATGCACTGTATTTGGTAAGATCAGAAGGGTGTGCTATATTATGAGCTGCTTAAACCGGGTGAAACCATCAATGGACAACGCTACCAGACGGCCAGACACGAGGCAATAAGAATATGCGGCCAGACACCAGGCATACACTTCGTTTTACCCTCGTTGACCGCTAGACGCTATCAAACGCCTCATTGGTGAATCGCTGTGTACTGCACAATCACGTCAATGTCATCCGCGTATGCTATCAGTTTTTCTGACATCTGGAAGATGGTGCTTCAGCGTTAGCATGTGAGTCCTGCTCCATCTTCTCTAGGATCATGTTTAACAAATCACATGACAGCCCGTCGCATTGTCTAAGTCCTTTCCGGACACTGAAGTTCACCTACCTACGAGTACCTATGACGACGAAAATATTATACTGGTAGTTAGTTATCTGAGTTATCGGCGATACTGAGAATTTGAAAGAGTCACATACCGTTGAGGACGAGGATACGACTTCTCCTTCAGAGGCTTTTTTCTGGCGTTTTATGTGAAGGCCTGAAGGTGACTATGAACAGTGTGATAAGTCCATACGAGGGCAGATCGACACCTACAACCTATTCGTCGATTTCAGGGCCTGCACATGACAGCATGTTCTAAACGGTCTTCTTTTGACATTCGGGCGAAGGATTGTTGGTAAAGGCCCAGATCTACTCTAGACGCTATACCTAGTAGTTCTCAAACCGTGAACTGGACGATTACCCACTCTGAAAATGACACATTCGAATACTTTCTAGCGTCAGACAAACTCCGCATGAGGTATGGCATGCATTCAATTGCATTCGTTAATTAATGTGCGTCTCTTCAAAATGCAGTGCCTCACACAAGCCGTAAACTTGATTGCTTTCTCTTCTTATATCCTCGCAACGCAGCAGAAACTTGACGGTCCTGAGAATGATGCACACCAAGTCGGCAACTGACCGCCGGTTTTACAAGCCACATTGCATGCTTGGACGCATTTTGCCCATCATCGTCTGTATAAAACTCAAATTAGACATCACAAACGGCTTCCTTATCTAAACGACTTGTGTATCCACTACAATTGCAGGTCTCAACTCAATTCAGCTCAAACACAAGCCCATGCGTACGGAAATCTCTCCCATAAAACAGTTGTTAACAGCGTCCGGTCCCCTCTTTTCGCCACTCCACTGATCACTGCAAGGCAGCTAATCCACAAATTAGCGTAAATACCAGGACAACAATTTATTTATAAATTTACGGAAACGTGTCCCAAATGATTCCACAGAAAGAGACTAACAAAAACGCATTTCGCTCGACGCTCGAGTGGATTCATCCTCCGCCCAGGAGAGTCCGATATGAAAACGACTGTTTATCAATGAACAGCGTTTTTATGGCTTCGTCCTGTTAGTGTGCCTTGAAAACAAGTAACAAGTTCGATTCTGACGATAAAATAAATTGCTCTTGTCCTCCGCCGCCAGTCCCCATCGCGCCCCGTCCACACGTCTACACGCATCCCCTTCGTCATACGATGCGCAGGCTCGTCTGGATTGTCATTCATCTGTGCGCTCGCTCATGCCACTTACTCCTCACTCTTCTTGACGTTCATCGCTTTGCTACGAGTGCTCCGTCGCCATCCCCGCTGACTGTGTGGCTCCCCGGGTCGAAATTAATTTTATTACAGCCTATTGCCAAAGTGTTTAGCGGCTGAATCATCATCACCTGCCCCATCAAACCAAACGATTGCGGCGACTGCAGCGGCCAGCGGCCAGTGTCCACGACGACCGCACCGTCAGTGGCTTCCCCCTGTGCGCGTGTGTAAGAGTCCAGTCGGTCAGTCAGTATTTTCAGTTTTTATTGGTATCACATTGTTTCGAATTGGAAACCTTGTAAAGTCGGATACAAATTACTTACAGGAGGCTGGCTCCTTTTTGTTTTCAGGCCAATGGTCTTAATTGCATTATAAATGATCGATAATTACACGGTTCAGGGATGTTTTACGATTCAAGTTGTTCAAAATCGAGGTTAATTTCGAAAATCAATCCGATTTGCTTGAATGGCTTTTTAGGGCGGGCCACACAATGTGTGGAAACTGGTAAACTGTTCAGCCTGTTGAGACTGTCGTATGTTGGTGGGTGTCGCTTTATGAAGATGTCATGTGTATCGTTTTAAGTAAGTGCACAAATGTAGGTCTTCGTCGCAGGCAAGTCTTCAGTAAATCCGGTTTTCGAATGTTTATTCATGGAATTTTGTTTACTTCAACACGTCTGAACGCGCACTTTGCTCAAGTGTTGTTCATTTCCAGTTCACGACCCAGACAGGGTTATGTTTATAAAATGTTGCTCTCAAAGGAATTTTGACTTTGCAATTGGGCTCTGATTTTTGCTTCATCATTTGCAACATTCTACGAGATGAATGAACAGACAACACTAAAGTTCGATGGCCATTGGTTCGAAAAATTATTTCTGGGAAGCTAATTGAATATATTTTATTCCCGCCGCAGAGTTACATATTATTGGCACACGTCACGAGAAACAAAATTTAATCGTAATTCGTTTTGAGAATACGACAGACTCGAGGATGGCCAATCTAAGTCGGACTCAACAGGAGGGACCATTCTCTTGGAAATTGCATTTTGGGTCATCGTAGCCTTGACTTTGATGTAAGGCCTTCGAATTTGAACCGGAGTGTGTACAATCTTGGCGCCGGGCAAACAAGTGCGATAGGACGCTTTTGCTGGCGTGATGAGTGACGTTATAGCAGAAATTCGAAGCCGGGAACAACAAGAACCGAAAATTTTTTTCAAAATTTCTAAAATCTTTCGCTGAACATTATGGTATTTTCCTACATAATTCCATAAATGCTTTCCACGCCTGTGGCCCATTGAGGGCCTCAGCTTGGTCGACAGCTGGTTTCCATCGTTGACGGCCCTGGGCACGCAGTTCCCGGTAAACCGCCTGAGCCTACCGCCTTTTTATTCTTCAGTTTTTTCATGGATCTGCCGACTTCTTCAAAGCTGGGTGGGGGGAATACTTCATCGATTGAAGTCACTACTACTTGGTTAGACCCATAAAGGGTTTTGCAATAGGGACTTGACAACTTTGAATTTAATTTGTGAACGCTCTCTTTCACTAATCATCAAACTGTCACTGCCAGTATTTTCAATATTCGACAGTCACTGTCAAATATTCAGTGAACTCAACATTTTCATCATGGTGAACGAACTGAACGAACGAGCAACGTCAGCAAATTATAAAAGTTTTCTACCGAAATTCAGGGTCGGTGAACGCAACTTTAAGTAAGTAATGTGAGCGTGTTATCTCAAGAAATGGGCCAGTCGATTGGCCGCCTCGTTCTTCGTGCGATTTAACGCCGCTTTACTATTTTCTGTGGGGCTACGTTAAGTCATTGGCTTATGCCAACAAGCCTCACAGCCAACATTGAACGCGATATAGCGTCCGTTTCGGTAGAAATGTGTGGCCGAGTCGTTAAAAATTGGGTCCTACGAATCAACCCCGGCAAACGTGCCCGCGGTGGCCATATGAACGAAGTCGAGTTCCAATCATAAATGTTTTGGTTTTACTTTAAGCCGATAGTAAAGTTTTTGAAATATCTCAAATGGTTTGCGTTTTATTAAAAAAAAAGTTGTCAAGTCGTTATTGGAAAATCCGTTATTACCCTCAACATTTCAAGGATCTTGGGTGAGCCTGTGACGAGGCTTTTGACTTCCTCAAATTCATGTCTTATCATTCAGGAATAAAATTAAGTGTACCCCAACCCAGGGCTTGATCGAAATTGTTGTAGCAGTGTCTCCCGATGGGAAAGCAAATTGCAGTTCTGCAAAAAGGAAATAAATTCTGAAGACTGTGGAATATTTCAGAGGTCATAGATGCGTTGTATGCAAGCGACCTATAGATTGGTTGGCTATATTGGTTGGCTTCGTATGATGAGAAGGTACATACATACATGGCAAAGACAAAGCTTGATAGACTACCCCTCTTTAGGTTTGCATGGGCATGTGTATGTCGGATGCAGGAAAAACAAACCTCTCGCTGTGATAGATATCATATGATGTTGGTGCTTGGGGGATGGCTAAGATGAGAATGGCTGGATAAAAATGTCAGAGAGATAGGGAACTGTTTTGACTAAAGATGATTGGAACCAGGTGAAGATGA